>OV743716.1:131983160-133183160 GCA_928272305.1 Volucella inflata
CGTTCAAGTATACTGTTAAAGAAGTAACCTGGGAGCCCGTTACATTGTCTAAAAGATTTCAGTCAAGTCGTTACAGTCGTGTGATAGGGTCCAACCACATTGTTGACGAATGGTTTTAAAGAAGATTTTGTATGAGATCACAGTTGGCCCAATTGAGGTTGTCTCATTCCATTAAATGCCTATACACTCTTCTGAAGAGATGAGTCATCCACAAAGTCATTTATATCAGCCTTGAATACATCTCCCAGTAAGCTTTGATTAATTTCATCTTAGACATTGCTATCCTTACTTCATTTGGCTATCATCGTCTAGATTGAATGATTTTTTCAGTCTAACAGAGAGGAGTTGGACATTTTCTCCCTTAAACAGTCTGCAGGAACGTTTTTCCCTATTCTCGGTGCCGACTGTGATTCTAATGCAAGGTTTCCTTCTTAGTCTCTACAGGCTGCTTGCCTTGACAAGTTCTTTGAAGTCGTTTGTGTAACTACTGTATGTTATTCTTGAAGTACAGCCTTTTAATATCGATGATCGTGCCCTTCTCGCAGTAGTTTTTCTGCTTTGGAAAAACCGATGTTCTTCCCGTTTCTTTTGCTTATAGAGCTTATGAGCTCCTCTCATCCTTCGCCGCTCTTTATGTTTCTTGCTTAGGGTGATGAGCTTGCCACTATTTTTCATCACACCAGGGACTCTTTGATGGTCGTCGGGCGAAAACTTTCATAGCACATCAGTTGCGACGTCTCTGATGGCACGTTGGTGGTGTTCCTACTGGTCTTCGGTACTTGCTGCTGGTGGCATTGTATTGTATTTAGTTTTTAAAAGATTTCAGAATACGATTTTGGCGATCCCTTGCGATTTTTTCTTGATAATTCAAGTCAATATTTTCTGCCAGAAACGAACGGACATCCAGAATACTGGAATCATGCCTTACGACTATCGCAATGTAAACAATTTCGTTTAGCGTTTAATGATCCGTAGACAGCCATGTCCCCTTGAGTAAATAGTGCTATTTCGTTCCTCTGCAAAGAAGGCCTTTGTCCCTTGTCAGACGTAGAGTCGCGTGGGACATGGCTTTTACCGTTACTTACCTAAGAAAGATGTCCTCGTTTCCTATTCTCGCGTCGTACGAGTACTTCAGACACTACTCATATGTCTTACCCAGGACCTCGTTGGTGGCGTCTCGCATAAGCGCATGGATACGAATTTAGATTTGATGAGAATTATCATAAGAGCCCCCTTCACATGTTGGAAGCTCAAGACGTTTTGCCTTAGTTGGCCTCATATAGAGAAGCCGCATACGAATAAGCGCTGTTTCCTTTCCCTATAGTAATCGCCATAGTATAAATCAAAGATTTGTATTCTCCTTCTATCGCCATCCTGGATGGCAGTGATATTTGCAAGACATCAGTCGAGAGTTCGAAACATACCACGTGCAAATTCGAAGGTCGTTGTCATTTCAACGTTTGGGATGGTCGTCAGCAATGAAACCATTTACTCGTACATCAAGGCTACTAGCTTACGTTGGTTACGTTGGTAATCTCTTGCATATAGGGCTGTGAGCCCTTTGACAACGCAAACCAGTATATTGCAACTAGTCGAGCACGCCCTTACCATTTTAGCCTGCATGAGTAAGGGTTTACTTTTGCAGTTACCAGAGAATAATACCAGCACTTCGCTACGAACTTGATTGTTGTCCTGCTGGCCCAACCCAAATTTAAGGACAGCCAACAGTTTTTCGATGAAAGTATCTCCATCACATCGATCAGAATTTTACAACGGACAGCGCCTAGGAACATGCATGCCAATAGTATGCCTGCTGTCTGTTAAAGCACCACATCCATAGGCGCAAAACCAACACACACTACTGAGACATAGTCATTGACCTAACAAAATTGACCTGACACTGGATAAGCAATTTCACGATTTCTAGCTAAAAACTGCTCCAATGCCCTATGAAGTCAAGCCTAATGGTGGATCTCCAGGATTAGGCCGAGAAAGATGATGGTGATAACTGAAACAACAAGAATAATTTTCCATCGGTCAATCACAGAGGCAGGATCCACATTCGTTGATTCCCTATCCCTAAGTGGGCGTGCATTGTCATCCGAGGTGGACCTCATTGACATTTGATGTAAAGAAATAAATTATCTAAATCAAAAATTAATTCAGAAGTTGCCCGAAATCTCATTAACCCAGAAACCATTAAGTCCTGGATATATGTGTAACTATGTCAGCGTCAGCGATTTGAAATATCTGCTAATGATGCCACCGCCACATTCATCTAATCTAATGTACAATCGTATCCTTCCTCTCATCATCAATTCTACACGGAAAGAAGAAATTAACAAATTAGTTGATGATGAAGGTCTACAAGGATAAAGAGGAAGAGCATAGCCCACACAGATGGATGTGTGCTCATGGAAAATTAACAAAATGTCAATAATGATAATGACAAGGACTCCAATTCGACTGAACTTCGTGTAGCACATTAACAGTTTGCAATGTCCTTAGGCATACAAGCACACAGTTCTACAAATGTGAATCTCGACTCACATTTCAAAGAGACGAAAATAATGTTTGCCTACCTCCCACTGAGCACCCGGTGGTAAACTCAAGAAGTCAAAGTGAAATCCTTCAAAATCTTTGGCTGGAAGAACAGCTCACACAAAACGTAACGACTGACGGATTGGCAGACACAAAAGCTGACACAGTACAAGTTACAGCGCAAATGACTTCATCAAGCTAAAGCCTCGTGTCGTTCCAGTATTTGACGGATGAATCCAAGAGAGGTGTAGTAGGAGTGGGTGCAGGACCAGGAACAGAAGCTTGTGTCAGGATGAAGATAAGAATCCTTCCACCTCTTCATAGGAATTGAACATAAGTGTCATACTTTGATGCGAATTGATGTGTTCGTTTGTTTTTTTTGGGCGCTCCATCTATTTCAAAAGTGTGAAATCTGGAGGGCTTGGTTCAGTCCTGTCGAGTTGATCTGAAGGGATGTAGGAACTTTTATACGAACTTTTGTACATTCTTTCACTTTGCTGGAAGTATTTAATTTTCACAAATAGTTTATTACCAATTTCGGACGGACTTGTAGAGATGCAGAAATAGTTAAAGCTAAAAATACCAAAATCAAGAACCAAACCGATCAAAAGCAATGTGGGGGACCTTAAAAACACGTATTCTTCAACGGAGTGTGCACGGCCACATTGGAGAAACAAATGTTGATTATGAGGACTGCCCCCCCCGTAAAGGCTTTGGAACCAGAAATTCAGCTGGCGAAGACATCCTTGTAACGTCTGGGGCTTACGGCTTAACCGTCTTAAATACGAGTACAATGTTTATTAAACATCAACGACATCTTATCACCTATAGCAGCGGAGGCCACGAAACGCAAATAGATTATCACCTCTGCAAAATGTCGATAAGAAACCGTGTTAAGGACTATAAAGTAATACTTGGAGAATCGCTAGTAAGCAAACACCGTCGGTCCATTACAGAATTTTTCACAGCGGAACCACCGAAAACACGGGCATCGTTTGGAAAGGCAAAAATCCGTAGGTATAATCTATCGAAGGAACGAAGCGCAAGATTTATCGCACTGGCTAAAGAAGTACTTCAAAATATAAACGGTATCGCAGACTCACCTAGCCCGCAAGAAATGTGGAACAGCATGCACGAGGAATGCATTACATTCGCAAAGTTCCTTCGGGGGAATATATCGTGACACCATCCCATCGACAAGGAAACATGGTGATGGAATGACGAGCGTATTAAAAAGATCGCAAAGAAAGTCTTAGCTTGAACTCGAGCGGCAGCAGCGGAAAACCTGTACCAGGAGTTGGATCAAATATCCTCACGATCGGCGGATAGAAGACAACCTATCCAAGAGTTTCAAACGTCGTACAGTACTAAAATGCCAAATATTTTTAAGCTCGCTGCACAGAGGAGAAAAAATTCAATGGAAATAACCTCGCCGAAATACATCAAAAACGCAGACGGTCGCTTACTAACAAATGAAAAGGAAATTTGTGACCGGTGGCTTGAATACTGCAAGGAGTTGCTTAACAAACAGTTTCCGGAAATTTGTGACCGGTGGCTTGAATACTGCAAGGAGTTGCTTAACAAACAGTTTCCACGTGATATCGTACCGACAGCTGGTCTATTCGTGGCGGAAGTTTCGGACTTTTCAATCGAAGAAATAAGTATAGCAATCGGAAAAATGAAGCGGGGGAAAGCGTTCAGCATTCCATTAGAGTTTTGGTCGAACATGGAGGGAATCGGCAGCGAATGGCTATCGAAACTTTTAAATAAATTAAAGTGTGGACAACCTATTCCGAATCAATGGAGAAGTAGCTTCTTGGTTCCATTATACAAAGGAAAAGGCAACACTCGAGAATGCAACAACTACCGTTCAATCAAGCTTATGTCATACACAATGAAAATCGTCTAAAGAGTCTTAAACGAACGTCTTCGACAAATAATAAAGCCCGATAATAGCCAGTGTGGATTTGTTGATGGAAGATCGACGGTGGACGCTATCCATATGGGCCGCACTGAGGTCTCAAAAGGTACCGGAAACGTGTACTAGAATAATACAAGACATGAACGGAAACGTGAAAACTGCGGTTAAAAGCTTTGCTGGACTAACTAGAGAATATCCCGTTAATGTCGGAGTGCCACAAGGAAGCGTCCTTAGCCCTTTCCTCTTTAACGTAGTTTTCGATTATCTTCTAAAGACTGCACGCGCGAAGCAAATGTAATGCCAGTTTTCTTCGCTGACGACGCAGTTATACTAAGCGATAACGTCGAAGATTTGCAGAACGCCTTAGATTCATGGAAAAATGCGCTAGAGAGAAACGGGTAAAAAATAAGTCGTTCAAAAACGGAGCATTTAACGTGCTCATTTGCGCATCCGTTGCGACCTGTTCCGGATATAATGTTAGACGGAATAGTTCTTCCGAAAAGCACTATTTTTAAGTACTTAGGATCAATCGTTAATATGGAATCGAAATGTGACGACGTCGTAAACCACAGAGTGAGTGTGGGGTGAATGAAAAATTTCCACTTAAATTAAAGGGGAAGCTCTACACCACGGTTGTTAGATCAGCTCTTATATATGGTTCACTGTGCTGGACAATGTTCGAAGCATTTAAAAACAAACTGACGGCAGCGGAAATGAAAATGTTAAGGATGTCTAGTGGAGTCACTTAACGCGATTGCATTCGGTCTACGCTAACAAGAGGAAGTCTACATATAAAGAATTCGGTAACTGAACAGCTTGAGGCGAATAGAATAAGCTGGTATTGCCACGTTCAAAGAAGACCGGCGGAAAATCTGGTTAAAAAGGCACTATCAACTATGGTCACTCCAACTATAAGAAAACGAGGTCGGAAAAAGAATTCCTGGATTTCTCAGATTGCAAATGCGCTAACCACCGAAAGGCCTAATAAGAGAATATGAAGAAGAAGAAGGATATTGCCATCCTCACTTCATTTTGGTTGGGTGAACGGATGTTCTGACTCGACATGTTCTTCCTACTATTTGGCAAAACTTCCCAAGATTGTTCCTAGAGCATCACCTTTAATCTGTCGCTTACCTCTCATAAAATTTCTGTTTCCTCCGAAGAAGCTGACGTTCTTAAGACCTCTTTTGTTCAAAAAGCTCAAGGCTGTTCGGTCCTTCGTAGTTGAGTTCCCTAAATTCATTCTTGCATTCTTGATCAAACCATGGGTTTCGTGGAGCTAGCCTCAATTCAGTTTATGCATTTCTAATGGCCTCTGGGCATTTACGCCCCTGCTCTTCAGCACTTAATCTCAGTTACATGGAGAGGTTGAGGAATATGCGATTCTCAAACACACTCGGCGGGTTTGACGCGATTGGAACCAACACAGTATTTCGACATGGATGGCATATGTTATAGCCCTAAGAGTACCTTGGCTGCTTCGAGATATATTTGCTACTCTAAGTATACAGAAATCTATAATATATAATATAATAATCGTTTCCCGTAATGTCGTAAGGGATATGCTTCCCTACTCCACTGACATTGGTCGCGAGTTTCGTCGAGGTGTTCTCGCCTGCGAGCAGTCTGTTCAAGATTCGAACATTCCACGTCATTATCCGTCTTTTCATGGCTGAGCCTCAATTTGGATGCCAGCCAAAGATTCAAAATGCCCCATACTCGAACCCAAGCTTCCAAAAGAGCTATAGCACGCACATGTATCTGAGTGAAATCCATAAAGTCGGAAAGCTAACAATAACATTCAATGATCCACAGATTAAAAATCAATTTCCAAAAGTCGGAAACAATCTTGTTTAAGACTCCATTGAGATGGGCTTCTAGGGATACCAGACATTATTGGGGAAATTTGGCTTTCATTGGATAGCACGGGCTGCCATTAGAGGTGAGAAGCGCAGTGAGATACCTTGGTATCTGGATCGATAAGTATCTCTATTTTTTGCAAACAAGTAGAGGCTTGTCTCGTGGGGGCCAAGAAGGCCTTAACCCTGACAAGAAGAATGTTTAACAGCAGTCTACTTGTTTCCAGGGTGAAGGTCATATGCTATGTGGCCCTAATCAGGCCAGTCATCGCGTATGGTTGCCCTGTGTGGTTTAATGGAGCGCCATATCAGATGGAAAAATTCGGACGTTTGGAAAACAGTGTTTATGGAACTGTGTAGGTTTGTATAGAACACCAGAATCAGAGTACAAATAATATTGTTCCAACAAAGCTTTCTACGATGGAGGGCGTCTGAATGGGATTAAAAATTTCCTGATTAAGGTGATTGGACGACACGTTGCACGACCAATAAGTAACGAAAAGAGCCTGATCTTTGGGGCTCATTACCTCAATTCTATCCGGCTTTATCCCTCCAAAGGCTTTTCTCCATAGTTCACAGCAGAGATGGCATCCCGGTTATATACCACCGTCACCACGATGTGAGGGACAAGCAGCTTATCTACGAGTACGAAGGGTACGTTTCCAATGCATAGGAGCTCCTCCGTTCTAGTCCCCCGATTGCGGGCAGGTATCGGATTGATGCCGAAAAACAGCACGTCGAATTCTGGTGGCTTGAGGAATGGGAGGAGGTTGATATGCTCTTAGTACGTTTTTCTCTGAGTTTAAAGACTGATCGAGGGTGACAGAATCCAAATTAGAACTTAAGAATTATCTTATTATTATCCAATTAAACCTGACCTTTATCACAGTAACTGAAAACTACTGAGTAACATCCTATGAGTCCCATTCTTTCCAAATCTTTTATACTCGTGTTCTTTATATGTAAGTATGTCAAAGGAAAATAACAAAGTACCTACACAAAAAGTGATTTTCCTTGTCACACAACCGAGTGTCCACAACAAAACATAAGTTCTGTTAAGCACTTTGTACTGAAACCAATTTAAAATGATAATCAATGCATGGATTGACATCGTGTCATCTCCGTCCACTTTTTCATGCTTGCCACACTGACAGTCTGTTCCAGTTTGAGTTGATTCTGTTTTCAATCCAAACTTTGCTTCATTCTTAAGCAACTCACAAAAACATTTAACCTTTGATGGGACATCCTTTCAATCACAAAAAATTTGTAAGCACCCTCTCTGTCGTTGTCGTCCCTTGAATTTTATATTGTAAAAGAAAAAATAAATAAAAATCGATATTTGCTTATTTACCCTGACAGGTTGGATTTACCTTTGAAGACACATTCTACCACCACCACCGGAGAAAATATTTCTGACGCCTTAAAGCAACCCCATCAGACCAACTCCAAACGTCAAACACGCACTTCCACCACCAAGCGTCTCCGGATCCGAGCCGTTACTACTCGTATCTAATCCCTTCCTATGTCTCTGTATCAAGTACGTTAAATTTATGAATGAAAATTTATTCATGATCGTTAGACATGGCGTACCTTTGGAGCACCGTTGCCAGATAAATTCAATTGAACCACAAATGGGGGAGAACCTCCGGCAAAAGTATCTGCAACGCGTCGTAAGTTTTTATCTTTTTTTATAATTTATGCACGCTCCAACCCCTCTGCTGGTTTTGGGGGTGGGTGTTTGGAAAATCGTTTGAATAATTTCGATTTGGTGACATCTCACCTACGCGCTCATCATAACCGTAGGCCTTAATCGCCTTAATGCGAAAAATCTTGTGGTAGTAGGTTCCGCCAGCTTACCTTTCTTTGCATCCACATTTCTTTAGCGACAAGATTGAGTTCAAATCGAATTTGGAACTCAACGAAAGTAAATTAAGAAAGTACACACACCAACGGAATAAGATCCATGTTCCATTGTTTTGGGGGATGGAACTCTTAACATAGACACGGATATTTCAGTCAGGAATGAGATATAACCAGTACGTGTATGCATAGCCAGAACTCACCCAGATAGGAATTCTGAAACGGTTCGCAGGATATTTTGCGGGATCAAGGTTAATTGTGGAATCGTTAAGCGGAAACAATCACTTAACCATGGAAGAGGGCGCACACAAAATTAATGTGGACGTCAACGCGATGAATGTATCTCGAGGTCGGAGTTCAAGGCAGATTCTCCGCCAACTTGGTCATGTGGAAAATTCCACAAATTCGATGTCGTTCTGCTCTATATTGGGTCTCGTTAGTGTATTGTAGGAGAAAATGGATTTCCTCAAATAGAAACGGAATTCATTTTACCGAAACTAGAGGAAAAGGAGAATGGTTAAAGGAAAGTCTGTTCCTTGTAAGTTAAATTTGTCTACAAGTCAACATAATTAGGAGCATCTGTTTGGCTAGGTTTGCCTGATTTTTGCGTACCAAAAACAGAAGATCCAAAAAGCCGATAGAGACTTAAGTGTTAGATGTCAGCATCCCTTATCTTTTTCGTGACAGCTTATGCCTCCCACACATGGTTCATTCATGCAAACGGTGTGGTCTTTTAACCACTAATTGTCATACAAAGCCACTTAGAAAGAATAAACACAACATCAACCTCGAAAATCAATCTTTAAATATGCAAATTAGCAAATCTCTTTAAAATCGTCTTGTTCACAAGAAGAATAAATACTTGTTTCTGTTAAGCCTAGTACATAAAGTTATTCCAAAAATGCACATTAGCCCGATAGAATAGGTACCTGAGATTTCTTGGCAGTCAGTTTTCCTGATAGGCATACGAAAAGCTACACTCCGCAAAATCCTGATTGGCTTTGTACCAATCTGTTTCACTATCTCAATTCTAACAATTCTGCAACCAAGATTTAGTTTCTGCAGGCATAAGCCCCAACGTTAAATAAATAAAAATTCGACGCTACGTCAACTCTTTTCGCTATACCCTTGGGTATAACCACCAAGATAAGATAAAAAAAACTTCGGAAAGAGGCAAATACCTCAAAGATTTCATTCTATCGTCTGAACAAGTTTCAAGGAAACCAGAAAACTTCTAACCAGGTAAGATACGACTAATTTTGAAGAAGAGAGGCATCTTAGTAAATCGAAGCAAAACAAAAATATATTTCGAAAAGGCTTTCCTATAAAGACTTCTGCAAAGGAATTAACAATGTCGGTGAGTGAAACTAGCAGGCTAGTCAAAGTCCTCAAAGGGGAAATTCATCCAGTCTGGAATCCGTCAAAAAATCTGATGGCACTTAAACTCAGTCTAACCTCATGCCTGAGACTCGATTCCAAGGAAATTAAATTAGAGCCAGTTCACAACCCACTTCTATATTCAAAGGTAAGTAAAGGTAAAGCTGTAAAGCTTTGGTGAAGAAGATTCTACGACGAACTATATATAGCGACATCGACTTAGTCAGAAAACTGCGTATTATTCGCCTGAAAAGTCTAGAATAGTAGAAAACCCCGAACAAGTATTAAGAAACGGACCTTAACCGAGTTGGATTGCGCAAGTTAGCTAAAAAGTGGGTTAACTGCAGAGGCATGTTAGATGAGGCCCAGGTTAACACCGAACTGTACTGAAATCTAAATTAGTTAATAAAAAACCCCATTGACAGCTGGTTTCATATGAGCATAACTGCAGGTGACTTGACTTTGTTCGTCTGGCAAACCAAACAAATTCTTCCTGAAGTCACTGTGAGGGCTGCGGTTTTCCTGCTCACCTGAGAAGAAAGGACTTCACGCTGCTTACTGGCATCGTGACAGATATCTAAGCATTTCTTTAGCACCTATGTCTGCTTGGCATAAGTGATGGCTGTGTCCAGCCTACGCTCGTATCAGGTACTTGGCTTTAAAATGCTCTCGCTTTTTTTAGCAAAAGAAACCAGGTTTACAAGTGTTCTGGAGTCATTGCTCTAAAATCAATCAGCTCGCAACTTTAGTAAGTGCGATATTTGCAGAGCTTTGAGCGTTCCTCATCGTCTTTCTGCCCAATCTGAAGAGTTTAGCAGTAAGCATGGCTTTATAATGTACCTCGTGTATGTATATACAAGTTCATACCCCTTTAAATTAATTAAAAGGTAGAAAGTATCGATCTGGAGCCCTTGGGTTTTCTTACGAATTAGCCGTAGTGCAATTATTTGGTTAATTGTGAACTTATGTGGTCTAAAACCGAAATGACAATGACCAATCACATCGTTTTAGTCATGAATGGCGATAAAAAAAAGTGGTTGCCTCTATAGTTGCCGCTGTTAAGAAACTGACTTCAATGCACTGGGGCTACTTGCTTGCAAGCAAATCTTGGAAACGAGTTGGCGTTGCTCTTTACTTAGTCACCTTCTGGTACAATCGAACGGATAAAAATCATGTAATGCTTAAATTCAGCTACTGCTAGCTTTACTTTATTCTGATTGGGTTAGTTAAAATCTTGAGTTCGTAGCTCAAGTTGAATGGTTCGTTCTGCCTGACAGCGGAATTCGAATCACTTCTTCAGGCTACTGTTCTGGTCTTGTTTTATTTATTAGGATTCCCTTTTGGATAATCTGATCGCAAGACTTTCGAACGTTGCTTCTGGACTAGCAACTCTCGAAGCAGAAGTTCTTCCCTCCTTCCTTGCTCGCAGAACGCATGTTTTTCTATGCAGTTTCACAGCTAAACTGATTTGCTTCATGCGATTGCTGTCATTCAACGTTTATTATTATTATTATTATAACAATTTTATAATAATATTTTATTTAAAATTGCCATATGGATGGCAATGATTAGTATAAGGCCTCGTAGAAGTAGCATCTTCCGACAGGTGCTGGCTGACGAGAATGAGCCTCTGCAGCCGAACATCTTGCAGCTCTGCTAATAAGTCCTACTTCACGCCTCCCCGTGGCGCCATCTGGGAATCTCACTAGAGATTGCGAAGTGAAGGGGGCAAATGCGAGTTTCCTGCGCCATAAACCAGGATTAGTGTCGGAAAAACAAAACAAGACCTTATCTGGGCTCTCCGACATATTTGGAGCTCAGGCCGGAAAGGATTTCCAGGACTTAGTCAGGGTCTTGGAAAAGAGATGGTGGCGGACGAGCCCTATATGGGCCAACGACAGCGCAGCGCTGCTTAGAAAGACCAGAGCTGCTCATGAGCTCTATGAGCGGAAGAGGAGAGACAAATACCGGCTTCTCAGGAGAAAGAAGAAAGAGCATGAGAAGCGCGCGATCGAGGAAATTGAGAGATACTACTCCAGGAATGAGGTTCGGAAGTTTTACCAAAAGGTAAAAATAACATGCCGCGGAAACAAACCCCGAACTGAAGCCTGTAGAGATGAACAAGGGAACATCGTAGTAGAACCGCAGTCAATGCTGAGGATTTGGAAAGACCATTTCTGCACACTGTACAACGGCAATGACGAAGCTTAAGTCCAATTGTGTGAACGCCTGAAACCGTTCGTCAACAACCTGATAGGTCCATATCAGTGTGGCTTCAGGCCAGGAAAGTCCACCATCGCCCAGATATTCACACTACGGCAGACCTTAGAGAAGGCCCATGAGCTTCAGATCGATACCCATCACCTATTCATCGATTTTAAGGCCGCGTATGACAGCATCTATAGAGACGAGCTCTACAGAGCAATGTTTAGATTCGGCATCCCTGCCAAACTCGTCCATCTGTGCAGGATGACGATGGAGAATGCACGCTGCTCCATCAAGGTCGGTAAGGATCTCACCGAGACCTTTGATGTCCAGAAAGGATTTAGATAAGGCGATGCGCTGTCATGCGATTTTTTCAACATCGTACTTGAAAGAATAGTGAAAAACTCACGAGCAAACACAAGAGGCACTATCTTTCAAAAGTCCGTCCAACTACTCGCATTAGCCGACGATATTGACATAATCGGGAGAAAGCAGCGTGATGTCAGTGGCGCTTTCGGAGTATTGAGACGGAAGCGGCGAAAATGGGTTTAGCGGTCAATGCGGGCAAGACCAAGTATATGCTGTCAAGCAAAAAGGACAACCAACACCGACGTCTCGAGCAGAACGTCACCCTCGACAAATTTTAAGGACTTTGTCTACCTAGGCTCTGCTATAAATACATCCAACGACACCAGCGCTGAGATAAAACGAAGAACAACTCTTGCTAACCGCTGTTTCTTTGGGCTAAGAAGGCACTTGAGTAGCAAAGCTCTCTATCGGGTAACAAAACTCAACATTTATAAGATCTTAATAGTCCCGGTCCTGCTCTATGGCACAGAGGCATGGACATTATGAAAAATTGATGAGGGTGTTCTTGGTTGCTTAAAGAGAAAAATTCTTCGGGCGATCTTCGGTCCCGTCTGCATTGACGGTGAGTGGAGGAGGAGATACAACGACGAACTGTATGGACTGTACAGCGACATGGACCTAGCCAGAAGAGTGAAGATCCAAAGACTGAGATGGCTGGGTCATGTAGAGCGCATGGACACCAATGCTCCGGTTCGAAAAGTCTTCGAATCCGATCCCGAGGGACAGCGCAGTAGAGGAAGGCCAAGACTCAGGTGGCGTACGCAAGTGGAAGAGGACCTCAGCCAACTTAGCGTGCGAAACTGGAGGCAGCTAACCAGGGATCGAGCTGGCTGGAGAAGCTTGTTGACTGAGGCCCAGGTCCACCCCGGACTGTAGCGCCACCTAAAGTAAGTAAGTAAGTACTTGAAAAATAAATAATAATTTTAGAAAACCTGCATACTGTTGCCAGCGCCATATCCCAAAATAATCTGCAAGGACAATATCGGGGTGAACAACCCAAACAAAAATTCCTTCGCTTTCTATTTATCATCTTTTTTTGGTGGTTTCTTAAGAGCTTGAAAACTTTAAATAATGATACAAGACAGGAATATTGTTGGAATGATTTTTTTATTATTTTAATCTGGTACATAATTTCATTTCATTAATTTTTTAAATATGATTTGTAGCATATGCCCGCCGCGGTTACGAGTTACATGGTCTATTCTATCAGTCTAATTTTTCACTGCTTTTTTCAATAAATCTGGCCGTATCGCGTCAATGGTGGCTCGAATATTGGCTTCCAATGCCGCAAGAGCTGCTTGTTTGTCGCCATAGGTTAATGACTTTTCATAGCGCCATAAAAAGTAATCGAGAGGCATTAAGTCGCACGAACGAAGGGGCCAGTTAACAGGACCACTTCTGGAAATAAAGTTGACAGCTGATTGATTTTGCAATAAATTGATGGTTAAGCGCGCTGTATGGCAAGTTGCGCCATCTTATTGGAACCAAATGTCGTCGATGTTTAGCTGATTAATTTTTGGAAACAACAATAACGACATTTCGGCGTCTTCTTCAACACTTCGCGATACAGCAGCAATATACTCTTCGAATCGAGAAAAGTCAAATTAGTGCGAAAACGACTATGTTGACCGTAAAATTGACGAAGTGCTCTATGAACTTCACGAACAGATTTATTTTTTTCTAAGTAAATTACCACAATTTGGAAGCGTTTTTCCGGCGTTAAATGATTCATGATAAATTATCAAACCTTACTGAATAGAAATGTCAAAACAGTTTGACATTGACAGCTGTCAAACCATAAACAACAACCAGCGAAACTTCTCATGCACATTTACACTTTCTCCCCACTTATTCCTGTTTGGTACATGCATCGCGAAGAACACTAAGACGCAAAAAAACGTAGAACATCTCTTTTAAAAAGCTCGCTAAGTGTGAACAACCTCAAATGTGACTACTGTGAGAGGCAAAGGAATTCCCAATAGAATCATCAGATCGATCAGGCTGAAATCACTCAGGGAATCTAACGACCCCTACACTGAGCCTCCGTCTCATGTGTGCTAACTGATTCCCAGCCATTTCACAGTTCACCAGTCTCAGTAACACAACACACCGTATCTGTGGTACATATTATCAGCTGTGGTGACGAATGAGGCCGTTAAATATGCTGTGGCTTTCTTTGATACCGATGGCATAAGCTAACCAGATCTGCTACAAAAAGGTATAGACTAGCTGGTGGTAAATCTTAAAAAAAACTTCATTGCTAGCCTAGACCTGGCATGTTTAAATACCGAAACCCTGTCAAACAGTAGGAATAGTCTTCACACCGAAAGTTGAAAAAAATGACTACATACTCGCCAAGAGCTTCAGAGATATTAGTCTGCACCAGAGCTGTTTATTTTAAGTGCATGTATAAGTACCAGTAACAGTACTACGTATTTTTATTTTTTTAAGTACAAGTACCATTACTTTGTACTTGCACTTAAAATTTTCAATTACCAGTACAGGTACTTGTTTTTTTGTTTTAATTACTTTTGTACTTAGAAAATGTAATTAAGTCCTTTTTTTTAAATTCCTTTCAAATACTTTCAATTACTTACTTACTTTATTTTAAGTGGCGCTACAGTCCGGGGTGGACCTGGGCCTCAGTCAACAAGCGTCACCAGCCAGCTCGATCCCTGGCTAGCTGCCTCCAGTTTCGCACGCTAAGTTGGCTGAGGTCCCTTTCCACTTGCGTGCACCACCTAAGCCTTGGCCTTCCTCTACTGCGCTGTCCCTCGGGAGCGGATTCGAAGACTTTTCCGGACCGGAGCATTGGTGTCCATGCGCTCTACATGACCCAGCCATCTCAGTCTTTGGATCTTCACTTTCTGGCTAGATCCATGTTGCTGTACAGTCCATACAGTTCGTCGTTGTATCTCCTCCTCCACTCACCGTCAATGCAGACGGGACCGAAGATCGCCCGAAGAATTTTTCTCTCAAAGCAACCAAAAACACCCTCATCCATTTTTGATAATGTCCATGCCTCTGCGCCATAGAGCAGGACCGGGATTATTAAAGTCTTATAAAGGGTGACTTTTGTTGTCCGAGAGAGGGCTTTGCTACTCAATTGCCTTTTTAACCCAAAGAAACAGCGGTAGGCAAGAGTTATTCTTCGCTTGATCTCAGCGCTGGTGTCGTTGTCTGTATTTATAGCGGAGCTTAGGTAGACAAAGTCCTTAACTACCTCAAAGTTATATCTGTCGAGGGTGACGTTCTGTCCGAGACGTCGGTGTTGGTTGTCCTTTTTGCTTGACAGCATATACTTGGTCTTGCCCTCATTTACCGCTAAAACCAGTTTCGCCGCTTCCGTCTCAATACTCGCGAAAGCGCCACTGACATCACGCTGCTTTCTCTCGATTATGTCAATATCGTCGGCGTATGCGAATAGTTGGACGGACTTTTGAAAGATAGTGCCTCTTGTGTTTACTCGTGAGTTTTGCACTATTCTTTCAAGTACGATGTTGAAAAAATCGCATGACAGCGCATCGCCTTGTCTAAATCCTTTCTGGACATCAAAGGTCTCGGTGAGATCTTTACCGACCTTGATGGAGCAGCGTGCATTCTCTATCGTCATCCTGCACAGACGGACGAGTTTGGCAGGGATGCCAAAACTAGGCATTGCTCGATATAGCTCGTCTCTATAGATGCTGTCATACGCGGCCTTAAAATCGATGAAAAGGTAGTGGGTATCGATCTGAAGCTCATGGGTCTTCTCCAAGATCTGCCGTAGTGTGAATATCTGGTCGATGGTAGACTTTCCTGGCCTGAAGCCACACTGATATGGACCTATCAGGTTGTTGACGAACGGCTTCAGGCGTTCACACAATACGGCGGATAAGATCTTATATGCGATGTTAAGGAGACTGATGCCTTTGTAGTTTGGCGCAGTTCAGAGGGTCTCCTTTCTTGAGAATCGGACAAACAATGCTGAGGTTCCATTCATCGGTCATACTTTCGTCCGACCATATTTTACAGATGAGTTGGTGTATGCTGCCGCTTTGAAGACCTCGGCAGTCATGCCATCCGCTCCAGCAGCTTTGTTGGACTTAAGCTTCGATATGGCTATCTTCACTTCATCCAGGTCGGGTGGACGGAATTGTTGGTCATCATCGTCCAGGTTGAAAGGTTGATTCTGCCTGACAGCGGTATTTGGTCCGTCATCGCCGTTATACAGTCTGCAGAAATGATCTTTTCAAATCCTTAGCATTGACTGCGATTTTATCACGATGTTCCCTTGTTCATCTCTACAGGCTTCGGTTCGGGGTTTGTTTCCGCGGCATGTTATTTTTACCTTTTGGTAAAACTTCCGAACCTCATTCCTGGAGTATCATCTCTCAATTTCCTCATAGAGCTCATGAGCAGCTCTGGTCTTTCTAAGCAGCGTCGCGTTATATGCATCTTGCTTAGCTGCATGTGCTTGCCGGCATTTATCATCGAACCAGGGGTTTCATTGTGGTGGACGAGTGAAACCCAGCAGAAGCGGCATCTCTGATGGCGTTTTGGCAGTGTTTCCAATGGTCTTCGATGCTTGATGCTGGCGGCATTGGACCTCTTAAGAGATTAAGAGACACTCGATTGGAAAAGGATTTGGCGATCTCTTGCGATTGTAGTCGTCTGACGTCGAATTTTCTCACAGCATTAGTTTGTCTTGGCGTAGTTTGGGATATCCGCAACCGTACCTTGGCTACAACAAGGTAATGGTCCGAGTCGATGTTGGCTCCTCGGAACTTACGGACATCCATAATGCTGGAGGAGTGTCTTGCGTCGATCGCAATGTGATCAATCTGGTTGACTGTTGATTGATCAGGAGTTCTCCAAGTCCCCTTGTGTATGTCGAGATGTGGGAACCGCGTGCTAGCCATGACAAGGTTTCGCCCCGCCGCAAAGTCGATTAGCCTGAATCCGTTATCGGAGGTGGTGTTGTGCAGGCTATATTTTCCGATTGTTCCACCAAAGATACTCGTACCTTCTCTTCCTAGCTTTGCATTAAAATCACCGAGGACAATTTTAATTTCATAGCTAGGGCATTGCTCGTAGGTCTTGTTGAGGAGCTCGTAGAAGGCATCCTTGGTGTCGTCATCTTTCTCCTCTGTGGGGGCATATAAGGCTTATGTTGGCGAAATTAGCCTTGATGCGGATTGCTACGAGGCGCTCGCTCACATGCCGGAAGCTGAGGACTTCTCGTCTTAGTCTGCCTCCGACAACAAATCCGCATCCAAATAAGCGCTGCTTTTGCCGTCGATAGCAATTGCCGTAGTAGATGTCGCAGTTTTCATCTTCTTTTTGTCCGGCCCATCCCATCGCATTTCTTGGATGGCGGTTATGTCTGCTTTGCAGCAGTCTAGGGCCTCCGCTAGTTGCTCGGCTGCACGTGGTCTATTAAGGGATCTAACATTTCACGTGCATATCCGAAGCTCATTGTCCTTAAATCGTTTGCGTGGGTTGTCAACAGTAGATCCGTCCATATCCGAGGCTTGTTGATGCCTCGTAACTTTATCTTTTTTTAAATGGCCGGGCAGTTACCGCGGCGGTACAACCCCCAACCTGGAGAACCAGTTCCATTTTGAGTGCCCCTAGTACGAGGGGTCGGTTACAGCGAAGCCAGTAACCCGTTCCGGGATGTGAGCGCTGCCGTTGGCCCTTATAGGGCTCGTCCGCCACCATCTCTTTTCCAAGACCCTGACTAAGTCCTGGAAATCCTTTCCGGCCTGAGCTCCAAATATGTCGGAGTAGCCCGGATTTTGCAAGTAAGAAAATAAATAAATCATTCACATATACACACTCATATCCAACGTAGGAACCTAGTCGTTTCACACAAACTCTTTTGCTGCACCCCTAACACAGCAGTAAATATAGCCATCAGTAGCTGGGAGCAATCCAAATACATCTCATATTAGGAGGGTACTTCAGGTCTAAGACATACCAAGCGAGCCATCTAACCTTCAACAAAAATGCCAACAGATGTCTTAAGCGAAGAACACAATGTGAATCTCTCATGTTTCTGTAGCAAACACAAGACTATTGATTGTCAAATATCAGATGGAGAATTAATTTGTTAATTTACGAGTACTTCGACCATGCAAAATGGATTCTGAAAAAGTTTTATTTCTGCTTAATGTTGTTAAGTTTTGCTTTTAAGCAACGGAATGGTTTAAAAAAAAAAGGCGAAGGTGCTGGGTGAGGTCTTTATATCAAGAAAGATATCAACTTGGTTATTTTAAATCCACTTTGAAATTTATAAAGGAAAATAACCAGGAATTGTTTTTAAAACAAGCAAGCTGCAGTTTAATTTATGATTAAATCTCGTGAAACTCTCTCTCTCTATAAGAAAGATAATCGATTCGGAATGCAGACTGCTACTAACGCTTCTGTAAGTTTATCTAGTTACTTTAAATTGGGATGTAATTCAATCTTTCTTTCTCATACGGGTATCTGTCGCAAGGTGTTTTACCCCATTAATTGGCCTGGGCTTTCCGAATGGGAGCCTCCACCGCTCGAAAATTTGTAATTGAAGTGTGTGAAGTACTTTGCCAAACATTGGTTCCAATTTACATGCCCCCTTTAAATCCCCGACGATTGGAAAAACGTTGGCGAATGCTTTCGGAGATTTTGACAAGCGCCCAACTGCGTCGGAAGTATTGTCGGGAAACACATCCAGATTAAATGTCCACCTAAATCTGAATCAACATTTCTTAATTATAAAAAAAAATGTTCAGTACCGTGTTACTTGGAGTGTGTAATGCAAATTACACATTCATTGCTGTCGATGTTGGGTCATATGGAAGTGATGGTGGCGTGTTGAAAATTTCAAAATTTGGCCATCAAATCAATAACAACAGCCTTCGTCTTCCGCCAGAATAAAAACTTCCAAATGCGGAAAAATTGGTGCCTTACCACTTTGTTGCTGGTAGTGCTTTCCCTCTGTGTTTTGCTTAATGGGCCAGAAGACACTTTTTATGCAAGACTTTCAAGAGCTCGACGAGTTTTTGAAAATACATTTGGGATTTTAGTGTGTCGGTGGTAGTAGTGGTAGTAGTAGTTTTGTTATTTTCGATTTTGCACAATTTAAAAAAAAAAACTACAGATAGACTTTACAATCATAAGATCTATTGCCCACCGAGTTATTGTGAACGTATGACAATGATGAGGAAGTTCAAGGCATGTGGCGTCAAGAGACAGAAAATCTAACATCTGTACGCAGATGCGACAGTAACAGCAGGTTTCAAAGTGCCTTTATAGTACGACAATTGCTCACCTCATATTTAGAAAACAAAAGCAGGGTCTAAGTAAAATCAGAGATATTTGCAAATCGTCGATGACTGTGACTGAAGCGGCATATACATTGGTCAAATTCTCATCAAGCATGTAAAAGACACGTGTAAGTTGTGTGTCTGCTTGAAGCAAAATCAAAATGTTTGGATTTTTCGTCAATCAGGTAGACATGCTTGATATAGTGTATTTGCGTGATTGACTGATTGATCATGCATTTGCTCATTTTCGCCTGGACAGCGGCGAGTAAACATCGCAGGCAGACAACGGAGGATAAAAATTGTATTTTAAAATTTCTAGAAGTTTATCATTCCCTACCTGCGTTGTGGAACGTAAAAACAAAACAATTTAAAAATTTGTATAATTTTGGGTGTTATCATTTGAAGAAGTTGATCACATGCCTGCCTCCTCGTTCATGCGGAGGAAATTTATAAAATCAATCGGTGAACTTAATTTCAGCTCATTCAGGAGATTTTCGTGTGAAAAACCGTCCGTGGCACTCTTCTTTTTTAAAAAGGAATCGATTTAAGTTGAAATCGCACAAGAAACGGCACGTGCGTTCATCTTAAAATTGAAGTAAAAATAAATGATTGAAGACTTATGCATGTTGTGTGCTTGATGAGAATTTGACCAATGTATATATATATGCCGCTTATCTATCGATCGTTAGGTAAAACTCTTTTGACCTCATATGGGCCTCGATACCTAGCAAGTAACTTTTTATTATCTCCTGGAGTTTCTAATGTGCCCCTTATCATAACGTATTCAACCGGATTATACACTTTGGAAGTCTTGTGTCGGCTATCAAAATAAATTTTGTTGCTTTCTTGTTTCTTTTAGAATTCTAATGAGCCTCAGTCCTAATATCTTTAAGTTTGGTGTATTTTTTCCTTTTTTAATATCAAGAAACTCTTTCACACAATCGGAAAATTCTCCTCCTTAATTCATTGTACACAAAAAAAAAGAATATTGGGTTTAAAATCGGTGCTCCTGTTGCGGGTTTTGTTAAAAAATTCTACTATCCCAATCACTAGTGGTGTTGGAATTATAGACCTTAAATAATATTGAGACCAGAACAGCAACGAACGCTTGGCAATCTTAGTATATTTATATTTAATCAGAGAATTCTTTTGATGTGAAGGCGGTTCCGCGATCTGTTACAATACGAACCGGTCTTGAATAATTTTCGAAAAATTACTTGATCGTTTCCTTGTTCTGTGTTGACGTAACAGCGGTCTATGTGTAGTGTGTCGAAAGGAACCTTGCTTTTTAGAATAGAGTGTAAGCTAACTTCCGATTTACTAGTTGGCAATTGGTGGCAATAATCCAGATCCAAGATTTAATTTTGTTTTAGACGTTGTCTCCGAAATAGATGTGATTATCAACATAAGTAATTTCGAACCGAATACTATTGGAGGAATGGATTCTACTCCATATTTAAGGCAGCTAAACGAGTACGTATTGTATAATTTCTGCATCACCACTTCCACTTTTCCTGATATTTGAAAATTGTCTAAAATCATTCCTGTCCCAAAAAAAACCCCTGTCTCTTTTGCCAACCGACTTCCGTCCGATAAGTATTTTGCCATGTATGTCCAAAGTACTTGGGAAGATTCTCGAATTACGTAAGTTTATTATCCCCAGTTTAGTCGGACTTTCAAGTGAATCATAGCTGCTCCACAACCATGGTTAAAATCCTCGATGACATACGAGTAAAATATGATAAAGACTTCTTGACAGCATTAATCACATCGTACTCTGCCAGAAACTTAAATTATATTTTGGTTTCAGTGTTGGCGATGGCGCGATGGTTACCTCATCGGACTATCACGCAGAGGGTCCTTGGTTCAATCCCCGGCATCACCAACAATTTTTCGAATCGTCATCACCCTTTCGGCGGGCAATGGCACACTCCCGAAAGTAAAATTGCCTACGAAAAAGCTTCTAAGGAGTGGCGTTCGGATTCGCCGATAAACCGTAGACCCCGCTCAGATGTGACAAAAATGACAACATGAGCAACACAAATGAGTGTCAAGAAGATAGACCATGGTCCATGCCGGGCTGCCAGCGCCACAGTGTTTCATTTTTTTTTTAAAGTTCTGTTCGAATGGTTTTTAATTATTTACTGCTCTTTTTTTCTTTTTTTCTGATCTTTAACCGTAGGAGTACCTCAAGGGTAAATACTTGGCCCAATTTTGTTCTGCCTTTTTATTAAGGACCTGCATAACGTATGCTTAAAAGATGCAATCTCTATGCTGATGATACCCAGATATATAGTATTCCTCGGAACCTCCTGGATTTGTTGAGGATTTAGTCATCAAAATAAACAAAGAATTGTCTTAAATTTATAACTAGTCATTATGTAAGAGGCTCAATCTTAATCCAACGAAATCACAGTTCTCGGTTGATTCTTAAAATAATTCCTTGAATTAAGATGTTGCATGTTTATGTACAAAATCGTCCAAACAAAATCTCCTGTATATTTGCTGGATAAGGTCCAATAAGCAAGAACACAAAACATCATCCCCTCTGTTGCCGAGATTGCGACAAGTGCTGCTCCAGAATTCATAAATGACTATCGTGAATAAATCGATTGCAATAAAGCACAATAGGTCCCTTAATCCACCATTAAAAATCTCCTATTTATTAAATATATCGGTTAGATTTAATTAACAGTACATACTCGTACTTTAAGTTTCTTTCTTGAATTTTGTAGTTATCGGAAAATTCCTGTGCTACAGAGAAGTTTTGTAGCCGATTTGGTAAGAACTTCTATTTGATCAGTTTTATGAGTTATCTTATTTTTATAATTTAAGGGTAATGAACTTATTGGATTGCAAAAATTAAGTAGTAAATGTAATTAAAAAAGTAAATTATAGCTTTTCTAAGTGTAATTTACTTGAACAGGTTACAGTTTTTACACATTTTGATAAGAGATCAAGATTTAAAGGAGGAGGATTAACAGGATGAGGGCAATACCAATCGAAGTGAAAAAATATATTGAAAACGACTAAAAAAAAAGGCTTAAGTCATCGGAAAATAGCTAACAAATTTACATGCTCTGAAGGCTTCATCAGCATACTAAAACAAGTAGTAAGCGTGGAGATTCAAACAAATCCATCTGGAAGAAAGCAAATCCTATCCCAGAATTGTCAACGGAAACTTGTGCGAAGTGTCGTTTCTGGAGAGTGTAGTAATGCTGTTGAATGTCATCACCAATTATTAACCAACTATAATGTTGCTGTCAGTGCTGAAACAGTATGAAGAGAACTTCGAACGGCTGGCCTGAAGAGTTAAGCAAAAGATAAAAAGCCTCTATTAACAAAAAGACATATGACTCTTCGTAAAGCATTTGCTAATAAGTACAAAGCATACACTGAAGAGGACTGGGCTAAGGTTATTTGGTCGGATGAGACAAAAAAAACCCGATTTGGTTCAGACGGCTTCGAGTGGGTTTGAGAAAAGAAGGGGCAACAGCTGTTCCAGAGGCTGGTTAAACAAAAGGTCGAATTTGGTGGGGGTAACCTTATGCTTTGGGGGTGCATGACCTCTTATAGTGTTGGCATGTGCAAGGCAACCGAAGAATGATTTTTCACTCAGATATACGTGGACGTTTTGACATCTTGCCTAGAACCGAATCTGCTTCGGACGTTACCTTTCAACACGATAACGATCCGAAACACACGGCCGAAGTCACAAAACATTGGCTAGAATGTGATGGGTTTGAAGTTCTGGAGTGGCCTCCTCAGTCTCCAGATTTGAACCCAATAGGATATCTTTGCGGCCACATTAAAAGGCACTTATCTAAGTATGGTGCTGCGGCTAAAACCCTGATTCAGAGTTCATCTTCAGTGCGATAAAATTCCATCAGAGGTATGCTCAAATTTGGTAAACTCCATGTCAAGAACTGTATGAAGTCTTGAAGTAAATTAAACTCACAAAATTGATCACGTACTTTTTTTTAATATTTTTTTTTTAGAGATATGCGTACAGCAAACGAATCCGTTTTTTTTTTAAACGTTGAAGCCCAAGGAGTTTGTCTATTTTTATTTTATAAGAAATACATAATTATTTCATAGGAAAACCGCTTAACTTTGTTATCTTTGAAAACATGTGAGTCACTGTATTTGCTAGCATAAAGTATAACTTTCTTATCTATTTTGTTAGTTTCTACTATTTTACTTTTGTAATAACTTAACCTTATACTCGTATCTTTATTTTTAAATACTATAAAAGCAAATCCATTTGATCATCCTTGTGAAATCCTTGTGATCACGGTTTCTCAAAAACTGCTAGATGTAGGGACTTAAAATTTCGCACAGTTATTCTTTATTTTGCATAGATGCGAAATAAGAATGGATTTTCAGAAATTCAAGGTCTAAGTGGCATAAAGGGGGTTAGCTCAATAATGGCTTATCGAATTTAAAAAATAAAACAACAGATGAATTTAGTAATTTCGCCGCTGATTCTCCTTCTTCGTTGTCCTGGAGCTGAGTAATCCCAATCATCGCCTACAAAAAATAGAAATAGAAATTCTTCATAGTTTGTGCCACATCGTGAGCGACGTAAAGGCGCTCACTGAAAATGTTCATCCCGATTTAAAAAACATCAGTGTCAAAACAATTATACCTTATACCTGATGGAGCGAGCTACCGGTTCTGTGGTGCGTAAAAAGTGCCGAATATTGTAATCGCGTGTTGAAAGCAGATGCTTATGAAAAGCTTAAAGAAACCGATCCAAACGCTGATCGGGATTGTGTTGTAAGAAAAATTAATAATTTTAGAACAAGCTATCGACGGGACTACAGAAGACAAAGGAAAAGCGAGCGGGAGCAGATGATGTTTTCCAATCTTCGCTGTGGTATTTTAATTTGCTTCACTTTGTGGATAGCCAAGAGGATACCATCCAAGGAACTTCAACAATGACTGAAAATGAAAGCGAACATTAAGAAGCGGTAAGTAGGTTTTATTGCATGTACCATATGTATATTACATGTTGAAATTATTTATTAGTAACATTTTCATACATTTTGTTTTGCCAAGGCACTGCGCCTTCAGAATTAAAATAATTACAAAAGTTTGTTCTTATACATTTTTCTTCGTTGCTATAATTCCGTCCTTGCGCAGGTCGAATGTTATCCAAATGATGTGCTTCGGAATGCCAATCAGGATTGCTTATATTGAAATTGTTAGTGTCTTCAGCGAAGATAGTTGTGTATATGGCAACAAGTTAATACTATTGTGATCACCTTGTCAGGATCTAAATTTATTGTTTTTTGTAATATTCTGAAGCGCGATGCTAATATGTTAAACACATTTTCTACTACACGCCTAGCACGTGATAGACGGTAGTTCAAAATAATTTCTTCTTTTTTTAAACTGTTGTGGCTATATGGCTTCATTATATTTTCCGTCAACGGAAAAGCATCATCAGCCACAAACACATATGGTAAATCGCCGCTCGATTCGGATACAGGTTCAAGATTCGGGAAACCCAATGTCTTATTTTGAAGTTTTTCATACAGCTTGGATTCTCTGAATATATCCGCATCTGACGCTCTTCCATTGATTCCTACGTTTACCATAAGGGATTCATAATTTGCATTTGTGAGCGCCATGAGTATAATTAAAAAATTTCGTTTATAGTTAAAATAGAACGATCCGGAACTAGGCGGTTTGATTGTATTTACGTGCTTTCCATCTTTAGCACCGACGCAATGGGGAAAATTCCACATACCTTCAAACAGCTTTGCTTCTTTTTTCCATTCATGTTCACTCATGGGTAGCTGAAAATTCAATTTTATTAAACTATAGTACAAAGAAACCCTGTTATAAATATATATGTATGCATGTTTTTGTTTTCATTTCAGGTGGACAAAAGTCCAAGACCAGGGACATCCAAAAGGAAGCGGGTTGCGAATGAGGAGGACAAATTAATAAAACTGGCTTGTGCCCATTTAAAGGAGACAAATAACGATGCAACATTACTAGCCAGAGGATGGTCAACATAATATTCTGAAACTTCTAGCCAAGAACAGAAAATTTTTGTAAGAAAACTTATTTCCGATATTTTATTTGCTGGGTGCCTTGGCAAACTGAATGAAAACGTCAGCTGTGGATTTTAAAAACTACTACAACCATCGAACAGATCTTCGACTCCTTATTGAAGTGAATCTTCTGTATCTTCTCCAACACCAATCCCGCAACAAGTTTTTTTTGTTCAACAACCGCCCCCTTTGAACGCAAATAGTACGCGAAAGTATAGAAACACTCAGAAACTTTTTGATGACATGTCACAAAACATTGAAATGTAAAAAAAAACATGTTAATAAAATCGGAATCCAAACTTACTTTTATATTTCCTTTCAAAACTGAGAAACTTTGTTTGTTCCTCACATTCCGCTTATTCCATCTGATTACCCGTTTTGTTTTAAACTACTGCAATTCCCAATTAAAGTCTGCTTTGCCATGGCTATAAATAAGGCTCAGGGTCAGTCCTTAGAGGCAGACTGCTTTTCTCATGGCCAACTATATGTGACATGTTCGAGAGCTAGCTCATCTCGCAATCTGTCCATTCTGAAGCCTGAGGAAAAAACGGCAAACATAGTTTACAAAGAGGTGTTGCACAAATAAGGCAACGCATTGGCATCTCTAAGATTTTCAATTTTCAAAACACTACCAAATAAATTGACAGCTCCATTAATATTCATATTAATACTCGAGCTTAAAAAAAACATGCTAAGGGTGTGGAATGCAATGCTGACTTTACCTCTTCGTGGTGCATCTGGTTAACACTAAAATTATCAGCTTCATCGATGAAATCGAATGAAATAAATTAATTGTACATAAAATTAGGAAACTTTTAAAATATAAATGTACACACTTAAGAATTGGCAACTAAAATAATTTATGCCCACGAGCGAAGCCGGGAGGGTCAGCTAGTGTGCTATAAAAGACAATTTGTAAGTCTTATTTGTGCAAGTCAGAACTGAAAAACTGACCTGTTTAGAAGTTTTCTGGTTTCTTTACGTAGTCACGCAAAGGAACTTGCCTCTTACTTGTGGAACAAATATTAACTAGAAGCCAATATTATTGACAACTTAGTTAGATGATAGTATGAAATCCACGTTGCATTTGCTACTGCCTCAAAGTCACAGTATGTTTGAACCAAGTTTTCACTGAAATAAACATACGCAGAATGCCATTGCAACTCTTTTAAGAGGTTATAAGCAACTCTCCAGTACACATCCAAATGTGCTAACAAAAATAGTTTATTTCAGATACAAGTCCCTGTCTCGAAACAAATCCCTTTTTTGCAACATATGATATTTTTTGCAACATCACTCATTCGTTGTACTAAAACATCGTAAGCATTTATCTCTTCAACTGGTTCTCTTGAGCAGATGCAAAATATCCCTGTGCAACTTGTTGCTAAGCAGAAAATACAAACATCATTCTCCGATTGTCCTTGTAAGCAACATACTGCAAGGATATGAAATATTGCATTTGAGAACACCTGTACTGAGTTGGACCTGAAATGAGAAATACAAAACAAAAACATTTACTCGCAACATGAAGTTGAGTGATGAAAACCTGATTCATGAGAGTTTGTATACATTTTTTTATTTGCACGAGTATACGAGTACACTTAAAGAGGCCAGTGTGTAAATGAAATTATATTAATTTCCTCCACCACGATATGTTTTGTTAAAAATAAATAGAGAAACGCCTAGTATCTATCTTCTTCTTCTTATCCTTTTATTAACCCTTTCCTCGTTTTACGAACTTATGCGTAACGAGTTTCCCATTTTTACTGCATCGCTGCTGCTCCGCTTATGGGGTTGGCTAATGTCGCAGACTGCAGAACGCGTCTACATAATGCTCGGTCCTGGATCGCTTCAGTGGTAAGCCCCAGGCGTTGTTGCGCATTTGCCATCTGAGAAATCCAGGAATTTTTTTTCCGACCTCGTTTTCTTACAGTTGGAGTGACCGTAGTTGATAGTGCCTTTTTAACCGGATTTTCCGCAGATCTTCTTTGAACGTGGCAATACCAACTTATTCTATTCGCCTCAAGCTGTTCGGTGACCGAATTCTTTATATGTAGACTTCCTCTTATACGCGTAGATCTAATACAATCGCGTTTAGTGACTCCACTAGACATCCTTAACATTTTCATTTCCGCTGCCGTCATTTTGTTTTTAAACGCTTCGTACATTGTCCAGCACTGTGAACCATATATAAGAGCTGGTCTAACAACCGTGGTGTAGAGTTTCCCCTTTAATTTAAGTGGAAATTTTCGGTCGCAAAAGATTCCCGAATTTTCCCGCCATTTCATCCATCCCACACTCACTCTGTGGTTTACGTCGTCGTCACATTTCGCTTCCATGTTAACGATTGATCCTAAGTACTTAAAGATAGTGCTTTTCGGAAGAACTATTCCGTCTAACATTATATCCGGAACAGGTCGCAACGGATGCGAAAATGGGCACGTCAAATGCTCCGTCTTTGAACGACTTATTTTAAACCCGTTTCTCTCTAGCGCATTTCTCCATGAATCTAAGGCGTTCTGTAAATCTTCGACGTTATCGCTAAGTATAACTGCGTCGTCAGCGAAGAGAATTGGCATTACATTTGCTACGCGCATGCAGTCTTTTAAAAGATAGTCGAATACTACGTTAAAGAGGAAAGGGCTAAGTACGCTTCCTTGAAGCACTCCGACATTTACTGGAAATTCTCTCGTTAGTCCAGCAAAGCTTTTAACCGCTGTTTTCACGTTTCCGTTCATGTCTTATATTATTCTAGTACACGTTTCCAGTACGTTTTGAGACCTCAGCGCGGCCCATATGAGATCCCTAGGCACTCGATCGAATGCTTTCTCGAGGTCGATAAATACCATGTGTAAATCCTTAGACATTATTCGTAGGCTTTGGATAGAGTCCACCATCGATCTTCCTTCTACAAATACACACTGGCTATTATCGAGCTTTATTATTTGCCGAAGACGTTCGTTTAAGACTCTTTCGACGATTTTCATTGTGTGTGACATAAGCTTGATTGAACGGTAGTTGTTGCATTCTCGAGTGTCGCCTTTTCCTTTGTATAATGGAACCAAGAAGCTACTTCTCCATTGATTCGGCATGGGTTGTCCACATTTTAATTTATTTAAATGTTTCGATAGCCAAACGCCGCCGATCCCCTCCATCTTCGACCAAAACTCTGATGGAATGCTGTCTGGTCCCGCCGCTTTACCCCGCTTCATTTTTCCAATTGCTATACTTATTTCTTCGATTGAAAAGTCCGAAACTTCCTCCTCGAATAGACCAGCTGTCGGCACGATATCACGTGGAAACTGTTTGTTAAGCAACTCCTTGCACTATTCAAGCCACCGGTCACAAATTTCCGGAAACTGTTTGTTAAGCAACTCCTTGCAGTATTCAAGCCACCGGTCACAAATTTCCTTTTCATTTGTTAATAAGCGACCGTCTGCGTTTTTGATGTATTTCGGCGAGGTTATTTCCATTGAATTTTTTCTCCTCTGTGCAGCGAGCTTAAAAATATGTGGCATTTTAGTACTGTACGACGTTTGAACTTCTTGGATAGCTTGTCTTCTATCCGCCGATCGTGAGGATATTTGTTCCAACTCCTGGTACAGGTTTTCCGCTTCTGCCGCTCGAGTTCGAGCCAGGACTTTCTTTGCGATCTTTTTAAGACGCCTAGTATCTATATAGAGATAATTTTTATTTTTAAACAAATAAGGACAGTTAATGCAGAGGGAATACGAGCCGCTCCGTACCATACACCATACTTATGTGGATGAATAGCGTCTGAAGGGAGTTGTTCTCACTCTCCAAATAAAATAATTTTCCATATTTAGCCCGGGCTCGGGAAAAAATCTTTATATTGTACATTGAAAGAGCTCCTACAGTATAATGTCAACATACTAACACGTTGTGCGGGTTGATGTGGAATAGGAATAAACCCCCAACGAGCTTGTCCTCTTTTCCAGGAATTCCGACCATAGACCCTCTCTTAATCAATGGTACCAGCTAAGTTCTCTGAAACAACGAAATATTTAGGTCTACTCGTAATTTTCGACCAGAAACTAAACTGGAAACCTAATATTTAAAAAAGTGTAAGGAAAGCCTCAGTAGCCTTATTCTCTTACAAAAAAGTCAAATGGAGCCTCCAGCCTCGTATTCTATACGTATGGGGCTATACGTTTCGGTTATAAGACCGATGCTCACGTTCGGGGTGGTTGTCTGGTGGATGACCTAAGACAAAGCAGTCAACTGCACGAAGCTAACCAAATTCTAAAGAACACCATGTCTGGGCTCAAGTGGGGTCCTACGTCGCTGCACTGGATGTTATGTTTCGCCTGACACCTTTCAACATTTTCAGCAGACAGGTAGCAACTATTCGCCTCAAAGCAACTTCCCAGGGGACAAAAAAAACTTTTTGGCTAGGCAAATACTCTTAACACATTACAAATCCTTTCAGAGAACATCGACTATATCAGATTCTTCTGCGAGGAAAATGTCTTCTTGGACGATAAACAAATCCACTTCTTCACTGACGATTTAAAGACCGATAGTAGAGTTGGTGGCGGTCCTTAATTCCAAGCGGAAATTCTGGCAATTTAGGAAGTCCTGTTCTCGATGAAGAAAAACTTAATATCTGCAATGGATATCCGCATCTTTTCTGACAGTCAGGTAGCTATCAAATCTCTGGACTCATGTTGTTTCAACTCAAAGACTGATATAGACTGCGATCATCACTCATGGAGATGGCAGAGCGGTTCAACATTAACCTTCAGCGTTGCCAGATGTAGGTAACAAAAATTAAATCAGACTTCATTTCGGTATGAAGATTCAACATAATTAAAAACAGACTAGTAAAAATGGAATCATATTATTTAGTATAATATCATAAAACATAAATAAAAATTAATGAACAAGAATATTGAGGGTTGGCTAATTATGTACATTATTTGTATATCGAGTTATCAAAAAAAAAAAAAAAATGTTCCTTGGTGGGTTTAAAGTTGAAGCACTCAATATTTTTTGTCTTGAACCCTGATCTTATAAAGCAGATAGCGTTTAAGAAAGATCAACCTAATCGATTTTTTTTTTTTTTTACGTCGGTTACTACAGAAAATAAGCGCTTAGCGTCGGCATTTGAATGTGGAAATGTTAATGCATATCTAGCAACTAGACTTAAATTCGGAAATAAGAAATTTCCTTCAAAACCCTTCTTTTCTGTTACTTCCTTCCAAAAACGTTCGACACTCAATTGCTGTATTCTATCTTTTTCTGTTCCAATTATCAAAATAGGAAATTCCCTCCATTCTCAAATCAATTTGCTTTCTTCACAGATTGGAATTTTTATGGAGCTGAAAGAAAGTTCCTTGCCCCTTACCCTTTTGAGAATATTAAACGCCACTTCTGGAGAAAGAAACTCCATAACTTGAAGGTCATGACTTCTTCTCTTCTTCGTTCGAATAAAGAAGTTTTTGCAGCGTAACCTAATTTCTAAATTTTGCTCCTCAGTAAAATTTTTTAGGAGCTGTTCACACTCTGGCCCAGCGTAAATGTCTTTGAGGTCAATTTTACTTTTTCCGTACACTGAAGCTAAATCACTATACTGTTGAGAAGCCAGTAGTTTATCGAAATGTTCTTCTCTAATGACATTCTGGGCTAGTTCGAGTAAGATCGACTCACTGTAGAGGATGTGCAACAAAACTTGATTACTCTGAAAAAGTTTATTAAAATCATTAAAGTACTTTAGAACAAACTTCAAGAAGTAGAAATAAGCTTTAACTTTCAAGTCTACCGAGCTTTCATACATATTTGTGGCCTTTGATCTCTTTGTTTCTGTAGAATCTAATAAAAACAAATGCTGAAGAAGTGTTCTCCAATAACCTCACTACGCAGGAGTGAAGTACAAGCCACCTTGTCTTAGATGGACCTAATATTTTACTTTTTTCAGCGTTGAAATAATCTTGGAACTCCTCCTGTATAGCACAGTTTTTTGGACTCTCCGACATATACGTATGTAGCTACCATTGATAAAAGATTTTCATACTGATCTGGAAGTTATGCACATCCGTAGCTACAAGTGTAGAAGAGTCGCATATGCATCTAAAAAGAGATACACCTGCTTGAAGTCTCAAAAAAAAAGAGTTGTTCTTTCCAACCATAACCATAACTGAAGCGTAACATTTGTTACAGGAATTTCGTTTTTTCGGAGACATTGTTTAAAGCCTCTATATAACGCTTCAGCTGTACAATCAGTAGCATTTAATGTAATTTGTTCCAGCAATTCAGTGTGAATGTTTAATGTTTCAGGCTCTGTATATCGAGCCAGGCAACACAAACTTTTTTGATTTGAAATGTCGGTACCTTCATTAACTAATATTGAGAAAGGCGTTCTTCGCAAAATTTCTACTAAACGCTTAAGCTCAACTTTAGCTAGAATTTTCTCAATAATTTTAGAACATTTTGTACTTCCTAACGTCATGTCGGTCGCAATATTTGAATCAGGGAAAATATTTTTCAACAAGGGCACGAGATGGTCAATAGTATGCAATGTGTTAAACATCCCTGCTCTTATTTCCAAATCGAAGACTTCATCCAACATTCTATTCACACTTATATTTATTAATTTCATTCTATATTATATCTTTTCCTCTGTCTACTTTTGTTCCTAAGAGTTCAAATAAATATATTACTGTTACTACGCAATACAATGCCACATTTTGCTCTGCAAAGAATGCACATAATGTGAATGCTGTTTCAACATTCCTTTCATGGTGACTAGTATCAGGGCCGACTTTGCTAAACCATTAACTAACTGATGGCGATGAGGCAATTGCTTTTACCGGCTATCATTGTTGAATTACACGCACGACAGTACGATTTCAAAAGATTATCCTTAATCGGCTCAAGCCAACCCTTGAATTCCGGTACTTATAACCAAGATTGCTTAAAGGTTTTGGAGGACGAAACCTCCAACTTTCTTTTTAGATGGTTCATTGTATTATCTGAAATTAATTAATTTTATTAATCCTATTATTTAATCCTATGGTACGTATGTACATATAAAAATATATGGTATGTACGAGGGCGGGTCAATAAGTCCGTGACTTTTGGATTAAAACACAGATTTCTTGATAAAAAAATAATTTTATTTTTCAACGTAGTCTCCCTTGAGCTCTATACACTTTGTCCAACGCTTCTCCAATTTTTTTATCCCTTCCAAAAAAAATGATTTGTCGAGGTCCTCAAAATAGGCCTTTGTTTGCGAGATGACTTCATCATTGGAGTCAAATCTTTTTCCACCAAGCCATTTCTTCAGGTTTGGGAACAAGAAGTAGTCGCTCGGAGCCAAATCTGGAGAATAGGGTGGATGAGGGAGCAATTCATAGCCCAATTCATGGATTTTTGCCATGGCAACTGCACATGTGTTTGTGGTCGACTGTGAGCAAACGCGGCACCCATCTTGCGGAAAGCTTTCTCATGCCCAAGTGATCATTCAAAATTGAAACCACTGAGCCATGCGAGATCCCTACGGCTTCCACAATCTCTCGCACTTTCAATCTTCGGTCGGCCAACACCATATCGTGAATTTTTTCGATTGTTTCGGGTGTAGAGACCTCAACTGGGCGTCCAGGACGTTCGGCATCTTCAGTGCTTGTACGGCCACAACGAAATTCAGTAAACCACTTTTTTACCATTGAAATCGATGGTGCAGAGTCCCCATAGTATTTATCAAGCTTAGCCTTGGTCTCGGTAATGGTTTTTTTTCGCAAGAAATAATGCTTAATAAGCACACGAAATTCACTTTTTTCCATTTTCTCCTCAAATTAGTGAGTAGTCTGATAAAAATAGCTGTCAAACACAAACTAACTGACGCAGCAAGTTTAAATTTTGACAGGAGTCAACTGACAGATGCCTGTTGACAGGAGCAGTGTTGCTGTTTCAGTAAAGAGGTCAGAAATTCAAAAAGTCACGGACTTATTGACCCGCCCTCGTACATACATATGAACATTCATATTTTTTCTTAAACTACTGATAAAATGAATCAAACTATGTAGTACATACATATGCATGTATGTACATATGAACTTTCATTTTAACAGCCCAACTCAACAAATAAATGCATTATTAGAGTGCCACTTTAAACCATGGTTGTATAAACTTACATTTTAAATTTATGATAAACTGCGAATCAATAGAAAACAAAAACAAGCAAAGGTAACAATTTATGGAATATTCAGTAAACTGGACAAACTGACTACTTCTTACAAATTGAGTGTTTCACCCAAGTTCCAATGCAAAAACCCAAATACAGTTAGAATGAACATCTGCATATGGCCCATATTCCAATCAAGCATATGTATAGGAGTGCGCTCGATCAATACAAACATCAAAAGTCTCCTACGCTCTGTCAAAAGCTCAAAATGGTTTCTTGAGTAGGAGGATCGGAGATCCACGTGGCATCGCAACGAGCCAACAAGTTGGTTTTGATTGGTTTTCCAACAGCCACTCTAACCTAACCTAACCTGTATCATGTGCTACTCGTAGTACCATCAATTCTTAGCGTTCTTATTCATTCGCCTTACACGTCCTAGTCATCTTAAGATTAAGCGACGAATCTGAGTGAGGAGTAGGCATTTATTAAGTGACATCATTCGAGCCATTAATTGTAAAAATCCGATAGACTAGTGTCATTTGTCGTAGTCTTTTTCTAGACAGTTGTTTCTTTTTTTATAAAATTTATAAAACAACCAAAAACGTGCAAATTTGGTGTGGATCAAATAAATCGGAAAATGTTAATTTACGGAGAATTTCATCATTTATACAAAAATCTTCGTAAATACCCAAACAGATTCTGGCAATATCTTCACATCTCAGTAACATCGTTCGATGTAATAATGGAAAATGCTCGACCAAGATTAATAAAACAAAGGAAACTAATTTGTGTAGAGCAGCGGCTGGTCTTATTATTAAGGAAAGTTTTTATACTTCATTTTTACTTTTAACTTTAGCTAATAAAATACTTCGTTTTTTCCCTCTAATACCTAACTTTCCAAAATGTTAACATAAACGGCAAAAGGCCTTTGAAAAACTTTATGGTAAAAGATATTTACTATTTCTTTTTCAAACTGATGCTGGGTGCTGTAGAAATAGCGTAGGCACTGAGAGATGTCAATCTGGCGGTATCCAGTGTTGCAACTATTTTTCTACACATCAATTGTGCTTATAATACCTCCACGTGGTAACTGTCGAGTACTGGTCAAGATCTATCCGAACTGTACAGTGGATAGTTCCAATCGATGGAAAAATGAATCAACATAAGCATATAAGTTGGTTAAGCAATCATGAATTTCCATCTGGCGATAGGCTGTCATTTATTCTCCACCAGGATAATGCCCCCTGCTAACTTGGTAAACAAATCCTGATTTATTTTGTTTTTTAAATTCTTACCAGAATTAAAAAAATTTAGTTTTTGATTTTGTCAAAATAATTATGCCGAGGATAGTAAACAAAAGCACACGTGAATAATTACAAATTTCTCCCACCTCATTCCACTGCTTGCAATAAAACCAGCAATTAAAAATTTAGAGTTCATTATAAATATTCATGTTTTCACTTCGTCGCTAAGCAATTTAATAAAAAATCAGAGCAAAATTGATTGCAGAGCAACGTCACTCTGTCGCTTTCAAAAGCTCACGTCAATCAGCGACTACGTTGTCACTTTCATATTGTTATGTTTGTTGAGCAAATTAATTAAATAAGAAAACAACGTCTATTTCATATAACTTTAATTCACTTAATCGTAGACAAAAAATAAACCTCTTTAGTTGAATGCACAGATCGAAGTGTGAGGTTAACCACCAAGAAAAAATTACCATGCGGTTTATGCTCATTTCCACGGCAATTGAAATGTCATTAGTTGGTAATCAAACAGTTTTACCATTGTTTTACAATATTGTGTGATATAAAAAAGTTGCTGATGCAACAGATTCCCTCGCATCCAATTCAAGCAACGAATCCAACTCGCGCGGAGACGCTCAGATCTTCTAGGTGTAACTGCGTTTTCAACTGCATTCCGCCTAGCTGAAATCATTTGCTGAGGTGATGAAGAAGCTTGAGGAGTCGATAAATCAATCGGCTCTACCGCAGCAGACCTCTCTAAGACCAAAGAGTCATTTGTGGACATCGAGCAAGGTGATTGTTGAGGTGCCCTTTCTGTAATTTGAGTCGGAACAGGGTTATAGAAAGAAAAAACGTTACCATTGACTGTTCCATGCTCAATTTTTTGTGATGTCTGGTTCTCTTTTCGAGTTCGAAGCTGGTTCTGGTGTCTCCTGCAACTGCCACTCTTTGACTGCACGAGATACATCTTTTTGCCAAGCCTCCTCAGTACAACACCAGGTATCCATTTCTCCTTATTAAGGTATTGCCGAAGAAAAACGAGTTGTTGGGGCGAGAATTTAGACTTATCCTCGCAGAGTCTCGTCTTATCCTGCATATCTGGAATCATGGCCGCTAGAACTGTTCGATGGATTCGGCCATGCAACTTTTCTGCTGGCGATATACCTGTATTGTCTGGCGTCGAGCGATATGTCGCCAAAAATATAGACAAAGCGTCATCGTTCTGAAATGAATCCTCTAATATTTTTGATAAAGACGTTTTGAAAGTGCGGACCATGCGCTCCACGGCACCATTAGACTCCGGGTTAAAAGGAGCAGATGTCAGATGCTGAATTGAATTTCTCCTACAAAAATCCGCAAATTCTTTGGATGCAAATTGCGGCCCATTGTCGGAAACCAAAGTCTTTGGTAAACACTCCAACGCAAAAATGGACTGCAATGCGTGAGTGATTGCCAGTGAATTAGTTGAAGACATCTTAATTACAAAAGGAAACTTCGAATTGGAGTCGACCACTATTAGCCACATACTCTTCTTAAATCTTCTTAAAAGTCCACGTGCAATCGTTCCCAAACCTCCGTCGTAGTGGGCCAATTCGCATATTCCCTCGGCGAACGACTAGCATTCAGCTGACACGCACTGCACTGGCTTACTGTTTTCTGTATCTGCTCATCGATACTGGGCCACCAGCAATATCGCCTAGAAATCTGCTTCATTCTCGTTATGCCCCAATGGCCGTGATGAATCATCTGTAATACTCTTTGCTGCAAAGTTTTCGGTATTACTACTCTACAGAAGTTCTCGCTCTGAAAAAGAAGAACGTTAGTACACACACACAAACAGAACTTTCTACGGAAAAACGGCAGTAACTTGATTTCAGCAGGAGGAAGAACATTTGGCCAACCGTGCTGAACATACCACATTACCTTCTGTAATATAACATCACGCTTTGACTCGGCAGCGATTTCTCCCACGTTTACAGGAAAATTTTCCAATACATTATCAATAAGATAAACAATGTCCTCCTCTGACTTGTCGAACTCCTCGTCTAGTCCATGGGGTAACCGTGACAAACAATCAGCATTCCCGTGCGATGTCGTAGATCTGTAGCGTATCGTGTAAGTGTAGCTTATTAAGGTTATGGCCCATCTTTGTAACCGTTGAATGGTCATCACAGGTAGTCTTTTATTAGGGCTGAAAATGGTTACTAAGGGTTGATGATCGATAATTAACTCAAACTGTCGACCGTAGAGATATAAGTGAAATTTCTTCACACCATAAATAGTCGAAAGCGCCTCTTTTTCTATCTGGCTATACCCTTTTTGAGCTTCAGTAAGTGTTTTGGAAGCAAACGCAATTGGCTTCTCCACTCCATCAGGATAAGTGTGAGAAATCACAGCTCCGATACCATGCGATGAGGCATCCATCGCTAAAGAAATGGGTAACTCATTTTGAAAATGAACCAATCGAGAAACCTTCATAAGTTTCTCTTTAAAATCATCAAACGATTTCTGTTGTTCTTGACCCCAAACGAAATTTTCCTCTTTGGATCGCAGTTTATTCAGCGCTGCAGCTAACTGTGCGAAATTTGGTATGAACTGATTGTAGTAATTTAACTTACCCAAAAAGGCTTCTAACTCCTTCAAATTCTTCGATCTTGGTAAGTTGTTGATGGCCTTCACTCGCGTTTCTGATAGTCTTACTCCTTTTTCATCAGTTATGTGCCCCAAATACTCGATTTCAGGGTCAGCGAACTTGCATTTTGCCAATCGACATTTCAATCCATGATCTTGGAAACGCTGGAATAGTGTCTTTAGGTTTTTTATGTGCAGCATTGTTTCGACCCATTGCTGTCCCAAAAGGAAGACGTTGATATTGGAACAACCCAAGCTCAGTATTGATGACACACAAGTGCTTTGATTCCTCATCAAGTGGGATCTGAAGATATGCATCTGAAAGATCCACTTTTGAAAACAAACGGCCACCTTGAAGCCGACGAAATAACTCCTGGATTCGAGGAACAGGATGCTTATCAATTTCCAAGTGAGGATTTATGGTGACCTTGAAATCACCACAAAGTCGAAGATTACCATTCTGCTTCTCTACAACTACAATGGGGGCTGCCCACTGGCTGGTCTCAACAGCTCGCAAAATTCCCAAACTTGTCAGCCGCTCGATCTCTTTCCTCGCGGCCTCCTTTTGAGCAAAAGGGACTGGTCGGTACTTAAAATACCGTGGACGGCTGTCAGACTTTAGCGTTAGATGTGCAACAAAATGCTTACTGCATCCAAGCTCGGAACTGAATACCGACTGAAATTCTTCACAAAGGGCACGTGCCTGTTCTGCGAGCTGATCTCTAGATCCATCCGACAACTGCAAGACTCTCGCATCCTCTGGGTACTTAACTCCAAAATTGAACGCTTTGAACCAGTCAAGGCCCATGATTTTAGAGGCACTAGTACTGTCAACTACCAACAATGACAGCTGTCGCCACTCGTCACGCCACCGTACGGTCACAACCAGTTCACCTTTCAATGGCACGGACGCGTTGCCATACGCCTTCAGAGTGCGGGAAGTGGGGTGTAACTTTGGGTTATTAAGATCTCTATAGCCATTAAGCCCAATCAGGGATGATGTTGCTCCCATGTCCACTTGAAAAGTAATTGGAGTTTGGTTCACTTCTAACCTTATAAGTATTTTCCGCTGTTTACGTTCCATTTCCCAAGTTGACGAAACTTCATCTAGAATTGAAAGCCGGGTACCCCCTTCAACTTCTGCAAGATCCGAAGTCCTTTCCTCCAACTGATGAATGGAATGTGCTGATTCGTTGCCTCTATTTCGACTACCTGTGTTTTGTTGCCTCACTACCTTGCCTCGTGATTTCGATCGCCTGTATCGTAGACTTTCCTTCCTAAATTGATTTCCACCTTCTGACCGCTGCACTGACAAACATACACTTTTGATGTGACCTTTCTTACCGCAAAGATCACACACTGAATCCAGATGACGACAATCATTTCGATCGTGGTGCACGTTGCAACCTGGGCAAGACCTTCGTCCTTGGCTCTCATTCGTCCACTTCTGCTTACGAGTTGAATGCACTACATTAACTTCAGCTGAGAAAGTGTGCTTCCCAGTGTCCTTTAAAATGTCGGTCGCAAGTTGGGTGGACTCGTAGGCCGTAGCGATGTCCTCAACCTCCTCCAATGTGGGATTTTTTCGTTGAGTAGCTGCACTGCGGACGGCATCATGTGGAGTGTGATACACCAACATGTCTCGGATCATCATATCTGCATATGACTGACCGCAACCCTCTTTACTGCAAACAAACACGCAACTTCTTGCTAATCCCCTTAAGTCTGCGATCCACTCTGCGTATGATTGATTGGGTGTCATTTTTGTGCGGAGAAACTTGCAGCTTGACGCCAAAACATGTCATTTCGTTGAAAAATGCCTAGTCAGTTTTTCCGAGAGTTCTTTCAAAGTGTGTGTACTTACGTTTTCTGTTTCAAAAAGTTTCCTGAGCAACTCGTTGACACTTGGACCACACTCTGCCAGGAAATCTGATCTCCGAAGATTTTCGTCTACTAGGGAATTCGCAGTATAATGCTGTTGGAGCTGGAATAGGTAGTTTTCCCAACTTTCCTTCTCAGCGTTGAACTGACGAAACGATGGAACCGCCATTGATGTTGAAGTTACAGTATTCCTCTTTAAGACATTCTCCATAAATTCTTTGTAAGACGCAAAGATCTGTTCCATCCAGGCTTGTTGCCGCTCCAGCAATTGTTGAATTGCTTCTTGGTTCATTATACTGCGCCAATCCTCGTCGCCACGATGTTATGTTTGTTGAGCAAATTAATTAAATAAGAAAACAACGTCTATTTCATATAACTTTAATTCACTTAATCGTAGACAAAAAATAAACCTCTTTAGTTGAACGCACAGATCGAAGTGTGAGGGTAACCACCGAGAAAAAATTACCATGCGGTTTATGCTTATTTCCACTGCAATTGAAATGTCATTAGTTGGTAATCAAACAGTGTTACCATTGTTTTACAATATTGTGTGATATAAAAAAGTTGCTGATGCAACACATATGATTTCACATGTTTTAATATTTTTGCGTCACTCAGTCGCTCGTCGCTTAGTGCATGGCCGATGTCTTAGGCGATAAAGTCTTGTCCTGCAAGCCTGTGACTTGAATGCCGGCAAGCATATGCAGCTAAACAAGATGCATAAAAAGCGGCGCTGCATAGAAGGACCAGAGCTGCTCATGAGCTCTATGAGAGGAAGAGCAGAGACGAACATCGGCTTCTCAGGAGGAAGAATAAAGAGCATGAGAAGCGCGCGGTTGAGGAAATTGTGAGATCCTACTCTAGGAATGAGGTTCGGATGTTTTGCCAAAAGGTAAAAATAACATGCCACGGAAAGAAACCCCGAACCGAAGCCTGTAGAGATGAACAAGGGAACATCGTGATAAAATCGCAGTCAATGCTAAGGATTTGAAAAGACCATTTCTGCAGACTGTATAACGGCGATGTCGGACCAAATACCGCTGTCAGGCAGAATCAACCTTTCAACTTGACGATGATGACCAACAATTCCGTCCACCCGACCTGGCTGAAGTGAAGATAGCTACATCGAAGCTTAGGTCCAACAAAGCTGCTGGAGCGGATGGCCTGACTGCCGAGCTCTTCAAAGCGGCAGGCGATGACTTGGTAAGGAGCATACACAAACTCATCTGTAAAATATGGTCGGACGAAAGTATGCCCGATGAATGGAACCGCAGCATTGTTTGTCCGATTCTCAAGAAAGGAGACCCTCTAAACTGCGCCAACTACAGAGGCATCAGTCTCCTTAACATCGCATATAAGATCTTATCCGCCGTATTGTGTGAACGCCTGAAGCCGTTCGTCAACAACCTGATAGGTTTATATCAGTGTGACTTCAGGCCAGGAAAGTCCACCATCGACCAGATATTCACACTACGGCAGATCTTGGAGAAGACCCATGAGCTTCAGATCGATACCCACCACCTATTCATCGATTTTATGGCCGCGTATGACAGCATCTATAGAGACGAGCTATACAGAGCAATGTTTAATTTCGGCATCCCTGCCAAACTCGTCCATCTGTACAGGATGACGATGGAGAATGCACGCTGCTCCATCAAGTTCGGCAAGATCTCACCGAGACCTTTGATGTCAAAAAGGATTTGACAAGGCGATGCGCTGTCATGCAATATTTTCAACTTGAAAGAATAGTGCAAAAGTCACAAGCAAACACAAGAGGCACTATCTTTCAAAAGTCCGTCCAACTACTCGCATACGCCGACGATATTGACATAATCGGGAGAAAGCAGCGTGATGTCAGTGGCGCTTTCGCGAGTATTGAGACGGAAGCGGCGAAAATGGGTTTAGCGGTCAATGAGGGCAAGACTATGTACCTTTATATGCTGTCAAGCAAAAAGGACAACCAACACCGATGTCTCGGGCAGAACGTCACCCTCGACAGATATAACTTTGAGGTAGTTAAGGACTTTGTCTACCTAGGCTCTGCTATAAATACAGACAACGACACCAGCGCTGAGATCAAGCGAAGAATAACTCTTGCCAACCGCTGTTTCTTTGGGTTAAGAAGGCAATTGGGTAGCAAAGCCCTCTCTCGGACAACAAAAGTCACCCTTTATAAGACCTTAATAATCCCGGTCCTGCTCTATGGCGCAGAGGCATGGACATTATCAAAAATGGATGAGGGTGTTCTTGGTTGCTTCGAGAGAAAAATTCTTCGGACGATCTTCGGTCCCGTCTGCATTGACGGTGAGTGGAGGAGGAGATACAACGACGAACTGTATGGACTGTACAGCGACATGGACCTAGCCAGAAGAGTGAAGATCCAAAGACAAAGATGGCTGGGTCATGTAGAGCGCATGGACACCAATGCTCCGGTTCGAAAAGTCTTCGAATCCGATCCCGAGGGACAGCGCAGTAGAGGAAGGCCAAGACTCAGGTGGCGTACGCAAGTGGAAGAGGACCTCAGCCAACTTAGCGTGCGAAATTGAAGGCAGCTAGCCAGGGATCGAGCTGGCTGGAGAAGCTTGTTGATTGAGGCCCAGAGTACTCCCCTGAATACAAATAAGTGGGTCCAAGACCATTTCAAAGTGGATTACGCTCTCCCAGATCGTTCAAAAATTCTAAAAAAATTTGGTTTTCGAAATACGTACCAATCGTTACACTATTATTTTTCAAATAACGCGAGCATATAATCAAACAAAATAATCACGAATATATAGGCCAACGACACATAGGACGAGGCTTTCCCAACAACAAAGCAGACTAAAAGATTTCAACCAAAAAGAAAATTGTTATGTACCATACGAAAAATCCGAATAATACGAAACGCTAAATAATTGGAAATTAAAGTAGCTATAGGTATAATCCAGTATTGGGAGGGTTATTAAATTGAGTAGGTTAAGCTGGGCAAATGGACTACTCACAGAACCTTTGCCAGTAAGTCAGATGGGTGTATAACTCTATCAAAACCAAGGCAGCGATAGAACGATTGTATTAAAATGATGGATATTTGCGAGATCGATCCGGACAACTATGAATGGAAGGAGATGGCCTGTATAAATGTGAATGACTATTGCTGTTTCACGAAGTCATGAATATAAATAAATAACAAAAATATTAGTAATAATAGTAGTAATTAAATAAGATTAATCAACTATAAATAAGGTTTCAGGGTAAGACTGATCTTGAAGTCACATCTTCGCGAAAAATGTGTCCCATACACGTAGACATTAGCTGACGTCACAATCAAAACATAAAAAAACACGTTTTACTGTTCTTGCCGTTATGAGTTAATGAAATCACAAGTAAACAAGTAAAGTAAGTCCATAATCTATTCTGATAGTTAGTACTTTCGTTTTCGCGGTGTAATAATGAGTGCTTCAAATTTAAGTGCAAAGTGCTTTCTTGGTGATACGAGGGCGGGTCAATAAGTCCGTGACTTTTGGATTAAAACACAGATTTTTTGATAAAAAAATAATTTTATTTTTCAACGTAGTCTCCCTTGAGCTCTATACACTTTGTCCAACGCTTCTCCAATTTTTTTATCCCTTCCAAAAAAAATGATCTGTCGAGGTCCTCAAAATTGGCCTTTGTTTGCGAGATGACTTCATCATTGGAGTCAAATCTTTTTCCACCAAGCCATTTCTTCAGGTTTGGGAACAAGAAGTAGTCGCTCGGAGCCAAATCTGGAGAATAGGGTGGATGAGGGAGCAATTCATAGCCCAATTCATGGATTTTTGCCATGGCAACTGCACATGTGTTTGTGGTCGACTGTGAGCAAACGCGGCACCCATCTTGCGGAAAGCTTTCTCATGCCCAAGTGATCATTCAAAATTGAAACCACTGAGCCATGCGAGATCCCTACGGCTTCCACAATCTCTCGCACTTTCAATCTTCGGTCGGCCAACACCATATCGTGAATTTTTTCGATTGTTTCGGGTGTAGAGACCTCAACTGGGCGTCCAGGACGTTCGGCATCTTCAGTGCTTGTACGGCCACAACGAAATTCAGTAAACCACTTTTTTACCATTGAAATCGATGGTGCAGAGTCCCCATAGTATTTATCAAGCTTAGCCTTGGTCTCGGTAATGGTTTTTTTTCGCAAGAAATAATGCTTAATAAGCACACGAAATTCACTTTTTTCCATTTTCTCCTCAAATTAGTGCGTAGTCTGATAAAAATAGCTGTCAAACACAAACTAACTGACGCAGCAAGTTTAAATTTTGACAGGAGTCAACTGACAGATGCCTGTTGACAGGAGCAGTGTTGCTGTTTCAGTAAAGAGGTCAGAAATTCAAAAAGTCACGGACTTATTAACCCGCCCTCGTATGTTTCACAGAAAAAACTTTAGAAAAATGTGTTGAAGTACTAATAATTCGAAAAGTCAGAGGGTTTAAATGTAGTGATATTGCTCTTCCAAATGCAGTGTATGCTTTAACCGGATATCAAACCGGCTGCTATAGTGATTTCACAGCTGTCCCGAAAGCTGTAAGACCTTCTTATGAAACATGTAAATAAATTTTAAATGCTAATGGTAATATATCTGTATATATAAGTAAACTTAAGTAAACAATGGTGTATCTATTTAAAGTATCGAGCAGTAATATTTGTGCAACATCCAATACTTTAAGACAGTGTTCCACTTTAGACAGCGGACGAATGACGCAGTGTATCACAAATTGACAAACGGCAGCGAAGATCACCAGAAGTATCACAAATCTTGCCTTGCGACATTTTTACATTTTAAGCACAAAATTGTCAAAATATGATATTCAAATTGGGGCATAGGCGTGCACTTTCAACTATTCGCTCATTTGTGGAGGAACGCGTTATTGAATTAAAAGAAACGCATTTCTTTGACTATGTTGCCGAATTGTACCAACGTAAATTAAGTGAAACCATTGAATCAATTACGTTTTCAAAATTACTATTGAAGAAGAAGCTACTTAATATATTTAAACAAAAAATTGATAAGCAATAAGTAGTTTTTGATGCACCAACATATGAATATCAGGAACATTTAGTAAGTTTAAAACTTAAAGAACAATGTGCTAAATCGGCCATGAGGTACATATATCGTATACGAAAAACTACAAAAAAGAACAGGTTACTAATTGTGTTATATTTTATCAACAGAGATATCGCCAACAAATTAAGAGATGAGATTATGAGTCTTGATAGTGAAACTCTTCCAGATTTTGTGACATTAAAATCTGTGGTAGATAATGAAATGAAAGTTCCAGATGCACTAAACGATTTTTTCCTTTGTCTTCTAACTGGCCCTGATCCTCGCTATGGGAAAACTGAAGAAATTAGTAGGAGAATAATTGATCTCTGTAGTGACACTATACACAAGTGGTCGAGTAAAGCCAAGAAAGCATATCCAATTAGGTTAGTATCTATACACTTATATATTTTAAATCAAAAATCTCTATAATTCGAATATATTACTACGCTTTGTGCGTAAGATAAAGATAATATATATCTGCACATATACAAAATATATTCTTCATAGGCTTTGCAATGAAAAGTCTCACAAGCAGTAGGCGCGTGGTTGAGATTTTAAATAAATTCGGACATTGTGTTAACTATCACTACGTGGAGGAGCTTGAAACAGAATTAGCATTTTCTACCGACAGTTTACAACCATCTTTCATAGTTCCTGGTATGTCAACAGAAGAAAGCTTTTGTACAGTTGTGGCATTCGAAAACTACGATTGCTTTGTAGAGACAAGCAATGGCAAGAATACATTACACGATACAGTTGGAATAGCCTATCAAATTATAGATTCACATTTACAATGTAAGAGAGTTAATCTATTAGAACATAGCATTAATAATTTACAGCCGAAAAGATAACCTCAGAAGATTTATCAACAACAAGAGGTAGAAAAAGGCGAACTTATATTTCTACAAACCTAGAAATCGAGCCCTATTATAAGAAACCTAGAACGGTATCAGCCCTCTCAAGTGCTATTTCACCTAATTTAAACCTTTGCAAAGCATCAGTGATAAAAACCAGAAAACAAGATTATTTATGGCTGATTTATTTAAGTTGCGGTACTGGAGGTACACCTATGTGGACTGGCTGGAATTCAAGACATACCAAAGAAAGTCTTCCACAACAACAGGTTTTCTATCTACATCCCATTAATTTATCACCAACTAGTCATTCAGTGGTTTTGAAGACCCTGAAGAGGTGCATTGAAATCGCCAATGACTGCTATCAAAAAAATATTTTCCTTACTTATGACCTAGCAATAGCAAAAATTGCCCTACAAATTCAGCATGAAGAATCACCGCAATTTGATCGTGCTTTTATTCTACTTGGTAAACTCCATATTGAAATGGCCGCAATAGTAAAAGTCAACTCTGGCGTACCTTCGCGAGGTTCATCAAATATTTTCATATCTGGTAAGCTTCTATTTCTTACCGCACATCGACATGTATCTTATTTACAAAATATTTTCTTTTGGGGTAGGAACTCATTACTATACAATCGATGCAAGCGATTTTACTTTAGGTGGCGCTACAGTCCGGGGTGGACCTGGGCCTCAGTCAACAAGCTTGTCCAGCCAACTCGATCCCTGGCTAGCTGCCTCCAGTTTCACACGCTAAGTTGGCTGAGGTCCTCTTCCACTTGCGTGCGCCACCTGAGTCTTGGCCTTCCTCTACTGCGCTGTCTCTCGGGGGCGGATTCGAAGACTCGGACCGGAGCATTGGTGTCCATGACTCTACATGACCCAGCCATCTCAGTCTTTGGATCTTCACTCTTCTGGCTAGGTCCATGTCGCTGTACAGTCCATACAGTTCGTCGTTGTATCTCCTCCTCCATTCACCGTCAATGCAGACGGGACCGAAGATCGCCCGAAGAATTTTTCTCTCGAAGCAACCAAAAAAACCCTCATCCATTTTAGATAATGTCCATGCCTCTGCGCCATAGAGCAGGACCGGGATTATTAAGGTCTTATAAAGGGTGACTTTTGTTGTCCGAGAGAGGGCTTTGCTACCCTATTGCCTTCTTAACTCAAAGAAACAGCGGTTGGCAAGAGTTATTCTATTCTATTCTGTATTTATAGCAGAGCCTAGGTAGACAAAGTCCTTAACTACCTCAAAGTTATATCTGTCGAGGGTGACGTTCTGCCCGAGACGTCGGTGTTGGTTTTCCTTTTTGCTTGCCAGCATATAAAGGTACATAGTCTTGCCCTCATTGACCGCTAAACCCATTTTCGCCGCTTCCGTCTCAATACTCGCGAAAGCGCCACTGACATCACGCTGCTTTCTCCCGATTATGTCATATCGTCGCTGTATGCGAGTAGTTGGACGGACTTCTGAAAGATAGTGCCTCTTGTGTTTCGTCGTGAGTTTTGCACTATTCTTTCAAGTACAATACGATATTGAAAAAATTGCATGACAGCGCATCGCCTGGACATCAAAGGTCTCGGTGAGATCTTTACCGACCTTGATGGAGCAGCGAGCATTCTCCATCGTCATCCTGTACAGATGGACGAGTTTGGCAGGGATGCCGAATCTAAACATTGCTCTGTATAGCTCGTCTCTATAGATGCTGTCATACGCGGCCTTAAAATCGATGAAAAGGTGGTGGGTATCGATCTGAAGCTCATGGGTCTCCTCCAAGATCTGCCGTAGTGTGAATATCTGGTCGATGGTGGACTTTCCTGGCCTGAAGTCACACTGATATGAACCTATCAGGTTGTTGACGAACGGCTTCAGGCGTTCACACAATACGGCGGATAAGATCTTATATGCGATGTTAAGGAGACTGATGCCTCTGTAGTTGGCGCAGTTCAGAGGGTCTCCTTTCTTGAGAATCGGACAAACAATGCTGAGGTTCCATTCATCGGGCATACTTTCGTCCGACCATATTTTAGAGATGAGTTGGTGTATGCTCCTTACCAAGTCATCGCCTGCCGCTTTGAAGAGCTCGGCAGTCAGGCCATCCGCTCCAGCAGCTTTGTTGAACCTATGCTTAGATGTAGCTATCTTCACTTCATCCAGGTCGGGTGGACGGAATTGTTGGTCATCATCGTCAAAGTTGAAAGGTTGATTTTGCCTGACAGCGGTATTTGGTCCGTCATCGCCGTTGTACAGTCTGCAGAAATGGTCTTTCCAAATCCTCAGCATTGACTGCGGTTCTACTACGATGTTCCCTTGTTCATCTCTACAGGCTGCGGTTCGGGGTTTGTTTCCGCGGCATGTTATTTTTACCTTTTGGTAAAACTTCCGAACCTCATTCCTGGAGTAGCATCTCTCAATTTCCTCGATCGCGCGCTTCTCGTGTTCTTTCTTCTTCCTCCTGAGAAGCCGGTGTTCGTGTGTCCTCTTCCCTTCATAGAGCTCATGAGCAGCTCTGGTCTTTCTAAGCAGCATCGCGTTATATGCATCTTGCTTAGCTGCATGTGCTTGCCGACATTCATCATCGAACCAGAGGTTTCGTTGTGGTGGACGAGTGAAACCCAGCACATCAGAAGCGGCATCTCTGATGGCGTTTTGGCAGTGTTTCCAATGGTCTTCGATGCTTGATGCTGGCGGCATTGGACCTCTTAAGAGATTAAGAGACACTCAATTGGAAAAGGACTTGGCGATCTCTTGCGATTGTAGCCGTCTGATGTCAAATTTCCTCACAGCATTAGTTTGTCTTGGAGTAGTTTGGGAGATCCGCAACCGTACCTTGGCTACAACGAGGTAATGGTCCAAGTCGATGTTGGCTCCTCGGAACGTACGGACATCCATAATGCTGGAGGAGTGTCTTTCGTCGATCGCAATGTGATCAATCTGGTTGACTGTTGATTGATCAGGAGTTCTCCAAGTCCCCTTGCGTATGTCGAGATGTGGGAACCGCGTGCTAGCCACGACAATGTTTCGCCCCGCCGCAAAGTCGATTAGCCTGAATCCGTTGGCGCCACGGGGAGGCGTGAAGTAGGACTTATTAGCAGAGCTGCAAGATGTTCGGCTGCAGAGGCTCATTCTCGTCATTTAAGGAACCAGCACCTGTCGGAAGATGCTACTTCAACGAGGCCTTATACTAATCGTTGCCATTTTCTACCTTTAGCAGCAATTAATACTTGGTTATGTCATATATTAAGAAAACTTTTTTTTTTAATTTTAAAATGATCCGGGAACAGCTTGGCCACAGTCGAAACGCCTTGGACCAACATTTCTGCGATGAGATAAAAATGCACTATACAATTAAATTAGCATTCACTGGTTATATCAATTATCTCAATTTTGGAAAAAAATTAGTTTTCTGCACACTATTACTCACTAAAGCCGCGACCATATCCTGCAAGACTTTTGTTTTTAATATAATGTTTACACCAGCTTTCAACTCATCTGGTTTTTTTTTGGTTACGTCTCACACCGAAAAATTGCTACGGGCTCTTAGACTATATCCCAACCTGTTACCTGCTCAAAGGTTTTCGTGGCCAATGTAAGTTGCGGCAATACATGCCATCGAAACCATCGAAGTATGGGATGAAACTATGGTGGATAGCCGATAGTAAAACAGCATTTCCATTGAAATGTCAAATTTATACAGGTTCTCAACAAACCATATCTCCCCATGGTCGTGCATTCGATGTATGAATATGGAATACGGATGGAAGAATATCTCAATGTCGGCAGAAATCTAACTATTCACAATTATTTTACGCCTGTTGATCTTGCCTTGACTTTGAGAGATAAAATAATGGCAGTTGTTGGAACCATGCGAAAAAATAAACGTGACATTCTGAAACCATTTGTGATGAAACAAGCTATCGATGACAACAATGCAATTGTGCGCAGGAGAAATCGACATGCGTAAGAATGCTTCAGGTCCTGGAATAACGAGATTGGCTAAAGAAGCATTCCGCATCCTTGGTCATTCGCATTCGGTTCAATTACCGAAAGTTGCACCACGTTTACCATGCAAATCGGTAAGATACCTTCATCTGTTTTTATGCTGCTCGAATATTTACTATTTCTGTTATGTTGATGATGCAGGCCGACAAGAAGTCAAAAATACAATGCAACAAGTGCTCGAAGATCGTATTCCAAGAACATAACATCATTACCTGTGTAAAATGCGCGCAAAATGAAAATATCACCTCTTCATCGGAAAATATGTCAACGACATTATTTTCAAATATTTAGTTTCATAGGCTTATAGTCCATAAAATATTTAATTTTTTTTGTGGTCTGCAAAAGACTCACGCCTAATTTAATGTGAATAAATCTGCCACTTTTGGCCTAATTTTCCGATTACCTGAGTTTTTTAATTCGCGGGGTAACATTTTACCCCAAGCTTTAAAACTTCTAAATGGACCTTGCCCCTGTACTAGGGTCAAATTCCGACTTTCGGCTTATTTGCATCAGTTGTCCATTGGGGCAGGCTTCCTACACTTACGTATTGGCCAAACAATCTGCTACAAATTCCCTTGAAATCATATTCGAAAATATGCTAAGTGGTTGCATTTGGTCAACAAAAAATTCTTCCCTACTACCCATATTATGGAAACGAACAATAAAAAAAGTGAATGTGACATTCAAATAATACGACCACGTCCCTTGCTTAAAGAGCAGCAAATGAGTTCTTTTGGAAACCTGTATTCCATTTACGTAATAACCTCATCCCGTGTTTAGTATTTTACCTTGAAAAAGGCCGTTTTGACCTTCCTAAATTCTCATATACTATACATCCGTATGTAATATTTGACTACCATTACGGAACCTACCCTGTTTGTCATGTCACTTCATAAACCAAAGCAGACGTCGTTTTCAACTAAACAAAATAGTCCCATGGCGTCGAACACTACATCTACCAATTATCTCCTTAGCGAGGACACTTAAATGTCGCATACAAACGACATTCGACCGATACCCGAATATAATTTTCTAACCATCGAATCCTCAAATATCGCCTCAAATGTCGTTGGGATAACAACCCTCCACATGGTACGAAGTACCCTGCCACTCTAGTAAAGAGCATGAGTTAGGGTACCAGATGTTGGCTGATGGAAAAACTTTCATTCCCACACATGCCGAGGACCCTTAACGCAAACGAAGCAAGTCCACTTGCAGAGACAAGTCCTGGTAGGTACTAGTTGTATAGTATACGGAGCATCCAGTATGGTCTTCCTTATGGCTATAAAGTAATAGGAAACGGTAAAGATGCTTCCAACGACAATGGGGGTGGTGAATGCTCAAATTTAACAAATCGAGTGGTTGGTTTTGGTTTCATTGCATACTACATACACATGCTACCGGATGGCATGAGTTACGCTAGAAATTGTGCTTCCAAATGATCATTGTCCTTGAAAGACATTATTACATTACGACTGAGTTCGCTAAGTTCCATCCTCAACACACACAAACGTTCAGATGTATACGTACTCGTGTGTTCATCTTAATATTTGGGTCAAATTCCAGAAATTATATAGAGACAAATAAGTTTTTTTTTTCCTGAATAGGTCCATGTCCATGCCCATGTCCATTTATGCTACGTAAAGAGAATTCCCCTTTTCGCCTTAGGGATGAATCAGAATTTCAGAAACCACGTAATCGATGGCAGATACATATTCGTACATATAACGACTTTGCTGGGTAATATAATCTAGTGTTTGTGGCTGTGGTAGTGGTTAAATTTTACCCTTTCACCTTGAATGGTATTTTGTTGGAGATTTGGTAACTTAACCGTTCTTCCGCAGGAATTTTTTCCCTCCTTTTTGATAGGCTTTCTTACCCCATTCAAATAGGTTTATATTAGAACGAATTCTAGTCACGTTATACACAGTAACTTAACATAGGTACATGTACCTGGGTGGGGGGGGATTATCCACATCCGCCATTCGAATGGGTTAAGGAATTCATTATGCGTCCTTTGAGGTTGAATAAGTAAAAGGAGCTAAAATTAATTATGATGAATGCGATGGAAACTTAACGAAGAATTATTTATTTTTAAGCGCCAACATGGATAAATCCAATTAAGTCTCCTTATGTGGGCCAGCTGAGATGATGGATTACTAAAGGTGCCGAATGATAAAATGAGTATAAGCTCTCTCCTTGTTTATTGTAGTTAAATTGTTGCTTCTGTCTGCGATTGTGGCGAAGGTGAGCCTTGCCAGTAGCAGTTAAAGGTGAGCTGATAGAATGATTTGTTTACTTAAAGAGAAACTTAGGTATTTCGACTTTGGGCAGCCTTTTAAGGGGTAGGCCATCTGTTGGTTTATTTTTAAAATGGCTATTAAAAAAACACTGTTTAATATTTTTCACCAATTGTAACGTTATTGAAAAGAGTTAACCTTTCGACTAATTATGGAACATTGTTTCATTCAAATGACTGCTCGGGGTGGCCATTTGTCAATACATCTCCGGTGGTTTCGGGCCTTATTTCACGAATGGCTTGACCAACATTGCTCTTGACTGCCTGTAATATCTATGTTCGCGTTGTGTCGATGTTTAGTGGCACCCCACCGAGAACTGTCCAACCGTGTCAAATCGCAGCTCCGTGGCGACCAAGCAACATCACTAAAACAAATATTTACACGGTTATTGAACTAAGTGATCAGGCAGAATGAACCTTTCAAACTGGGCGATATGGGCCAACAATTCCGTCCTCCCGACCTGGATAAAGGGAAGATAGAAAGCAATATCTAAGCTGAAGTCCAACAAAGCTGCTGGAGTGGACGGCCTGACAGCCGGTAAGGACCATACTCTAATTCTTTTGTAAAATATGATCGGACGAAAGTATGCCCGATGAATTGAACCGCAACATGGTTTGTCCGATCCTCAAGAAAGGAGATCATCTGAACTGCTTTAACTACAGGGGCATCAGTCTTCTTAACATCCCATACAAGATCCTATATGCCGTATTGTGTGAACGCCTAAAGCCTTCCGTCAACAACCTGATATTAGTGGGGCTTGAGGCCCGAAAAGTCCACCATCGACCAAATATTTATCGATTTTAAGGCCGCGTATGACAGCATCTATCAGAGACGGGCTATACAGAGCAATGTGTAGTTTTGGTATCCCTTCCAAACGCATGCATCTGTGCAGAATGAAGATGGAGAATGCACGGTGCTTCATCGAGGTCGGTAAACGTCTCACCGAGGCTTTGATGTTATAAAAGGATTTCGAATAGTTGTTACACTGTCATGCGATTTCTTCAACATCAAAATTGAAAGAATATTGCAAAACTCATGCAAAACTTATTCGCATACGCCGATGGTTTTGACATAATCGGGAGAAAGCAGCGTGATGTCATTGGCGCTTTCGCGAATATTGAGATGGAAGGAGCGAAAATGGGTTTAGGGGTCAACGAGATCAAGACCAAGTATTAGCAGTCAAGCAAAAAGGACACTCAGCACCGACGTCTCGGATAGAATTTCGCCTTCGACAGGTGTAGCTAAGACGTAGTTAAGGACTTTGTCCACCTAGGTTCCGCTACAAATTCAGACAACGACACCAGCGCTGAGATCAAACGCAGAATAACTCTTGCTAATTGCTGCTTCCTTGCAAAAATGAATCAGGGTGCTCCTGGCTTCTTTAAGAGTATAATTCTTCGATTGATTTTCGGTCACGTCTGCATTGACGGTGAGTGAAGGAGGAGATACAACAACGAACTGTTTGAACTGAACAACGATATCGACCTAGCCAGAAGGGTGAAAATCCCTTCACCAACGCTCCTGTCCGAAAAGTTCGAATCCGCACGCAAATGGAAAGGGACCTCAGTCTATTTAGAGTACGAAACTGGAGGCAACTAGCAAAGATCGAACTGGCTGGAGACGCTAGTTGACTGAGGCCCAGGTCCACCCCGGATTGTAGCACCATCTAAGATTATTAAGGTCTTATATAGGGTCACTTTTGTTGTTCGAGAGAGGGCTTTGCTACTCAGTTTTTTTCCTTCTTTGTTTTTGAAAAATTAAACACTCAAGTGAATGTGAATACATTTACAAAGCCTGAGCATATGTCAAGTATTTTTGGAGAATTGGATAGAAAGAGGAGAAATATGTTTGGGTTCAGTGGACATTTTGCTCAATGGATGCCATCCAACATTTAGCGTGAAGATTAAATTTCGACGCTTCCTTCTCAATGCTTGCGAAGCGCCACTGGGATCACGCTGCTTCTACTGATTATGTCAATATTTTCTGTTCAGAAGAATATGGTTATGAATAAGCAAACCAGTCTCACAAACTTGCGTTCACCAGCTGCAGTGAGTGTTTGTTTCAGCAACAACAGCGTCTATTTGGAAGTAGCTTTGCAATAGTTCTCAACCCGGCCCTAACATGCGCCGTCAGTATGCGCGTTTTTTTCCTAAAGTTCCCTTCAACTTGCGTGCGCCACATAAAATAACTTCATCCTCTACTGCGTTAGTCCTCTGGTTTGGAATCGAAAACTTTCCAGGCCAGGGCGCTTGTATCCACTCGGTCAAGTGTTATCCCAGCTTCTATTCCGAAGTCGACATCGCTCTACAACTCTTATAGTGCGCTGTTGCCCTATTGATACAAACATAACCAACAATTACAGAAATTATCAAAGCGCCGATCATATTGCTTTTTGGGTGTTCTAGTGTTCCAAACGCTAACATCGACTATGTTCATTATCTTGCTGTAGCCAAATTACGAATGCGGATATCCGTAGCCTAAGGCCAACCATTGTGAGAAAGTTGAACTTCAAACGACTTAAATTGCAAGAGGAAGTAAATAAGAAAGACTTCTTAGAAGACAAAGAAATAGCACGAAATGCGCACAATAAAGGTCTTAGAGAAACCAGAAGATATCAGAACAATAAAGTTCTTAACCTTTACCAAAACATAAAACGAATATGCCATTCTTAAAAGCCGATTAGATATTTGCCACGATGAAGAACATAATCTAGTAGTAGATTAATGGTGACGCCGAACAACGTCCTACCCTCAGACAGAATGAATCATTTAACCAGGACGAAGACGAAAAAATACTTGCGCCCACTCAACAAAGATGAAGGTAGGCTGCCGATGCCGGCTTAATCACAACAAAGCCACTCGACCAGACGATCTATCTGCCGTGCTATTCATGTTAACCCATTCCCAAGGTTTGATCTGCAGAAATAGTGCCTGAAAAATGTACGCTTAGCACCATTTGCCCGATCCACAAGAGAGAATCCCTCTGTGATAAATCTAAAGACATTAGCCTAACTAACAAACGAGGGCGGGTCAATAAGTCCGTGACTTTTTGAATTTCTGACCTCTTTACTGAAACAGCAATACTGCTCCTGTCAACAGGCATCTGTCAGTTGACTCCTGTCAAAATTAAAAAAAGTAAAGTAGAAAAGTGGTTTACTGAATTTCGTTGTGGCCGTACAAGCACTGAAGATGCCGAACGTCCTGGACGCCCAGTTGAGGTCTCTACACCCGAAACAATCGAAAAAATTCACGATATGGTGTTGGCCGACCGAAAATTGAAAGTGCGAGAGATTGTGGAAGCCGTAGGGATCTCGCATGGCTCAGTGGTTTCAATTTTGAATGATCACTTGGGCATGAGAAAGCTTTCCGCAAGATGGGTGCCGCGTTTGCTCACAGTCGACCACAAACACATGTGCAGTTGCCATGGCAAAAATCCATGAATTGGGCTATGAATTGCTCCCTCATCCACCCTATTCTCCAGATTTGGCTCCGAGCGACTACTTCTTGTTCCCAAACCTGAAGAAATGGCTTGGTGGAAAAAGATTTGACTCCAATGATGAAGTCATCTCGCAAACAAAGGCCAATTTTGAGGACCTCGACAGATCATTTTTTTTGGAAGGGATAAAAAAATTGGAGAAGCGTTGGACAAAGTGTATAGAGCTCAAGGGAGACTACGTTGAAAAATAAAATTATTTTTTTATCAAAAAATCTGTGTTTTAATCCAAAAGTCACGGACTTATTGACCCGCCCTCTAGCATGTAGGACTTTTTCTGCAGTCTTTGGTTAATACCTGTAGCTATTTTTTAGCAATCTGATTGGCTTCTGCCAGTGCTGTGTTAGGCTCAGTAAATGGACTATCGATAGATCCTGGAAAACCCCAAAACACGTAACCCTATTTTGTTGATTTTGAGTGTAATATAAATCCAGTCTTTATATGCCTGCCAATCTCGTTTAATTTAGCAAAATGACAATGGGAAATGCTCGCTCGGAAGGTTAGAAGCAAGCTTTTTCAGACCTTTGGTGTCAAACACGATTTATATGAGGTGATTCGATGTCATGCAACCTTAACATCTTGTATAGTTCTCTTAAATTTAAGTTTGTATTTTATTTTAAAACTTTTTAAAGACATAAAAAATCAATCTCCTATCAATTTGTTTGAAATGCTACAATTTGCCCATTCTAAAAAAGGTAACAAACTCATTATAGCTACATTCACTTATTGCATAGGAGAACGCTCATTCTTTGTGTCTGCAATTCGCGTTTGGAATAATATTTCTGCCGAATTTCAAACTATCAGTTCGTATACCGTTTTTCAGAAAAAGCTTTTCCGCTATCATTTGGGTAGTACCATCAGAACTTAGAGCCAAGATGTGATATTTTATTAAATTGCCTTTAGGGGAGAGCAGGTAGGATTCGTACACTTTTAACACTATGTCCTGTAAAAGTAAAACTAATAGCTATTCCAAAATAATTTTTATGCTGCTGAGTTAGCTACATATCTGGCTTTATTAATAGTGTAGTTCAGTGTTGATACAAGGTAACGTGGCAATGCTATGAAGAATTTTCCTAAAAATGGAAATCATACGAAAGCACCAAACGGGCGGGGTAGCTTCGTACATAGAGAAGGGTACATTCGTACACAGTGGGGAACCTCCGTACACAGTAATTAAAAAGGCTATTTATATGACATAAAACTTTTATTTAGATAAAAATCAACACAGAATCCACCTTAAACATAGTTATAATTAAGAATATAGTGTTTTAAAAACAACTTGTTAAAATTCAATTCATAAAATCAATATAAAAACCTACCAACAGGGTAACATGTCATAATGGACTTACTATTGAACATATGCCAAGAATCCCAGGATGCGCCAGGTTGTGGACGCTTTCGAAAGCGGCACGACGGAATGATTTGGTGATGAACGGCCGGATATTGTGCGTTGACGTGTCGCAAGTGATGAAACGCTGTGGATCTGTGGAGACAGGAAATTTGTTTGATTTTAGTGTTTGTGAGGTGTCGTTTAAAATTCGGAAAAGTTCGTCATCTTGCAGTTGATCGTCTGCGAGGCGCACATAATCGATGCTGCTGGGCGATGTAATTGCTGCAATTCGCAATCGGCAATCGTGTTCTGGTCTCCTGCAATGTGGCGGATATCTGCTGTGAATTGTCCGATGAGGTCAAGATGGCGTAGCTGTCTAGGAGACGCTTTCTCCGGGTTTTGCTTGAAGGCGAAAGTCAGAGGCTTATGGTCCGTTAGAATGCAAAATTCTCGACCCTCCAGCATGAAACGAAAGTGCTTCACGGACAAATAAGCACTGAGAGGTTCCCGGTCGTACGTGCTATATTTCGTTTCTGCAGCCTTCAGCTTTTTTGAGAAAAACCCTAGTGGCTCCCATGCTTCATCGACTCGCTTGTGTAGGGCTCCCCCCACAGCAATATCCGAAGCATCGACCATCAACGCTAGTTGAGCGTTGGGTTTCGGGTGCGATAAAAAAGCTGAATTTGCCAGCGCGGATTTGCACTCCTCGAAACTCGATTCTGCTTCCTGCGTCCAGAGAATCTGCCTTTTGTCGTTTTTCTTGTTCCCTTTCGGCATTATTTATTGGAGAACCGCTTGGTCCTCGATATCGTTCTTGTAAGTACCGAACCTTTAGCGAGTTTAAAAATCTTTTCAATTCACCTGCTTTCTCGGGCTTTGCAAATCCCCTCATAGCTTCGACTTTTTCTTTGGGTGGTCTAATTCCCAGGGCGTTAACAGTATGACCCAGAAAACGTACTTCTTGGCACTTATCAATGTTGAGCACCATTCTGTGCTGCCGCAGGCGCTCGAAAACTACTCTCAGATGTTCTTTGTGCTGCTGATCGTTCTCTGAGGCGATGAGGATGTCATCTTTGTATGGAAAGGCGCAGTCGAGGTCCCGCAAGATGTCATCCATGAACCTCTGGAACGTCTGGCTCGCATTCCTCAGTCCAAAAGTCATGAAGATAAACTCATATAACCCAAATGGGGTTATGATGGCCGTTTTGGGTATGTCATCGGGGGCCATTGGTATCTGGTGGTATGCCTGTTGGAGATCGAGAGTAGAAAAAATACATTTACGTGTGAGGAACTGACTAAAGTCTTGTAGATGGAGAATGGGAAAGCGATCCGGTGTAGTTACGCTGTTCAACTTTTGAAAATCCCCGCACGGTCTCCAACTGTTGCTTCCCTTCTTTGCCATGTGGAGAGGGCTGTTCGACGGTCGGCAAATGCCCTGCTCCATCAAAAGCTGGAACTGAGTTTTTGTTGCCTCGAACTTCTCGGGGTTCAAACATCGGTATCGTGCATGGATTGGCGGCCCAGTCGTGACGATATGATGGAAAACGTTGCAGTTTGAGTTTGATTTGCACACCAGTGGCCGCATTATGTCCTCGAATTCCTGCAACAGCTCTCGGAAAGGTATCTTGTGATTGATGTTCGTGACCTACGTTGACGGGGTTGAGGTTATGGAACCGATACTAGAAAGTGAGGTTAGCTGATCAACTAGACGTCGGTTCCGCAGATCCACCATTAGGCCAAAGTGCCGGAGAAAATCAGCTCCTATGATTGGCCGGGACACATCAGCAATCACAAACTCCCAGGTAAAAGTACGGCGCAGTCCCAAGTCCACTGCAATCGCTTTTGTGCCAAATGTAGAAATTAGTGATTCGTTGGCTGCGTACAGAGTAGTTTTATTTTTCCGAGCCCCTCTTTTGTCTTTTTCCGTTGCAGGTAGAACTGAGATGACCGCGCCCGTATCAATGAGGAAGGTTGAATTGTTGTCTGTACGATCTCGAATGAATAGACGACAGTTATGTTGGCCAGAAGTCGTCGCCGCTAACAACTGGCCATCTAGTTTGACGACTCACCATGTTTGCACGGCGATCAACACTTTTTTGCATCGATACCGTAAGTACGGTGATACCAGCATTCGTCTGTAGATTTGTCCTTTGCGGCGTGCTTGGCCTTACTGTCGCCGCGATAGCAGGAGCGAGACCGACTACGCCCCCCACGGTGGTGAAAAAAATCCACCATTAATTCCGCAACCGTGCGCGAAAGCTCCTCCATCTGACGTTCGAATTTGTTGCTACCCTACCATCGGGTGAACAATTATTTGGATGGGAATTGCGCTGGCTGATTGCCGATGCTTGAGATATCTCGTTCACTTCAGCAATCTTGTCAGCGATTTCCATCAATTTTGTTAAAGGTTCGGTACTTACTGAGATTATGAAGCGCATGTGTGAGGGAAGTCTCTGGAGCCAAAGTGACTTTAACAACTCTTCACCCATTTTGGAACCTGCCAAGTCTTGCATGTCTCGGAGTTGTTGGGATGGCTTTTTATCTCCAAGTTCAATCTCTTGAATAAGTTTGCGAAGTCGCTGATGATCGGAATCTGTGAAGCGTTCGATTATCTTGGCCTTCAACGTTGAATACATATTTTCGCGTGAAGGATCGAGAAGAATATCGCTGGCTTGGTTAAGGATATCGCTGTCAATGCTAGCCACGACCGTGTGGTATTTTCGTACGACGGAGATTATGCGCCCCACGTAGAATTGTGACTCCACTTGTGCAAACCACAATTCTGGCCTTTCCTTCCAGAATTTCGGGACTTTTACCGAAACATTCGAAATTTCTGGTACGTAGTGGTGTGCTTTGCCTTCGTCCGTGCTGACTCCGTTGGCGCCAACTCTGCTCGTGCCAACACCGCCTGCAGGCGTCATCTCCTTTCGTTCCGCCTCTTCGTTTATCATCACCTCGGGGCCGATCACGTCGGGGTCACCAATATGCCAAGAAAGAAAAAAATGGTCTCTATTTTCAATTAATCTTTAATGACAATTCAAGTTTGATTCGAATATAGACTGATAATAAAATGTGTCAATTGATGTACACCGCAGTACTGCGTCTCGACAAGGTGGCGTCCGCTATCAAAAAGAAAGATGATGTCCCCCCTCGTTGGTCCGGAAGTCTTTTCTTTCGCCGGATCGTGAAGTTGTTCACTGTTGATTTTCGTGCGTGAAGTTGTTGGCTGTTGGTGCGAGCTGTAAGCCGCGTGCGAATGAGCTGGTACATCATTGCCATCAGTGTCTCCACAAACACTATAAATAGTAAAATCTTTTTCAAATCTAAAAATAGTAGCTGTTCTTGCTGTTGAATCACATTTGGGTGGCTGCAATAGACAGATCACATCTGATAAATCAACTGTTCCCTCGTCTTTCGTATTACAAATTTCCAAGCACCCGGCTTCTTTCTCAGAAATGAAACTTTGTATTCAATGGGATTGTATTTTGTTACCACCTGGCCAATATAATGTTTAGTCTTTTTCTTTTCGAACTTTACCAACACAAAGCTTTCTTCTTTAATGTTTTCGGTCATAACTGGAATTTCGTCTCAATATCTGATCCTTCAGATATCTCTTCGAAGGGAGAACAAGAACTTTATCTTAAACTTATGTCAGTCTCATCTTCACTATCAGTCGCTACAGTTTTCTTCTGTTTCTTTGGATTGGTTTCTTTATTTGTATCTGATTTGTAATATAACGCGCGTTTTATCTCCTTAGCCTTTTGTTTTCTCTCCTGCTCTTGTTTCGTCATCGCCTCTGTTCTTTCTATTTCTATCAGTCTACTTTTTTCAAGAGTATCTGTATATATCCTTGATTTTCCTGACAGTTTTCCCCTCTTCGTCTTTTTGCGTGCATTCCGGTCCACTTTAGGGTAAGATCGGATAATGTCTGGCGTTATAAATCCCACAGATGATGTAGATGGTGATGCAGGCAATCTCGATGATAGATCTTGATGAGTAGCAGATATTTCTTCGTTAACAACTTCTTGTTGCATGTTTTCATCTGGGACTGCATAGTCCACGGCTCCTATTGTCACATGGCTTTCGTGATTGTCGACGAGGAGCAAAATAGGGTTATCTTTACAGCAGGATGTTTTTATGTGTATGTGTTTCAGGACTTCTAAAAATATACAAGAATTTATCTAGCCACTCTTAGCAGCCATTCCCAGGCTGCATTCTGAAGCACCCTCCATAAAGTGATCGTTGAAATGTACCCTGGGAAAGATGAATAGCGGCGGTATTGTGTTACCACTAGCTGAAATAATTCCTCCAATGTTACGAGTTCACCTCTTTCTGCTGAAACAAGTTGAAAAATTGTAAATCCGATCTGCCGTGAATGCATATTTTTTCAAAACCTTTTCTAGGTTCTGGTAGAAATCAGTTACGGCCGTCTTGTTAAACCCATAAGATCGTGCTGCACTGGTGTTTTCAGGTTTCCTCAGGTTTAAATTTGCATTTCGCCTACGATAACTGTCCAGCCATTTTGTTATGATTCCAGCTAGGTGAAAAACGCAGCTGATTCACATTGGCAAATTCGTATGCCACTCTTCTCACCTGTACGATTGTCAACCCATAATGCATTTTAGAACATTCCGCGATGTACTCATTCTTCAGTAGTGAACACTTGGTTCGATGTGAACTTGGAACTAAAAACACGCGACAGGGTGTTGTTATCTTCCTTTTCAGCAGCAGCCTTTTTTTTAAACTTCGTTAAGCGACTTTGAAGAGTGGTCGGTTTGTACGACCAAAACTGTTCTCCTTTGCTAGTTTAGCATTCAAATTACCAAGGATGACTTTCTTTACTTACTTTAGGTGGTGCTACAGTCCGGGATGGACCTGGGCCTCAATCAACAAGCTTCTCCAACTAGCTCGATCTGTTACAAGCTGCCTCCAGATTCGCACGCTAAGTTATCTGAGGTCCCCTTCCACTTCCGTGCTACCCCTGAGTCTCGGTCCTCCTCTAGTGCGCTGTCCCTCGAAGGCGGATTCGAAGACCTTTCGGACCGGAACATTAATTTCCATCCGCTCTACATGACCCAGCCATCTTAGTCGCTGGATCTTCGCTCTTCTGGCTAGGTCAATGTCGATGTACAGTCCACACAGTTCGTCGTAGAATCTTCTCCTCCACTCACCGTCAATGCAGACGGGACCGAAAATCACTTAAAGATTTTTCCTCTCAAAGCAGCCAGGAGCACCCTCATCCATTTTTGATAATGTCTATGCCTCTGCGCCAGGACTGGGATTATAAAGGGTTATATAGGGTTACTTTGGTTGTTAGAGCGAGAGCTTTACTAGTCAATTGCCTTCTTAGCCCAAATCAGCGTGGATGACTTTCTCTTCATATTTATAGCATTAATCACAGATTTCGTTACCTTTGTTGCGTGAGCGTGAGACCTGTGTTGGCAAATTTTTCCTCTATGCAAAACGTCGGCAGGCATTTACTTTCATGCCTGAAGCTCTGTCGTAGTTGAGTCGCCTGTCTGCAGCTGTTCGAGCAACGTGGAAGATTAGCGGCACCGCTTATTTGTCCTGGATCAGCCCTTTTTTATTAAAATAGAGGAACGCTTCTGGGGGAATAAAGCCGCTAAAGCGCACACTCTCGTGATATAGATAGTTAGGGTAATAAGCCCCGGAGATCAGATTGTTCGTCGAAGCCATTGCTCTAGCAATGTGCCTTCGAGTCAGCTTAATGACGAAATTGTCCACTCTAATTAGATTCGCCCTGTTGTACAGGACCTCGTTAGGATAATATTTTATGTACTCCGATTCTGGTGTTCTGTACAAGCGAAGACAAGTCCTAAGACAAGCCCTCTCAAACACCCGAATCTTTTCCATTAAGCTTGCTCTCACGTTGAACCACACGGACATCCAAATACAAGCATAGGCCGGATAAGAGCCATGTAGCAGATTACTTTTACCCTCGCATCGAGTTGCCTGCTATAAAATAGTCTCTTTGTAAGGGCAAATGCACCTTTGGCTCTGGCCAGAGCAACATCTATATGTTTGTTAAAATACAGATATTGATCTAGCCAAATCCCAAGGTATCTGTCTACATTTCGACAAGCAAGTGGTTGCCCGCGTAGTCCCACGATCGAAAACTTTCGCCAGTTCTTTCTGGTATCCGCAGAGGCCCCAGACAAAGGTGTCCTAAAAAGAATGGTTTCCGACTTCTGAAAGTTGATCTTCAACTTCCAGTCATCGCAATATCGTTTAATCTTATCGAAGTCACTTTGCAAGAGCATATTGATGACCTCGATTTTTGGACCTGATCTGTACGCTATCAAGTCGCTATGGCATGGTGAAGTGAACTCACAAGATCGCTTGTGTAAATGTTAAAAAGGATCGGTGAATTAACCGCACCTTGTTGCAGACCATTTTTAATGTTAAACGTTCTAGCAGAAGTCGCATCGCCATTCTTCACGATGAACTTTCTACCGGAGAGCATATCAAAGAGAATATACAGCAGTGGTTTACATATGCCCAGCCTGTTCAACTTGAAAAAAAGGCCTTCTAGCCATACGGTGTCAAAAAAGCCTTCTCCAAGTCAATCAAGCAGGCGCCTGTGCACTGTTTCTTGCTATTGTTCCACTGGATATCGGATACCAGTTTAGACGCGGCATGTGATATATCATGTCCCGCCTTAAAACCGAACTGATTATCTAGAACTATATTTTTGTCCTCAACCCACTTAGTCAGGACTCTATTGATCACTTTTTCGAAAACTTTGCTGATATTCGGAAGGAGACTTATCGACCGAAGATTCGCCGGATTGGACATGTCTTTATCCCTTTTAGGAATGGGATGCACCATCGCTGCTTTCCAATGCATTGGATAATAAGCATTATTCAAAGCATTATTAAACAGGATGGTATAAATGCCCACCACTTCTGGTGGGAGATGTCGAAGCACAATGTTCGGTATTCCATCTGTTCCCACTGATTTCTTACTTCTTAGTGATACGAAGATAGTTTGGAGCTCTTCCTTCGAAATGAACGGGGGAAGATCCCTTTCGTCGGCGATGGCCATATTTTCGTCATTGAACTCAGTGAACCCTGAGCTCTCGAATCGCCAGTGCTCTATATCATTTCGAAGGTAGGAATTGTACAAAAGAACCTGATTTTCCAGGTCGTGGTTACAACCAATGACAACATTTGCCTTGTATACTTCCTGGAAAATCGCTCCTATGGTCTCAACCTTCTCCTGCGGATCTTCGACCACGAAGAAGTTGTCGTCGTCTACCGCTTCTCCTGGATCTACGCCTGCAGTTATCAGTATTTGTTCATTGTCTGTTGTTCGAGGGATCTTTAGACATGGAAGATCGTTTTGATCTTTCCTCCGAAATATTTTATTTATTTGCGGAAACATATTCGGGTTGCTAGTGTTTACAGCTCGAATTTTATTGTTCCAATACAAACTTGCAGACGCCCTGTAATTTTCTTTTATTAATGTTTGGAGGGTTTTGATCAACGACTTCAGTGTCATGATTTCGGGGTTATGTCTGTCAGTAAACTGTCTATACAAGTTTTTTAGTCTAGATAGTAGTCTGCTTTTGTGTTCGTGCAGTGCGTTAATAGTTGCATTGCGGAATGTGTCTTCGTTTTCGGAATGTTGATACCGAGGTATCGTACTGTCCATTGTTCGTTTTATGGTCTCGTCCATTTGTTTTAGGTACTCGTCAATCTCCTCATTTGACAAATTCCTATTGGACGGCGGGTGTAGCGAGTTCGAGGAGAGTGCTCTCGTCAATGTTCTTGAGAAGTGAGTCCAACGTACCCTCCTGTAGTTGAAAGAATACCTTTGAACAAACTCTTCCAATTCCGCAATTTCGTTTGGAACAGTTATTTCGGTACTAAGACCGCAATGGTCACTGTCATATACGAACGTGCGTAGACAGTTTATAGTATGTTGAGTCGTGCCGGTCAGTTGTATACGTGTGTCGAATAGCAGTAGATCCAGATAGGAGCCGTGCCTGGGAAACGACGGACTATCCGTCGCCTTAAGACCGAGTCGGTACATTACACTGTGCTGACCCCACCAATTAAGTAGCAGGTTCCCTCTAGTTTTTGGAGTATTATATCCCCAATCTCTATGTTTGGCGTTGAAATCTCCACCGATTATGAAGTAATTCTCCTCGGATTCCAGCCTGAGGAATCGAAAAAGTGTCTCGAGTTCTGAGATAAATAAACTGGATTGAGTAGCTTCAGGTGCATAGACGGAGACCATGTACAACCGTTTTCCACTACGGAGCGGGATGTACACAATGCATGCTTCAAGCAGCTGGAACCTACGCACTGCTGTACACTCTTTTAAATCGCAAACTTTTTCTAATGAAGATTGCAACACCACCTCCTTGCGTAGAGTTGGGTCGGTTACTTCTTAATATTCTATATCTTTTGTGCCTCATTTTGTGTTTTTTGGTTAGCTTAGTTTCGCTAACCAAAAGCACATCAGGGACTTGGTCTTTGAGCAACTTAAACAGTGCGGCTCTTCGTTCGATCCTTATCAAAGAATTTACATTCAAGGCAAGGGCCTTTAGGGTTCGCTCCGCCATGTTCGTACACATTACGACTGGAGGTGCGTTAGGGCCGGCAGCAACGCGTAGATTTGGTCTACACGCGTGGTCTGTTCCGTTATCTGACGTTGAAGCTGAGCGATCTGCCCCTGAATAGAGAGCAAGATAGCTAGCATGTCAGAAGTTGATTCAGGTGCTCTAGGCGCAGGGGCCTGAGAAACAACCTTCGCTTGTTGTGCCGTACTACCTCTACCTGCCGCCATTTGGGCGTAGGTAATTTGAGGAGTGACGGCTGGTGTTTTAATATGTACGGGTGGACGTTTAACCTCCACTTTTTGCTGCCGGGCTACATTTATTGTCTTTATGTATTGAAACTTAGGACAACCCCGATAGTTTGCGGTGTGTCCCGCGTTCTTGCATAAAGCACACGAGAGCTGACTTCTTTCTGTCGTACCATCTCTACCCAGAGAGCATTCCTCTGATTTGTGGTCCTTTCCACACTTCACACATCGAGGCTGCATCTCGCAGTTCGACGCAGCGTGCCCGAACCTTTGACAGCGAACGCATAGCAAAATGCTATCGCTCCTTTTTACTTTTTCCCATTTTATAGACTGATAGTTTAGGAATTTAATGCTCCTTAAACTATCAAGTTTACTATTGGGAGTTAGCTGAACAAGGAAGAGCGGTAGTTTCCGTTTCTCCCCTTTGGCTCTAGTCGTGACGAACGGCTTAACCCCTACGAATTTGAGCTCGTCGCACTCTTTCTCTTTCAACAGTGCGAGGAGCTCCTCCGGATCAGCCGACGGTTCTAGACCCCTCAGCAGCATCGTTTGCAGCTTATCACATTTAGGGGTGAAGGAGAAGAACTCCGTCGTCGTATCCTTTAGTAAAGCTTTTATTTTGTTATAGCGTTCCACTGTATTACAGTAAATCGCATGTTTGTCTATACTTAAACGCTTAATAAAAAAATTATTGCCTATGGCTGACTTACATAGATCAATAGTATCTCTTAACTCCATTTTATAAGTGTTGATTGGTGGCACTCTTATTTTGCTTGATTTTTGCTGTAGCTGTTGTTGTTGATTTTTCTGCTGCTGTTTTTGTGTTTGTTGTTGTTTTTTCTGCTGCTGGTTTTGTGGTTGTACTTGTTGTTGTTGCTTTTTTTGCTGCTGTTGCATTTCTGACTGTTGCTGCTTTTGTTGTTTTTGTTTAGACTGTTGTTGCTGAGTTTGCTTCAACTGTTGTTGTTGGTTCTCTTGTGGCTGCTGTGCTTGTTGTTGGAGTAGGCCGAACTGGAGATCTTGCCTCTCCTTTTCTCTTCTCGCACTTTGCTTAGCCTTAATCGCCAGCACTCTTTTCTGTAGCTCAACTATGCTGCTTTTAAGAGCTTCAACTTCCTCTTCTTCGTCTTCAGACTCTGAGGCTGCGAGATACGCAAAGCTATTCGTATCTCCCGTATAACGCCCTTCTCCACCGTCGGAGACATATGGGTATTCGTCGCAATCTACTTCGTCACGACGTGTTCTGACTGCTGCTGCTGACGTAGAAGCTCCCTCCCTTGCTCCACCTTGCAGCTTTTCAGTTGGAGCTGATAGAGACAGTTGCTTGACTACATTTGGAGTTGGTTTATTTTTCCTTCTCCGTTTTACTGTCATCTCCATAATTGTTTTTGCTTCTTCGTCTGCTTGTAGCTTGACCAGCCCATCCGCTTGTCCCGCTATGGGGAGAGCGGACTGCTCTTTGTCATCCATCGCCTGATGAACGTCCCGTTGCTTATATTTTTGTTAATGTTAAAAACACGATAGTTTTTTTTTTTTTTTTAAAGTCACTATCTGCCTGCTGGGATTGAACCCGCAACACTACTTTTGCTAATCAGGTGCTACTACCACTAGGCCAATTCGGCTTTACTGATACTAAGTATATAAATCGTACTTTTATTGCGCACAAAAGAAAACAGAAATACGTCCGTTTACCACGGCGGCCTACGAACGAATGCATCCACAACCGTATTAACGTTCACATTACCGTCACGCCAGTTGCCTGTCACAAATATCACAGTTGTTCATTCTCCCTGTATCCATTTCATTCCATAGTATTTCTTAAATTCCGATTATATCTGCTTTGTAGCAGTCAACAATATCCGCTAGTTGTTCGGATTCCATGCGTTCGCCGGGCTTTAGTCGTTTGACTGTGTAGTAATGGTAGGAAAAAGGTACTTTCAACACTCTTTAACATATAGTATGTTCCTTTTGAATTACAGACACTTAACTTTGTATAACATATATACGTTCATTTATTTATGGAGAAAAATATATATATAAAAATCTTTTAAATATATTAATATTGCAGTACGCTATAATGGCTTAACATTTATGACTAACATACGTATATAATTTCGCATAAAAAAGAGAACAAAAAAAAACACCAAACAACCTAAGGCCACTTAAATTCAAAGCTCCACACGTCGGGTATTGTCTCCAGAAAACTATCATTATAGAACAACAGAATTACTCGATAAATCAATGCTGGTACGTTTTGCACTTCCGTAAATTTATTAACGTCTATTATTTCGATGGCTTTTACAATGAGCATCTTCACATCGTTGAACTTTTTATTGGCCAACAGCATTTTCATTTCGTTGAATGAGCGGACAAATTCCTGGTTAGGTGCTGTCATGTTGGAGCTGAAACAGGTTAATTAAGATTGGTAATGAGGGCTATGTAACCTATATATAAAGCTATACTACCTTGTGTCAGGGAAAAGAGAGAAAATTATGCATGAGATACATCTAGTTAGGACCTTGCGACTGAAAGTAGAAAAGAAAATTTAAAAAAAGTAAAATTATTTTGAGAAAGATATTCGTTACCGATTGCTTATACTGTCCTTTTTCAAGCCAATGACTCCAAGCAGACCCTCACCCCAGCCTTCTGTTTGAGTAGAAAGAACATGAAAATGACGTGCCAGCATAAGAAGAGGCTTCTTAGCATTCTCCGATTCGGAAAGAATTTTACATCCACTGGATATGATGACACCCCAAACAATAGCTATTCGTGGTTCCGTTTCAACGCTAAATAAACAAAAAAAGTTTCAAGACCTCTCCTTTCGAGTTATGTGAAAATAAATTATGTACTTGGTTTTAACATGTTCCAACAACTGACTGATGTCCTGGAGAAAAGTTATCTTCTCGCCCGGATTGATAAGCTTATTCATTTGAAAAAGTATATATGCATGAAGAGAAAGAAAATACTGAGAACGCAAAAGCGGCATCACTTCCAATTTTTCATAGGACATATCAAGACACTTGAGCAGTTTCGTCCACGTTGGAAAGTGTTCTTCTTTTGTGGCATCTTATAAAGAAAGATGAAAACGTTTACATTCATTTCTAACGAGTTTGAATATCGACTTACCAGATACACGGAAATAATTTATTACTGAAGTCTCCAGAAGAATGTAAATACCTCCAATAAAGGCTTTTGAATGTCCAAAGGCATTCAATGTCTGACAGAGTAATGAACTGCCTGGCTTACAACTCGATTGCCAATCGACAAGGATATCTATAAAGAATCTAAATTAAACTTAATTTAAGTGATACAAAAGATAGCTGATGGTTTTTAAGAAATTTACTTAGATGTCTCTTCGCTTTGCGATTGCATTGAGACGATAATCTCTATCATAAGATTCAGCGCCTCCTTATCACGTTCCTCTTTGGTTGTGCACACAATAGATACAGTTCGCTCCATGAGATCCAATAACTCCTTCAGTGCGGTTGAGAATGCTCTAAAACCATTTTTGCTAACGATGAGTTTATGATACTTTGTTGCACACATCCGTAGCAAACGAACATTGGATCTAGCATAAAGAATACGCTTTGCGGTTGCATGGTTTATGGGACCCGCAAGAGTTTTTTCTGGCATCATTGCCGATGATATTTTTAAGAGACTGATTACAAAAAAAAAATTTAAATTCAAGAATGTTGAGAAACACAATCCGGCTTACTCTAAAACAGCTCGATCTGTGTAGTTGTTCTCTGATGGCAGTCTCAATAAGATAGATGGTTCAACAGAAGCCAAAACCCACTTAAAAAGGTTCTCTAATTCCTGATATTCCACTAGATACCACGGATAAACGATTGCATCTTCTAGAATCCTACTCGTATTGATGTGTGCATGAATATTCGGTTCGAACGAAATTTTTACAAAGATAGTCAACAGACGAGAAGTGGTCTGCGTTTGAACTATCGGAGGCCAAATACTAAACACTTGTTGTATCCATGTATTCCAATCAATCCTTAGGAAGATATGACCTAGAAGAGCATGCGATTCAGGAATGAACTGAAAAAGAAAAATTCTAAACAAAACAACTTCCAACAATCAATGGAAAACTAACCGACTGTAAGCTATCGAAGAGTAGATTTATATGATTTGGAAGCGGTTTGAAAAGTTCCCATGGCAACTTTACGATTCCCTTATGGATGGGTTTTCTTACGTGAGACTCCATATTTTTCACAGCATAGTGATGGACGTAAAAACTAAATGTGTGCCCTAGGATTGAATGTGAGACTAGAAGAAGAACGTTAAGAAATTTTTAAACGTTATGTATTACGAAGATATTATATATTTAACTATACCTGGAAGATTTGCCAAAACGAAGAGAATGGAATTGATAAATGGCGTTATAATGATGCGGCTTGTTTCCATATGCACTGGGCTCCAGGGATAAAGAACTTTACCATTCCCTACTAGCTGACGTATCCAATTGGGAGATGATTGTTGAATTTCTTGTTCGTTATACGTGATCAACCATGGAACGTACATTTCAATCAGAGTTCCAAAGATGCAATCGCTGACTACAAAAGAAATAAAACAAAGTAGTATCAAAAGAAATCGTGAAATATTGAACATATATTTTCCTAAGAACTGAGAACCAGTGTTTAGTTAAAGATTTTTTAAAGGAATTTCCTTTACTCTCCTAGCTTACCTTCCACAGACAGGTAAATGTTTTGAAACTTTGTAAGCAAAATAAGCATACACAACTACCAGTTTCAGTTTCCATCGGAAAAGAGCGATTGACACAGGGCGAGTCTAATATAGTACACTTCTTACACTTCTTTACCGAATTTCGTAGTCACTAGTAAAACAAAAAGGATGAACGCTGCAATGATAAATTGCCTACAGTGCCAGCACCCACCCCACCAGTGGCAAGTACCTCTGATGAGAACGTAGGCCATGAAACTCATATATATTGAGATTGCGGTGTTAATACTATCACAGGAAGCGATGCAAGATCTTGTATCGAACAGCACACATCACAAGCCACATGCACAGCATGCCACAAGCCATGATGCCTGTTAAAAGTCTACATTCGTTTTTACCGAAGGACAGTAGTCCTTTAACTCTATTAATCATGCCATTATGAGCCATTCGTTCAATTTGTCGGTATCCCGGTTGGTCGAACTATCCGCAGTTATGCTCATGTGATACCAAACCGTCAGTGAAAGCCGTAACAGCGGAACCCCATGAACTCAACACCATTCTGACTGCGTTCAGTGAAGTCTTGCATTATCGAACTAGCTTAGAAATATTGAAAGGGTTCGACAGGGCTTTAAGCATAGCTTGGCTGTCGACACAGTTTCGCATGAACAGAGTTTTGGTATAGTTGGATAAGATGGCATCTCCATATGACCTGTTAGTCGGATACAAGCTTAAGAGTAACAAAGTTGTGTTATCCAAAGTTTTCTCAATATTGATGCAAATGTTCATCATTTTCTGCCCACCAGATTTCAAAACGCACTCTCGCATAATCTTTTGTGATATCTAAGACAGACTATTCATTCGTAAAGCAGGTTTGTGTACGATCTCTCATTGTAATTTCTCCGATTTCTGGTACAAAGACCACTGTCAAAGTTCGCCAGAGTTTTGGTATAAATGCCAGTGTCAGTCAGGGTAGCAGTAAATCCCAAACATGAAATAGAGAGTCGCTGCTTTCGACTCTGTGTAAGTGCCATTAGATCTCCTACGTTTTTCAATTGCCACGAAGTGCACCAACTCAAACAAAAAAAAAGAACAAGTTATGGAAACAAGAAAACCTATTTTGCATTTTTTCAACTCAGCAATATCAATAGTCGCGATCGAAAAACATTTCTCTGGTGTATGTAATGTAATGTGAATTTTTAATAGCTGTGGACTTACCGGGGTAAAACCCGGGGGGATCAATCACATCGTTGCGCCCGACAAGATCTTATACGCGACGTTAGTGAAACTGATGCTTGTATAGTTGGAGCAATTAAGAGTTTCATTTTTTATGGACTCGACGAACGACGTTAAAATTCGATTTAACTCTCTCGATGCTTAAACTCTCTTTCGGCATAATCATAAAATGGAGTTGATGTACTCGTATATACTTACTAACAAGTTACCTCGTGCTATTGAAATTAGATCGACTAGTAGGCCGTCCTACTTAGCCGCCTTGCTAGGCTTTATTTCAGATACGGGTGTCTTTACCTTATTTTGATCGGTAAGGCGGGTCGATGGGTCGCACTCAGCATCTGACAGTTTGTAGGATTCATATTTCCATACTAACTGCGACTTGACTACTATATTTACTTTTTTATCTCGTCATGTTTGGGTTCGGGTCCTGTTGACTTGCATTTTCGCAAAATTTCCAAACGTTGTTCCCTTGTGCTCTCCCGTTTTCTAAATCGTTCGTTCCTTATGATCCTTTTCTTAGAAAAGTCAATGGTTTCCTTCGATTTTCGATTGTAAAGCACAAAAATCGCTCTCGTTGTTCTTTACAGCATTGTTTAATAAACGAGTAGTTTTGCTACATGTAATTGCTGCACTTTTTATCAAACCTTGTGGTTTTTATCAGCAATCTAAAATATTGCTGTTCATTCATTTAAAAGATATATTTCTAGTTACAATCAACACGACATATGTTTGATGTCGCCAATTAAATGAAATGTCTTAATTTTTTCAAGCGATGTAACAAATATATCACCCTGGCGTCAATACACAGCCATCCCTTTTGTGCTTCCGAAAGTTTTATTTAAACACATTTCTGATTTAGATTTTGATCACATTTTTATTTCAACCTATTGTTTGGATCTTGCCATTATGAATGGAATATAACATCATTCAAATGTTCGCCAAGGGAGTTCTTGCAAGACTTGATTACGACAAGGTAACTTTTGATTACTTTTTGACACATATTGGATAATAACTCGCACATGACTTGACCTCAAGAGTTTGGGTATTGTATGCATGAACACGATTTTTGACATAGCCCCACAAAAAGAAATCCAACAGCAACAAATCACATCACCAAAACGGGAAATAACTTGTCCAGGAAATTTTTCTGACGATAAAAACGGGTTGGGGGGTTGTAAGATGTGACACCGTCTTCCTGAAACCACATGTTTTCTAAACTCATATCTTCGATTTGAGGCCAACAAACTTCGGTTAAGATTTGTCTATAGTGATGAGAACTGACGGTTACGGTTACACCTTCCCCATTTTCGAAGAAGTCTGGACCAATGACATCCCCAAACCAAATTGTACACCACAAAGTGACAGTGACTTTCGACAGTTATATGTGGATTTTCACTTTCTCATATGGGACAATTTTGCTTGTTAACGTATGCATTAAGTGAAAAATGAGCCTCATCTCTGAAGAAAAACGCCAAGCACTAAATCCGCGTATGTTCAATACATTTGGTGGTCAGCTGGCTTCAATTCTTGAGTGAGCCCAACTATGCAAAATACGCCATAATGTGTTCCTCGCCATTAAATCGACAGATTTGTATCTTTTTCAATACTTTCATTAACTGCAGCCATATTTTCTGTAGAGCGAGCATTTTTAAGACATCTGTAACAGAGACAGTCTCTTCGAATTTTTTTTTACAGTATTGCCTAAAGCACGCTTAGATAGATTATTATGTCTATCATAATCTACTTGTTTGCTTTTGGAATGTCCTGTCATGCTCTTTATACTGGAACATTCAAAGCCAACAGGAATCGAAAACTCTTTCTCATCCCTAATTTTCCATCTGTATAAGCTGTGTGCATAGTGTTCCCAATTCCTTATTTTTTTGATTTGGTTTACTTTCGCTTCTCTCTGCCACAGATTATTCCCTTTCTTCTATTTGTAGTTATTTTCTCAGTCTTAGCATATATGTATTCAAATCATGGCTTTCATACAAGGTACATACATATATTTATGTCCATTCCTTTCGTTTGACCAAATCGAAAGCGGGGTTGGATTTTTTTAAGGTGTTATCTATGTAGGTACAGTAGATTATTATAACAATTATAAAACGTTTTAAATTGTATGTCATAGTTTGGCATTTAAGGACGTTAAGCTTGGAAAATTTTTTCTGGCACCAAGGAAAAAACATGTCATGGTATTTTTGCGACGTAAAGCAATCCGAGTGAGAAAAAATGTGCCTACAAAATTTAATATATATTTGTATGCTGATACAAATGAATTCGCAATTATAGTCTATTGGCTATAACAGAGGACGGAGATCGCTTGTGGAAACTACGGAGTACTCGTAAAAAAAACTGTGTAGGAGGATAAGGAAGGAAGTTACGAAGCATCAACAAGCCTCGGATATGGACGGATCTACTGTTGACAACCCACGCAAACGATTCAAGAACAATGAGCTTCGGATATGCACGTGGAATGTTAGATCCCTTAATAGACCACGTGTAGCCGAGCAACTAGCGGAGGCCCTAGACTGCTGCAAAGCAGACATAACCGCCATCCAAGAAATGCGATGGGATGGGCCGGACAAAAAGAAGATGAAAAACTGCGACATCTATTACGGCAATTGCTATCGACGGCAAAAGCAGCGTTTATTTGGATGCGGATTTGTTGCCGGAGGCAGACTAAGACGAGAAGTCCTCAGCTTCCGGCATGTGAGCGAGCGCCTCGTAGCAATCCGCATCAAGGCTAAATTCGCCAACATTAGCCTCATATGCGCGCGTGCCCCCACAGAGGAGAAAGATGACGGCACCAAGGATGCCTTCTACGAGCTCCTTAACAAGACCTACGAGCAATGCCCTAGCTATGACATTAAAATTGTCCTCGGTGATTTTAATGCAAAGCTAGGAAGAGAGGGTATCTTTGGTGGAACAATCGGAAAATACAGCCTGCACAACACCACCTCCGATAACGGATTCAGGCTAATCGACTTTGCGGCGGGGCGAAACATTGTCGTGGCTAGCACGCGGTTCCCACATCTCGATATACACAAGCGGACTGGAGAACTCCTGATCAATCAACAGTCAACCAGATTGGTCACATTGCAATCGACGCAAGACACTCCTCCAGCATTATGGATGTCCGTACGTTCCGAGGAGCCAACATCGACTCGGACCATTACCTTGTTGTAGCCAAGGTACGGTTGCGGATATCCCAAACTATGCCAAGACAAACTAATGCTGTGAGAAAATTCGACGTCAGACGGCTACAATTGCAAGAGATCGCCAAGTCCTTTTCCGATCGAGTGTCTCTTAAGAGGTCCAATGCCGCCAACATCAAGCATCGAAGACCATTGGAAACACTGCCAAAACGCCATCAGAGATGCCGCTTCTGATGTGCTGGGTTTCACTCGTCCACCACAACGAAACCCCTGGTTCGATGATGAATGCCGGCAAGCACGTGCCGCTAAGCAAGGCGCACACCAAGCTGCGCTAGACAAAAAGACTAGAGTTGCTCACGAGCTCTATGAGACGTGGAGAGACGAACACCGGCTTCTCAGTAGGAAGAAAAAAGAGCATGAGAAGCGCACGGTCGAGAAAATTGAGAGATTCTACTCCAGGAATGAAAAAAACAAGCCCCGAACCGAAGCCTGTAGAGACGAACAAGGGAGAATTTTGAAAGATCATTTCTGTAGACTGTATAACGGCGATGGGGAAACAAATACCGCTGTCAGGCAGAGAGAACCTTTCGACCTGTACGATGAAGACCAACAATTCCATCCACTCGAGCTAGATGAAGTGAAGATGGCAATATCTAACCTGAAGTCCAACAAAGCTGCTGGAGTGAACGGCCTGACAGCTGAGCTCTTGAAAGCGCCAGGGGATGACTTGGTAAGGAGCATACACCAATTCATCTCTAAAATATGGTCCCACGAAATTTGCCCGATGAATGAAACCTCAGCATTGTTTTTCCTATTCTCAAGACCCTCTGAACTGCGCCAACTATAGAAGCATCAGTCTCCTTAACATCGCATATAAGATCTTATCCGCCGTATTGTGTGAACGCCTGAAGCCTTTCGTCAACAACCTGATTGATCCATATTAGTGTGGCTTCAGGCCAGGGAAGTATACCATCCACACTACTGCAGATTTTGGAGAAAACCCACGAGCTACAGATCGATACCCACCACCTATTTATCGATCTTAAGGCCGCGTATGACAGCATCTATAGAGACGAGCTATACAGAGCAATGTCTACTTTTGGCATCCCTGCCAAACTCATCCATCTGTGCAGAATGGCGATGAAGAATGCATGCAGCTCCATCAAGGTTGGTAAACATCTCATTGAAGCCTTTGATGTCAAAAAAGGATTTAGAATAGGCGTTGCACTGTCATGCAATTTCTTCAACATCATACTTGAAAGAATAGTGCAAAACTTATTCGTATACGCCGATGACTTTGACATAATCGAAGGGTGATGTCAGTGGCACTTTCGCGAATATTGAGACGGAAGGAGCGAAAATGGGTTTAGAGGTCAATGAGGGCAAGACCAAGAATATGCTGTCAAGCAAAAAGGACAACCAACACCGACGTCTAGGGCAGAACGTCACCCTCGACAGATATAACTTTGAGGTAGTTAAGGACTTTGTCTACCTAGGCTTTGCTATAAATACACCAGCGCTGAGATCAAGCGAAGAATAACTCTTGCCAACCGCTGTTTCTTTGGGTTAAGAAGGCAATTGAGTAGCAAAGCCCTCTCTCGGACAACAAAAGTCACCCTTTATAAGACCTTAATAATCCCGGTCCTGCTCTATGGCGCAGAGGCATGGGCATTATCAAAGATGGATGAGGGTTTTTTTGGTTGCTTCGAGAGAAAAATTCTTCGGGCGATCTTCGGTCCCGTCTGCATTGACGGTGAGTGGAGGAGGAGATACAACGACGAACTGTATGGACTGTACAGCGACATGGACCTAGCCAGAAGAGTGAAGATCCAAAGACTGAAATGGCTGGGTCATGTAGAACGCATGGACACCAATGCTCCGGTCCGAAAAGTCTTCGAATCCGCTCCCGAGGGACAGCGCAGTAGAGGAAGGCCAAGACTCAGGTGGTGCACGCAAGTGGAAGAGCACCTCAGCCAACTTAGCGTGTGAAACTGGAGGCAGCTAGCCAGGGATCGAGCTGGCTGGAGAAGCTTGTTGACTGAGGCCCAGGTCCACCCCGGACTGTAGCGCCACCTAAAGAAAGAAGAAGAAGAAGAACGTTCCAAAGAGCCAACATCGACTCGGACCACTACCTTGTTGTAACCAAGGTATGGTTGCGGATATCCCAAACAACGCCAAGACAAGCTAGTAATATTGTGAGGAATTTCGAATAATGAATATCAGTTGAATAATGAAAAACTGGATTCGCATAGCAATAGCTGTTATATATGCAAAAGCCTTTCCTATGACGAGAAAAATAACATCTTAAACCGCAAAAGCTGTGCTGCGTTTTTTTGGTCAAAGATATATTTTGGTAAGGCTTCTTCTATATTCTAGTTCCGCAAAGCTTTCATAGAAATTTTTTTAGGTATTTCTAAATAACTGGCACTAGAAGAATAAAGTTAACAAAGAACAACAAAACACTTACTCTGATCAGCTAAAAGTCCTGGATATTCCACAATCGTCGTGGTAACAACAACATGACTAAAACAAGAAAACCACATGGCTAATGGTTTACAATAGTCTTTGTGTTTCGGATACAAACCATGAAGACCATGGTGCAGTCTTTCTTTTTGGAAATGTTTTGCAAATAATTTTGAGGTATCTGTTGCCTATACAAGGAAATATAAAAATGATAAAATTATTCAACTCAACCAGTACTGATTTATAATTACCGCTTTGTGATTAAACAAAGTCTGACGTCGTGCAAAGTCTGCCGATATTGATTCTACTTTCTCATCCTCGGTATCAATTGATAATTGATCGCATTGCATTTGTTTGAGCAACGAATTCAGTAAATCGAGCAACACAACCGGCATTAGTTTTTGCTCGGAAACTCCATCCAAGACTAACTGCACTACCTCACCGTAGTGTTCAGGGAATTCATAATCATAAATAAACAGCAAATGACGTCGAAATAGATCCTGAAGAATATCCGCATCGGCTTGATTCCAACTTTCAAGACCAAAGATGATCAATTTAAGCAATGTATTGATGTCTGCCAATTTTGGGCGGAATGATCCAAGCCAACCTTCTAAATCGAACTGTAAAATTTAAAACTCAAACTTGCGATAAATATATTATGACATCTAACGCAGCTCACACTTACCTTGGAGAGAAGGACGAATAGAACCTTTGTATCACAGCGTTTCATATGGGAGTCTATTAGGAATTTATACATTTCGATAAAGTACTTGGGGCCAAATCGATATGGTACAAACAATTCTGATATGACTTTTAGAAGATCTGGCCGCTTAAGAGCCAATTCTAGAATTCTTAAGCCCTCACTGTCGAGGTTATCTTTGATAAATACCTAAAAATAAATTTAAGTTTGAAAAGATGTTGATGAAAAAACTACAACAATACTTACACCCAGATCAGTTAGAAAAGCGCTACATAAGTCGTTGCAGGGTGGATATTTCATCATGACCTCAGTCATGTTTTTGACTACGTCATAAAAGAATTGTATTCCGACTTTTGTTATCTCCTTGGGGTACTCTCTGATATAGCCCGATTCAACTTGAGAAGACACCATTAACCTAAAATGAAAGTTAAAATAATCATTACAAAATTACGTCTTTGATTTAGTAGGTTAGGATAGATTAGGTTTAAGTGGCTGTTGGAAAATAAAACCAACCCACTTAGGCCTATTGGCCCATTGTGATGCCACATGGATCTGTGATCCTCCTACTCCAGAAACCATTTGAAGCTTTTAATAAAGCGTAGGAGACTTTTGATATCTGTGTTGCTTAAGTCACTTAAAAAGAAGGCTCCTATGTGGAGATTTCTTCTTTGGGAGAGAGCTGGACATGTACAGAGGAGGTGAGGGATTGTCTCGTCCTCCTCCTCGTCCATGCAGCTGTTCCAAAAGACATTAGTAAACATGCTAAGCCTTCTTGCATGTTTACCTAAAAGGCAGTGTGCAATGATAGCACCTATAATGGCGCTAAGATGCTTTCTATTTAGAAGGATTAAACTCCTGGAACCATTCAGATCTAGTTTGGCCAGATTTGTTGTTTGGTCGCTAAACATGTCGGTCCTACCGTCCACCTATCGTTTGTTCTTCTATTAGTATTCAGCTTTTCAGGAGTGTTAGTGGTTCCAATTTTGGCAAGTTCGTCGGCCCTATAATTCCCTGAAATGTGTATATGTCCCGGCACCCAACAAAGGTGAATGTTAAACTGCTCCGCCATCTCCATTAGAGATGATCGGCAGTCCACGACTGTTGTTGAATTTAGAGAACATGAGTCTAGGGATTTGATAGCGGCCTGACTATCGGAAAAGATGCGGGTATCCATTGCAGATATTACATATTTCTTCAGCCAGGACAGGGCTCCTTAATTGCCTGAATTTCTGCCTGGAACACGCTACAGCAAAAACTTATCGGCAAAAACACCACCGACCACCCCACTAACGGTCCTTGAAAACTTTGTTTTTGGCTCGTTGCTTTAACGTTGTAAAAGCTTACCATTACCAAAGCATTACCATGTTCCTTTGTTCGGCAATGAGCCCTGTCGGTAGTCGGTCCGGTGACCGTATTACCGCCCAGTAATAAAAGAGTACTGGCCTCGGGTTTTTTTTTTGTTTGGTTTTCCATAATGGTCCCAAGAGTAGCGGAGAAAGAAGGTCCATCTGTACAGAGATCCGCTGTATACAGATAGGGCTAGCTAATCCGGAGGTCGCCAGGTTTCCGGATACTCCGTTTACGACTGAGCCCAGGGGTTGTGGGACTGGTGGGAGGGAAGGTGGGAGAAGTGAGCACCCTTTAGTTTCAGGACTCATCTGGAGAAAGTCTCGAGAATCATTGCCTTACTCAGCCTCTACGACTCTACAAGTTCGATGGTCGGGTAAAGTAATTCTATCATTTAAAGTACAGCTTCTGTAGAACACATTTATCCTAAACCTTTTCCATGACCTCGTATTACTAGCACCAAGCGGCAAGATCGGTTACGATGCTGACAAAAATGTCGCCTTTGACCTTTCAGACTTCAGAAGGCGACCACAAGCTGTCAAATGTTTTAACAATGCACGTCGACGGAATTGTAGTCAACAAGAACCATATCGCGCAACACCGCATGCGAGAACAAGAGCTGAGATTATATCTGCTGCTGATACGTGTCAGCAACTGCTACGAAGGAATAAGAGGAGACACATATGGGGTAGATGAAACCAAATAATGAAGGTAGAAATGGTGTCTAGACCAGGTTTTCTTGTTGATATTTGACAAAAATTTTCAACTCACAGCAATGCACGTTTCATACAGCAGCATAGTATGTAATAGCGTTGAGCATGTTGAATGTTGTGCCTGGAAACAATGATTTGCTAACATCATTACAATTCTACAGAATTGCATTGAGCTAACGGTGAGCATGCTCTTGGTAAATCACAGTACTTTGAGTGGTTTAAAAAATTCAAAAGTAAGGGTTTGACGTCAGAAATGAAGAACGTGGAAGACCACTGAAAAAACGTTAAGACAGCGAATTACAAGAATTGTTGGATAAGGATGACACTTAAATGCTACAGCGATTCGCGGATCAAATTAATGTGACATGAGAAGTCGTCATCTGAACCCAGATCTAGAAAAGGGGTTCTACATAAACTCAGTGTAAAAACAGCAGAAATCCCGAAAAACCATTTGCAAAACGCTGCTCGCCAGACACCAAAGACAGTCATTTATCTGGCGATGAAAAGTGGAAAAAAAATGATTATGGGTAACTTCAGCCGAACAATCGACATACTAGGTGGGGTGAAAGTAACCTCCTTGGGAATGAAAAAAAAAATTTGTTTAATGTTTTTTTATTTTATTCAATATAGTCCTTCTTAAGCTTGATACACTTATTCCAGCGATTTGATCCCGTCCGAAAAGTAATTTTTCGGAAGGTCTGCAAAATACTCCTCCGTGGCGTCGATGATTTCCTCGCGTGAGCTGAATTTTTTATTGATGAGCCATCTTTTGAGATTTGGGAAGAGATAATAGTCCGAGGGAACCAAATCCGGCAAATACGGTGGATGCGACAGCAATTGGAGCCGTAAGTCAATTTTTTAGCCGTGGTTGCGACGTCCTTATGCGCCGGCGCATTGTCCTGCAAAAACAAATTTTTTTTCACTTCATGTGATGCTCTTCGGCCTTCAATCGCTCCAATAATGCACAGTAATACTCGCTGTTGATGATTTTTCCTTTTTCGATGTAGTCCATTGCCGGGCACTCATTCTGTTCTCTGGTGTGTAATAGTGGATCCAGGTTTCATCAACAGTTACCAATCAACGCCAAAAGTGCGCCCGATTCCGCATCAGGAAGTCCAAACACTCTTTCGAAGTGCTCTCGCGATCGTGTTTTTCGTCAGGAGTAAGCATGCGCGGCACCCAACGGCAGGATAACCTTTTCATATGCAGAATATTGCCCAAAATATGAGGTGTGCGCTCAGTACTAATCTTTGTGGTATCTGCTAGCTCGCGCACCTTCACTTTCCGGTCAGCCAACACCATTTCATGTATTTTTTTGACATTGTCCTTTGTAACCGCATCGGAAGGCCTGCCGCTGCGGACTTGATCGGTAGTGGAGATGCGGCCACCACGAAACTCTCGAAACCAATATTTGACGGTGTAATCTGACGGAGCATTAGCCCCATAATATTTATCCAACTTTTCTTTTGTTTCCTTCGCCGTTTCGCCTCTCAAAAAATAATGTTTTATGAGAGAACGAAAATCGTTTTTGTCCATACTCAACATGATGTCAAACGTGTCAACAACAATCAGCTGTCAAAACAAAACTAAAGACAGTATCGCACTGAAATTTGGCATATCTGCCTAACTATGAACGGACTTCAAGGCACCATAACCTTTTTTGCAGTAGCAGCGCATTCTGGCGGTCAAGGAGGTTATTTTTCACCCCACCTAATAGAATGCAAATCGGCCAAATCGCTATGGATGGAAGAAAATGCTTTGTGTTTGGTAGGATCCGAAAGCTGTAATCTATTATGAGCTCCTAAAATCTGGCGAAAGCATTAATACTTAATGCTACCAACAACAAATGATCAACTTCAATCAAGTTATGCGTACAAAATAATCAGCATATCAAAAAAGGCAACACAAAGTGATTTTGCTTCATGATAACGCACCTGTACGCAGATCAAAGCTGGTCAATTAAACGATGAAGGCGTTAATGTGTGAAAAACTTTCGCAGACTTTGCTCAGTCCAGTTACTACTTATTTGCATCAATAGGACACGCACTTGCTGAAAAGCTCTTCACACGTATGGAAATGGTTCGATGACTGGTTTGCCTCAGAAGAGCAACAGGTTTAGCGTGGCATCCACAAATTGTCAAGCAGATAGGAAAAAAGTATATCTGGCGATGGCCAATACTTCGAATAAAGTATTTTTTATCGTTTTCATACAATTTGTATTTGTGTATTTTCTATACAAAAATTCCGGTTGCATTTTCACAAACTATGTTAAAGCAACCTGACTGGACCCAGTCGGTGCTTAGAATTTGGAAGAATCATTTCTATAAATTGCTAAACGGTTAAAACTACGACAAACATACTCCTATCAAAGTAATTTAATATCCAAACTCAAATCCAACATACCACCAGGGATTGATCGGGGGATTCTGCTGTCCTGAAAAAAAACTATGAGGAGCTCGTGCTTTCATCTGCAATATTTGGTAATAGAAACATATGACGATGAAGGAATTTCAGCCTTATCTCTTCAGTCCTAAAGAAAGGAGATCAAAGAACATAACAAAAGAAGCATAAGTTGATTGGTTTATGTTGAGGCTACAACATCAGCTTCATTTAAAATAACAGACATACTAATAAGAAATATTCTAAATGAATTTGAATTTCTACGAAATGAAATAACTGAAGCGTGGGCGAAGGTAGCTTAACTACATGAGGACATTATTCTTAATCCCACAGATAGAGATCTGCTCACAACATACTTCAAAGATAGAGAGTTAGACTTAGTGGAAGACCCGAGACCCGAGATCTAATAAAAGCGCAAATGAAGTAAGGCAACAATAAAGGATATAAAACCAACCTCAAATAAGTACCTGTCTTTGACGGAAGTCAAAACGATTAGGTAATGTTTCATGAAATTTACGAAAAGTTTTTCGACGGTCGTTTGTTGAACGTAGAAAAACTCTATTACATAAAAACTTCGACAACTAGGAGGCATGAAAACGCTCAAAAACAAATATAACAACCAACATTTACTATTTATTTCTCATGTACGCTACTTAATACGTATTGCGACTGGTGAATCAGCATTTTTGTTAAAATAGTTGCTTGAAACTACTCAATAGAGTTTAAGTGCAATTAAAAATTCGCAGATCGAAACTCGTTATGGAGCCCTTTACTATTTTCAGCAGAAAAGTTGATACTAACGATGCTATTCCCAACTAAACAGACAAATAAACTTCTATTCTGAATCTGAATCCTTCCAGAAAACATCGACTACACTAAGCCCCCACATTGGTTTAGCAAAGACTTTAATTTTATCATCGCCTCTTTTCTGCAGAAAGCCAACATCCGATGGAGGCCGATAACTAACTGCGTCATATCAAATAGGATATAGGCGATCTACAATAAGAAAGAAAAAACTTAGGATATACTTTAGAGAACCCGCCCAGATATCGCCAGTAGTATGCCGATAATCACGAGAAATTCGCCAATTCGAGACCATGCGGCCAAACAATGTATTCCACACAACCGCCACGCTCATTTTCTCTATGCGACGCTAGCAAAAGCGAGAGCATTTAACCAGCCATTTAACCAGCCATTTTTCGACGACCTTAACAAATTCTCGGGTAAAATAATACAAGGTCTAATCCGTTTTCTGAACTCCATAGACTGAATCGGTACACCGAGCGCCTCACATTTTCAACAACATATTTCATCAACCAGGTCATACGATTTGTAGTAACAATAAGGGACATTGTAGTGCTACTTGGGCTCATGCTGAATACCCACTTATACCTACCTGGCCTAGAACCGCCTCTAGATCTGTCTGGGAAGAAGAAACCTTAATGGACAAGTCAATACATGTGTATGGATGGATAAATCCAAAACTGACATCGAGTGGTGGCTCTGTTTTCTCAGGTAAGCTTAACCTAACCCTTTCCCCTTGCCTTTCAAAACACCAAGAGTGTTTCAGACAGAAATTTTGGCTATTAAAGTAGTCCTGTTCTGAGAAATATAATGAAATTTTTGATAATGATATCTGCACAGGATATCCGCATCTATTAAGATAGTTAGGTCGCTATCCGATCCTTGGATTCAATCTTGCTAAACCGTCCTAGATCGGCGATCCTATCTTATGAAGATTGTAGAGTAGTTCAATATTCACTTATGTTGGATTGGAACCACTATACCTATACTACCTCTGCGATCTTACTGTTCTTTGAGTAAGGTCTTGGAAATAATAGTGAACCGTCCAATAAAAAAACATCAAAATGTTTTGGCTTAAAATCACAAGATCTTGGACGCCAATTTATTGGTCCATTACACGAAATAATGTCTTCATCGAATGTTTCGTTTAGTAAGTTGATTGTTTCGTTTGCTGTACGGCACATAGCGCCATCCTGCTGAAATCATATCTCGTCCACATGACTGAATAGCGAATACCCTTGACCGATCACCCAACCAGCCCATTGACCGCACCAAACTGTGTATTTTTCGGGATGTAACGACGTTTCGCTAGTCTCATGTATATTACGAGTACCTTCGCTCTTAACAGCGAATCCAATGCCAGTTGATTTTCAGAGCATTCATAGAAAATTTCATTCGGCTTCAATTCTTACAAGAGTTGGCCTTCAAACTAAAATCTTTGCGTAAAATTTTCCATGAAGTGAACGGACGAAGACCAAGCTATTGGAAACGACGTCGAATCGATTCGCTTCATTACGCGCTCTTCCCATGCGTCTCGGTGCCGCTGCATCTTCCAAAGTAAATGTTGTACGCACGCGGTCAACAATACGGCGAATAGCAATCTAAGATGGTCGATTATGTCGGGTGTAATATGGTGCAAGTGTTCTATAAGTTTGGCGCACAGACCTATAACTTTGATCACGATAAAATTGCAGAGACCACTGAATAAAAATAACACTGAAAATTTACAATTTGACTATTGGTTTGACAGATATAAATATCTGAAGTTTGTACTGGGTTAAACAACACCCTTTAAAGGACTTCAAAAGAAGAACCTATTAAGAATTCGACCATGCATATAGATTCAGGGCAGTCTTATTAGATATTAATGCGCTTCAGGCTCATCATTGCCTGAAAACGACTAAGAGTTCGAAGCCCACTTTTCGTTTTTTTTTCATTTTCCTGTTGTGGATTATTCGAATCTATGACTTGTTTCACAGAAGTCAAATAGAAATTCGACGAAAGTTACTTTATAACACCCTTAATATTTAAAGAAATTAATTATAGAAACCCGCTTTCGACATACCTGATAACGCTTTCAATTTTATCCATTGACAATGTTAGTTGATCAACATTTTGTGCCAATATCTCAGAAGTCAATTTCTTATGTCTATCACGATTCATGTCCAACTTTCTCTCCACTGTTGCTTGCTTCGTTGGTATTTCATACTGTAACGACAATACGTTAACAAAAACATCACTATTTATACAAGAGTTTACCTCAATTTCAACAGCACCTGGCCGTGTGCACTGAGACTTTGGAAGAATAGATGAACATCGGACAAATGTTCTCTCCGTAGCAGATAAATTTTGATAGAGTGCTTGGATTAGATCCCGAAAACTTTGGTTTATCGAATTCAACTCGCAGGTAGTAAGATTGAATTTTCTAAGAAAAAGAAATTAACACCGTAAGGGCTTGAAAACAAAAAGAACTCACTTTGCTGTGCCATCAAGAATTTTTAAATCCTTTCGCAGTTCGTCCAAGGTGTGCTGATTTATATAGTAGGCCGATCGATCAACTGGCATTGATATTATTAAAGAAGGCGGCTCCATGTGTTTATCATACGACTTAAGATGTGTCTTAATTCTCTCTAAGGGTGTAGTTCTTGGTTTTGGCTGCAATGCATTACGCAATTGTTTTGTCGATTTTGATCGTAGGCACTTTTTACTCCATTGTTCAGACTGATGTTTTTGATGTTTTCGAATCCGTGGTAGATACACTAATTCTGTCCAGTAGTGCTATGGACAAAAAACAAATTGAGAAAATTTAAAAGGTAAAATAAATCGTTGCCAAAAACCTACCGTACTACCATTCAAAATCTCCTGCAATTTTTCTGCATTGTATTGTGGGGGAAAGTTTTGTTGATCTTTCGAGATCTTATTGATAGTAGTCTCTTCCAACCATAACGCAAAAGTTTTCATCATTCTAAGATATCAAAACATCAATAAAACATTAAAAATGAATTGAAGATCCGTTTTATACTTGCTACAGTTGTTATTGAAATATATTAGGGCTTCATCATCTGAGGCTGTCTCCGAATAAAAACTTTCAGCGGCTTTAAGATTAGCTTTGACTTTCTTCATTAGCGTAACGTTATATTCGTAAAACTTATCCGATACTCCAAAAGTACATTGAAATCTATAAAAATTGTGGAACACTCGAATATTGGAATCGTTGGGGTATATTAAAAACAAATACCTTTCCTCATCAGGATGTAGTGGTACTCTCACAAGAAACAGTATGAAGAACTGTTGCACCAGCAGCGGCAAAGCTGGATGACTACATTCAATGGTTGAAATCAAATTTGCGTACTTGTAAATTACAAGATTTTGTGGTGGAAATGTTGTACATTTTACAATCGATGATGCTTTCTAGAAAATCGAGAGCAACAGTTTTTGTATGAAGTATGAATGGTATTAGAAAATTGATAAACCACAAACCTTCATAACATTTTCCAAATTTATTTTGCTTGACATGCCAGCCGCAAAGAGCTGTCGTACGAATTCTGGCCACATCCTGGCCTCTTGTAACTGGAATTCAACGTCGAGCAATAAAAGTGCAAACCATCCGTGGTTTGTAGAGATCAAATTAGGAACACGAGTTTGATTCGAGCTCAGAAACATTTTTAAAGTTGATAGTTTATTTCCCTTCCAATCATCACAGTCCTGGAAAAAGAGAAAGTTCCAAAATAAAATAGTAATACTCTTTTGTTGAAAAGTGCAATAGCCAGTGGAGAACATAAAGAACCTCCCAACGTATGCCTGATGAACAACAGGCTGACCAGCTCTACCAGTGTGGTTTCATGTCGTGAAAGTACACCATACGAGTAGATCAAATTTTTACATTATGGCAAATTTACAAATCAATACCCATGAAGCTTTTCGTGAATTTCAAAGTCGCCCATGACATCATCTAGAGAGATGAGCTGTACACACCCATGTTTAGTTTTGACCAAGATTATTCCGCCATGATAACGATGGGGAATGAACGCAAGTCTGTACATTGCCACCGGTGAGAGTAAAACCGAAAAAGGACGATGCGTTGCCGTATGATTTTTTCAACATCGCTCTTAAAGGAATTGTGCGAAATCAAAGTTAAGGGCACCATCCTTCAGAAGTGATATAATAGGAAGAACACAGCGAGCTGTCACTTGAGCATTTGCGAAGCGGCGAAGTTGGGTTAAGCTGTTAAATAAGGGAAAATAAAGTGTATGTTGCCAGCAAGGGGGCACACAACAGCGGCTCCTAGTACAAAACGTCGCGATAGGGAGCTTCAACTTTGAGATGGTAAGGAACTTTATCTGGCTTGACTATGCGCTATCAACTCCGACAATGACACCAACGTGAAATTCAGGCAACAGATCACTTTTGCTCATCACCTTTTCCAACCTAGAGCGACAACGCAGTATAGGCTATTTCAGGTTGCGCCCACAAGTGGAAGGAAACATCAGCCAACTGGAAACAGCTGGCAAAATACCGCGGTATGTGGAGAGGCATGTTAGCTGATATCTTGGTCTCAATAATTACAAAAAATAAATATATAATATTTATATAAGAGTTCTTTTCTTTTAACTAACTTTCTTGATTAATTTATTGCTCGTTCTGAATTTTTCCAAATTGTGAAAACAGTCCTCAACAAACAGGCCAAGTAACTCCGGATGCTTCTTAGTCCAGAACGTCCGAGTAAAAGTTGTCCTTTAACGGTTCCATAAGAATTTCGGACCCAGATCAATAATCTAACCACTATACAATTCAACAATTCGAAAAATTAGGTGAATATAGATGTGTAGAGCAATTTCTACAGGAATCTTTGCGCCGCCAACTCAGCCCTCCAAAGTGATGAGTGAGAAGAATAATAAAAGAAGTTAAGCATTTCTTTAAAACGGGACATGGGGTTTTACGTGCCGAAGTTCGTGATAACAACAAACGAAGTCTGAAATGTTCACTGCTGATGCAACAGTCTCTCAACTACTCCATCTGATTAACTCAAAGCCTGTCGCACTTGCTTACGTTCGTTACATTTGACGTAATGCCTTTCTCCATTATTAAGAGTTCCTTGATGAGATGTTACGTCAATGACTATAGTAGACATGTATGAGTCCAACTACACGCCACCGGTCCATAGCCTCGGCTTCTATTAAAACTGTCGATTCCTTTTCGCGCGCGAAAGCTGAGGTTATGATAATCGTTAAGTTATGCGTTACGATTTTCTTCCATCTAATGAAAATTTTAAATTTTCACTTCTCATATTGCTTGAGCCTACTAATGAGTTGCGAAGGTACATCTTCTTATTCCCAACACAATGCCCCTACTGCTATCGCACATATTCTTGCTACTGCTTTCTTCGCGTAAAAAAAATAAAAAAGGGAAATCTACGAGGGCGGGTCAATAAGTCCGTGACTTTTTGAATTTCTGACCTCATTACTGAAACAGCAACACTGCTCCTGTCAACAGGCATCTGTCAGTTGACTCCTGTCAAAATTTAAACTTGCTGCGTCAGTTAGTTTGTGTTTGACAGCTATTTTTATCAGACTACTCACTAATTTGAGGAGAAAATGGAAAAAAGTGAATTTCGTGTGCTTATTAAGTATTATTTCTTGCGAAAAAAAACCATTACCGAGACCAAGGCTAAGCTTGATAAATACTATGGGGACTCTGCACCATCGATTTCAATGGTAAAAAAGTGGTTTACTGAATTTCGTTGTGGCCGTACAAGCACTGAAGATGCCGAACATCCTGGACGCCCAGTTGAGGTCTCTACACCCGAAACAATCGAAAAAATTCACGATATGGTGTTGGCCGACCGAAGATTGAAAGTGCGAGAGATTGTGGAAGCCGTAGGGATCTCGCATGGCTCAGTGGTTTCAATTTTGAATGATCACTTGGGCATGAGAAAGCTTTCCGCAAGATGGGTGCCGCGTTTGCTCACAGTCGACCACAAACGCAAACGCAGTTGCCATGGCAAAAATCCATGAATTGGGCTATGAATTGCTCCCTCATCCACCCTATTCTCCAGATTTGGCTCCGAGCGACTACTTCTTGTTCCCAAACCTGAAGAAATGGCTTGGTGGAAAAAGATTTGACTCCATCTCGCAAACAAAGGCCTATTTTGAGGACCTCGACAAATCATTTTTTTTGGAAGGGATAAAAAAATTGGAGAAGCATTGGACAAAGTGTATAGAGCTCAAGGGAGACTACGTTGAAAAATAAAATTATTTTTTTATCAAAAAATCTGTGTTTTAATCCAAAAGTCACGGACTTATTGACCCGCCCTCGTATTTTTTTAAATTATATCGTCTAAATGGCTTTTATTTAAAAAAAAGAAAAAAAGAAAACACTGTGGCGCTGGCAGCCCGGTATGGGCCATGGCCTAGCTTCTTGACACTCATTTGTGTTGCTCATGTTTTCATTTTTGTCACATCTGAGCGGGGCCTACGGTTTATCGCCGAGTCCGAACTGCACTCCTTAGAAGCTTTTTCGTAGGCAATCTTTTACTTTCGGGAGTTTGCCATTGCCCGCCGAAAGGGTGATGGCGATTTTGAAAAATTGTTGGTGACCCAGCCAGGAATCGAACCTAGACTCTCCGCGTGATAGTCCAATGAGCTAACTATCGCGCCATCGCCATCGCGTCTATTTAGTCACAGACATTATTGCGGATCACCGTGTTTCGTAACACGTGCTACAGTATGCTCTAGATATTTATTTTTATCTACAAGACACATCGTATACTCTACATGGGTTTCTCTAGATGATGCTATAACTAAACGTTAGCCTTTGGGCATTTAAGGGCCGTTGAAGTTAAGGTTGCAGATTATGATGTCGTGAAGTAGTGATAGTGATGATTGGCATGTATCAATTCATTCGTTGCTTCAGAAATCTCCCCAACATTTTTTTGCATAAATTTAAGTCATTTTCCTTAAGTACTTGTATTTTAAAAGAGGGGAAATGTTAAGCCTTTCTGTTGAATTTCATGAACAATAGTTTGGGAGTCCTAAACTAGTCGCCCTTTCGGCACTGATGGATTTTCACACAAGTATGGTTCCACCAGAGCGAAAGTTGAAGAAGATTCGCAAACCTTTCACCCACAAACAAATTTAATTTTCAATTGGCTCATCACTTATTCGCTGCATATTGCAACGTGCACAAACTTGCTGGCGCGCATTCACGTCAGAATCACCAGTTTAAAAAAAAAACAAAAGCCTCGATAGCGAGCGCACAATACGTTTCCGACTAATACGACAACTGGGCTGATAGAACAACGCTATCGAAAATTCAAACTACCCCAGCGCTGTTTATAACTTTTTGAGATATTCATGTTTTAGCTGATAAACCAGCCACAGAACACCTTTAACCTTGCAAGCTTAGTTCTTCTTATTAATTATTTGTAACAATACTTTGGAGACATTTCAGGTATGCTGGATTTTTTAACTAAGCCAATTTTCGTTGAATTCTTTTGAATGCTTCACAAAAGTTGTTGCCAGCAAAAATGCGTGGTCATTCTAACGGAGGTTGCCATTGACATGAAAATCAAGATTTTCGAACATGGTAGTGTCACTGATGGATAATGGTTTGGTGTTTAGGTTTTGGTTTAATGACAGCATAACTGTGTTGTACACAACCAGTTTTTCCTTTGTGTATATTAAACTTTAAACCGTCCAAAAAAAGAAACTTGATTGAAAGGTAATTTCTAATCTCTACTTTCGCTAAATTAATGTAGACTTTCAGTGAGACATCCCAACAAATTACCAGTAGACCTGTTGCTACAAAAACCGTATTGTCGATCGTTGAGAAGTTTTCTTGTTCCGAGATATTGCATGAGCTGACAGAAGAGTCTTAAAGAAAGAATCTTTTTTATTTAAAAAAAAGGGGAGATATATCATCTGGACCTGAATATTTGTGAACCTTTCGATCTTGAAGTAATCTTTTGACAAAAGTGGATTCGGCCCATTGAAGATTTGACACATTGTATGCGGAGACGCAGCACAATCTGCACAATGTGCAGCATTCAGATACTGGATAAGAAAACAATAGATACTGCCCCAAGAAATAAAACGCTGAAGAAATTATGAAAATCGGATCCAAGATGTAGGAAGGATGAGATAAAACCCCGGTAGAGACGAGAAGAGAGAGGCGGGATCGGATTAACTGGAGAAGATGTATATTCCGAGGCTATCCCAATGCCTTACACCAAACGGGAATCCAATAAGAAAGGCGTCGCAGTCATTCATTTCAGTCTTGTTCGAATTTTTTACGGTTTTACTTTCTCAGGTTAGTCTTATATATCCGAAAAAAATTGTTCATTTAACCTGAAAGACTTCATACAGCACGAGTTGTACCACACATTTTCTTTATTTTCTTTCGAATGCATCCTATGGGGGATAAAGTATCTCATTATAAAAAGAATAATTTTGGTGATCACATCAGCAGTGGCACCCACGAGGAAACTAACAACCCGTTAAAATTTCTGAAGAAGCTGTTAAGTCCGTACCAATGGGATTTCTCGTTTTGGAATACATTTTTATTATGAACCTTTTCTCTAACAAGGAATTAGCCAATATGACAATGATCCGACAAGCCTAAAGGGGAGAACTCATCGACTTTGTACTTTGAGAGTTAAAAGTGAAGCATCAAGTCCAGGATGTTGGTTGTATGACTGCTAACCTTAGGTTTACGTGTGGGCTCATATACAAGCTAGGGTAAGTGGTTCCAGCAGCAAAGATCTCAACGTTCCGTCATTCGGGTCTTATGGGGCCAGAATGTCAAAGCCACTCAAGATTGTGTATATTGAAATCGCCTATAATTACGATACCAGTAGGATACAGGATACAATTCTTTATATAGAATTCCGTAGGGCATAAAAATCGTTAAAGGTGGATTTACTGCCCAGTGTGGGGCTTCTGTAAATAAAGCAATGGTGGAAATCATTTCCTCTATGCCATTCGTCATATTCGCATTTTGATTTCCTGAAGAGTCCATTTTAATCTGCACTGATCTAAAGCACTCCCTTCTTGATATTCCAATAAAAATCTCATCTAAGTGGCGACAAAAAAAAAGCCTTTTCTGATAGCTCACTGCTTTCTTGGGAAGCGAAGGCGTTAACAATATTCCAAGGTTCGTGTTCCAATATCAGTTTTATTACAATTAGTAACTAACTTATTTTCGATATTACATCAATTTTATGTTACATAAATACATTTTCTAATTGGAGGCGTTTGTCAGTAATTGTAAAGGTTCCAGCTTGCAACATGTTATTCATTTTTAGAATTCATCACATTGCTCTTCCTCTAAAGCCGGTTCTACATTCACACAGATAATTATATTTGCCCCTAAATCACTTCGCCGTTGTGCCGAAGTTATCCATGGAATAATATATTCGTGTTTACTTCCATGATGCCGGGCTTTCGTATTATTTTTCTTTCACCTGTGTAGCACCGGTATCCGTGAATATATTAATGTATATCCGGCTGTACCATAGCCTCAGGTGGAAATCTGGTTACGCATATAGACTTCAAGTAGTCTCATTAGACGATAGTGCACCTCTGCTGCTTATATTAGGTTTAAAATCAATTTTCCAAAAAAAAGTGCCTTTTAGGACAAGTGGAGAAAAGAATGGCGGCAATATATTGTAAGTTGGTTGCCGCATCAAAGTATATCGGTCAGTTTATTAGGTAAACAAGAAAAGGCTTATGGGCTACGAACAAAAAGACTTGCGCACATAAACTTTATAGAAAAGTTGTACACATATATACACATTGTAAATTATAAAAAAATTAAAGACCGGGATATAGAATACAAAATGCAGGCTGCATAGATAAACAAAAAAAAATAGGAAACTCGTGCAGCAATTGCTGGAAATATGTAAAAAAAAAAAACACCTCTGCAGACTTCTGTTGAATGACTAAGGACATCAGTAAACTGACTAGGCAAATAATTGTCATTCTATCGCCTTATGTTAATGATGGGAAAAGCAGACTTAAATCAAAAAAGGAATTACTATCGGGATAAACACAATATATAGAAGAGAATCATATCTCTGATTTGTGTGCGTAGTGCGTAGTGGAACCTACGCTGATCAGTTAAGGTTTGTGTCGGCCATACCTACGAGTTAAAACGAAACTTTTACTAACATATCAAGCACACAGATGATGTAAACATGACTGATAGAAGACAGCGCAAAATGTTGGTGGTAGGTTTAAAAAAAACAAAGAGAGAAGGCGTAGACAAGAAGCGATGATACATGCAGTCTTCAGGAAAGCTCACAACGCCGTCTTATGTGAATAAGTAAATAAGTACTAAAAAGTGGATCTGTATAAGGATAAAACGAGTAATATATCTCTCCAAGGCAATGTTATAAAAAGAATTGCAGAGAAAAGAAACTACGTAAAATAGTCCTTACCTTATAATAATTTCGAAAATAATCCTTCGAACTACACCAACAATCTGGGAACTGATAAGCGATTTTCAAAATCTTATCAATCAAATAGACTACGGCAGTATTCTGCCAGTTTGATATGTTTGTGAGCGCCTGCAGCCATATGTTTACCATCAATAAAGGTGTTGTCAATCCATACCTGGAAAACAAAAAACAATGAACATTTCTAGTCTCTAGACACTTTTTTTAACACTTTTATTTTACCCATAATAATTAATAATCTGATGCTGAATCATATTGTCCAACAGCTCTAAAACAGGGCCAATTGAGTTTGAGAATATCATATCTTTGGCCATCTTCAAGTACGTTCGATCTGCATTAAGAAGTTGTAAAAGGATTCCCTGAAAGCTAATTGAAAGCAATAAACCAATATTATTTACACAATTCTGTTTTTCAACTCACTTTTCGCATTTAGCTATAACCTCTGGGGCTTCCAAAAAGAATGGGACGACCAGCTCAATGCAACGAATAACTGCCGCATGCCGGTGATCATTGAGCAAAAGTCTCATCTGATCGAAACCTTTCTGACATATCAACGGAACGGAATGACCCCAAAGACTGACCAATATCGCTACATACATGGCCAAAGGACGATTTTCTGTTATTCCCTGATATATAACATCTACTCGCTCCAAGTCTGGTATAAACATTAACGGTTCTGCTGGGTTTTGCAAAGTGTTCTTGATCGACTCTACACTTTGGTCCATAAGATGCAGTCGTAGTATTGATACCATGTTCCAACACCATGTAGCAAATTGGTCTTTAGTAGATTGTGTTTCGATTAAGCTTGAAACTTGACGCACACTTTCTGATATTCCAGATAAACCAACGACTTCGGGAGCGTGTTTTGTAAGAGCCTCCGATACAAGGCATGCCATCCGAACATGAATGTTATGTGGTAGGTATAAACGACCGTCACAATCGAGTCCCCAATTCAATTGACTTATAACGATACGTGCTATGATGTTCTCTTTGGTCTTGAAGTCAAAGTGAAGTAGCCAATTGGATATTATTTCGAAACTGTCCATTCCTGGTTTCCAATTTTCTAGCGGAAGCGATTTGAATAGGTATCCAGCATTTTCGATCTCGTCAAAACGAATTTTCAGTTGCAAAAGCAAACTGGACATAAGGTCCTGATAAGCAAGCGTCAAATTGACTAGCATGTCACGCGATGTTTTGTAACAAATGTCTCGGGTTTGCTCGTTAATAAAACCAATCTGAAAGAAAGAAATTATTTTTGTTTTTAGGTTTTTTTAACGAAATATGAGATGAAAAAAGTAGTACAGTAAATATCAACGACTCCAATCAAAGATGTAGGACTGAAGTTCAGTTTATAGTAACAATGTAAAGAACACATCGCTCCGATTACAGACTATTACTCGAAATGTTGGCATGGTGTTTTGTTTGAGATGCGGACCTTATTTTTTAAATAGCTCCATAAAAAGCATTAAAAGAAGTCTAAGCTGGGTACGAGCTTTTCCGTAATAGAAAAACAGGAACAGATGGAGTACGGTCGACTTTATCTTTTCAACCGTCTGCAGATTCACCCAATCACACTCACCACAGTTGAGTCGTTCTGAACGTACATAATTCCTGGAACTATGTCCGCTGTCGGAACTAGTTCAAATCGTTCCACATACTCCACCTAAAGATGTTCGATAGTTCCGACATGATCGATACTCCGATAGTTCACACACAAGAAGTTAACTTCGCAAAATCTTTATTTTGTTCCGATTGGCACAGCGGCTGGCTGCGACCGCTTGGAATCACTCGCAATTTTGTGCATCGTGCTGTGAAGTTGTGTGAGGATACTGGTGGAGTACGAGACCGTCAAAGATCCGGCCGTCCGCGCACTGTGAGAACTCCGAAAGCGATCAAAGCCGTGAAGAAACGAATCGACCAAAAACCGCTGCGAAAACAGAAAATCTTGTCGCTGGAAATGAAAACTTCGCAAATATCCACATCTCGCATTATCAAAGAAGATTTAGGACTCAGCGCATACAAGCAACACACTGGACACCTGCTCACCGCCGCATTGAAGGAAAAACGCAAGCGAAGATGGAAAGCGTTGCTCAGCCGGTACGCGAAGAACGCTCACAGACAAATTCTGTTTACTGACGAGAGGTTTCCTTATCCACAAGAAACAGCAAAAATATTGAGAATATTAAAATCATATCAAGCCGAATAGCATACTTAATAATCACGCTGACCTCTAGATACGAATTAAAAATAATACAAATATACACACCAACTATTGGTTATGAATAATCACCGGAGATTCCATTGCCAATGTAGGCAAACTAGAAGATGAAGTAGAGAGAGCGTTATAACAATAACAGCGCAATAACAAAACAATACATTTACCAAAGAAATGAAGCTAGACAGAAACAAGATAACGCCGAGGTACTCGTATGCAGACTTAACTAGATAATATCAAAGAAAAAAGACATAAGAAAATACAAATACGAGCAAATACAACAAACTCTGGAAGAAAACAAGTACATGAAAGTTTTAAGGAAAACCCTAGCGGAAGAAAGAAACGAGATAATAAAGCTCAAAAATGGAAATAGAGAGGTGAAAACAAATAAAAACGAGATACTGTCGATAACCAAAAAATTCTACACAAATTTATATGCAAACCATGCAACACCAGCATTATGTAGTGCAGAAGAAAGAAGACATCATCTTCTAAATTTAAAGCTCCGCTAAAAGAGATGAAAAACAACAAGGCTCCGGGAGAAGTGGTGGTAGATGCCATTAAAGTCGGAGGTGATTAGCTCTTACACGAAATAACGAAACTTCTCAACTTTTGCATAGAGCAAGGATCGATACCAACCAAGTGGAGAAATTAATGCATATATCTAATACATAAAAAAGGAGACATCACAAACCTAGATAACTATCGACCGTTAAGCCTTCTATAGCACTTATATAAGCTACTGACCGACTGTATGCACACGGTGTTCATTAAAATCATTTTTCCTTATAACCTTCCCGTGTTTACTCATATTTGCAACACTACTATCAACACTTTCTCTTTCCCGGTATCTTGGAAAGCAGCAAAAATCATTCCTGTGCTTAAAAAACGGCAACGTTCACAGCTGCTGCGAATTACCGACCTATTGCAATACCGCCATATTTTTCCAGGGTATTTGAGAAGTTAATTCATTCACAAATGCATACGCACTTGTGATAAAATAAATTACTAAAGATATATCAATCTGAATTTATGCACCATCACAGTTGCACTTCAGCAATACTTAAAGTGAGTGATGACATTCGCACCGCCATCGATAAACACCAATTAACATTCTTAAAGCTACCAGTCTTCTCTAAAGCCTCCGACACAGTTAACCATGAGCTTCTTATAACAAAGCTGAGATCCCTATAAGCCTGCTCTTAATCTGCTGCAGACCTTGTAAGGTCCTACTTTTCAGGTAGGAAGACGTTTGTATAAATGGCGCGCATAGGGCTTTAGTTTTACGTTAACTGGTGTAATAGGGTCGTTTGCAATAAGTTCGCCGTTTTGGTTTATGTATGTGCAGTAGCACCGTCTTGTTGAAGCCAGAGCTTATCCACATAAAATTCATACAATTTCGGAAGCAGAAGTAGATCGGTAACATTATTGTCGTCCTAAGAAATATGGTAATCCCGCCATGTTTGTACGTAGGCATTCATGCAAAAATACAATTTATAAGATACATCCAATGGCTTCAATTCTTGCTTCATTTGTATCTTACGACATCTGTTCAAAAAGTATTCGGCCATAATTTTTGTTGGCAAAGCAAACAAAGTTTGGATCGCGGGTTTAGTGACCATTAATACGCCTGCTCAGTTCACAGTCTCCAGCGACTGTTACTTATAGCTTCCTTAGGGATGTGCTGACTATGCGGGAGTTTCCCTAAACAGAGCTTTACCCTAAGCTTGGGCTTTTGGTTGAGCGGGCATTGCCCTCTTAACCCGTTTTTGCATTTTAGGCTTAGCGGGGTGACGAACTGCTCATGTGCAGATACCTATGAAGATTGGCTACATGTCCTGTGCGAGTGCCCCAATTACTCAAATGTTAGGGACTTGTAGGCTATGGGCATCATCTTTGACCCGTAGTTATGCAAGAGAAGTATTTAATAGAAGACGTAGTTATAGAATGGAACTTTATAATAGTTGAGAAAATCTATTGGTACCAAATACTGCCAATCCTGTGCTGTAAGGTGCCTAATTGGAAGTGACACTCCCCTTGTGGGAGTATTTTGTTGGTGGTTGGTTTATACCCAGTCGCGGGAGAGTAGACCCAATGATGCTCGGACATCACATGGCTGAGCATATGTTGTAGCTTGCTACCACCTGTGCTCAACTATTGGATTGCTGTGAAACTGATTGGTCTGCTCGATGTGGAGTTGCACTGCAACCGGGTGCCATGACCCACAGAATGGCTGAGGTATTAGATAGGCCTCGACCCGTCACCAAAGGGGAAGTTCGTGCCTTACACACGACTTCGAGTCTGGTGCTAATGTTGGTACTTTTACTACTCGAAGGGCGCTTATCAACGCATTGTTTTGATATTTTGTGCGAAGACCCACCGTAGGCTTGAGCCTTCACGTTAGATACCAAGGTAAAACAGTGGTGACATGTGTCTAAAGGGACTCTGACTTTCTTAACGCAGTGAGCCCATTCATGAATGCAAGCTTTGTAAAGCAAACGCAATGCAAAGCGAAAAGCTGTGCAAATGCAAGATTAAATTTTTCGCAAAGAATATGTCAAGTGTTTATGAATGAACAACTGCGTAAAAATGGAATTTACGTCGTTCGCTGCAATTTTTAAAAATAATACGATACAAGATTGTTGTCAACCATTACATAAATGTAATGAAAAAAATTCATAAAAAGCTAGTAATTTTAAGAATTACAGAAATGAAACGCATTTTATTCCATTTTTAACAAAAAGAAATCGGAATTAATGAACACACGGAAAATCAGCATAACAATAAGAATGGAATGCAAAACGATTCTGACAATTGCACGATTGTGCAATGATGTAAGCTTAACTACATTTATGAATTCTTTGCTTAGCAGTTATACCAGTACACGCATTTGTAAACTCTCTGTTTAGCAAAACTTGCACAATATTGTATTTATGGATGGGCCCAGTGATTGGTCACTGGTAATAAATCTTGGGTTTATGGCTACTACAGAGAAGCCAAATACCAGTCATCACAATTCGAGAATAACCCAACAGGAGAAAACCTTTTTAAACTGTGTAAAATACTGATACGACCAAACACTGTTGCAAAAAAATAAATATTGCTTGACGCTCGTCGAAAATATTAGAAACTCTGCCTCGAGCAGAAGAGAAAGAAAAAACATAGGCTCTCAGAAGAAAAAATATTTTATCAAGAAATAACACGAGCATGATAAAGTTGTAAAGACCGGGCAGAAATCTGTAGCGATGGGGAATGATACCTCATAGTAGAATTCGCTGTTAAGCGGTGATGTCAAAAAAAATTTCGGGTCGACGAAAGTATGCTCGAAGGATGAAACCTAAGCACTGTTTGTCTGGTCCTAAAGAAGCAAGATCCATTGAATTGCGCTCACCATGAGAAAATAAGTCTCCTATACGGCGTATATAAACTCCTGTCTGCAGTATAATGTAAACGCCTAAGGCCTCCGTAAATTATCAGACCGGCCCCTATGAGGGTGGTTTGAAGCCAAGAAAGACCGCCATAGATCAAATCATCTTGGGAAACATCAGGAGATCAAATTCGAAACACACTACTTTTCCGTTGATTTTAAAGCCGCATATGATATTAACTAGGGAGATGAACTATACAGAGCCATGCCCAGTTTTGGTATCCATTTGAAAATGTAGGATGACGATGGAGAATGCATGTTGCTTTGAAAGCCCTGTTATGACAAAACCAAAACCTTCAATGTCTGAAAAGGATATAAACAATACGATACTTTGTAATGTGACTTTTCCAACTTCGGCATACGCAAACGACATTGACATACTGGGAAGGAAAAAACAAATTGTATGCTGTCAGCAAAGAGGGGCGAAAAACATCGACTTCTAGGACAAAACATCACGACAGGCAGTCGCAATAATACAAAGAACCATTTTTGCCTACCGCTGTTTCTTTTAACTATGAAGGCAACCAGGGAGTATCCAGCAACCGAAAAAACTTTGTACAGAACTCTGGTCACCCGTAACCGTGGCTCCAGTGGTAGTGAACTGGTTTCCAAATCGGAAGGTTCGGTGTTCGGATACCAGCCGATTAATATTTTCAGTCAACTTAAGTCAATTAAGATGTGTAGTTGACTAGACAACAAGCCAGCTCTCAGTAACAATTTAATCCAATAAATGTTGGATGCCACTCATTGAGTATAATTACCACTGAGCCCAAACAAACATATTTCTCCTCTCGCTGTCCAATTTTCTAAAAAAAACTTAACACATGCTTATGCATTATGCAAAAAAAGACACGTTTAATGGTTTTAAAGCTCGGAAACTGAAAGTTATTTGCGTACTTTTCGGTTTAGTTTGCATCAATAAGAGAAAAGTTTTATCAGCGAACTATGCTTACTGAACACCGATCTTGTCAGAAAAGCTAGAAATGTTTTCGACTCCATCTCAGAGGGACAACATATTAGAGGACGGCCTCGTCTTAGGTAGCGCACGTAGTGAAAGAGTACCTCAGCCAACTTAGTGTGCGCAACTAAGGGTAATCAACATATCTGTTCTCGTGTGTGTATTCAGTGCTACGTTATAAAATTAATACATGCCACCTGCCGGAAAGAAATAACAAATAGAAGAAAATTACATACTAATACCGTATCGTATATGTAACTTGTGTTAACTCATGTTTGTTCAAGAAAATAGTTGATCTATAAGCGCTTTATATAATTCAGAAAGAATGTTTTTACTTACGTCAAATATATGCAAACAAATTGCCTGTATTAGTTCCCAATCCTTCATTTTATCTCGTTCATTAGCCATTTCGAAGAATGCCTGAAGCAAATAGTAAAGGTCTTCTGCAGATGAATCTGCATTTGCACCGTTAAAATAATTCCAAAAGTCCGTTGCATGATATCGTGCAATGTAATCTAAAACAAAAAATTGTATTACTGGATTTTATTTTTTCTAAAGTTTCTACCTTCATGAGGAGCTGGAAATTGTGTTGGAAAGCCCACATTCAAATAGAAGAACAATTGCCACACAGTAGAAGAGTCGAGTGAGCTGTACGGAAGAGATGAAAAATACTGCCAAGTGGCCAAGTTCCGAGTTCGGTAAATATAGCTACACGCTTTAATTAAGAGTGCGTTTAATTCAACGTTAATCCTTTCACACAAATAAGGATCTTTAGATAAGTTATTTCGTCTGCCAAAGATAAAGATATTTACTTTATTAAAATACTTTAATGGATTTAATATTTTCAACTTACATAAACAACTCATGATAGTCGGAAACGTATTGCAGAATATGACGTACTAAACGGCCTAGTCTTTTAGCCAATTGTTTATAACGTTCTCTATTGTAGGTCAGCATCCCTTCACCGAAAATTTCAACAAGTGTTGAACAAAAAGCAATAACTTTTAATATTTGATTCCCAGTGATTAAGTCCGCTTCAAGGATGTAGTTGTTTGCAGTTTTTTCAACGTTCAAAGCGTGGCTAAAAATGCGAAAAATTTTATATTTTGTATCTGTGTGTCTAAAAGTAAGGAAAGCAATTGATCTTGCGAACATCATCAACGAGGTATAAACACCCTTTATTGGTTTGTTAAGAGTGATTCTTCATAAGGTACTCTTTCCTGTGGCGATTTTATGAGTGATCACGTATGGCTCGTATCATACTGATATCGTATTTTTGTTCAGTATTGTTTGGCATTTCATCATGGAAGGAGTTAGCCTGGCAATTTATTCAGTTGTGTTACGAAAATCAGTGTTCGGCCAACCGAACGCACAATTCGCTATAACATCGAAAAGTTTGAAACCCAATTTTCGTTATTGGATAATACGCGACCAAATAGACCACATCTAGCACAAAGTGAAGAAAAAAACAAAGCGTGCGATATCGGAGAATGTACGCGATGACAGTTATAAATTGATTGAATCGAATCGAAGTCGTTCTCAACGGCTTGGCTTGTATTATGCAACAACTTAGCGTACATTAGGATTTTAATTTAAAGCATACAACATTTAATTCTTGTAAAAACTAAAGCCGGGCGACCTTCCGAATACATTGCATTTCAGGCGTTTGGCTATTGAAAAGCTTCAAGAAGAATAGCTGTATACGACTTTGATTATTGAATCGATTCATTATGTTGTTCAAATAAATGAGCTCTTTGAACGGATATCCCGAAAAACGCCAAGAAAAGCTAATATTGTGAGAAATTTCAACATCATACGGCTACAACCGCAAGAGATCATCAAATCTTTTTCATATCGAGTCTCTCTTAATCTCTCAAGAGATCCCTTGACGCCAGCATCAAGCATCGAAAACCAGTGGCAACACTACCTAAAAGCCTCGACCACAACAACGAAACCCCTGCTTCAATGACGAATGCCGGCAAGCACGTGCCGCTAAGCAAGGCGCACACCAAGCTGCGATAGACAAAAAGATTAGAGCTGCTCACGAGCTCTATGACAAGTGGACAGCCGAGCTCCTGAAAGCGCCAGGTGATGAGTTGGTAAGGAGCATACACCAATTCATCTCTAAATTATGGTCCCACGAAATTTGCCCGATGAATGAAACCTCAGCATTGTTTGTCCGATTCTCAAGAAAGGAGACCCTCTGAACTGCGCAAACTATAGAAACATCAATCTTCTTAACATCACATACAAGATCCTATATGCCGTATTGTGTGAACGCCTAAGGCCTTTCGTCAACAACCTGATAGATCCATAATAGTCTGACTTCAGGCCACGAAAGTCTACCATCCAAACTACTGCATATCTTCGAGAAAACCCATGAGCTACAGATCGATACACACCACCTATTTATCGATCTTAAGGCCGCGTATGACAGCATCTATAGAGACGAGCTATACAGAGCAATGTCTAGTTTAGGCATTCCTGCCAAACTCGTTCGTCTGTGCAGGATGACGATGGAGAATGCATGCTGCTCCATCAAGGTCGGTAAAGATCTCACCGAGAGCTTTGATGTCAAAGAAGGATTTAGATAAGGCGATGCGCTGTCATGCGATGTCTTTAACATCTTACTTGAAAGAATAGTGCAAAACTCACGAGCAAACCTAAGAGGCACAATATTTCAATAATCCGTCCAATTACTCGCATATGCCGACGATACTGACATAATCGGAAGTACGCAGCGTGATTTCAGTGGCGCCTTTGCAAGTATTGAGACGAAAGCGGCGAAAATTGGTTTCATTGCGTTCAATGAGGGCAAGACTAAGTATATGCTGTCAAGCAAAAAGGACACTGAACACCGACGTCGCGGACAGAACTTCACCGTCGAAAGGTATAGTTTTTAGGTAGTCAAGGACTTTGTCAACCTGACCTGATAGGCTAGCTACGACGACACCAGCGCTGAGATCAAGCGAAGAATAACTCTTGCCAATCGTTGCTTCTTTGGAGACGCTTGTTGACTGAGGCCCAGTAAAGAAACTAAGTAAATCGTATCCACACCTATTACAAAATTAATCTTCATTGTGCCCAGGAATAATTTTCCCCAGAGTCTCAGCCAGAAAAGGAATTAAGAATACGCTGTCTTTTTGAGGAACGGCAGCATTCGATTTCTGAAATTTGCGCGTGTATTTCAAGCGGAGCTATACGTATAAGTGAGGCGAAGTATTTGCGTCTATAGCGATAATCAGATAGCCCCTAAAGCCTTACAGAGCCTTCTCATGAGTATTGTTCATGAAGCCGATGAAATTCATAAGCAGAAGGTGTTTGTTGTGAAGCGCTTACGCATCTGTCTATGAGAGACTGAAAAATACGAATAAAAGAAACATACACGGGTTAGAATGAGCTAGTTATCGCTCCTCCATTGAGGATTCTCTTGTTTATATCTTCATGCAACTGGGTAAATACTCTGACAATCGATCATTCGATGTGAATCGAATAATTTCTGCAATTTTTAAAGAGTGTGAACAGATCCGAGTAACTAGAATTTTATCTGCTCCATTGCAGACATTTTTTTTTTAAAGCAAATTTTGTTATGTATGTATCTAATGCAAGAGCCCTTATTTATGGGCTTAAAGGTCTCTTTATAAATATTAATTTTTTAGGGTAAAATGTCCACCGATGCAATACATATTTGAGCGCCACTATTGTTTTTCGTTCTAGTGTTCTTATTTAGTAATGTAAAGCCGTGTGATTGGACTGAGTTTAGAATATTTTCTCCCACAGAATTTCTCATTTTTTATCCGCTTTCTTCGTGGCATTTCTCTGATTGATCGCTAATATTTAATACACGAACGAACTAATGATGGCAACTCAGCTTTTACATTGTCCGTTACATTGTATGCGCTCTCTTTATGTATCCTTGTTATTAGCGTCATTACAGATAATTTTCCTCATTCAGTCGTTTTATAAGAAAGTATAAGCCGCAGTACATCGCTGAAAAAATAATGCCGACATTTATAAACAATTAAAATTAATGACACATCCGCTGTTATGAAGTTAAAAACCGAACTTGCCTTTAATTTTCGAAAACATTGAGAAGACGAACTAAGCAGGAGACTCCTTTTGTACAAAGTACGAATTCATCATCGGTAGTCCTCGTCCTCAGACAAGTAATAATTAATTAACGTTAATATGTTCTTTTAACACTAATACTTACCAAAACAACATCTCAAATGGCATCTGATCTAGCAGTGCAATCAAATCACTTTCACGTAATCCAATGCATTCACCATTCGAAGTTGTACCTTCCTCGCCATCGGACTCGATCAATATCCACAAATCATCTTTGACGGGATCCGAAATTTCCTTGTGGGACTTTTTATAAATTTAACGGATTTCATTGGCTTTAAATTGGGTTGGACTTACCTGAGAGAATGCTTGCAAAAAGTCATTTCGTTTCTTGATTGGCAATAAAAGTATGTACAAAATAGCAACACAATGATTGATCTCTGGGCTTGATAGCGTTCTAAGCTCACTGTTTGTAAATGAAGTCAGCGGGAGCTGAACGAATGACCTCGCCCAATTGCCAATACCATTGGGACAACGTAAAATATGGAAAAGAAGAAACCAGTGATCTTCTCTTGTTGCAACGCGAATGTGCAGTGACACCAACTTTGTAAGCCATAATTTGATATCGTTACTGAAAGTCTACAGAGGAAAAAAATAAGGCAAATTGTAAATAGAGAGTTGACATTTTAAGGCTTACCAGGTTTGGACTGGGCTTCCTTGTGAAGCTAAAAAGTATAGAAATTACTCGACGTAAACGGCTTATGCAATGAAGAGCATCGGGATCTAATGATTTGTTCAAGGAAATCGGAGTTTGATTTGTTATATGACGAACAGCGGGGTAAGACATTATTTCCTTAATAATTTTATTTATCTGTAAAATAGAAAAATTGTTATTTTTTTACATTTTTCGAGCTTATAGTCACATTATGTAGTTTGTAATCTTCTATGATACTTTAGTTAATATAGACAGTTAAGAAGTATGGGGTCATGGCTTATGAAATCAGTATAAGCAGAGCTAAGGTTTAAACTGTTTTACTGTGCTAGCGGGATGGTTGGTCAGTAGACGCCACTATAACTATGAAATTAAAGTATTTGGACTCTAGCGTAGACTTAGAAAAGAACTGATGATTGATTTGTGGGTAAAATCGTTTCATCACCTCCGCGGAGCCTACTGCATTTTAATGAACTAACAATGAGTGCGTATCGAGCCAGGCTAAGTTCTTGATTGTCGTCTAAATGCGTCTGTGAATGTAATCGTATATAAAAACTTTATTTACTGTAATATGCGTCTCAGGAGTCCTAACAAGAACACTTTCGGGAAAAATAATAGGCCGTACCGTGAGCAATTAATGCTCATATTGAACTACATAACTACACCTCCTAATACCCCAGAAACCTATTAGAAGAAGATATAATTCTGATGAAAACTACCTGCTTGAGTGTTGTTATTTAAGAAAAAAAAAAAAAAACAGCAGCCTTAAACAAAAACGACTTAACTGTTGACAACCCATGCAAACGTGACAAAGACGAGAATCGGGTATGTACCTAGAGTGTGAGGACTCTCAACGTACCAAGTGATCCTGAACTCTAAGTGTAGACCCTGATATAAACGCCACCCAAAAATGGAATGGAATGGCCCGCATAAGCAGGCAATCAAAAACTGGGAGACAAAGTGCTGACTGCAACAATGTCATTACCAATGACAGTTGGGATGGAGGATGAGGCAGCATCTCTTCTTCTTCTTATCCTTTTATTAACCCTTTCCTCGTTATACGAACTTATGCGTAACGAGTCTCCCATTTTTACTGCATCGCTGCTGCTCCGCTTATGGGGTTGGCTAATGTCGCAGACCGCAGAACGCGTCTACATAATGCTCGGTCCTGGATCGCTTCAGTGGTTAACCCCAGACGTTGTTGCGCATTTGCCATCTGAGAAATCCAGGAATTCTTTTTCCGACCTCGTTTTCTTACAGTTGGAGTGACCGTAGTTGATAGTGCCTTTTTAACCGGATTTTCCGCAGATCTTCTTTGAACGTGGCAATACCAGCTTATTCTATTCGCCTCAAGCTGTTCGGTTACCGAATTCTTTATATGTAGACTTCCTCTTATACGCGTAGATCTAATGCAATCGCGTTTAGTGACTGCACTAGACATCCTTAACATTTTCATTTCCGCTGCCGTCATTTTGTTTTTAAACGCTTCGTACATTGTCCAGCACTGTGAACCGTAGATAAGAGCTGGTCTAACAACCATGGCGTAGAGTTTCCCCTTTAATTTAAGTGGAAATTTTCGGTCGCAAAAGATTCCCGAATTCTCCCGCCATTTCATCCATCCCACACTCACTCTGTGGTTTACGTCTTCGTCACATTTCGCTTCCATGTTAACGATTGATCCTAAGTACTTAAAGATAGTGCTTTTCGGAAGAACTATTCCGTCTAACATTATATCCGGAACAGGTCGCAACGGATGCGCAAATGGGCACGTCTTTGAACGACTTATTTTAAACCCGTTTCTCTCTAGCGCATTTCTCCATGAATCTAAGGCGTTCTGTAAATCTTCGACGTTATCGCTAAGTATAACTGCGTCGTCAGCGAAGAGAATTGCCGTTACATTTGCTTCGCGCATGCAGTCTTTTAAAAGATAGTCGAATACTACGTTAAAGAGGAAAGGGCTAAGTACGCTTCCTTGATGCACTCCGACATTAACTGGAAATTCTCTCGTTAGTCCAGCAGAGCTTATAACCGCAGTTTTCACGTTTCCGTACATGTCTTGTATTATTCTAACATACGTTTCCGGTACGTTTTGAGACCTCAGCGCGGCCCATATGAGATCCCTAGGCACTCGATCGAATGCTTTCTCGAGGTCGATAAATACCATGTGTAAATCCTTAGACGAATCTCGGTGCTTTTCCATTATTATTCGTAGGCTTTGGATAGCGTCCACCGTCGATCTTCCTTCAACAAATCCACACTGGCTATTATCGAGTTTTATTATTTGCCGAAGACGTTCGTTTAAGACTCTTTCGACGATTTTCATTGTGTGTGACATAAGCTTGATTGAACGGTAGTTGTTGCATTCTCGAGTGTCGCCTTTTCCTTTGTATAATGGAACCAAGAGGCAGCATCTCTACTACTTTTAAAGAACGTATTTGTCGTATCAAAAGTTAACATGTTTGAAAAAGGCATTGCCGTCATTCCCGGCTCGTTTGATTTTTTTCCACACAAACTTCCACAAACACCTTCCTCCCACCTGCGCCAAATACAGACTATAAAACATCGCATACAAGGCTTTGGCGCCGTATTGAAGAGCGTCTTAAACCGATTATCAACAACCTGGTAAATTCACAATTGACCATATATTCATTCTCCCACAGTTCTTGAAGAAAATGCGAGAAAACCAAATCGATACCCACAGCCTCTTCTTCGATTTCAAGGTTTCATATGACAGCATCTATAAAGACGAACTATGCAAAGTCATGTCTGAAATTAGTACCCGTTTCAAACTCGTTCTTGTCAAAAAAAAGTCTCAGATGCGATACCTTCAACATCGTACTAGAATTTAACGTATGTTGCCAACTCGCAAGTTACCAGGGTCAACATATTTGAAAAACCTGTCCAACTTCCCGTATATGCAGTTCACATTGACACAATCAAAAGAAAGCAGCGGGTTAACAGTTTAGTATTGAGACTCTCGTATCACGGCTAAATTTTCCAATATCTTCTTACAATCTACATACGTCAAACATATTGCTCACGCACTTCTGCAGTATAATTGATGGCCAATGAAGCGCACATTAACGCAGATCACCTCGCTAAAGCTAGATTATACGAATAGTTGCGAATATTCCGAAAATTCTAAGCAAATAAAATCCCATGAGGAAATTTCATATCGCACAACAACAACCGCAAACAAACGTCATCGAATTTCCTATGTTATCATAAGACGTCCTATACCTCTTGCATAAAGTTTTGACGATTACTGGCAGCGCTGCCAAAATGTCATCAGCGTCTGATCTTTGAATTTCTCTCGACCTCGAATTCGACGAAGAATGCCAGCACACGCAGCGCACATTTCCTTTTAAAACCCGAGCCGAGGCCGGCAAATCAAAAAGAACAAAATAATGAAATCACAGTCGGGAATAGGAAAGAGCATTTCTGCAGGCAGTATAACAGTATATAAAAATTCGGAAGTCGATAACAAACCTTTTATCAGCCTATGACGAAGCAAAGGTTAATAATATATTAACTTGTTTTAAACAAAGCTGCTAAAGCCAAACACTAAGCTGTTTAAATAAGTGGCAGATAACTTAGAACGAAGCACTCCCCAATTCGCCTGTAAAATATGGTCGACACAAAGCTTTTCCGATAAATGAAACCTAATTACTTGCCCCATCTTAAAGAAAATCCATTCTTTAACCTGCACCAACTATCTTTTGCTAACCTGATGGACAAATGCCCTTAGATATCATACAAGACATCATCAAAAGGAGGACCTACATGGAAGTCCTCCAATTGATGGCATTAAAACTAAAACTAATGAAACCTTCAATTGAGCTACTGCGTAGCTCAAACACATAGGATACTTTTAAAAGATCGGAGTAGGGTGTTGGAGGGCGGAGGATCTATTGATGAACCAAAGGCAGAACTCCTGCCGGCATTGGAGCATTCGGCCCATTGTTCTAAAAGTTGAAGCCAAATGACTGGCCCTCCGGTTAAGGGGTATGTGTTTAGGCAACTTCTCAACCATGGAAAACCTTCCTGTAAAAAATGCGAATCTTTCTCCTTTTAACGTCTTTCGGTTCCTCTTCTATTGAGTTCGAATACTGACCACGATAAACTGACGGACGACCGAAATGAAAAAAATCAGTTAAAGCGTGTACTCAAAAGCAAAATAACATCGGCCTTTTGTAATGCAAGACAGAACACACACACAGTTGGATCGGAAACAATGGGAAAGGGCATTGGCAAGAAAGGTAAATTTGTGTTAGATAAAGTGGCGCATGGTATGTGGATTATTAGCAGCGCTTTACCAATAATAACAAATTAATTTTTAGAAGTTTTTAAGGATTTAATGGCACTAAGATTGTTTTTTAAAGAGGGATAGATAAATTGTGGTTCCAGAGAGTCATAAACCAGTGTTGCAGTATCAACGTTAGCTTTCGAATAAAGGATATCCTTAGTCTTTTCGACTGAGTTGTTGAGTTGCTTGGAAAGTAATTTGCTTTATTTTTTTTATGAAAATAAAAGATGATGACGATGGCGATGGCGATGGCGCGATAGTTAGCTTATTGAACTACGAGTATCACGCAGAGAGTCTGGGTTCGATTCCTGGCTGGGTCACCAACAATTTTTCAAATCGCCATCACCCTTTCGGCGGGCAATGGCAAACTCCCGAAAGTAAAATTGCATACGAAAAAGCTTCTAAGGAGTGCCGTTCGGACTCGGCGATAAACCGTAGGCCCCACTCAGATGTGACAAAAAATTACAACATGAGCAACACAAATGAGTGTCAAGAATCTAGGCCATGGCCCATACCGGGCTGCCAGCACCAGTGTTTTTTTTTTTTTTTTTTTTTTTTTTTTTCAAAGATGATTCTCTTATTTAGACTCATTCTCTCATTCGGTCTCATCCAAGCTTAAGTTAAGTTTAAGTGAACCGTTCAATTTATCCAGCTGATGACCGTACACTTCAAAGTTGATCGTTGTGTTGTCCAGTAGAAATCCAGTGAAATCCCACCAAAACAGATAGCATCACCTTTTTTTTATGAATGATCTCTTGCGTTAAGCATTGTTGTAGTCAACCCATTTCTCGTCCCCAGTGATGATGCGCTTCAAAAATCATTTTCTTGACGTTTGAGAAGCAAATTACAGTAATCAACCCAACGCATAAATTTCTTTCCGTACGAAAATGAGAAACCCATATGTTGAGCTTTCAGATTAAACCAAATAATCATGAAAGGTCGAATTCGATCAATTTAATCTTTTAGCGATCTTACGAGTTGTTATTCACCAGTTTGCATCAATTAATTTATGCTATCTTCATCGACGCATCTTCAATATCAAAATTAATGGATAGAATTGCAGTTTTGGTACTGGCGTTTTATCAACACATCCTGTCCATACACGTCGGATAGATTTATTGTTGCATGAACAGCCTTTTAACCTTTTCGATAGTAAAAATAAGTAAAATATGGCGAAATTTCTGCTTTTCACTTTCCATATTTGAAAGAGCACCAATCAAAAACTACTGCGTAGAATCAATCGCACTTTTTCAAAGGTTTGCCTTTCTATATGAGCTGTCGGCTTAAATGTGAAGTTGGCTGTGAAAAAATACGTAATGCGTTTTTTGAGAAAAAGCGAAATCACTATGCCATAACCCAGTAATTGCTATACTCCTATTCGTTATTCGACAACGTCATTGATGAGTGAAGCCTTGATAATTAGACAGTGGCCCACAATACGGACAGGAAAATTCCACTTGTTTCGGTTCAGAACAGAAACAATTACCTCTCGTTTATTTGTCAAATAGCCACTGGCTTAGGCTAGATAGAACGCGGCTTGTTCATGGTGCATCCACGTGTATTCCAGCCCAGTGGTCTACATTGCTATCGACGACTCGCAACTTGGTTTTCAATGTCGATAAACACATAATCAACTCACCGAGCTTTTTTTGCGATGACAGTAATTGTGTGAGAGATTATGGTGTAATTTAGACCATACTGGGAGTAGAAAAAACACATTTGTTGAAAGCGGTATGGACACCAAACCTGCACACTGTACAATCGCTGAACCAATAACGAAAGTAATCCGAAAGCTTGTAATTCGCTGAAATGAAAAGGGCACAGCTCCAACATAGTGTGCATAGCTGAAGGGAGTTAGCTTTAGATAACTTTCAATAGAGAGAACTGGTGGTTGAGGATCAAATCCTCCCTGAAAAATAGTAAGCTACATTAAGTAAAGGTCCACATTCCCAAATCAAAGGCTCTTATTGCGAGTGTCACTTTTTCAGGCGAATGGGATTTACTACTATGTCCCAGTTTGATCGAACTCGTTTGAATTGTGCATAAGACATGATGTTGTTTCAAACTTGGTTGGAATAACAAATTGTTTGGTGCTTTTGCTTTCATTATTTCGGTTTTTGTTTTCATGTACCCAGTGTGTGTTTTTGTATTTCAGATTCTGATTGTGGAAGAAATTTCTTGTTCAAGGTCATTTCCTTTTTTTTTTTTTTTAAAGAACAGTAAGAGGGGATTAGCAGGAAAGTATATCTTGCAAAGCAACTTGGGATACTGCTTTTAAGTCTTGGGGTGTTGGTTTATAGTGAGGTCCTGGTGCCTCGCACTTGGGATGCTGGTTTATAGCAAAGAACAGAAAGAAGAAGAAGGACTTCTAGCATAATTCCAATACACAGAAAGGATAACAGTACCAAGGTCACAAAAAGATAAATAAAATATAGCGCAGTGAACCAACTGTTTAAATCATATACTGTGGTTTATAGTGAGGTCCCCCTGCCTCTCACTCTGGCGGAATTGGTTCAATTTCGTGATTGTTTATGCAAAATGATATTCTCCTGACAAAATTTGCATTTTTTGATTTTTACTCGTAATTATTTTTTTGATTCTCCAGGCACAATGTTTCCTAAGAGAATAAGAAGTGCAGAGTGAAGAATTTCTTTGCGATGCTCAAAGCATTGGTTTTGCTCAACAAACCAGTTCGAGTCTCTAAGGTTTGTTATTCTCATGCATTCCAAGGCCATTCTTTCCCTTATATTTCTAATATGAGGACGATCTCTGAAAATTGTATGGTATACTTTGAAATGGAGCTTTCAATTATTGAAAATTTCATCAGTTGGTGCTAAGAGACTTCTTGATGTGTGCCGTTGAGTCTGGGAGGTATCTTAATTTAAAAATTCTACATCGTCATCATCACAATTACTATAAGGAAAGAAAGCAATTAGATTTGACGACCGAATTTTTGACATTAAAACACTAAATTCGTACGCAGAGAGATTTTTGTAATTACCACCTTTACTGCGAATAATAGAAAATAAATTTTCAAAAATATCTTGATGAGTTCTCTTTGTAAGTAAATACTCAACTTTCTTGAGTAAACCATCACTTGTATCTTCACTAAGTAATAAAACCCCGTTTATTGTCTGTACCATTCCATTTACACAAAAGTTCCTTGGAAAATTAGTAGACTCTTGCATTGATCTTAAGTAAGACAAGAATTGTTTAAGCTCATTATAAGCTGGATTTCCGACCTGAACTCCACATATTTCCAGTCAAAAGCATTATTCATTTTTAATGTTAACGCTTGTGTTTCTAGAGCTTTATTTGAACTATTTTTTAGGCAATTAAGTTGATGAGCAGTTTGTATTGATGCTGCCGTTGTCCTACTAAAGGTTTCCGTTGCCAAGCGAATACTCATTTTTTCAAAAGCACTCGGGACTATGTGTGAACTTGTAAACTTCAAGCATGTTTAGCCACATTATGTCTTTCTAAATTGAAAACTATATTTCTTTGAAAACATCAAAGGAAAAATTACCATCTAGAGAAATATTTGAACTACTAGAGGTCCTTCTCCGTTTTGGTAGCAAAGATGAAAGATTTTCTTAACTTAGGTCTAAATTTAAATTACAATTGAGATGAGAGGAGGAAACAGCGTTCCTTTTAAGCATTTTTTCTGCAAATAAAATGATTTTGACAAACAACATATAGTATTTTCCTTCGCTCTTAAAGTCTTATACCTGCCTACATGCAAAAATTTTCAGATCGGAGAAATTTCTTTTCGATTTTTTACAAATCGAACAAGAGACACCAGACTTCCTTTTACGTGTATCACACATTGCTGAATATTTAAAAAGTATACCGCTCAAAAAAAAATCGCTCAATCATAAACCATAAACAGCCAAATCCCCCGAAAAGTCGAAAGATGTAGGCGAATGAAAATTAAATTGAAAAATAAATAATAAAAAATAAATATGAGAAAAATGTGTGTATACCGAAGTTACAACACACTGGAGGATGGTTGATATCCACGACTATACAACTTAAAATGGTTTCGTACCGAGCTGATGCAACGACCCTTAGGTTTGAGAATCTTATTGTCGTTGAAAAAGTGGTCATTTTGTTTGATATCTATGTACTTTATTATCTGTGATTATTGCACCTGATAACCGATGCCACGCCCTTAGAGTAATGTTTGCAGTTGCTGAGGTTTTTCTACTGCTAAAACCAAATATTAAAATTGAGAAACCTCTCACCTTAATTTTAGTCAGATTTGCGTTGACTACATTAACTGTGTACGTGTAGCAAATCAGTTGATGCAGTTGATTCAGCTCGTTGAAGGCCAATGTCAAATGTTGTTCACTGATAACAGCGACACTGCAAGAACAAAATTCATTACTCAATATGTTCAGAACGTTAAGTAACTTCAAATGATACTTACTCATAAGTTTTTGTATCATAGACCGTTACCATATCACCGCAAATAGCACTGGACTTCACGGTCTTCTGAACACTCGTCCATATATCGCTTCTTAACGTCTCAAAGCGTGCTTTGTGGCTCTCCACGTCAGTCAAATTCATTGTCAATTTGCTTTGCAAATTAAAATAATTAGCAAGCAGCAAATAAAACGGATCACTATCGCAGTTTTCGAGAAGTGAATTCATAAGAAATTCTAGTTCAAATTGTTTGACCATTTCAATGTCTTGGCAATAGTAGATCTCACGCATCTGTTCTGTTGTAAACGGTTTTAGGCGACTAGCAGCGGTTGCGGTTGAGCTTGGTTTGTATGTCTGGTAGAAAACTTCAGTCTTTGCTTCAACACGACTCATGCTGGAGAGATCTGGATAAGCTACGCCCAGCGTAGGCTTAAAATCAAATTGTGTTGCAATTTTTGGATCATCGAATACTGGAGCTGTGGGTTCTTCGAAATTTTGTGTCCACGGCTTAGGAGTTCCAGCATGCGACGACTCTTCCGTTGACACTGTACGGGGTATGCTTAAAGGGCTTGAAACAGGGGAATCCTTATTTTCTTTGTCAGTGTCGATTGCACCTGTTGGAACAATTGGTTTTGTTTGTTTTTCCGCATCTTGCTTTTCTGATGTTTCTTTTTCTGTGTCATTTTCAACCTTTTCTATTTCGTCTTCCTCCTTTTCATCGTCCGCTTTCTCATCATCTGCCTTTTCATCTTCCTCTGCGCTCAGTAGTTCTTGTTCATTCAAGGATATCTTATCAAACGACTGAAATTCCGGCGACACAAAACACTCATGACTAACGATATCATCGCTCTTAGTTGCAGGGAAATCTATGTCCAGCGAAATAGACTTTGCAGATCCCTTAGATGTTGTTGGCAATTCGTCCTCTGCCTCTGAATCGGTGAGGCGGTTCTTTTCCTTAGTCGGTAGTTTCTTTGTTCTCCTCTTTTTCTACGGAAAAAAAGTACAAATATTCCGATAAGAATACAAAGCGTACGTAATTTGGTGCGCATTCAAAAATAGTGCTCACCTGAACTTTGGGCTTCTCCATGGTCGCCATTTTTGCAAAAGTCTTTCGTTTACAATCTGGTTTAGTGATTTAATTAGAAAAAAACTAATTTTATTTGTATAATGTTTGGTTTTCGTCTTTTTTATTTACGCATTTATGCAGTGTAGATTAATTTAAGAAAAAAAACTTTGTGACAGCTGTTGGAACTTTGACACATGCACTAGAATGCAATTTTTTTCAAAATAAGTGATGCCAGAACATTATTTATTCGCATCGAATCGCTTCGAATGCAGAAACCTACCACATATAAATGTTTTTAAAATAATCTTGTCCATGCAGCAATGGCTTATAAAATATTATACCCGTCGCCCTACAGAAGGCGAGGACGACGAGATTAAGGAATGTTTTTATGAGCTCCCCACCAAAACATATTAGCGATATCCAACGTGTGACGTTAAAGTCGTACTATTAATCATTATATAATTATATTAATGCCCAGGCAGGAAAGGAGGAAATCTTTGAAAGGACAGGTAACCTCATACGAAAACATCATAAAAACATCGGAGGCACAATTTCTCAAAAGTCTGTGGAACGGACACAACAGGTTGTCACCGGTGCGTTGCTGGTATTGAAGCAGCTAGCATTATTTTTGAAGGAAGTGGTCGGGTGCTTTCTCGCATATGGCCAAGCTGCTGGTGGCAAGGAGCCGGCAAAGGTTAAACTGTGGCCATTCATGGTGCACCTTTTAAAGGCCACGGTCTTCCCCTTTCAACTAAAATTTCTTCCTCAAGAGAAGAATTAGAGGCTCAACCGAGTTGGCAAACCCCTTCCTAGGCGCTCTACATCAGATGCCGAAATATCGCACGAATGGATAGTGCAAGTCGTAACAACGATCAAGAAAAATCCGTCGAAAATACTGGGCTCCGTTTGAGCTGAAGGGTTTCGGAAAAGATTCAATGACTAGGCGAACTATCCGAGCGAAGAAACTTCACATCAGTAGCCCGATATGACTAGGTCATAAAGAGCAAATTTACACCAATGCTCCAGTCGTCAGAGTCTCCGAAGGCGAAAAAAGCTAAAAAAAGCCCATCTTAAATGGCCTACAAAAGTGGAAATGACCTAGACACTGGATATAAAACTGTCATCCTTATTCTTAAGGACAAAATGAACGCAAGTCGAGCTTATATTTTCAAATTAGACCTTGATACGGATTATAGTGAGGTGTTTGCTTACATTGAAATCGCTTAAAACATTTAGACTCTCCCAAGTAGCAAATCGATTCCATATCTATTTATTGTCTTCGTTGAAATACAATGTCACTTTGACTCTTATACATTTGAAACTTTCATCGTCCCCTTTACCGAGTACATATTATCAAAACAAAAAGATACCGAATTCGAGTAATTGTGGCCATTAATAAGATATGGGCATTGTTTACTTTAGTCCTGAGATAGCTTGGAAGCATTGCAATGTGACGAAACGTCATCTGAAACAATTTGACACCGAACAGCTGATATCATTTACTTTCAGCATTCGTAAACAAAACTCAAAAAGTCTGTCGAACGGAAGTGATCGAACCCTATGAAGGCATTAACTCTCTCAAATAATCTTTTCAAATAAGAAACTTTATTCCATCTATACATTATGACAATATATAATTTATATATTTTTGATAAATATGGAACACTGCTATATTACGGGGAATGGAACCGTTTAAAAAAGTCTGGGATCACTAGGGAGGAGGTACGAATGTTTGTTTTTCTTTTTCCATTTATTCGTTTAACGAACACTTTCCTATTCCTTTTTAAATTCAGGAAGCCAAACTAACTTACGGAATGTTGTTCTCCATAAAATCATTTGTAAACAAAATCTCGCCGCATGATCCGCGAGAAGGTTTTCTATTCTACAAAACCAACAAGTACGCCCTGCATTTTTTGGAAACGCCTTCGGGTCTGAAGTAAGCTTGTTATGTTTTATAATTCGATCTAAGCACTAACGTTATGCTTTTTAGATTTGTACTGAATACAGATGTGGCAGCGATGAATGTTAAGGAACTCCTTCAACAAATGTACAGCAAAGTTTGGGTGGAATATGTCGTTCGAGATCCTCTTTGGTCGCCGGGCACTCCAGTTACTTCAGACCTGTTTCATAATAAATTAGATGACTTCATAAAGCAATCTACAATATACGGATTAAGAAACATATAAGGAAAATAATAAATTGTAAAATATGTCGAAGTAGATTTATTTCGTTGTGTAGAAGCTAGAAGAGGTCGAATTTGTCACAATGCGTGTGTTATAGGTTGTGTTGTAGGTAAATGTTTGCAGCTATTCATGGTTTTTATCGAGGTCTAATAATCCTATTTGTTTATAGCCGTCTTAAGCGAGTCTATGTTGAATGTTTATTCAGGGGCCAAGTGTGTAAAATTGCAAAGAGCGTCGTGTTCTAGTCTAGGTAACATGGGTTAGCATTGTATTTACCGATGACACTGCTATATTAGCAATAGGTAAAATGATTGAAGAAACAACGGTGAAACTGCATAGCCCTCTCGATAAGATATATGAATGGACAAAGACTTGGCGGATAGCCCTCAATGAGACCAAATCTGTTTATGTAAATTTTACATACAGAAAACAAGTCGGTTGCCTATCTTTTTAAACATAGTTTGTATTCCATTTGTAAACGAGACTATATACCTTCATATGACACTCAACGCAAAGTGAAAATGAAAATCGCTCGTTAAAAAAAACCAATTGAGTTTGAAAACAAAAACAGAGAAATGTATTGGTTGCTTGGTAAACATTCCAAGCTGAGTATCGACAAAAAGCTTCTCTTATAGAACCAAATGCTAAGGCCGGTGTGTATTTATAGTAAACAACTTTGAGGTTGTTTCAAGAAAACTGAAACTGATATTTTCAAACTTTTCTTTGTGAGAAAACACAAAATTCGGCTTAGCGGTCATATTAACAATTCAGTTTTACAAATTTTGGAAGAGGGAAACGTATTGCGCCGTCCCTAAAGAATTAAGCCTTTGAATCGAGCGCAATAAAATGAAACTATATTGAAAAGCAGATCATGCAGGAATTTTCATTAAAAAGTCACCTGCCAAACGAGTTTATTGAATGATAAAGAAAAACTGTTTGATAAATTAAATTTTAGTTGCGGTAATACAAACATAAATATCGTACCGAGGAATTTTTAGTGAGTGAGAATCTTAAACTACTATGAACCCGCACTTGCGATCCTCACAGTGACTAATAAAAGATTTTCAATTGCCCTCTTCGAAAAAAAAGTTATTAAAATTGTTATTGTTATCAAACAGTACCGACACAATTCTTTGGATAAGGTGTAGTTTAGCCTTAAAGAGCCTTTCTCAAACCAGAAAGCGCCTTTATCAGCAACGTTTACTGTGCAAATTCAAGACGTTACCAACTGGAACGCGAGTTAATTCGATCTCAAACTGAATGGACGAAACTTTTAGTATTTTAAATCACTCAGACCAATGCTTGGCTTATTTTGTTACTATTCAAATAAATCAACATTTCCCAAAAGATCACCAATCGCTTCAATAAGCACCTGGAGTACCTGCACACATTGCATCAGCTCATAGTTCCTGCAGCTTAATACGTGCTTAAAGTCACAGAGAAAGTTATCCGTTTTGTCGTTATCACATCATGCGTCACAGAAGGTGTTGTCACTTATGCCTAGCACACTAAGGTGATCCTCAGACCAGATTTAGTTGCTATTGAGCTGAATAGCACAACAGACCACAACATTGGTTGTGGCGTCAGACGAAAGCTATAATGTGCTCTTGAAATGTGCACGATGTTTGGCATTTTTATCGCTTTCGAACATGTAAGTTTAGAAAACATATACGAGTATAACTTGGTCAGACAGATCATTAGATTTTTGGACAGGACTAATGTTGGTGAATAGGATTCTAACTGCGGAAGGTATGCGGCCAATATGTGAGACTGGGAAAACGGAAGGATTTATCGTAAGGCGATGTTCTGTATAATGGTTTTATCTGTCTGCTTTAGGCAGGCATTCCTAAACGTGATCGACTATTGGGGCATAAAGAATTAAATTTACATCAATCCTTTCGAAACTGAGGTTGTTTCCTTCAGAAGAAGGTGGAAGCTGACTTGTCTGACTCATTTATTGCTTAGAGGTATCCAATTCCCTAATGAATCTAAGGATCTGGTTGCTATTGAATAACTGGATAACTGTTTGAAGTAATGAGAACAAGATGGCCACATCATTATCATCCCTGTATAGAGGTTGGCTGACCTGGCTTACAACATTTTCCACACTTACTTAACTCTTGGAAGTGGCGTGGTGCACTCTGGTTTTCCTAAATCTAATTTATTATCTTTATTTGAAATTAAGTTGAAATTATTAACAGCAAGGACATAACAATACTAAACTTCCCCGGACTATACGTCGAAAACCGCTGTCGGCTTTGTGATGGACCTGAATTATGTGTCGGTTGTCTGGTGTAACAATCTTTATCTAAAATACGTTACTGTTGCTTTACCAGACACTTAATATCTTTGACCCTTTGTTGGTTGCATGGGGATTTTCCCTATCACGCTACGCTCTGCTCTAGCCGCACTGCTGATCTCTCTCCCCTTTTTATTATATCATGCGCTGCACTCTCAAAGACACTTCGGTTTTAAGAGAAGTGGTCTATGCTACTCGTATAACACGCACTTTGAATTTAGAAACCTTATGTGCCGAAAGTCTTTTGTCATTTTATGGTGTTTCCTTTCCTTTTTTACCTGAGTTTCAAAATTAGAATTATTGACCGTTGAGACTTGCGGATGTAAAAAACTAGGAAATTCAACTGAAAGCCATTGTCTTATAATCATCCAGGCTGCTGGTTTCCTGGATCAGTCCAGCTACAACTGCTCGATTCTGTTCACGAGAACAAAATTGACTATGATTAAAGCAAATGCAAAATTCTAAAACCCGTAGATTGTCACGATATCCATATTAGAAGTGGAGCACCTGTAAAAAGATTCTTTCTTGATCTAGAAAGAAGTGAATGAGCAGCTACTCCAGATCCACCTGACAAGGGCCTCAGAAAGGCAAATAGGACTCCTTTTATTAAACTTATGATTAAACAAAACGCAAAATTATGAAACATGGAGATAGTCACGATATCCATTTTAGAGTGGAACATCTCTTAAAAGATATTGATAGGTACCTCTGAAGAGGATATCTAGAAAGAAGTGAATGAGCAGCTACTCCAGATCCACCTGACAGGGGCCTCAGAAAGGCAAATAGGACTCCTTTTCGGGGGTTAGGAGTTAATTGAATAACATCCACTAATGGCGAAGCGTGCCTGTTCCTAGACAGAATGCTGTAACCTCCTGCCATCTGCAATTTTTAGGACAGAAACTAATTGTGAAATGCCATCTTTACCTAAATCTAAAGAAAGAAGAAAAATTACTTCCGGTAAGGCCGATATAAGACCCCAGCACGAAATGACTTTCAGGTTTACCTATCGGCGCAATCTGTTTGAAACAAATGGAAGGGATGCGTCTAATTTAGTGGGAGAAAGCTCGAAATCCACAACATTTTGCTGTGGTAGACTTCAGAGAGCCTTACCGTCAGTATGCGCCAAATGTCCTATTCGCTATGTGCTCACTCTGACACAAAGGAAATGATCACGCGAAGACATCCATTGATCTACGTACCTACCAATGGCAATCACAATCACGATATACGTGTTCATATATACATATTAATACTTTCACGTGCACTGCACCATCAGGTGAGTAAAAGTGAACATTGTCGAATATTCAAAACCCATGTTTCCGCTCTCAATTGATTTACTTTCATTTTTATTTTGAAATATATTATGTGTACCCTATTTTAAGTCACATAAAATTATATGTTTTGCTTCTGAATTCCCTTATCCATCTCTTCAGATACACTTGCTCCAATTTCCGGGCTTGAGTTACGGATGGAGGATCCTATGAAATGAAAAAAATTAAGAGTCCTATCAAAAAAAAAACCCAAAGCCAATGTATAGTATTTTGCATTCTTACCAGTTCATTTGAAAACCTCAAGTCAATATGATGTGCTCCCTCTGGAATATTTATGACAATTGTTTGGTCATTTGGTGGCTTTAAGACTGACGCAGCGCTCCATGGATCCAAGAGACCATTAGAAAATATTATCTTTGAGGCAGTTCTGGAAAAGAAATTCTAAAGTCGAGTCAACGCTTTAAAGAAAAGTCTCTATACCTCAAAGTGTCAATTTCGAAAAGTTTGTTGATCTTGTTGACATCTTGATCTACTCTATCTCCGTACATTGATCTGCATGCCGTTAATGTTTGCTCGAAAGTGTCCCCACCATCCAAGAACATGCTGTTATCGGATCGATCACAAGTTCCCGTTAGAAGTTCAGTACACCGTTGGAAACTCCATGCCGACTTTTCGTATGGTTGCATAACTTTATGGGCAGGAAACTCAAAACACTGTTTGAGTCCGAAAGGGTTGGTATATACATTCAATGCTTTCTCGAAGGCCTAATCAGAAAATTATGTATTGGAAAAATAAAATGCAATCGTTCAAATTTACCTGGACCAAATCCCGACCGTAGAATTCGGAATCTAAATGAGAACAAAACTTTTGCACAGGGTGGTCAGGCAATGGAGTATATACATCAGCTTTATATGGATAATTTGTCATAGTCATTTGCCAATAAACGTCGTCCATTTTGTCTAGCAACCAGTTGACTTGGAAGGAGTCTTCCCATTGTTCACAAAAGTTAAACACTTTGTTAAAGAATTCAACACCACCCGGTTGTTGTGCGACATCCCTGTCAAGAACAAAACTAACATATTTTAATAGGTTTTCTTAAATCAATCGAACTTACCTGAGCGTTATCCAGGATCTTTTTATATTCGAGCTACAGTGCTCATTGTAGGCAGTCCGATATACATTTGTTAAAGTCTTTGAGTATTCATCACATGCTGTCAAGTTGGAAACTTGTTTCAAAGGTGCTGAAGATGCTAGGGCTCCTGCCACTATAGACGGGTTTTGAATTCGAAACAGTGCGGCCACTATACCACCGTAAGATCCACCTATGGCTATCACGGGCCTCTTTTCGATGGCTTTAGTATTTAAGTGCTCCACTAAAGTAGTATAGTCTGCCAGCGCTTGTTCGATGCTTAAATAGGCAAACTTTTCCTTATCTTCGCCCAAGTCTCCTTTAAATGGTAGAGACTTTCCATAATAGCGATGTTCAGCGAAAATTGCAAGAGCATTGATTTTGGGCGCGAGCTCCCAAACGAATCCGGCTCCTTTGGCAGAAAACTCAATATCGGCTTCGCTGCCGCAGTAGAAAAGAATTGGTGTGTTGGGATTGCCATTGGTGAAAGTGTCATTTATGAGATACCTGAGAAACGATGGGAAAGTTTGGTTAGTTAAGAAGTTAGGAAGTTATTTACTCGTAGGTTAAAGCTCATCTAAACGCCAATCATAAAATCGACAAAGTAGTGCCAATCGAGACAGTGCATGTCACTTTTAGTTGTTAAATGTAGTCCTGTATTTATGTAAAAGACATCTCAATCGTCAAATACAGAAACTTTAACACAAACGATGAGGGTAGAGCCCAGTATTACATTGTATTATAGGAGCTGGTTCTGATTAAAACGGTATTCATTTTTATCACCGATTTTCATTTTATTTTCTTCATAGTAATTTCCAATACACATATTTGAACACTTCCTTCAATCTACAGAACACTTTTCATATGCCGATTTTGGAATCGCCCTCAGCTTCTTCTACGAATTCTCCTTTATCACTCCAATCGTTTTGAGACGCTTTCCACGAAGTGGTATCTTGATTCGTGGGAATTGGAAAAAATTAAAAGGGGCCATATCAGGTGGATACGGAGCTTGTGGAACGGTATGAGCGTTGGTTTTTATCAAATGTCGCGTACAAGATGAGATGTGTGAGCCGGTGCCTTGTCGTGTTGTTTCTCTGGCCTCTTGTGACGAGAATTTTCCCTAAAATGCTTTAATAGGCTGGTGTAATGCTCTGTTAACTGTCTGGTCTGGCGGAAGAAATAAATAGTGGCAATTAAAGAAGACAGTCAACAAAGCCTTGATTTTGGATCGACTCGGTCGTATCCTTTTGGGTTTTAGCTCGTCTAAAAGCGCCATTCAGATGATTGTTGGTTAGTTTCGATGTCATAATTATAGACCCATGTCTAATCACGGGTAATGATTCCATCGATAACATTTTGGCCCAAAAAACAACATTTCAAAGTCATATCAATGCGATGCTGACAAGATGTAAAATGCTGCAAGAAATTCAGCACTCTCGACACAAGTCGCGCTTCTGTTCCTCTCATGCCTAAAACATAGTGCATAACACTCTGTAGCGATCCAAATGAGACACCAAGTTCGGCTGATGCTCACACGACAATCTGCGAGGAAAATTTTCTTAACTTTTTTGATGTTTACCACAGTCATACTAGTGGATGTACGACCCGAACGAAGCAAATCATCAACCACAAGGACGGCCCGCTTTAAACTCCTTCTTCCACTCGCATGCTTGTATTTTGGGCGTCGTCGGGTCCTCTTAGACCACCGTTAACATATTCAATGCTTCTGGAAATGATATTTTGTTACAAACAAACAATTTCAGGCAAACTCGTTGCTCAACTAAATTCGACATTGCGAACACAGCGCACACTGACTTGTTTCCAAAGTTGTAACGCAAAAACTCCCGACAAATGGCCCTCAAACCTTACCTTTTGGGAAGCGTTAATTTAATTATTTGCCGTCTTAGTTTAGGAGCAAATATTGACTCTGAGAGCTATTACTTTTGGTGGTATAATTAGTACTGTAGCGACGAATTTTTTTAATTCTCCGTTCGTGTTGTTGGTTACAAGTATGTTATCTGCGACTAAATGTTGCCCAAGTTCAAGTGGTGAAAGTTAGTTTGGCACAAAAAACATTCTTGGTCTTCCCGATCGCTTCTCATAGCGTGGTGTGAAACCATAGGTTGTTCCACATTCTTGGTTCCTGTACAGATATCATGTTAGATTTTCATTCAACGTGGAAAGCCTTATACATTCATAGGGATGCAGTTGCAGTTTTTGAATGTTGATATGAGTAAATATAAAAAATAAATACTGAGATGGTACTCGTAGTTTACTCGTACTAACTGCCCTCATTTGAAATCAACGTGGAAATTAACTCTGAGATGCTGATAACGACAAAAGCCGTACCTACATTTAATGATCTCGACAGAAACATTGTCTACCTATATATCCACAACAAGAGAAGAGTCGTCCCTGTTTTCCTAATTACTTCTCTCTTTTTCCACTTTCAGTGTTGAAGCCAGGATTCTGGCTATGAAGACTCATCAGCACATCCTTCAAATGCCATAGCTTTCAGAGTAAACTTACGTCTGTATTGCAAGAAAAAAACCCATATTTATCATTGTACCTATAATGATAATTGAATAGAGGTTGGATGTGTACGATCAGGGTAAGAACCGAGCACAGTCAACCCTGCGGTACATAGTGCTGTAACTATAACTTCAAATCAATTCTGCCTAATTTGCCCCTCAAGGTATCCAAATCCAAACTTGTAACTTTAGTTAGTTCCCTGTCATAATCGACTGAACCTCAGAAGGAGGACGAAAGGCGGACGAATTTACATCAGTTTGGCAAATACCTTATATGGGCTAGTTCAACATATTTACAGTTAACGTCAGTGAGATTATGAAAGAGCTTGACACTCCAGATAAAGAGTTGTGAGTGTCGCAAACTACCTGGCCATGTTAAAAGATCACTTCTGCAAAGCAATCAAAAGCGACGGATAATTACTGATTAACAGTTGACGAACCTTTAACACGAAAAAGGAACAACGACGTTGGAGTCTGCACACGGCAGTCCAAACGGATATTTCAGGCACTAAAACAACGAAGAAACCCGAGCACTGTGAGGAAACTTAACATTAAAGAGCTGAAATCACAACAAACCGTCAGAGTCGTTAGTGTCGAATATCTCTAACATCTCGACATGTTCTACGCAATAAACTGATGCCAGGAAGCCATCAGAAACGCCGTAACTGGTATCCCGGGTTTCGGTTTGGTAAAGAATGCAGGTAAACACACGAAGAAAAAGAACTCGCTTACGAAGCGGCACTGCATGTAAGAACGAGAACGGCTGTTGAGCTCTACGAACGAAAGGGCAGGGAAGGAAATCTGCTTTTTCGGAGGAAAAACAGAGCATGAGAAGTGCACGATCCAGGAAATAGAAACTATTCAAGAAGGAGCGCTCCAAAGTCTTACCAAAAACTACAAAAATCGCGTCAATGCAATAAAATCTGAATAGAGACCTTGAGCGATGAACAAATATTTTTAGTCACAGTCGGTACTGAGGATATGGAATTACGCTGAAAGGCAGAATGAACAATTTAACATATAAAGTCAAGAGTTCCGTCCAAAATAAAGTGAGGATAGCAGCAATATTCAAGTCTAAGTGCAGCAAGACTGCGGGTGATGACTTGGTAGACAGCACACAACAACTCATTTCCAAGAGTTATTCGGCAGAAGCATGTCTTAAGCCAGCAACCTTTTTCCCGATCCACAAGCAAGGAGAGCCTTTAACATCGACAATTGTAGAGTCATCAGTCTCAAATCGATTATGGTAAATCCTAGGAAAGCTGAGAAGCCCAAATCTATACACACCACCATCTCTTCATTGTTTTAAGGCCGCATATGACAGCGTAGTAAGAGGTACATAAGCTACGCAGAGCCTTGTCTAGCACTAGCATCTCTGCCAAACTAGTTAGATTATGGTAAGTAGAATGAAGAGGGAGAACATTCGTTGCTGCGTATAGGTGGGAAACTACTAAGGCAAGATGATGCGCCGTCATAAAACTTTTTCAACGTCATACTTGGAAAATTGTGTGAAACTGGCAAGTCAGCTTTAGAGGTACAATTTTCCAAAAGAAAAGAACTTTGTACGAGTAATCTGTACCTGGTGCGTTCGCAGGAATTGGAACTTTTATTCAGTTAGGGACTCCGAAAACCTCGATTCAGGTATTTAACCTGATAATGATATCTGATCATAATTCAAAACAAGAGTTATTCTTGCTAATCGCTGCTTTTGTTTGGCTTAGGAAGGCAAATGAGTAATAAGGCCTTCTCGAGGAACACCAAAGAGAGTGTTTATAAGGCCCTTATCATCCCGTCCTAATTATGTTTATCCTGCTTTATGGTGCAAAAGCATCGACGACGTAAGCTAAAGTGGGTGATCATATGTCCTTGAAGATGGAGATTTAACTAGCTGTATAGTGACGGTCAGACAAGTGCACATTTGCCGCCTAAGCAGGCTAGGACATGCAAAACGAATATACACCAACTCTTAAGCATGAAGAAGATTTTAACCTGAAGGAAGGATAACGCAACAAAGCAATGCTTTTCAGGTCCCCTCGAAGACGGTAAGTAAGTAATGGCAAATAAATTGATCAACACTAGTGTAGGATTGGCGTCTGTAGTCTCCTTAGCTAAATCGTACATCACTTCCAAAATACTAGGTGGGGTGAAAAGTAACCTCCTTGACCGCCAGAATGCGCTGCTACTCCAAAAAAGGTTATGGTGCCTTGAAGTTCGTTCATATTTAGGCAGCCATCCCAAATTTCAGTGCGATACTGTCTTTAGTTTTGTTTTGACAGCTGATTGTTGTTGACGTGTTTGACATCATGTTGAGTATGGACAAAAACGATTTTCGTTCTCTCATAAAACATTATTTTTTGAGAGGCAAAACGGCGAAGGAAACAAAAGAAAAATTGGATAAATACGAGGGCGGGTCAATAAGTCCGTGACTTTTTGAATTTCTGACCTCTTTACTGAAACAGCAACACTGCTCCTGTCAACAGGCATCTGTCAGTTGACTCCTGTCAAAATTTAATCTTGCTGCGTCAGTTAGTTTGTGTTTGACAGCTATTTTTATCAGACTACTCACTAATTTGAGGAGAAAATGGAAAAAAGTGAATTTCGTGTGCTTATTAAGCATTATTTCTTGCGAAAAAAAACCAATACCGAGACCAAGGCTAAGCTTTATAAATACTATGGGGACTCTGCACCATCGATTTCAATGGTAAAAAAGTGGTTTACTGAATTTCGTTGTGGCCGTACAAGCACTGAAGATGCCGAACGTCCTGGACGCCCAGTTGAGGTCTCTACCCCCGAAACAATCGAAAAAATTCACGATATGGTGTTGGCCGACCGAAGATTGAAAGTGCGAGAGATTGTGGAAGCCGTAGGGATCTCGCAAGGCTCAGTGGTTTCAATTTTGAATGATCACTTGGGCATGAGAAAGCTTTCCGCAAGATGGGTGCCGCGTTTGCTCACAGTCGACCACAAACACATGTGCAGTTGCCATGGCAAAAATCCATGAATTGGGCTATGAATTGCTCCCTATTCTCCAGATTTGGCTCCGAGCGACTACTTCTTTGTTCCCAAACCTGAAGAAATGGCTTGGTGGAAAAAGATTTGACTCCAATGATGAAGTCATCTCGCAAACAAAGGCCTATTTTGAGGACCTCGACAAATCATTTTTTTTGGAAGGAATAAAAAAATTGGAGAAGCGTTGGACAAAGTGTATAGAGCTCAAGGGGGACTACGTTGAAAAATAAAATTATTTTTTTATCAAAAAATCTGTGTTTTAATCCAAAAGTCACGGACTTATTGACCCGCCCTCGTATTATGGGGCTAATGCTCCGTCAGATTACACCGTCAAATATTGGTTTCGAGAGTTTCGTGGTGGCCGCAACTCCACTACCGATCAAGTCCGCAGCGGCAGGCCCTCCGATTCGGTTACAGAGGACAATGTCAAAAAAATACATGAAATGATGTTGGCTGACCGGAAAGTGAAGGTGCGCCCGCTAGCAGATACCACAAAGATTAGTACTGAGTGAACACGCCATTTTTTGGGCAATATTCTGCATATGAAAAAGTTATCTTGCCGCTGGGTGCCGCGCATGCTCACTCCTGACCAAAAACACGAACGCGAGAGCACTTCGAAAGAGTTTTTGGACTTGCTGATGCGGAATCGGGCGGACTTTTGGCGTCGATTGGTAACTGTTGATGAAACCTGAGAACAGAACACCAGAGAACAGAATGAGTGCCCGGCAATGGACTAAAGCAGGCACAAGTGCTCCGAAGCGGCCGAGGGAGGCTCAATGGGTCGGAAAGGTTATGGCGTCGGTTTTCTGGGATTGTTATGGCTGTGCATTAGTGGAGCGATTGAAGGCCGAAATCGATGCAAAACGGCCTCATATGAACCGAAAAAAAATTTTGTTTTTGCAAGACAATGCGCCAGCTCATAAGAGCATCGCAACCACGGCTAAAATCAATGACTTACGGCTCCAGTTGCTGTCGCATCCACCATATTCGCCTGATTTGGCTCCCTCTGCCCAAACCTCAAAAGATGGTTCATCAATAAAAAATTCAGCTCACGCGAGGAAATCATCGACGGCACGGAGGAGTATTTTGCAGACCTTCCGGAAAATTACTTTTCGGACGGGATCAAGAAGTTGGAAAATCGCTGGAATAAGTGTATCAAGTTAAAAGGGGACTATATTGAATAAAATAAAAAAATGATTAAAATAATTTTTTTTTGTCATTTCCATGGAGGTTACTTTGCACCCCATCTAGTACAGTAGTTCAAGGGCTTAATTCACTGCGACTGTGGCCCAGAAAATAATAAGGAAAATAAGATGAAATTGCTAGAAAAGACTGAGAAGAGTCTCAGAATACCTGCATAATCTGTTATGCCTTCCATTGCCATCAAAAGCACATCTTTTTGAAACATAACTGCCCAAGATGAAGGCAAAACAATCTTACTTGTACTTTTAGACTGGTGTGGTTAGCGACTTTTCAAGAAACTCAGCGAGATTCATGTTGCCCCTTACAGCAAGGAGTTCAACAATGTTGCGGTTAAAAGATATCCGGAATGTATCTAATAGAAAGCTTTCACTTCTAATTAGGTCTTTGGGAGAATTTCATTATAAGTATTCATATGGAATTCTTTCTTACTTTAAAGTACTATCAGTCATGGTAAAGGTGGTATCTGTTTCCGAAAAAGGGGCGTCAAAGTTCAACGTATGCATAACAAATCAGATAAATTGAATTTGCATGCATTTGCATTGATAACAATACAATTCATGACAATTCGAAGAAGCAGACTTTTAGTAAGCAAAATACGAATTTGATTACCACAAATTATCAAACACTTTCAACGGATACTGATTACCTTCACCTCCAGCACTTACCTCAGTTGAAATGTTTTGTCATTTTCGAAGTTAAAATGATCTACGGGAACCGTAATATACTTTTCCTCGTAAACAGGCGATTGGCAATTCACGAAAAACTTTTGAAACAAAATGGTCAACAGAAAAAGTGCGATTTTATGAAATTCCATTTCGAACTTGTGAAATATAGTATGTTCTATATTTGGAATTCGCAGCGCGGTCTAAGGTTTTAATTGACTCTTCGCAACGAGTATCGGCGAGCAACTGACTAAACTATTCAGTTTTATTTATTATTTACGAGCGGATTTCAATTACAGCAATTAAATAGATTTCTGCGTAAACTGGTATGTATTCACTGTATTCTATGTCATCAGGGGGAAATTACTTTCAATATTGGAATTCCGATTAGATTGGCGACAATCAACAGTTCATTTACTATTTCGTATTGATAATTTGCTCCTACATACAATTCAAAGTAAATACTAATTCGGATGGCTTTTCCCTTTCATTATTTGTAGTCATGTTGAGTTTATCAGCAAGTGAATTGTTGAATCCGAGCTCAGTATTAAAATTATTATTAGTGCAGCTGTCTCGAAAGAGATGGTTTCTGGCTGTCTTGAGTTTCTTAAATTAATTCTTGGCAATCGAACAAGAAGTTTGTTTCCCTTTTTCGGAAATGCTATTAACATTATGGTACACTAAGCCTAAATTACCCTCCTGTGCTAGAGAAGCTAGAATAAGTTTGTGTTCACGTAGAGCTGTCATTAAAGGCGATGGAACTCAGGGGTGCCACACAGCAACTAAGAACTCTCTAGTTGCCCATGTGTTTTTAAATGGGATACACGCATTCAGGATTATTATTGTGCAAACATTAAGAGGTGCAAGCGCCGGCTGTGACCATTTCCATGTTACAGCCAAATGCAATGAAAAACCGCCTAGAAAAATAAGTTTAACTTTGAAAGGCTTATCGCAATTGCATATGCCAGTTTCTACAGAAAACGTCTAAGCCAGGAATTCGCCGCTCTGAACTCACTTTCCACAGTAGAACTTATGTATTGTATATCGCGACGTTATCAAACATATAGCTAAGACCATGGAGGTACCAGTCACCACTGAAAAAGAGCACTTGCTTTAATGATAGACAATTACAGAAAGGATATACCTCTACGTTGGTAACGCATTAACTGTCATCATCAAATCTTCAACTCTCACAAGCTACTCGTAGTTCAGTAGTACTCGTAGAAGTCGCTGAACTCAACATACATGTCGCGGATGCGGTAATCCCTGCATTGTATTTATGTTGTACACAATTCAATGTGTAAAAGAACATGGGCCAGTCAGGCATGAAAAAACAATTGTCTAAATCGTACTTGTTGACAGTAAACACAAATTTCTTAATCACTCCAAACCAAGAAAATGACACCAACAAGATCGGACATTCAATTTGGAAATTGTTAACCAAATAGTCACCTCCCTACGCCAACAATTAGTTTATGATCCATGATATATTACTGCATCAATTTTTAATGGTATCGTCAGATAACTCTCTACAAAGAATTCAAAGTCATTTTACTTGAGATTGAGCTCATAGTGGAAAGAAGAGAGCGGTCTCCCACGAAGTCCAGAGGAGCCATGATTCTCCCTGCATTCGTGTCCATCCTTCCTCGGCATGACTAAAGCCCAACATAAAAACAACTTCCCAACCAAAGATCCTGTCCTTCAAAATTATAACGGAGGCTTAACCACTTCTCTAGCTTCTCTTGCAGCAAAAACCTTAACGACAAGTGTATTGTTGCTCAATATGTTTACGAGATGAACCGAAATAAACAAGGTTTGGGTGGAGATGGAACGGAGAATAAAGGATTTCAAAGAATGGCGATCCAAAAATCGAAGCAAATTCAAACTCTTTGCTTTAATGTGCGACGAGCAAAGCGAGACGCTAGTTTTGTCCTCAGTTTTTATCACCCTTCACTCAGAAGTCGCTCCACCGTCAAAGAAACCACAGGACGCTTAAGTCAAGTTCTGACATCTTCTGAAGTGGTGCGACGATAATTTGACTCTCTCTTGACATAGCGTAGTTATAAACAACTGTCCCAACAGGCCAACTCTCTTAGTTAAAAACCGAAGTAAGCCGCCTTACATCAGGATCTAATCAAACAACTGACTTTCTGTCTCGAGCTGGTGGATTTCAGATGAGCAAAGTTTATTAGACCATAACTCTCGCTCTAAACACAAACAAAGAGCAGATCAAAAAGAAGAATCTGAAAATTTTTAGCATACCGTATTAACGGATTAATATATTAAGGTGGTATCGCCTTCCGGGATGAATCCGGCCCTCAACCACTGCCTTTCCAGCTAGCACGATCTTTTGCCAGTATCGTTACGGGGAGTTGCCGTTAGGATATTCAGGTTTCTTGAGCCGCCAATTCTACACAGAGCCAACCACAACCAAAGAGCGCCCTTTATGTCTCGCTTTTCACCGCTCTAGGTGTAAATATATAACGTTCCAGTCGTCGTCAATGCACTCTTTCGAAAAACCTGATGCCACCCACGTCGAACCTAGAAGACCAGTGGAATTAATGTCAAAGAGCAGAGGCTCACTCTGATGTGCTGGACTTAAGTCACCAAAGAAAGAAACTTCTGGTTTGATTGCGATTGCAGACAGGAAAATCTAGAAGAACTTAAGTCCGTTGTTGAGGATCTCTTCACAAAAGAAGAGAGAGTTTCGCGAGCTCTAGCTAGATCTAGGCTTGAGGAAGGTGTTGACATAAAAGTTAAGTTCCGAATTTACCAAAAACAAGAAACGAACTGTAAAGCCCGAAAATGAATCTGCAGAGATGGAGAAAGAAACCTCATAGTCGAAGACTGTGCTGGAAATCTGTAAAAAAATTTTCTGGAGTTGTTAGAAAGTTATGGTGAACAACATCTCATCGTCAGCTAGAGTTAACCATTTATCCTGGACGATGAGAGACAACATTTCCCAAACTAAGGTCTAACAAAGCTATAGGATTTGATGGCTTAACTGGCAAGCTATGTAAAACCAGAAGGTGATGAGATCATACATTAACTCATCTTTAAAACCTAGGTTTCAGCTTTGTTTGTCCAATCCTACTGAAAGGATATTCCCGGATCTACGCCAACTACAGAGGAATAAGTCTTGTCAAAATCACATATAAATTCCGTATTATGTGGGCATAAAGCCCAGTCATACCAGCCCCTATCTATGTGGTTTAGGACCACATTGCCATGTGTAACTTTGACATTACAACCAAGCACATATAATGATGATGGTAAAGAATGCCGTCAAGTCTTCAAAGAAGATGCCTTCTCACTAGACATCTCCAGAGCCACTATCATTCAGAAGTCTGTTCATTTACACGAATCCGTAAATGACGTAGGGAAAAACCCAGTGAGCTGCCAATAGGGCATTGAAACAGAAACAGAAAATGAGATCAAAGGTCAATAATGAAATCAAATCACTTTGTTTACATTGACTTCCATGTCGACTTCTACATAAACAGTCTTGCTAATCGCTGCTTCTATGGGCTACAAAGACTATTGAATACAGACATTTTGTCGCGTTTGATTTGGTGTGTGTAAGCTCATAAGAATCAATGGATTATTGTCTGGTTAGTCAAGAAAAGACGTCTTGTCTGATGCGGTGTGTTTTCAGCCCTTGTTAACGTTTTTCGCCCGAACTATAACAACAACAACACTTCATCGTCTCCAATTGTGTAAAGGTTAAGCAGTCCCAAGACCGAATCATGGTTCTCAGGATGGCTGTGAACTGGCGCAAGCAAAATGCAACTGAACTTTGACTCTCTGGCCCCGCGCACACCGTATCAATTTTTCTCCGGGGTAATAAGTCCAGTCTGCACTTACCCTATGACCTTGGTATAGAATCACACAAAAGCTGTCATCTAAATAAGAGCTTAACGAGGCAAACACGATTTCTCTTGAATATTGCTCTCGCTCTCAGGCGAAAAGAAACAATTGTTTGCTGTTTCACTAAATGTTTACATGCGTATGTAAGAACACGGCGAAAAAAAAGCTTTCTCTTTGAAAGCTCCGAAGATCTCCTTTCTGATGCTGCGACTAATCAAATGTAAATCATTATACAAATATCATAATTCACGTATATTGCTGTTCTTTATTTTCTCTGTGTACCCCCACTCTTTGGTCTGTACAAACCTTTTCTCCCTTTTCTCTTCTATCCGCTAGGTTGAATGCACTTTTATTTTTTATATGTTTTGTATGTTTTATAGTTCTTGTATAATAGATTCAGGAAACTTATACAGTATGTAGGAAAAATGCATGTACTTACTTTAACTTTAAGTGGCGCTACAGTCCGGGGTGGACCTGGGCCTCAGTCAACAAGCTTCTCCAGCCAGCTCGATCCTGGGCTAGCTGCCTCCAGTTTCACACGCTAAGTTGGCTGAGGTGCTCTTCCACTTGAGTGCGCCACCTGAATCTTGGCCTTTCTCTACTGCGCTTTCATCTCAGTCTTCGCACCTTCACTCTTTTGACTAGTCCATGTCGCTGTACAGTCCGTGCAGTTCGTCGTTGTATCTCCTCCTCCACTCACCGTCAATGCAGACGCGACTGAAGATCGCCAGATCGAAGAATTTTTCTCTCAAAGCAGCCAAGAACACCCTCATCCATTTTTGATAATGTCCATGCCTCTGCGCCATAGAGCAGGACCGGGATTATTAAAGTCTTATAAAGGGTGACTTTTGTTGTCCGAGAGAGGGCTTTGCTACTCAATTGCCTTCTTAACCCAAAGAAACAGCGGTGGCAAGAGTTATTCTTCGCTTGATCTCAGAGCTGGTGTCGTTGTCTGTATTTATAGGGGAGCCTAGGTAGACAAAGTCCTTAACTACCTCAAAGTTATACCTGTCGAGGGTGACGTTCTGCCCGGGATTAGGACGATGATGACCATCAATTCCGTCCACCCGACCTGGATGAAGTGAATATAGCTATATCGGAGCTTAAGTCCAACAAAGCTGGTGGAGCAGATGGCCTGACTGCCGAGCTCTTCAAAGCGGCAGGCGATGACTTGGTAAGGAGCATACACCAACTCATCTGTTAAATATGGTCGGACGAAAGTATGCCCCATGAATGGAACCTCAGCATTGTTTGTCCGATTCTCAAGAATGGAGACCCTCTAAACTGCGCCAACTACAGAGGCATCAGTCTCCTTAACACCGCATATAAGATCTTATCCGCCGTATTGTGTGAACACCTGAAGCCGTTCGTCAACAACCTGATAGGTCCATATCAGTGTGGCTTCAGGCCAGGAAAGTCCACCATCGACCAGATATTCACACTACGGCAGATCTTGGAGAAGACCCATGAGCTCCAGATCGATACCCACCACCTATTCATCGATTTTAAGGCCGCGTATGACAGCATGTATAGAGACGAGCTATACAGAGCAATGTCTAGTTTTGGCATCCCTGCCAAACTCGTCCGTCTGTGCAGGATGACGATGGAGAAAATACACGCTGCTCGATCAAGGTCGGTAAAGATTTCACCGAGACCTTTGATGTCCAGAAAGGATTTAGATAAGGCGATGCGCTGTCGTGCGATTTTTTCAACATCGTACTTGAAAGAATAGTGCAAAACTCACGAGCAAACACAAGATGCACTATCTTTCAAAAGTCCGTCAAACTACTCGCATACGCCGATGATATTGACATAATCGGGAGAAAGCAACGTGATGTCAGTGGCGCTTTCGCGAGTATTGAAACGGGAGCCTCAATTGAGACGGGAGCCTCGGTCAATGAGGACAAGACGAAGTATATGCTGTCAAGCAAAAAGGATACTCAACATCGACGGTTTGGACAGAAAGTCACCTTTGAGAGATAGAACTTTGAGGCAGTAAAGGGCTTTGTCTACCTAGGCTCTGCTTTAAATTCAGACAACGACACCAGCGCTGAGATCAAGCGAAGAATAACTCTTGCCACCGCTGTTTCTTTGGGTTAAGAAGGCAATTGAGTAGCAAAGCCCTCTCTCGGACAACAAAAGTCACCCTTTATAAGACCTTAATAATCCCGGTCCTGCTCTATGGTGCAGAGGCATGGACATTATCAAAACTGGATGAGGGTGCTCTTGGCTGCTTTGAGAGAAAAATTCTTCGAGTTATTTTCGGTCCCGACTGTGTTGACGGTGAGTGGAGGAGTATTTACCAGGTGCGGGTAGAGGGGGGCAGTGGGCGCGGTCCGAAAGTCTTCGAATCTGCCCCCGAGGGACTGCACAGGAGTGGGATACCGAGACTCAGGTGGCTCACGCAAGTGGAGGGGGACATCAGCCAACTTAGCGTGCGAAATTGGAGGCAGCTAGCAAACGATAGGTCTAGCTGAAGACGCTTGTTGATTGAGGCCCAGAAAGTAAGTACTATTTGTAAATTAGCTATAAAGTTGTCAAATTATGCTACTAGTTTAAAAACTTCAGTATTAAAACAGATTGTCTATCTTATGTACAAACCCTTAAATGAATTTAATAAATAAAAATCAAATCCCGTTTATATGAATACAGACAGGAGAAGACGCTTCCACAGCGAACTATGTACATAGATTGCGCAGTGAATCCAATATCGTCAAAAAAGCTAGGATAACCCGAAAGTGCTGGGAAAGTTTTAGACTTCAAACCAGAGGGAAAATGCAGTGGATAACGTTCTCATTTTATGTAGTGCACACAAGGGAAGGGAAGGGGACCTCAGGCAAGTAACTACTTAAGTGAGGTGGTTATTGGTCCACGGACTCTATTCAACACTATCTATGCATCTAGGTAAACTTCAAACATGTTACTCCGGACAGATCTGCAAGATAATTCCTACAAAATAAAATGCATACATGAACGATGTGATGTCGGCGATCTGACTCATCAATGGAATGGTACAAAACCATAAATAAAACATTTCTTCCCATATCGCCAAGCAATGCTTAATCTATAACGAAAATGAGTCGTGTTCATATTTGGAAAAACCGCTACATTAATCGTTGTTGCTCTGTCAGAGCTGTGCGATAAGCGAGTGAATCGGTGTTCAGAATTCCAATTGCAATCGGTACAACTGGGGTCAATCGAGAGGCATTATCTTTTGAAGCAGCTCTATCAAGCATTACGCATCAGTTAACTAGATTTTTCAATTTATTCGAGTACAGTAGAAGAAAATGGATATTCCTCCAAGCCTTCTTCTTTTGATAGTCCTTATTGGCCTGACCTGCAGCCAGTCGCCCAAGTATCAAGTGAAACATATAAACGTACCGATAGATCACTTTAACTACGTAAATGAAAAATCCTTTCAACTAAGGTATGTATCGATTTAGATGTTTATTGTTAAGAATTATATTAACTCCGATCTCCGCGTAGGTATCTCATAAACGACACCTACACCCGTGGTAATCTTAGTGCCCCGATACTGTTTTATTGTGGCAATGAAGCGGATATTGAGTTTTTTGCCAAGGAAACCGGATTTATCTGGGAATTGGCGCCAAAATTTCAAGCCCTTGTGATATTTGCTGAGGGTCGCTATTTTGGAAAATCCTTGCCATTTGGAAACGACTCTATGAATGGCAGAGAACACTATGGATACTTGACCATTGAGCAGACTTTAGCCGATTTTGCAGCATTGCTGAATTACTTAAATGGTAATGGTGCGTTGAAAAGACCTACAATCGCCATTGGCGGTTCACACGGTGGTGTTTTGGCGGCATTTCTACGTATGAAGTATCCAGATCTTGTTGCTGGAGCATTAGCATCGTCTGCACCGATGAGAAAGTTCTCTAATTTAACGCGATGTGACGTCTACTCAAAGATCATTACGAATGTCTTTGAAAATGCCTACAACAGCCATTGCATTTCAAATATCAAAAAATCGTGGACGGTGTTAAAGTCAGTGAAATTCTTATTTTTTCACCAATCAATTGCTAATCTGTCTTCTACTTTCTGTGTTCACAGAGAGATTGCAGAAGGTCCCAATGGAGTTAAAATCTTTAATGATGTCTTTAAGTTTTGCCATCCCTGGAATAGTTCAAATCAAGTAGAAGATCTTTTAGGTAAGGATCAATTCATTCTGTCTACCACATAAATAGCCACAATTTCTTTAGATTCTATCGACGGCATGTACTGGATAATGGCACAAACCAACTATCCATACGCAGCTGATTATTACACTCCTTTGCCAGCGAATCCTGTTCGGACATTTTGTACTCATCTTGATATTGAGTTCGATGGTCTGGATCTAGTCAAGGTAAAGACTTTGAGTATTCTTTCGAAAGTTATTCAATTGATTTGACACCATTGTAAGGCTTTTCATAAGGCACTTAATGTTTATACCAACCACGATGGGAAGAAGCATTGTTTTGAGTTTCCAACACGCCATACTATGAAGCCTTTGGAAGTAGAGGCCTTCCAGTTCCAGCGGTGCAGTGAGATAATTATGGTATTTTGTTCCGATGGAAAACAAGATATGTTTCGGCCTTTTAACGAAACGTTTGAATTATTGGTTGAGCAATGTAAGCGACAGTATGGAATACGAGTGGATCAAGATGTAAACAGAATCAAGATTCACTTTGGTGTGGGTAGCTTAAAGTAAGCAGATCCAGATACTTATTCGTACGTGTTTATAAATGACTTTCTTACTCTCTTTCCAGAACTGTGACAAAAGTTATATTTTCCAATGGTTTGCTGGATCCGTGGAGTGGAGCAAGCATTCTGGTAGCACCAAATAATCAAGTCATTGTCATAAATATTCCCGAAGCAGCACATCATTTGGATTTGAGATTTTCCAATAAGTTGGTAAGATAAAACCATCAGTAAATTTTACACCCCCTTAAACACGTTTTCCAATGTTCGGGAGAGCGGAAGGTTCCCTCCCTCGAACATGTGTACTAATCTTAGAGACAATACCCCTAACAAGGCCTTTTTTAGCGGTAATATGCTGCTTCATAAGAGAAATAAAAACTTTAGAACGTTTCATGTTGACCAGCTTATCCATCAAAGGTTTGTTTTGCCGATAACATCTACCCTTAGCATGAAATTGCTTGTACCGATCGATATTTTCAAGATATCTTTTCTAGTAGAATAGGTAATGCAATACCAAATTTGGCAAGTTTTCGGAATGTCCCTTTCCACTGATACGCAACGAAAAGATCAATCTTGAGAGGATTATCAAGGCTCTTAATAGATTGTTGCTATATATATTTATATTTAAATATTGCATTGCCAAGCAGTTTTTGATTAGAAAAAGGTACAAGTTTTCCTTAGGAGTAATAAGGTCCGCTAGGATTACCGTCCTGCTCAAAGACGCGAGTAGATCCATTCAGTACCACAGCAACCGGAATGTCTATATAATTGCGTTAAATGACATCTCTATACCTATAATACAGAAGTCAGCTGCAGTCGAAACGCTATGTCAATGGAACTTATGTTGTCCCAAAAGTATTTTCTTTTTCAGCGGGTGAAAGTGGAATCTTTACCGTAATATGCAGGTCACAAGCATTTCCAGGCAGCTCGATGCTTCGCTAGCTGCTTCCAGTTTCGCACGCTAAATTGGCAGAGGTTCCCTTCCACTGGCGTGCGCCACCTGAGCATTGGTCTTCATCCGCTCTACATGACCCAGTCATCTTAGTCGTTGTTGGTCGAAAGAACCAAAAAACAACGATTAGTAAGATCAAGGTCTCGGTGACTTATCTGTATAGCTCGTGCTTATAGATGCTGTCATACACGGCCCAAAAATCGATTAATTAGTGATGCAGTCATTGATTTTTTCCGCGATTTGTAGCAGCGTCGATGATGATCTTTCCTGGACTGAAGCAACATTGATATGGACCAATCAGGTTGATGACAAGAGGCTTCAGGCATTCATACAATAAGGCAGACAAATTTTATTCTTTTCATATGATTTCAAATTCTATGTACTACTAATGGTCTTACATCTAAACATCCCAATTGTTAGACTGTTTTAAGCCGATCATCTACTGTGTTTCTTTTTCACTGTTCAATATCACAAAAAAGCGCAAGGGAGTACCTTCTCTTGGGGCTATAAGCGCGAGATAGTAAACATTTAGAGGACCCATCATGAACATTTACAATCAGATATTCAGCACTTATTGAATTAAATGGCCTACGAGCGTCACATTCTAGTGTAGAATTAATATAATACGAGTATGCTGCTTGCTACTCCTTCCCTGGGTCTGTTATTCTATCATTTCTAAATAGAATGTGCGCTTTAGAAATTCTAGGTAAGAGTAAGTCAAACCAATCTGATTGGTCGAGAGCTCAAAAGTTGCCTGCAAATCTAGGTGAGATTTCGTAAGTTAGTGTACTAGATTTTAACGCAAGAAATTTCTCCCTTCGATTTTAGTCAGATCGATAAACATAAAAAATCAGCTGATTTTTTGGTTGTGGTTTCAGTGTAAATTGTGCTTTATAATTCTTCAAATTAAAATAAGGAACGCAGAGCTTTGTTTTCTGATACTGCGTTGTCCATCTCGGCTTGCATTTCGAATTTCAGTGTTATTCCTATCTCTTTAAACTCTTTACTGTTTTCGTCTTCGAATTGTAGTTGCATAGGGTTTTCTAATAAGCACCTGACAACTTTTTTTTTTTAAATAAAACGCAAACCATTTGAGATATTTCAAAATCTTTATTATCGACTTCGTTCATATGGCCACCGCGGGCATGATTGCAGTGGTCGATTCGTTGGACCCAATTTTCAACGACTCGGCCACACATTTCGTCCGAAACGGACGCTATTTAGCGTTCAATGATTGCTCTGAGCTCTTCCAACGTCGTCGGCTTGTTGGCATAAGCCAATGATGACTTAACGTAGCCCCACAGAAAATAGTCAAGCGGCGTTAAATCGCACGAACGATGCGGCCAATGGACTGGCCCATTTCTTGAGATAACACGTTCACCATACTTACTCTTCAATAAATCGATTTTAACATGTGCTGTGTGGCTTGTGGTACAATCCTGTTGAAACCACATGTCGTCCAAGTCCATATCTTCCAATTCGGGCCAAAAATAATCGGTGATCATGGCGCGATAACGCTGACCATTCATATCACAGTAACGTTATTTTTATCTTTTTCTACGGACGCCTGAACGGCAGCGATATTTTCGACAATTCGACTAACCCGTTGTCTCACTGACACGGCAAAATCACACAACGAATATGTAGACTCAAATTTTTGCACTAATCTTGTTATTGCCTGTCTACTAGGGCGATAATTACGACCGAAAATTGGAATTAACAGTCTTAAAGTTGCAGTCACCGACTCTGAATTTCGGTAGGAAATTTTTATAATTTGCAGACGTTGCTCGTTCGTTTACTTTAACATGATGAAAATGTTTAGTTTACTGAATAAATTGACAGTGACAGTTTGATGATTAGTGAAAGAGTGCGTTCAAAAATTAAATTCAAAGTTGTCAAGTCCCTATTGGAAAACCCGATATACAATTGCGCAAGCCACTGCTTCGATATATTTAAATCTATGAAAACGTTCTTTTAGCAGCGCAAATTTTGTGAAATAGAAGAATTGTTTGCAACAAAAATGATAATTTGAGCCTAAATGTAAATAAATTTACTTTCGTGGCACAAGTGGCCACCCATTTTATCGTTTTTCATCTTTTTTAATACTATGAAGCATGTATCTTAACTAAAACATATACAATTATGAAGCATGTGAAATATAGAAATATCAGGTGCATTTGCACCGTTAGGTTTGAAATTGTATTTGGGAAGGCAGTCTAAAATTGTTTACCAACATCCGGTCTTAACCTAGTTTTGATAACACATATGTTATAATATCAACATTGGTTATCGGTTCGCATATTGATTTTAATTTTTCATTTTTAGGATCCTGAGTCGCTCATTGAAGCACGAAAGCTGGAGGTGATTACTATGAGAATGTGGATACAACAATTCGCAAACCAAAAATGAATGTAAAAGCAATCAACTTATCATTATTTTTTAATTTTTATTTTAAAAATATGATAAATAAGAAGTAAAGTGTCCGTGTTTTTTTTTAATATTATATTTGTTTTGTTTTGTTGTGTTTTTTATTAATTCTTAAACATTCCATAGTTGAGCATTTCTATTTGGGATCCTTTATACATAGTATTTGCCTCGAAGGCTGGCGAAGGTAATTATGTTTTGTTCTGGTGTCTGTCTAAAATACAGTCTTTGGTAGATATTTCGAATCCTCTCTTTCGAATCTTTCGAAGAACAGCGTTGGTGTCATTTAACTTTATTCCGACTTCAAGTCGTATCAAAATTATAAGTCTTTTTAAAATCAAATCGGTGTCAAGTATCATTTTCGACCTACGCCATCTCCATTTGACAGTCACTTTGCTGTTTTACATTTAAATAAAATAAGTAAAAAAAAAATTAAAGTCATTTAAGTTGATAGAAATCTCCCCCTCCCCCCACGATTTTATTGTTTAGTCTGATCAGTGCCACGTAAGCTTGTCCTTCCTCCAACAGTTTCGAACTGTGAGGTCTACAGTGCTGTCTTGTATTTAATGGACAGTTGAAGCCCATGCCAAAATTAAGGGTAACATCCTTCTTTCAGCTTTATCATTTTTAGCCACTCTTACCCCACACAGTCCTCGACTGTCTTGGGTGGGAGATCCATGCTTGAATCACGATTCAAAGTTGACGAAGTTCTTAGTTAAGATGCCTGGATTTCAGTTTTATTGTATAGACAGTCTAAACTCTATGATCCGCCATGTACTGTGTTCTAATTGTAAAGCCCCTTCATTCAATACCCATTACCCATATTAAGGGGAATGACAGAAATATGAAATTCGCAGTTTTATATCGGCGGCTATATTAGATTTGGAATTTTTTATGGTGTACTGCATTCAATAGTCAAGGCCTTTCATCTGATACCCATATTAAGGGGGCTGTGAAAAATATGTAATACGCCATTTTGCGGTGACGGCCATCTTGGATTTGCAATGATACTGAATATATTTAATTGTATTGTCATCAGAACTAAAGGTGTGTACCAAAACCAGATCAATCTGGGTAAAATTTCAATTATTAAATTTGACGCAAAAACAAACAGGACAAGGTAAATAAAATGGTCTGATAACGATTTTTACACCAAAGTCCCAAACCTTAAAAAGTGTTTTTGATAGATAAATGAAAAAAACTTGCTTGACGGCTTAATTGAAGTCGAAACAAAGTAACAACCGATTTAAAAAATTGTCGAAAATTTCTGGTCGTCTGAAATTACTTGACTCCAGCATAAAGTGAGGGCCACGGACGCTCAAGTTTTAAATGTAAATAAAACAAGTTGTGTTTGAGATATCTATACTCTCTCTGTAGTACAAGTCTTATGGGGAAGGTTTTTTAAAATCAGTAGCGTACCATATCTTTGCACCATACTGAATTGAGAGAAACCCCCTCATAAAAAGTGTTTACCCGTCAGTGAATTTCCAATAGCATCCGCCGTAGGTCCAACACGTCCTATTCAACGCACATCTGAGTGTGCACTGATTGACTGTGGCCTGTAGATGCTGCCATTCCTATTAAATTGGTGTGCAATTAGAGGAATTCAGATTTACCAGTGTCCGTTTGGTAGGTCGTTCAGTTTTTTTTCTGCTGAGGAGCTTTTGGTTTTAGAGCTTTGAAAAAAGTTCTTAATGATGAGTGTTATCGTGGAGAGCTTGTTTTGATCTTTTGCATTTATTTTAATGTGTGGAATATACGTTAAAATACAGTTACAAAATTTTAAGCTGTTTTCTTTAAGGAAAAAGTTTAGGGTTTGGCTTTAAGTATGGAATATACGGAACGCTACAAACAACAACTATCTTGGAATGCATTTTATGCTGGCGTATCTCGTGTGGATTGGTTTTATCCCAAATTTGACAACTTTACTTTGCCCAAAAAACTTGTGGTGAAATTTTGATCAAGGACACGACATTGTCAATAGTCGTTTTCCTTCAGTTCCTGGGTCAGTTGAATTTTATACGGGCTTAGACCCGACGCGTAATTCGCCAAGTTGAGACCGCAGAAAGGTACGGGTTTCCCCGTACACTCCGACAAACGACATCGATGTGATGGGATGAGAGATCTTGCATTTCGGTAGCTGTTGGCTGATGATTTGCATACGTTGTTCAACGTTGCAACTTTCCATACACTTCTCAATAATTCACAAAAATTTGACAAATATTGCTTTCACATACTAAATTTAGACACTTTAGTTTTGATATACGGCTCAAAGGATAGAACGACCAAAGTTGGTTGAATAATTTTTTTCTATAAAAAGTTTTGACTTGTGATTAAATGTTATAGAAGAGTCTCCCATACAAACGTCAAGAAATTTCCTCGTTCAAGCTGAGTATCCCAAAAATCTACGAATGGTTTTCCCTAACACTTCTGGTAATGGCTTATTTAGCCAAGTCCAAATCGCTCTACAGCCCGTACAGCTCTTGATAAAATCATCTCATCCACCGTCCGTCGATACAGACAGGACCGTAGATCACTTAAAGCAATCTCATCGAGACTATTGATGCCAAAAACATGTTCAGACAAGGTGATGCGTTTACATGTGTCTTCTTCTGGGACAAAAGCTTATAATTACTTGCATACGCCGGAGCCATCAATATCTTGAGCAGAAAGCCAACACTGATGCTTTTATGAGTATTGCAACAGAAATTTTGTTATCAATAAAGGCAAAACCAAGTACATATTTATATACTGGTAAAAAGAGAGAATGCATCCTTGACGAATTGAACAGAACTCTGCAATAGACAGCTTCAAGTTTGAAGGAGTTAGAAATTTTCTAGCACTGTCTCCGCTTTTAACTCTGATACTCTAGGACTACATCCGGGAGACGCCATGGTATAGACGAACTTTGTTTCTGTCATAGGGGATGACAACGCGTATTCATCTTTCTTCCGGCCCTGGAATCCGTTAATACGTTATTCCGTCCCTCTGTTAACGGCAGTCCTGTAGAATCCGTCACATGCCGATGACGTTTTCTTAGTGCGGAGAGTGTTCTTTTTTAAGCGTTGACAATTTCACTTCATTTTCTCAATACTTGAACCAATAAAAGTCCTTACTCTCAAATTGTGAAAAGTAAAAAGTAAACCTATTTTATTCATCGCATCCATCATATTGTTGCTTATGAACCGGTTTCCATAACAAAGTGTATATTCTATTCAGCTGTCACTCGAATACATCGCAACTGACACAAAGGATTCTATGGACCCGGCCTTCCGAAAATTTGAATAAGCCAAACATGCACGAAATTCAATGGACCCCTATTGGGAATTTATGTATCAAAATATTTTAAGTGCAACATTCTTTGAGACATTTGTAGTTGTAGAGGATAAGATACGAATATGAGCATCAGGAAACTCTACACCACGGTTGTAAGACCAGCTCTTATAAACGGTTCACAGTGCTGGACAATGTACGAAGCGTTTAAAAACAAAATGACGGCAGCGGAAATGAAAATGTTAAGGATGTCTAGTGGAGTCACTAAACGCGATTGCATTAGATCTACGCGTATAAGAGGAAGTCTACATATAAAGAATTCGGTAACCGAACAGCTTGAGGCGAATAGAATAAGTTGGTATTGCCACGTTCAAAGAAGATCTGCGGAAAATCCGGTTAAAAACCACTATCTACTACGGTCACTCCAACTGTAAGAAAACGAGGTCGGAAAAAGAATTCCTGGATTTCTCAGATGGCAAATGCGCAACAACGTCTGGGGTTAACCACTGAAACGATCCAGGACCGAGCATTATGTAGAGGCGTTCTGCGGTCTGCGACATTAGCCAACCCCATAAGCGGAGCAGCAGCGATGCAGTAAAAATGGGAAACTCGTTACGCATAAGTTCGTATAACGAGGAAAGGGTTAATAAAAGGATAAGAAGAAGAAGATGAGCATCAGGCTCGAAAATCCAGCAGGTGAGGAGCGGACAGATTTATTGGATGAAGCAAGGCCCACCCGGATTGTAACACCATAAAAGTAAGTTGGTAGCCACAAGAATGCTATCCCTGCGGCTTGTATATTCCGTGGACTTCAATGTGACTCCAAATAGAAAATAAAAAGTTGAAGGCACACTTTTTTGAATTACACGTCAGTTTTTCATTTATTTATAATTAGTCGTCAAGGATTTCTTTTTGGAAAAAACTTGCAAATAGTTAAGTTTTGGACATCCTGTAACCCACGAAATACCTACTTCTATATTATATTTGATCTGATTCCCTTTATGTTTATTTGATAAAAAGGTGGATGTTACAAGAAGAATCTGGGTAGTCACTGCCTGATCTTTGATCAAAGGCCGCTTAGAACTGTTAATGGGATGTAGATAATGGGATCAGCTTAGAATTTACCTATGAGGCACCGGGTTTAATCATAAATGCATTATATTCGTAATAGAGGCTTGGTCATCGCTACACGATATCTTTGAACTTATTTGGCGAGGATTTAGCACTGCAAATATGCTTAGTTTTGTCGGCTACCCTGCTAGCTTCTTGATGACTTAACATAATGATGATGACTTAATAACAACAAAGAAAATATTTCGGTCATGAGACTGTTTTTCAATTTATTATGAAATATATAAATATAAAAAAAAAAACAAATTCTCTTGTCAATATCAACATATAAGGTTTTCGATGTTTTCGGTCAATTGCTTACAGCTTTCGCTTTTGTCTTAACTTCGATGAGTAGAAGTCTTCAATCCATGAACGAATAATTTTGCTTTCAAAAAGTCTTGCTCTACGAACTGACTGTGGATCCTAAAAAAAATTAAATTAAAAATCATGAAATCCAACTCATGCAAGTTTCTAAAATATGTAACTTACTTCAGGGCGGGCAGCTCTTAAGTCAAGATGATGAGCTCCTTCGGGAATTATGATAATTGTAATGGCGTCATTATTAGTCTTTAATACGCCACCTCCACTCCATGGATCCAAAAGGCCATTACTAAATATTATATTCGTAAAAGATTCAATATGTCGTCCACCAAATCGGATTAGAATCTCATCTTTTCTTGGACGTATTTTGTATTTGCTATAGCATTTATCTGAGTAGGCGTTAAAGTCCCACTCTTTTACTCTGAACATGTTACCATCATCATGTGTGCACATAGGCATGACCATCTCATTACATGTTTGAATATCCCAGGCTGAACCACCCAAAGTTGGAGAATATGCTGATTTGTAGTCTAGGCATTTTGTAGATCCTGTGTAGTTGCTGTAAACGCTTAATGCGCTTTGCAGTGCCTGTAATAAACATGGTTGAATGAGCAAAGTGGTACACATCAAAAAGATTTACCTCAAGAAGTTCATTATCCTTATCGTAGCTTTGCGATAAATAAAGGCAAAATTGTCGAACTGGGTATGCTGGTAGTGGAGCCAAGAAGTCATTTGCATAGGGGTAATTAGCCATTGCTAAATTGCCATAAACGTCTTCCAAGTAATCTAATAATTAAAACAAAACGAAAACGCGTTAAAAAAAACTAATTACTATTATAACGAGAAAGTCAGGAATGATGGTTATATTTCACAGGACAGTAGGAAATTATGGGCTCACAACATGAATTCTTACAAATGAAATCTATAAATTATTTTATAGAAAGCACGCCTTCTATTCACGTGAACATACACCTCAAAGCATTGCATTGCGTAAACAAACATCAACTTGAATCATGCAGATAGGTATGTGTGAATGCAGATAGGTATTTAACCCTACAAACCAATAAAATGTTATGAGAATAAGTAATTTCTATCATCGATACCTCTAAAGAATCTCACTGCTACGCCATTAGAATTTATTTATTTATTTATCTCCTAATCTTGAAGTGAATTAGGGGGATATGTGATGGGATGGGCCGAGCAAAAGAATTATAAAAAACAGAATTAGCTCCGAATTTGTCATGCGCCCCAGCCTTATTAGCCAAGAAGACTTGAAATACCGCATCAAAGCTTATTTCGGCAACATAAGCCTAATATGCGCTAATGCACCCACTGGAGACAAGCACGACGCCACCAACCAACATTTTTACGAGCTTCTCCACAAGATATGTGAGCAATATCCTAAGTATAACGTTAACATTATCTACTTAGCGATTAAAAAGCTGTAATAGGAAAGGAGGGCATAGCCTACACGTCTGGCAACCGGCTTAGGCTTACTGACATTGCGGCGGGTAAAAATGTCAAATATCAACCTAGCAAGGAAATAACGCTGCAACGAAGGGCGAATGTCGCTCGTGAGCTTAAAAAGCAAAGGAAATGGAAAAATGGAGCACGGATGGCGGGCCCAAGTACTTGTATATGCTGTCACCAAGAACTGGCACACAACATACACAAATTAAACAGAACGTCATAGCTTTAACTTTGAGGGGGTATGAGACTTTATTTTCCTTGGCAATTGTTTTAATTCTGCCAACAACACTTTATAATACAACGAAGAATACTATATCTCTTGCTAATTGCAAGAGAAAAATGCAATTGAGTAGTAAGCCGCCCTTATGGAACAACGCTCTGATCATCGTAGTTCTCCATTAAAACCAGACAAAGATATCCCCGGCCGCTTCAAAAGGGAAATTATTCGTAAAATGTTCGGTCCCATTTGTTTTGACGGCTTTCGAAGGAAAAGATTCGACAAAGATAATATGAGCTGTAGGGTGTCATCGAGCTTTTATAAAAAACTGAGCATCAGTCGCTGTGTAATGGCTAGGACATGTAAAGCGAATTTACACCAATGCTTCGGCCTGCATATTCTAAAATTGAGGGGCAACGCAACACAGTGAGACCTCACATCTGATCCAATCATCAGTCATGGGCGATCAAGTAATGTAATGTAAATATGAACAAGAACTTTTAAGATTTTCTTCAGAAGCATATCTTTTAAGTTTTGTAACTTAGAACTTTTTTCTTTTATGTAGTTCAAATAAGTGGTTTTAGAGTCAGCGCAAAGGTGTGAGCCTTATACAAATATATATAAAAATTTCTGAGGCATCGTTGCTTTGGGAGTGTACGAGAATGTCGTACCGGGAGATTCGACAGAAATTTCCCTTGACAATCTTGTTGGCCAAGGAAATAAATTTGTTTACCAACTGCACGTTTTAATTTGGCCCAAACCACGACCTGGAAAATCGGGTCCTTTTCTACCTTCGAAATGAAATAACGAACTGGCGAATCGAGAACTCGGGTTTCACCCAGTTCAGTGACGAGAATATGGCAAATAATGTCATCGCCAATGAAAGGGAACAACCCCCGTTCATCTCGAAGGAAGAGCTTCAAACGATCTTCGACACAATTAGAAGTAAGAAATCAGTGGAGACTGATGGAATACCGAACATTGTGCTTTGACATCCTCCACTAGAAGCGGTGGACATTTATACCACCCTGTTTAACAATGCAATGAATAATGTATATTATCCAGCGCATTGGAAAACTGCGGTGGTACATCCCATCCCCAAAAGGGATAAAGACACCTCAAATCCGGCGAATCTCTTGTCGATCAGTCTCCTTCCAAACATCAGTAAGGTTTTCGAAAAAGTTATCAATAGAGTCCTGACTAAGTGGGTTGAGGACAGGAATATAGTTCCGGATAATCAATTCGGTTTCAAGGCGGGGCATGATGTCATTCAACATCCAATCCTTTTCAACATTTACACAAGTGATCTGATAGGTTCACTTCACCATGCCATAGCGTACGCAGACGACTTAATTGCATACAGATCAGGTCCAAAGATTGAGGTTATAAACATTCTTTTGCAACGTAACTTCGATAAAATTAAACAATATTGCGACGACTGGAAGTTTAAGATAAACTTTCAGAAATCGGAAACCATTCTTTTTAGGACGCCTTTGCCTGGGGCCTCTACGGATACCAGAAAGAATTGGCGAAAGTTTCAGATCGTGGGACAACACGGACAACCACTTGCTTGTCGAAGTGTAGTCAGATACCTTGGGATCTGGCTAGATCAATATCTGTATTTTAACAAACATATAGATGTTGCTCTGGCCAGAGCCAAAGGTCCTTTTGCCCTTACAAAAAAACTGTTTTATAACAACTTGATGCGAGGGTGAAGGCAATCTGCTGCATGGCCTATGCTTGTATTTGGTTGTCCCGTGTGGTTCAACGTGAGAGCAAGTCTTTTGGAAAAGATTCGGGTGTTTGAGAGGGCCTGCCTTAGGGCTTGTCTTCGCCTATACAGAACACCAGAGTCTGAGTACATAAAATTCTATCGCAATGAGGTCTTGTACAATAAGAGTAGACAACAAGTTATTAAGTTGACTCGAAGGCACATTGCAGGAGAAATAACCTGATCTCTGGGGCTTACTACCCCAATTATATGTATCACGAGAGAGTTCACTTTGACGGCTTTGACCTCGACAGAAAAAGTCTGATCCAGGATATATTATCGGTGCCATTAATCTTCCACGTCGCTCAAACAGCTGCGGAGAGGCGACTTAACTACGATAGAGACGTCGCACACGGCAGTGCGGAGCGTCTCCGGTTTAGTAGGGCGGTAGGGAAACGCGGCATAAAGGATGTTGCTCGGCAGCACCAACAATTTTGGTGGCTTGTTGAAGGAGCGGAATCTACGTCGTCGAATTCCTCTAGCACTAGATAGCTTCGCTAAGGAGCAGAGTCGGCAGCCTAATTTTTTGCCGTGGCCGACTTACATAGATTTAGGTAGGATTAGAATAGTTTTAAAGAAAAAAAAATGTATTTTTATATATATATATATATATATATTGTATATATATATGAAAAACAAAAATACAGAAAAAAATTATAAAACAACAAAGAGATGGGTAACCTTCGGGTAACTTCTTCTCAACAAAAAAATAATACCTAAGTGATAAGATAATTTTAAGTACCTTAAGTAGCCTAAGTAGATTAAGAATAATGTTAAGGTAGTTCATAAGTTTTAGTTAAAAAAAAAAAATAAGTCAATTTACTAGGTTTTTGTCATAAAATTATTTTCTTAGTTTTAATTATGATAAATACAAAATAATTTAAAAACGAAATGTACGAAACGTCGAAAGACAAAATTTAATTGTTACGAGTAGGTTTAACTTAGAGTGTCCGCATGGGGCTAGTGAGTTAGAATAAGTTAATTTTAAGTTAAATAAGCTAATTTTTAAGCGTTTTTTTTGTATAGCATGTAAGAGGTCTTGAATTGAATTAAATAAAAATGCATATTAAATGAAATGAAAATGCACGTTTTAATTTTTTTTTATTGTAGCAGCACCACCACGGGGATGGCCGTGGTGTAGAGGTCCTAGCCATCGCTTCTCACTCGGAGTGTCAAGGTTCGAATCCTACTCCTGACAAGTTTTTCATTTGTGTAATTGGAACTCAGTCAGAAAAATCTGCGTGTAGAGTTTCAAGCACAAAAACAACCGTTAAAATTTACAACCTGAATCATTCCGAGTGAAGAACAACTCTCCGTCTTATTCGGACTCCCACCCCTGGAGGGTCAATATCGAAACCAAATATAGCTGAGTTTCAAACCACTACATCACAACAATGCTTTCCTTTCTCCTTCTTTTGTCTTTACGCCCGCGCCTTGGCAACAGTATAAGGGTATCATAAAACCCCTTGAGGCGTGCGTAAATTATAAAACAAAAATAAGAAAAAAAAAAACCATGATGGCGGCTGTCCACGGTAGCAACATCACACAATAACAATTTAAATAGGAACACAAGTATCACTATAGCCGGCACCGTACCATGCCTGAAAATAGTTGCTAATGAGAGCAGACATCGGCTTTTCTGATTGCTTTCACAAGCCATATGGATCAATGAAACTATTTGCTTACAAATTGGTTGATTTCGACTCGGTTGACTTCTGTTAAACTTCTAAATTGCCTTGTGCGAGAATTTTGTACTCCGGAAAATAAATTCATCTGTAACGCAAGGATCTATAAATTGTTTACTGTTGCTGTTGCAATCGTAGCCGAAGACCAGTATTGTTCGATTAATTTTTAGCGATAAAATCTGCTATCTCCAACTTGATGCCGCTCTATTTCAGTTGATCCACTTAGGAAATTATAAAACATTCCTTTACATCTTTAGTATCAAGTTCTCTTGAAAAACATCATAGAAATAAAGATAGAGCTGATTTCCATCAGTAAATTGTTGGCCCTATCTGATAAAGGCATTCCACTCCAGTTCTACTTTACAGAAAGTGACGTCAACACTGCGTCCCACATTCTAAATGACCATCTTCATTCACTAAGGCACACAACTTTCTCGCATTACATGTTCCAATTTGTGTGCTTGTTCGTTAGCCAAGTATCGGTAAAGATGATTCCAATATATTTATTCTTGCTCTTGTTTGCTCACACAATAAATACCATACGGTTCGCTGTTGAGACCTCCAGTTTCACATTATTTTTAAATTCATCACACAACTCAAAATTAAATAGAAACATTCATAAACACAACGTAAAATAACTCGTACTTCAGTGATAAATTCCCAAGTAAATTCGCCTAAATATGTGGAATGATGACGAGGAATGCACTATGTCGATCAAAATTGTAATATGTACGAGTAGATATATAACTTTGACCCTTTTAATGACAAAAAGATTTTGTTAACAAAGCGAATAGTTGTCATGACAACTTTAAATATCATATTTGAAAACAAGATTAGGAATTTTCTTATTTCACTATTGTAAGAACAGGGCGAATTGTCAGAAATATGCTGACATAGTAGCGGTAGAATAAGATCTTATCAATGTCTTTACCCTGAATAATATCAACTGACAGACACGCATCCTCCAATTAAATTTATCATTTCATAAGCAGTCCCATTTTTAACAATTTGTTTTTATTCTCTCACAACAGTCAAGACTCTCATATTGTGAACATAACATCGTCTCATGACCTCAGAGTAGCAGCTCGAATACGTACTTTGGTTAATTTGTAATACGAGTATGTACGTAGTTAGAAAATCGAACGACGACACCGAAATATCCTAAATAGCATAGACAGACTAAAAGTTATCGCCATGCGCTAAATTTAAGTAACAACTTTTCGAAAGTGTTATGTTTTCACGGTTATGTTGATGTATTTGCTTGCTGCTACTCGTATAGTCAATCCACTAATATAATCGCGCTTGCCATTTTTCAATCCATGTGCCTCCTGACTATACTCATACGACTAAAATGATTCAATGAACATCTCGACTAAACTCTCAATGACAAACAAACATACGAGTATATTCTCTTCGATCAAGGTTTTTCTGATTAGCCTTTAGTTGAAATGTCAAAATGAATGCTCAGTGAGGTAGGTCTACCAATTGCAACTTTAACAGCAAATTACCTGCAGAAATGGTGATTCGGGCAACAAATACAACACCTTATCAGCGTTGGCACAATAAGGTTCCAAATTTAAGTCACCTTTGGCCATTAGGTGAAAAAGGGTTTCTGCATGTACCAAAGGTGAAGCGTCATAAGTTTGATTAAAAATCAAAAAAAAATTACATAAGTTGGGTTTGACACACATTTTAAAGAGTATCGGATGCTTGGCAATAACTATCGTATACAGATATCAAGAGATTTGATGTATCAACAAAGGTGCATGCGATGTTGGCGATACTAGTGCATGTGGGGAAAAATATTCTGAAAATAACGATATTGTTTCTTCCAACAGACAAATCTTGAACGACAGGGATCCTGACTCTCATGTGATTCATTTCATGGATTTAGAAGCGATGAAGATTCTGTTTCATTTCAGCAACCTGTAAGACGATCGAAAAGGACAACTAAACTACTTTCACAAAGATATTTAAATAACGTTCATGACGTAGATCCAGATATGTACATATGAAGGATGGAGGATGCTATGCAAATCTTTAGAGGAAAACAACACCTGGAATTTAGTGCACTTTTCAAAAGATCGTATGCCCATGGTGATAGGTAGGTTTTTAAGCTTAAATGGGAGTCTGATGGTTTCACACAACGATTTGGAGTCGACCATGATGAGGTTTTTGCACCTGTTGTGTAGCATTCAACGCTTGGAACATTGTTTGCAGTGACAGGAAAGCGACGACTAATGGTTCATCATATCGATTGCAGCACGACACTCCTCAAGAATGACCTAAATGAAGTCATCTACATGCGACATCCTATCGGCTTCGAAAAGAAGGGGAGTAAAAGGAAGATGTGTTTACTAAATAAGGCTATATAGTATATCCTTTGAAACAGTCGGTGATTCCAGTAATGCAATCAAAACATTCAAGATTTTGATAAATTCTCACTTTAGCCAAAGTAAATCAGATCCGTGCTTTTATACACTACATAGAGAAGGTATAACGTCATATGTATATAGCCACAAGTAGCAATAAGAAAATGTCCAGAATTAAAGATATTTTTAAAGGCCAAAATTAAGATTTCGGACTTAGGATCAATTCAAGATTATTTGGGCTTACAGATTCAACGAGATTTCACAAACAAGGTCCATCAAACAAATTGTTTCAAATACCAATCTTTCAATTGCAAAACATTCAGCAATTTCTTTTGGGCCATCTTACGGAAACGGCAGTTGATGTTCAGAAGGGGTTTACCAAACGTTAATCGGCAGTCTTCTGCACGTGGCGTTAAATACGAGACCAGATATTTCAACAACAGTTTGTATCGTAAGCTAGAAAAGAAGTCAGTCTACAGAAGAAGATTGGGTAGAACTTAAGAGAGTGGTCAGATACCTTAAAGTTACGTCACAGTTAAAGTTGGGCTTAGACGGGAGGATTTGTACAATACTTTCCGGATATTCCGATGCGAACTGGGCTGAAAACAAAAGCAATCGTAAGTCAAACAGCGAATTCTTGTTTATGGTGTTGGGGGCTCTTGTATCATCGAGCTGCAGAAAGCAGAAATGTATAGCTTTGTCCTCAACTAAAGTCGAGTTCATTGCACTGGCTGGAGCTGCAAAATAAGCTTTATAGTTAAAAAGACTTTTATTGGATTTTAATGAACCAATAAACCACCCAATATATATATCATACATGTAGACAACCAAAGCTGCATCAATATAATCGAAGTCGAACAACAGGTCTAAGCACATAGATGTAAAGTATCATTTTGTAAGGGACTAAATTGAGAAGATGATAAAATGCGGATATTGTCCTACTAAAGACATGCTTGCGGACTTATTGATTAAACCATTACAGGCAAGTATTGCTGCCATGCCAACTTATGAGGTGGATATAGAATGAAAAGGAGTGTTGATAATCTATGACAGCACTGTAACGTATCTTACTGACTTTTAAATTCGCAGCAACAACTTCTTTTAAAGTATGTCCTTCCTTTTTTTAAATAAAGATAATGTGTTCATTTTATAATATAATTGTAATAAGGATCTGTGTGTGTTTTCATTCTTTAAACTACAAAACAAACACCTTGCTTGTTATAACGTTTTGAATTAAAGAATGTGTTTCTAAGAGCAAAAGCATAAGTCAATTAGGAACAGGGGATATCATAAGAAAAAAGACAACAAATTCTATAATAAGCTGCCCTAGCTTAGACAATTTTAAATATTCTTGGCGTACTTAAGTTCAAACAGAATAAAAATAAATATTGTAATGGCAACAGATTACCTCCAAAAGCACTTACCAAAAAATGCATCAATATCTCCCGGTTTTGTTAGTACTTCGGTCTTACAGAAATTAAACTTTGAATTCAAGAATGCACGCCCGGTGTCATTAGACGCGAAATTCCTGCAACGGAAATACAAATCAATTAAAACCAACAATGCCACACATATTGTACAACAACTCAGACTCACTTAAGTGCGCTCCACGATTTTTTGATGTTGTCTGAGCAATTTGCACTCAACGATGTCCGGAATACAGAAGTTATAATCTTCGTGAATATATCGCATGGTGTCAAATCTGTGAAAGTACAATACAAACACTCAAGCATGACCAAGATACAATGAGTCACTAATGTAATAAAATCTAAGCAAAGCATGTAATTACGTTTTACCTTTGAATTGCCAAATCGGTGCAGATGCAGCCAATGCGCCAGTTACATGATGTGGATACTTCATACGGAACCATGCTGCCAACATTCCACCATACGATCCGCCAATAGCAATCACTGGTCTATCATTTCGACCTTCTGTTATCTCGTCTAGAAGCTGAGCATAATCGGCAAGAGCTTGCTCAGCGGTGAGAAAACCAAAATGCTGCGGACTATCGAATGAATAATTTCCAAATGGTAAAGACTTTCCATAATAACGATGTTCCGCAAATATGATCGTGGCCTTAAGTGATGGGGCTAGTTCCCACATAAAGCCGGTGTTTTGGGCAAACAGCTCAATGTCACCCTCATTGCCACAATAGAACAAAATTGGATTTGTGGGATCGTTCTCAGAGTACGAATCATTGTAGAGATATCTGAAAGGAAAACAAAAGATCACATAACAAAGAGCACCCTGTAAATTGATCGTCAAAGATCTTTTCTAATTACCGCAATTGAAAAGTCACATCGGTGAGGTAATTAAAATGATCCACCGGAACGGTTATGTTCTTTTCTTTCCACAAATATTTTTCATTTGTTTTGTCAACGTCAATTGTGGTTACTGTTTCGGCTTCAGTTGCCCTTGCTAGCGTGCCAATGCAACAGAAGCAAAAAATTATTCCGAGAATTTTCAACATTGTGACTGATGGCAGCAGATTGATTGAATTGTATAGTTGAGACCAGCCGGCAGCACGATCAATCTCGGAGAACTGCCAAACGAAAACTGATCGCAAGAAAAAGGGGAAATTTTATTTTCTCCTCTACTCTGCGTTAACGTAGCTGTGTATTTATTTGTTGTTTGTGGGTCAGACAAATTGACCGCCAGAGAAATGAATCAGCTGAACTAATGCTTAGCTAGATCTGGATTTGTCGTTCTTATCAGGTAGTAAACATCTATTTACCAGATAATCTCTGCACTTGTGAATTGTTGTACATATTTGTTTTGTGAAAATGGAAGATTTAGCATCGAGTATTTGCTTGGAAATTGAAGTGTTTGCCTCGGGTTTCGATAGCCGATAGTGATGTCTAAACGAGGTTGTATCAATAAGGCTGTTGATTGGTGAATTGGTCTTCTTTCTAAAAGGGTCTGTCTTTGGAATTTGTTATTATTGATTGACTATTTGATGGCACGCTTAGTAGTACATACAGACTCTGATGTAAATTGTTATTCAGTAATCAGTTCTGTATATTCTTGTTGTTGTAAGAAAGCGCGCCAAGAGCCATATCGTCGCAGGTAACGAATTTTGTTCCGCTTATCATGCGTAAAATGAGTTATGCATTTGCAGAACCATATGCCGTACGGCAAAGCTAAAACAAAATTATATTTCATGTTATTGTGATAATTTTAAAGAAGTGGCGTGCTGCAGGTTTTAAGTTCGTCACATACTGCAGCAGAGGTACACCAAAATAAAGCCCGGAGAATCTGCAGCCTATGCAAGCGTAGGCCGGAAATTCACGAAAGAAGTGTCCCGTGGTGGTGTTATCACATTAACTGCAAGCGTCGCAGGATGGTGTATTACCTATGCAGAGCAAACTCAACTGCTTAGCGTAATGCGTCGTATTGAGGACCAAAAGGAAAGCCGCTGACCTATAGTTCCTTTGGTCTGCGTACAATCTGAATAGAAACTTATCCCATCTGCAGTTATTCTCAAATGATGACCACCGTTAATGGAAGCTTTAACGAAGAACGTAGCCAGACCTTATGTAGGTTGAACTGCAAAAAACTCTCCCCGAAACCTTGTGTTACAAGTTCATGGCGATTTCGTTTTTCGTGATCCCATTGTGAACTGGGACCCAGAACAGACTCAGTTAATTCAGCCTTCAGACTGCATTCAGTGAAACTCATCTGTACCGATTACGTACCTTTCCTAGATCAGTTTCTGGCCAAAACCATTCCTGGGCACCGGGGCACCCTTTAAGGTAACAAGTCCTGTGACTTGCCGAAAACTCCTTTACACAAGACCGCAATCGCCTTGGAAGTTTTCGACATGTCATGTTTTGTCTAAAGAAATGTTTCATTCAGAATATTAGATACCAAAAGATGTGCTTAACTTGGGTTGATAGTAATGCCTTAAAAAAGTAGATAAGTCAGACCAGTTAGCTTCCCCCTTTTCAACAAAAAAAAACCCTGTGATGCTGGCAGCCCGGTATGGGCCATGGCCTAGCTTCTTGACACTCATTTGTGTTGCTCATGTTGTCATTTTTGTCACATCTGAGCGGGGCCTACGGTTTATCGCCGAATCTGAACGGCACTGCTTGGAAGCTTTTAATAGGCAATTTTACTTTCGGGAGTTTGCCATTGCCCGCCGAAAGGGTGATGACCGTCGAAAAATTGTTAGTGATGCCGGGGATCGAACCACGGACCTTCTGCGTGATAGTCCAATGAGCTTACCATTGCGCCATCGCCACCACCAGTTTCGTCGTTCTCAGATTGAAAAAAATCTCAATCTTGAAACGATTAACAAGAAGTCCATTTCTAGTGCATAAATCATCGATTCCGTCTAGTGCTACTTGCTTTATAGAACTACATCCCGCGCAACCCCTGTTTGCCTTTTTCATAATAAATTGGCCGCTGTCAGCACCCACAATCAGTGTCAACAAATTGTCTGTCGAAGAAAATGCGTAGCACGTATTCTTCCTTCTGGTAAATTTTGTGCTGGTAATGGTTGTGCAAACAAGAGTTTCTTGCAATGACTGAGTGCATGAATAACAACTATTGGATATGAATTTTGTTGGTGCACTGTTTCCTATTATTGTAGGATTTGATTCGGTAAACCAACATCAGAATTTTCACTTCGCAGATTTATTAAGCATTGTTGGTATTTGTGTTCTTTGTGTTTGATTTCTATAATGACTTGGCAATTTAGAAAGAAATCAGCAAATATTGGCAAGCTATAAATTAATCAGTTCTCTGCGTAAATCCACATCTGTAAATACTTAATGCTACTCAGGTAGGTCACCTTCCATACTTCTCAGATCACTCTGGTCTGAAACTACCTGACTATAAACTAGTACCATTGTTCTTTTCCTCATCCCGATCGCTCTATTTACACGCATAGTGACGCAACTTACCAAGTTCAACCACAATGCTGCTCCTATCCGGAATTTAATTTCATGTGGTTAAAATTCTATGTCTGTAAGTAGAAATGCACTTACAGGAGCCCCAAACTGGACAGCAATTCGACCTTTATCGAGTTTGATGCGCTGACTCCATTCAAAGAATTGTATCCCTATACCCTCACACTAAATGAGTTATTACGGGGCACTATATTGAACACAATTCTGGGCGGGTTTGGCATTTTAAACAGACAAATCCCTCATCGGCTGAAGAGTATCCAACCAAAAGAAAAGATGTGGCACGACTCGATCTGTCAGGGTAAGAGACATTTTTTTTCGGTGCCACAAGACCGCATTTTACATACGAAAGCAAAAGTAAACTAATACTCGACGAAACTGAACAATCCGGCATTATGGGCTCCGGATACAAATCTCTTGTATTCGCACATATACGTACGTACACATACGGTTGCCTTCGCCTGTAATGCGTCTGCCTTAAGGCGTTTGACAGAGTTTGACATCAGGCTATTATGTCGAAAAACCTCCTTTTCAGTGGATTAGAAATAACCTTTCAAAACGTTCAATTCAAGTTTTCCTCGATGGTTTCAAGTCTGATTTTCCCAAAATAAATGCTGGTGGGCCCCAGGACTCCGTTCTGTCTTCGACACTTTTTTTAATCATCATAAATGATTTCTTGTCCGCTACTTCTAATTCAATATCTTTCTTTGCTGACGATAGTACACACTATCTGCTTTTTGTACTCGTTCCCGGACTTAAGCGTTTGGCCGTCGGTTGTAGAACGGCAACGGCAGCGTGTGCTAATCTCATTAAATTCCGATATATTTTAAGTGAAATTTAAACACACAATATGTCATTAGTAACTTAAGTTTGAATGATCACATATTTCATGTGGGCAAAAATGCTTCCAAATGTAAAGGTTTCCTCAAGTGTTACACGAAATACTTTTTCCCCCTAATCTGTCCTCAATATTTCAGACATTTATCAACCCAAAATTGGATTACCATGCTCCCCCAGACCTCTTTACACTTGCTAGATAATATTTATTTAAAACCGTGCTATAAAACTCATTGGTGACAAAATTACATGTGTTTTTTTGGTATCAGTGTCAGCGCTTAATTTTCAGAGCCCAAAAAAACGGCTATCGGCGTTAACTATTCACGTTCGGATAATTTTGCAGTACTAACATTTAAATGCCGCCGGGGTAAAGCCCGGCCATTTAAAAAAGATTAAGTTACGAAGCATCAACAAGCCTCGGATATGGACGGATCTACTGTTGATAACCCACGCAAACGATTTAAGGACAATGAGCTTCGGATATGCACGTGGAATGTTAGATCCCTTAATAGACCACGTGCAGCCGAGCAACTAGCGGAGGCCCTAGATTGCTGCAAAGCAGACATAACCGCCATCCAAGCCTTCTACGAGCTCCTTAACAAGACCTACGAGCAATGCCCTAGCTTTGACATTAAAATTGTCCTCGGTGATTTTAATGCAAAGCTAGGAAGAGAGGGCATCTTTGATGGAACAATCGGAAAATACAGCCTGCACAACACCACCTCCGATAACGGATTCAGGCTAATCGACTTTGCGGCGGGGCGAAATATTGTCGTGGCTAGAACGCGGTTCCCACATCTCGACATACACAAGGGGACTTGGAGAACTCCTGATCAAACAACAGTCAACCAGATTGATCACATTGCGATCGACGCAAGACACTCCTCCAGAATTATGGATGTCCGTACGTTCCGAGGAGCCAACATCGACTCGGACCATTACCTTGTTGTAGCCAAGGTACGGTTGCGGATATCCCAAACTACGCCAAGACAAACTAATGCTGTGAGAAAATTCGACGTCAGACGGCTACAATCGCAAGAGATCGCCAAGTCCTTTTCCGATCGAGTGTCTCTTAATCGCCAGCATTAAGCATCTAAGACCATTGGAAACACCGCCAAAACGCCATCAGAGATGCCGCTTCTGATGTGCTGGGTTTCACTCGTCCACCACAACGAAACCCCTGGTTCGATGATGAATGCCGGCAAGCACATGCAGCTAAGCAAGATGCATATAACGCGGCGCTGCTTAGAAAGACCAGAGCTGCTCATGAGCTCTATGAGCGGAAGAGGAGAGACGAGCACCGGCTTCTCAGGAGGAAGAAGAAAGAGCATGAGAAGCGCGCGATTGAGGAAATTGAGAGATGCTACTCCAGGAATGAGGTTCGGAAGTTTTACCAAAAGGTAAAAATAACATGCCGCGGAAACAAACCCCGAACCGAAGCCTGTAGAGATGAACAAGGGAACATCGTAGAATCAACCTTTCAACCTGGACGATGATGACCAACAATTCCGTCCACCCGACCTGGATGAAGTGAAGATAGCCATATCGAAGCTTAAGTCCAACAAAGCTGCTGGAGCGGATGGCCTGACTGCCGAGCTCTTCAAAGCGGCATGGGATGACTTGGTAAGGGGCATACACCAACTCATCTGTAAAATATGGTCGGACGAAAGTATGCCCGATGAATGGAACCTCAGCATTGTTTGTCCAATTCTCAAGAAAGGAAACCCTCTGAACTGCGCCAACTACAGAGGCATCAGTCTCCTTAACATCGCATATAAGATCTTATCCACCGCATTGTGTGAACGCCTGAAGCCGTTTGTCAACAACCTGATAGGTCCATATCAGTGTGGCTTCAGGCCAGGAAAGTCCACCATCGACCAGATATTCACACTACGGCAGATCTTGGAGAAGACCCATGAGCTTCAGATCGATACCCACCACATATTCATCGATTTTAAGGCCGCGTATGACAGTATCTATAGAGACGAGCTACGAGGGCGGGTCAATAAGTCCGTGACTTTTGGATTAAAACACAGATTTTTTGATAAAAAAATTATTTTATTTTTCAACGTAGTCCCCCTTGAGCTCTATACACTTTGTCCAACGCTTCTCCAATTTTTTTATCCCTTCCAAAAAAAATGATTTGTCGAGGTCCTCAAAATAGGCCTTTGTTTGCGAGATGACTTCATCATTGGAGTCAAATCTTTTTCCACCAAGCCATTTCTTCAGGTTTGGGAACAAGAAGTAGTCGCTCGGAGCCAAATCTGGAGAATAGGGTGGATGAGGGAGCAATTCATAGCCCAATTCATGGATTTTTGCCATGGCAACTGCACATGTGTTTGTGGTCGACTGTGAGCAAACGCGGCACCCATCTTGCGGAAAGCTTTCTCATGCCCAAGTGATCACTCAAAATTGAAACCACTGAGCCATGCGAGATCCCTACGGCTTCCACAATCTCTCGCACTTTCAATCTTCGTTCGGCCAACACCATATCGTGAATTTTTTCGATTGTTTCGGGTGTAGAGACCTCAACTGGGCGTCCAGGACGTTCGGCATCTTCAGTGCTTGTACGGCCACAACGAAATTCAGTAAACCACTTTTTTACCATTGAAATCGATGGTGCAGAGTCCCCATAGTATTTATCAAGCTTAGCCTTGGTCTCGGTAATGGTTTTTTTTCGCAAGAAATAATGCTTAATAAGCACACGAAATTCACTTTTTTCCATTTTCTCCTCAAATTAGTGAGTAGTCTGATAAAAATAGCTGTCAAACACAAACTAACTGACGCAGCAAGTTTAAATTTTGACAGGAGTCAACTGACAGATGCCAGTTGACAGGAGCAGTGTTGCTGTTTCAGTAAAGAGGTCAGAAATTCAAAAAGTCACGGACTTATTGACCCGCCCTCGTATATAGAGCAATGTCTAGTTTTGGCATCCCTGCCAAACTCGTCCGTCTGTGCAGGATGGCGATGGAGAATGCACGCTGCTCCATCAAGGTCGGTAAAGATCTCACCGAGACCTTTGATGTCCAGAAAGGATTTAGACAAGGCGATGCGCTGTCATGCGATTTTTTCAACATCGTACTTGAAGAATAGTGCAAAACTCACGAGCAAACACAAGAGGCACTGTATTTCAAAAGTCCGTCCAAATACTCGCATACGCCGACGATATTGACATAATCGGGAGAAAGCAGCGTGATGTCAGTGGCGCTTTCGCGAGTATTGAGACGGAAGCGGCGAAAATGGGTTTAGTTAAGGACTTTGTCTACCTAGGCTCCGCTATAAATACAGACAACGACACCAGCGCTGAGATCAAGCGAAGAATAACTCTTGCCAACCGCTGTTTCTTTGGGTTAAGAAGGCAATTGAGTAGCAAAGCCCTCTCTCGGACAACAAAAGTCACCCTTTATAAGACTTTAATAATCCCGGTCCTGCTCTAAGGCGCAGAGGCATGGACACCATCAAAAATGGATGAGGGTGTTCTTGGTTGCTTCGAGATAAAAATTCTTCGGGCGATCTTCGGTCCCGTCTGCATTGACGGTGAGTGGAGGAGGAGATACAACGACGAACTGTATGGACTGTACAGCGACATGGACCTAGCCAGAAGAGTGAAGATCCAAAGACTGAGATGGCTGGGTCATGTAGAGCGCATGGACACCAATGCTCCGGTCCGAAAAGTCTTCGAATCCGCCCCCGAGGGACAGCGCAGTACGGGAAGGCCAAGACTTAGGTGGCCAACTGAGCGTGCGAAACTGGAAACAGCTAGCCAGGGATCGAGCTGGCTGGAGAAGCTTGTTGACTGAGGCCCAGGTCCACCCCGGACTGTAGCGCCACCTAAAGGAAGGAAGGAACATTTAAATTGCCCAAAAATTGACACATGTAGTAATGTATCCATACAAGTCTTCGCTAGCATGAAAAAATAAATCTGGTAGCATTGGCGCTGTCCGCGTTAACGCCAATGAATATCTTGCATTAAGTAAGAGCGTATGGGTTAAGTTGTTAGTGTAATTATCACGTATATTGGAAATAAACGTTGATACTGATGCTCTTGCCTGACCGTATTCCATTGCTATTTTCAACACCAGTTCTGCACAGGAGTTAACAGTATCATTCCGTCTCTTCAAACTTTTAACCGCAAACTTTTGCCCTCAAACCCACTTTCGGACATGCAGTTAAAAATCGTAATTCATTCCAAATTTTTCCTCTGGGCCTTGACCCTATAATTCTAAGTGTTGGATGGCCGTTCATGTTATGGGAAGCTGCAGTAAGCTCAGGTGCTCTACTAGTGAAATTTGTGTTCTAAATGTGTTAAATTTTCTAGTGTTTAATCGGACCTCTATCTCTTAAACCTCAGCTTAACGAATCGGTAGCCGATGTGACTTCTAAGGTCATTTATCCAATTCATAAAATTTTCATTTATTGCAGAGGCCAAGAGTTTACTCTTCCTCTCTTTGAAGAGTTTTCCGCGGTTTGGTGATGATTCCCGTGTTTTGTACCTACGAGAACTTGAGAATCGTCCCACGTTTCTACGGAAATAACCCTGTAATGATATATGGTTTCGAAAATTTATATTTTTTTAATTTGTATTAGTCCTTCCGAAGTCGGATTTACTGGGTTTTGCTGATCCCCAAGCAAGGAAAGGAACTTATTAATAATTAAAACAGTATAGAAAATTGGCGATGGCGATGGCGCGATAGTTAGCTCATTGGACTATCACGCAGACAGTCTGGGTTCGATTCCTGGCTGGGTCACCAACAGTTTTTCAAATCGCCATCACCCTTTCGGCGGGCAATGGCAAACTCCCGAAAGTAAAATTGCCTACGAAAAAGCTTCTAAGGAGTGCCGTTTGGACTCGGCGATAAACCGTAGGCCCCGCTCAGATGTGACAAAAATGACAACTTGAGCAACACAAATGAGTGTCAAGAAGCTAGGCCATGGCCCATACCGGGCTGTCAGCGCCACAGTGTTTTGTTTTTTTTTTTATAGAAAATTGCTTTCCATCTCGGTATACATATATTATAAGAGCGCTTAAATTGACTACTTCTGATGACTTGGGTTTTGAAAAAGGGTTAGCAAGACGGGCGCGGGTCATTAGTTGTTTAACATGAGTTTAGATCAAATTCCTAAAGCAAAGCAGGCAAAGACTCGTCGTTGAACCTTTTTACGGAATTGAAAAGGCATAGTCTGACTTCCTTCAACGTAGTCGTACAGTCAACGGTTTTTGCTACTGTCATCATAATGTGATTTTGTTGGACTATGATACTTTGATTCTTACTACTTCTTCAACAAAAGAAAAATTGTATGAAATTCCCAGGAAAATACTGAAACATTTCAAATCATTTTAGCGTGGAACAAATCATCTTTTTTCTCTATCATCCCATGCCAACGCCTTAAAACTACTTTGTTTCACAGCAAATCTTGGGAAAAAAAACTCAAAATCCAAATTGACACTCATACCTATTTGTCGACTTTAAGGTCGCCTTTGACAGCGTGTACCAGAAATACCTATGCCAGCCATGTCCGGTTTTGTGATCCTTGCTAAACTTGTCCGACTTTGGAAAAGGAATGGACTTTATCAAAAAATTGTGAGGAAGCGCTTGATCAGGCCGGGAGAAAAGTACCCATGTATCGTTCGAAATTGAAGGTAGCTAGTATTTCACATAGCTCGCTGGAGAGGCAAGTAGATTCCGACGGCCCGATTTTCGTTATTCTCTTTTGAGCTCGTATTGCACTATAATACGTCACTGTTGTCCGCAGCCGATTTTTCATATCTCTATTTCTCCCTTTAATCGTAATTCGCTGTGTTTGAAGGTGTCTGTACTAAGTATTTAAAATAATTCTACCGCACGATACGAACTCAGCGCCGAGAGCACAAGAATAAATGATAACTACGAAACGAGATAATAGAGAACAAGCAAAAATCGGTTCCATTCTGCTACCCATCCTAGTCGAACTACCCCCTCCACTTGTCCGCTCCCTTTCCTTGGCATTCGAGTATCGGTCGAGTCGTCTCGCACCGTGTAAAAGCCGTCTTTGACATTTCACCACGACTGTGTTATGAAAATCAGCGTTATACGGAGAATGCTTAGAGCAACTTATAATCCACAATCGGCAACTCAATGGACCATTCGCTTTACCATCGAAACCCAATTTTCATATTTAGATATAACGCGACCAAATAGACCACATCTAGCACGTTGTAAATAAAATACAGCGACGGTAGCAGAGAGTAATGATCGATTCGGCACCGTTCGCAATATCTTGGCTCATTGTTTACCAGAACTTGACGTCTTTTTCATGAGAATCTTGGTTTAACTTTAAAGCATACAAAATTCAGTTCATAAGTGAAGCCGGCTGACTTTGCGAATCGTCTCCGTTTCAGACGTTGGACTCTTAAAAATTTACATAAGATCCATATTTTTGGACCAACGTTTTGTTCAGACTCATTTCTGGCTTAATGGCTATATGATCATATATGTAGAAATCCTGTGACTAACATAACTCCATTTTTATTCATCATCATATCCTTTATCTTCGAAGGGTTCTCCTCAATCAAATGCTGAACCGATCTCTTGATCTCTTTAAATTGCAGTGATGAGCTTAGCCACGCCATTCACTTCAAGTCGCCAGAAATGCTCTCCGAAAATACACATTCTTGTTATTTTAATCCAGATATTCGACTATTTTCTCAAACTAACATACAAAAGAAATCTTTCTTCTCGTTTCGACAACCAAAGAACACCATCACTTTTCCGTCATTTATATTCGACACCTCTTTCTCTTCCAGAATACTTAGAAATGGGGCTATTTCTGTGCAGGTTCCACCATGAACATCGGCGTTTGCGGATCTTTCGGAATGGACATTGTTCCCTTTTTGATTGTTTCTGAGATTTCATCTTCTACTCTCAATTGTTGCAGTCAATTTGAGCATAGTCCAAGTCTTGGAGTTGATAACTTTGTTTTGTACTCCACCACAGGTTCGAAAAGAGGAATGTAGCGCTTGACTTTCGGATTATGTACCATAAATTCTTCAAGTTTTAACTTTACCAATTCATTTTTGCACCTGAAAACCGAATGCACATAGCCTTGAAACGGCACTTAGATCCCACACGTCATTTGGTAGCAGTTCTTAGATCACCCTTCGTTGATATGGTATTGACAAGGATATACTCGTATCTTGAAGGAAATGTTATTATGAAGGAATACTTTATTGGTTAAGTTGTGGCGACTCTTTTCAATAACGGTTTTAAAGGACCAGCTGACACGACCCTTCAGGGCTGACCAGAATGTGAATCTAAAGCTTGAATCTGTATAACGAACTGTCAAAAGTTGAATACACGGATAGCCGTAAGCGCCAACACAATGCGTATCTCTATCTCGAAGTTGAATAGCATCCAAGTTCGAGATACAGATTCAAGATAGAAGATTCAGATTCACATTCTGGTCAGCCCTTTAGTCGTTGTAAGGCCATTAAACCAACTTAACCCCCTTTTCAAAATAAAACTAGTTCGTGATTTAAAAAAAAAAGTTTATTGTTCTAAACTAGACATTATCTTCATCATCCTGAACCCAACCATCGTCATCCGACAAAAACCTCCTCTTTGCAGCTGTATTCATGTACGGTCGCATCACCCATTCTACGTTTGCTGCCTGTAATTCATCCAACGTTCCCAGCTTAATTTGGTATAACTTAAGCTGAAATCTAGGACCAATTTCCACCAGCTCCAATTCCTTATTCACATACTGGAATGTATGATGGCGAAAACTAATATAATCGTCATGATTCGCAAAAGTCATCACGCGTTTCGAGTCTTGTTTCGGAACAGGAAACAAATGTTTCAGAATTTTCATAGTACGCTCTGCCAACTTGGTCTTAAAGTTGTGAAATATTAAATGTGGCTTTTGTTCGCTTACTGGTCCAACTTCAGGTACATCATGTCGCATTACCACTCCAGAGATATTGAAGAACGCAGTTGGACCATAGGGCAAGTGACAAATAACCAAATTATCTGGCACGCCACGATGCTCGTGTACAATTATAAAGTCTGTGACATCATTGGCACGACATGCGTGCATCAATTGTTTCATCTCGTATTTGCCGCGGTTCATTCTCTGTGCATTCGGAAATACCAAACGTAATTCCTTGACAAACATTTTCAGACGTGCCGAAGGACTATGGGAAGTGGTTATCATGATTTTTGGATCTTCGCAGCCAGCCCATCGGTATTCGTCGTCAATGTTTGCTTCAGTGATTCCATTGGGATCTGAAAATATGAGTTTTGTTTTGTTTTTTTTTCTTTTAGTTAAGATAAATCGGACCAACTGAACCTACCATCGACGTTGTACTTTAGTTTCTCCTGCAGTTGAATTGCTTCCCTTTGAATGTTTCCGTGGATTTGAGTATTTTTTTGCAGACTGCTTTCCAGTAGATCCTTTTTGTCTTGCACTTTTTTGTGTCGTGCTTCAGCTGCTTTCTTGTAAAGATACTCACGACGGAGCCTGGCTTGTCTTCGCAGCATGGTTTTTTATTAATATCTTTAAAGCAACTATCTACTATAAACAATTTTTCAAAAATAATGAGGAAAAAATGACACTCAGTAAAGCAAAACGCGGTTGATAAATGTCAAAAATTCGAAATAAACGAGCTTCGAATATCTTGTCTTGATTTGTTCGAACTTAAAGTCACAGTAGAGGCATAATTAAATGAACATTAAAAACTGTTTTGCTATTTGTTTAAGTAGACTGTGCAAAGTAACCTTTCGGTAATAATAATTAATCTAAATAGAGTATTATAAGATAATTTAAACATCGTAGCGTTAAGCGCACTCCGAGAGTAAAATCTGCAGACCAATAGTTTAACCTACAGGCATTTATGACGCTTATTTGAAATTTAAAGTATCGCCATCATAAACTCAATAAATGAATTAAAAGGGACTTTGAGAAACTTCACCAGAGTATGTAATTACAAATCTGGGGAATTTATTCGCTATCCCCTTTATAGTGCATATATTTTCGTCTGCTGGTCAGCACCTCCTCAAAATCGAATTAAAGATCTCATCTATCATACAGTATGAAGCCTTCATCAACAACTTAATTGGTCTCTTTTAGTGCGGTTTTAGGCAAGTAAGTAGCGATTTAACAAAGACCTTTGATGTAAAAATAAGTTTTAGACAAGACGATGCCTTCATGTGCCTTTAATGTCATTGTTGAAAGAATAGTTCAAAACTCACGCGCCAACAGAAAGGGCACCATCTTTCAAGTCTGTGCAACGCGTACGCCAATGATATCGACAGAATTGGAACAACTCAACGGGCTGTCAAAAGTGCGTTCCCTGGTATTGAAACAGAAACAGCCAAAAGCTAAGTATACGCTGTCAACAAGAAGGGGCATACAACATCGACGAATTAGACAAAAGTTAAAGTCGACAGCTACAATATATTTTTGAGGTAGTAAGGCACTTTGTCTATCTTGACTCTACTATAAATTCTGTTAACAAAACCTTAGCAGAAATAAAACGCATCATCACTCTTGTCCATCGCTGTTTCTTTGATGCAATCTAAGTAAGTAGTGTCGACATAAAATTTTTACAAAGATCAAAGGTTTTAGCGGTGTGAAGGAAGAAAAGTCTATAAAACAGTATAAAAAATGAAGCAATTTGAAAGTTTTGTCGTAAAGAAGAGAGGAAGACCAAATAAATGGAAGGTGGAGAGACTTTTGAAGGTTTATAATGGCAAGTAAATTACCTGTGAAAACGGACAGCCTACGTTCCTAGAGCAAAAAAGGAAGTTTTTGGTTTCATCGTCAAATATTAAATTAAGCAAGGCTTAAGAAAAAGCCAGCGTTATCAGCCAACAAAGTGTCAAGAAAAGCATTTTTGAAAAGGTACGAAGATTGGACTTTTGATGATTAAAGATAGATAGATGATACTATTTTGATTGTTTTGTAATTGCTCTAAATGAATCGAGTTCGGGACGTTCTTGAAATTGGATAAGTTTCTTAGGTTATCTTAAACCGCAACACGTCAAATAAACAGACTGTGGACTAAACCTGGAGTTGGTTTCCAGTTGGTTTAACCCCGATGTAGAGTTGTAAAAAAGGTTTCAGATCGGTCTCGATTCACATCGTTGCATCGACTGCAAAAGGTTTGTTTGACATCCGTTGGTTAGCTTACTGGTGGAAGCACAGCGGCTTTCAGCTACTGCATTCCACGTGGTTGCGGAAATGGATCATTGGTGGAAAACTGGCGAACAATGCCCTTTCGTATATATCCCCTCTTAGTGTCGCTAAATTTCCTTGAAAAGAATCCTATGTTGATTGACGTTATTCTCTATTTGTTCCAAAGCTGCTCCAATGCAAGTTGTCGACACATCGGTAGGAAGCACGATTTAGGAAGTCTGAACGGACTAGTTTGAACTTGTAAAAACTGTGTTCTGTATCAGTAGTCCATTTAATTCGGGATATATCATTTTCGATTGGGTGTGTTATATACTGGCGACGTGCTAGTTGTAACTCGGCTATTTTAAGTAAGAATTCCATATAATAAATTCTCATATAGATGGGGCGGCTAAGCTGATGAACTGTTTGCAGCTTTGCATACCCAGCAATGTTGTAAAGTCGTGTTTTTTTATTATCAATGAAAATTTAACATTGTATCCCTTTTAATCTAAGTACAATAAAATAAAGCTTTATTCCTTTTCGGCTAGTAACTCTTTAAATAACTGAAACCTTGCAATATTTTACATGTTTGATAAATACATATGTACATATAAAATGATAAAAATATTTAACTTTTAATCGGATAGATAAATAGAAATACTAGGCAGAAGCTAATATTCTAACAAACAGAAGATCTGAAAGTCATTTCCTTTTACTTTTGCTTAAATCTATTCCTTAACTGTGTGGACATAAAACAACAAAAAAAATAAAAAAATATATCCACACAAAGATATACTGTCCAAAAATTTGAATCGAACACCAAGAAGATTGGACAAATGTCTCATTACAAAAAAAAAACATTATTCACATTGTAAATCGTCTTTATCTTGTCTATCCAAACCAATTAAAGTCTAAATTATGACCACGTTTCCTCTTGATAGCGATTTGTCTTGATCATCTTTTCAATATAAGATTCGTCCCCAACTACCTCTATCAACGCCTCCTTTACGGACTTTGGCATATTCTTAGAAGATCCTGCAACTAACACAATTCCGTTTTTATTCACCAACATATCCTTTATCTTCGAAGAGTTCTCCTTAATCAAATGCTGAACATAAACTTTGTTCTCTTGATCTCTTGAAAATGCAGTGATGCACTTAGCCACGCCATTCGCTTCAAATCGCTTGAAATGTTCTCTGAAAATACACACACTTATTATTTTAATTTAAATCTTTGATTACTTTCTTAAACAAACCTGCAAAAGAAATCTTTCTCCTCGTTTCGGCAACCAAAGAACACAATTATTTCTCCGTCATTTATATTCGACATCTCTTTTCGCTCAAGAACACCTAGAAATGGGGCTATTCCTGTGCCAGGTCCTACCATGACTATCGGCGTATGCGGATCTTTCGGAATGGACATTGTTCCCTTTTTGATTGTTCCTAAGATTTCATCATCTACTTTCAATTGTTTCAGCCAATTTGAGCATAGTCCACGTCTTGGAGTTGATAACTTTGTTTTGTACTCCACCACCGCTACGAGAAGATCAAGTGTGCCTGTTTCTGGCACCGACGCAATCGAGAAGCTACGCGACTGAATTATTTGAAACAGTTCAAATAAAATGGGTAATGTCAACGCTGATGTTGCATGTCGAAAATCAAACAAAACTTCAAGGATTGTTCTCCGCGGTCTATTTGCATAAACTATTAGGTCTTCCAAACCTTCAGATGTAGTAAATTCCTCAAGTTTCTCCTTTTCTAGTTCATCTTTGCAGTTGAGGGCTAAGAGGCCGAAGGCACTCTGCCTTGGAACTGCACTTAGATCCCACACGTATTTTGCTAGCAGTTCTAAAGACACCGGTTGTTGATATGGCAGTGGCAAGGTCATATCTGAAACGAAATGTAATCATGAAGGATAACATATTCTACAATCATGTCATACCATCAAGGCTTCACCAATAATTTTAATGATTTACAAATATTGGCGCTTGAACTGAGGCACGAAATGATATTTGTTATTGAAACTCATCTAACGAAAAATGATAAAAATAGTAAATTTAAACTTAAAAACGCTAGTAAAGGGCAGAAGGCCGACCCTTTTGCAAAGCTACTTACTAAGTGAATGCTGTATTGCTGAAACAGTTCGAATTTTAAAAAGATTGACTCAAGAATAGAACCAAGATGTACACCAGCCTCGTTGCTTCAGCTCGAAATTGACATTAATATTGTTCAAAAAATCATCTTTTTAGATAAGACGCATTTCCATCTCAGCGGCTGCGTGAACAAGCAAAATTGCCGTTGTCGTATTTGGGGGGAAAATTCACACGTGGTCATGGAGAAGCCAACGGATCCTGAATTTGCAACTGTCGGTTTGGTTTTTGGAGTGGTGGCATTATTGGCCCAATTTTCTTCCAAGATGACAATGGAAGAAACGCTACAATTAATGGAGAGTAATGGAGAAATCAAGGCTTTATTGCACACAAAGCTCAATAACTAAATAAATAAATGACTCTATTGCTTATATCCCTTTCCTTAACAACAATGGAAATAAATCAATTAACAGGTCGTAATACAAGTATTGCGCGGTTCTTCTATGTCTGTTTAATGTTTATTGATTTGCAGCAGATACAGTAATATGGTCTAGTCTATTAATTTCCATTACTAGACGACACTTCTGCCTACCTCTCAGGCAACTTCTTAATGTCGTTCCTACAAAAATTGTTTAACTTTGACGAAAAAACACCTCACTAGCCTCTTGAACATCCCGATATTCGAATTCTAAATCTTAATTTTCGGCACAAGTGGGAACCCAAAGGCGCTAAATATGGACAATCAGACAGCATGGATCATTTTTTACTGTATGTGGACAAGCTTTATCCTGGACAAATAGAAAGAACACCCCTTAGATTTACCAGACAAGGTTGTTTCTGCTCTACTCCAAACTTAAAAGTGCAAAGCTGTTGAAAGTAGACTTCATCTTAAGAATTTTCCTCTATAAACAGCTCGGAGCACCCTCACCCAATTTTGATAAAGTTCATGCCTCTGAGCCATAGAACAAGACTGGGATTACTAAGGTCTTATAAATGGTCACCTTTGTTGTGCGAGAATGCTTTGCTAGTCCATTGTCTTCTTAGCCAAAAGAAGCAGCGATTGGCAAGAGTCATTCTTCGTTTGATATCAGCGCTGATGTCGTTTTCTGAATTGATAGCGGAGCGTAGGTAGACAAATTCCTCAACTGCCTCAAAGTTGTATCTGTCGGGGGTGACATTCTATCCGCGACATCGGCGTTGGTTGTTCTTTTTATTTTAAATACTTCGCCGCTAAGCCTATTTTCGCCACTTCCGTTTTAATGGTCCCAAAAGCGCCATTGACATCACGCTGCTTTCTTCAGATTATGTTAATGTCACCGGCATATGCAAGTAATTGAACAGACTTTTGAAAGATTGTCTCCGTGAGATATTTACTGGCCTTGATGGAACAAAGACAATCTTTGTCATTCTCCACAGACGGACGAGTTTTGCAGGGTTGTGAAAACATTGAAGACATTGCTCTGAGTAGTTCATCTCTATGAATGCTATCATGCACGGTCTTAAAATGGCTGTGCGATTTTCCTGGCCTGAAGTCACACTGATATGGACCAATCCGATTGTTGACGAATGGTTTCAGGCGTTCGTACAGTACAATAGATAAGATCCTGTGGCCGATGTCAAGTAAACTGATGCCTCTGTAGTTGACACAAGTCAGAGGGTCTCGTTTCTTGAGGATCGGACAAACAATCGCATTTCTTGATAAGCGGTAATATCTGCTTAGCAGCAGCCCAGAGCTCTGATAGTTGCTCGGCTGCACGTGACCTATTAAGCGATATCCCCGATGGCGTAACTCCCAGCCTAGAGGGCGAGATGCATTATAGGTACCCCTAGGATGAGGGGTTGGTTAGACCGAGACCAGTAACCTGTTCGGGGAAGAAAGAAGCCCGTTGGAATCCCAAACAGCCCTAACCATAATCTTTCCAATTGCAATTAATTGCTTTATTCGCAACAGATCTAACCACTTCTATACACTGCTTCTTTTACTTTTTTAACTTACGGTTAACTAACGTTTCAAAATCGGAACTCTTAGAGTGAAGTTCTCCATGCAGTAAACTTTTGAATGGTTGAACAAGTCGGTGCCGAAAATCCCACTATTCGAAACTAAAATTTTCTAGGTTTTTTAGAAAACATAAACTGACGAACGCAATCTTCTGGGATCCGGAGAAAATCAAGCAAATAAGGGAAGTGCTGATGGGTCTTCATACCCAAAATCCTAGACATTGAAAAGGGCAATTTTGCAACCAAGATTACTCGCAATTTAGTGCAGACGAAACGAACAAAGAATCGTACAAATTCGTCATTGCATCTGATTATTTTCTCTATTATTCGTTATTATCATCACTAGCCGATCTCTGTAATTCACTCATAATGTAGCATGTATGTTAAATCATGCCTATCGACTGTCTGTTCCAAGGCACAGGCAGCCCTAAACGTGATTGAAAATTGGTGTACTAGAAATGGGCTTTCACTTCGTCAGCCAAGCATTGCTTTTACTAAGCATAAGTGATTCCTGCAACTCATGCTGTGAAATTGATGACGACATCGCGAAATACTGCCTTCATGAATGTCCGGCCTACGTTCTCGTCTGGCTGCAGGTACTCGGGGCTAACGTGGTGGGTGTTGGTAATGTAAACATGTTATCACTGAAGCGTTTCGAGAGACTGAGAAAAGGCACAATTGGAACATATCTATACGAGTAACTTTAAGAATGTAACGCAGTTTGTCTGAGCTGCGACAATAGTGACACAAAGGTAGAAAACAGGCCAGGAATAACTCTTGCCAATCGCTGCTGTACTACAATTTTGCAATTATAAATAAATTACTCTCAAAAAGAAATAAGAAGCATAAAAATGCTTAGACCAGCTCGCGTTAATGAAGGGTGATATTAGTTAAGGTCCAGGGCTTGGACTAGACTAGCCCCACGCTAGGTAAAGCAGACTCATGCATGCGCGAAGCAAATGTAATGCCAATTCTCTTCGCTGACGACGCAGTTATACTTAGCGATAACGTCGAAGATTTACAGAACGCCTTAGATTCATGGAGAAATGCGCTAGAGAGAAACGGGTTTAAAATAAGTCGTTCAAAGACGGAGCATTTGACGTGCCCATTTGCGCATCCGTTGCGACCTGTTCCGGATATAATGTTAGACGGAATAGTTCTTCCGAAAAGCACGATCTTTAAGTACTTAGGATCAATCGTTAACATGGAAGCGAAATGTGACGACGACGTAAACCACAGAGTGAGTGTGAGATGGATGAAATGGCGGGAAAATTCGGGAATCTTTTGCGACCGAAAATTTCCACTTAAATTAAAGGGGAAACTCTACACCACGGTTGTTAGACCAGCTCTTATATACGGTTCACAGTGCTGGACAATGTACGAAGCGTTTAAAAACAAAATGATGGCAGCGGAAATGAAAATGTTAAGGATGTCTAGTGGAGTCACTAAACGCGATTGTATTAGGTCTACGCGTATAAGAGGAAGTCTACATATAAAGAATTCGGTAACCGAACAGCTTGAGGCGAATAGAATAAGCTGGTATTGCCACGTTCAAAGAAGATCTGCGGAAAGTCCGGTTAAAAAGGCACTATCAACTAAGGTCACTCCAACTGTAAGAAAACGTGGTCGGAAAAAGAATTCCTAGATTTCTCAGATGGCAAATGCGCAACAACGCCTGGGGCTTGCCACTGAAGCGATCCAGCATTATGTAGACGCGTTCTGCGGTCTGCGACATTAGCCAACCCCATAAGCGGAGCAGCAGCGATGCAGTAAAAATGGGAAACTCGTTACGCATAAGTTCGCATAACGAGGAAAGTGTTAATAAAAGGATAAGAAGAAGAAGAAGGTAAAGCGGACTCAGTAAATACTTTATACTGAAAGCAGTTTTTGATATTGCCCGATTGTCGTCATAATTATATATAAGGATCTCACATAAAAAAAAACACTGTGGCGCTGGCAGCTTGGTATGGGCCATGGCCTAGCTTCTTGACACTCATTTGTGTTGCTCATCTTGTCATTTTTTGTCACATCTGAGCGGGGCATACGGCATATCCCCGAGTCCGAATGGCACTCCTTAGAAGCTTTTTCGTATGCAATTTTACTTTCGGGAGTTTGCCATTCCCCGCCAAAAGGGTGATTGCGATTTGAAAAATTGTTTGTGACCCAGAAGGATTGTACATACAAGCGCAAATATTACATAATCACATTTTCTAACTTCTAAATGCAAAATGATTATCCTTACCTTCATGTAGTTCGTTAAGTTCGACAACTGTATTTTGATTAAAAGGCAGCTTGTGTTCGGTAAATATATCAAAAAGTTCTTTGACATTTTCATCAGAGTTACATGGACGCACCTCAAGAACATCACCAGGATTCCAAGAACATCCATTGAAGAATTTCAATTTAATCGATCGAACGTCTTGAAAATGATCTTTTGAAGTTGTCCTAATATTTTCCTAAAAGTAGGGATACTATAAGAAAAACTTAAGGTAAATCTTGTTTACAGCAAAGTGTACAATTATTTTAAAACTAAGTGGCTTCTCCTTTATGGTCCACTTTAGGATAAGCAAATCAGCGCAAGACACCTTATCACTTTCATGCACATTCCACTTGTAACAAAAACTCGACGGGGAAACTTTTATTAAATGAGGTTGGTCACGCTTCAACACAAACCATAAGCTTTGAATCCATGGCAATAAGGTGGCCGCCATTCCGTGATCGTGCTGATCATCGCAGAGTCCTGCAGAAGAATTAGTCAATGAATCAGAAGAAAAAAAAAATTATTTTTACCAAGTGGAATAAGGGGACTAGCGGATAACTGAATCAATCTTTTGTTTAACTTTTTAGCTGCAAAATTATATTTTGCATAACTAGAATCTCCGAGTCCAACGCAGCCAAACTTTAAGCATTGCAAGGAGTTTGTTAGCAAACTTTTACGCAAAAGAAATTTCCAAAATTTCTTCATATTATCAGGCTCATCGCCTTGTCCAGTTGTAGCGACAACAAACACAACTAATTGTTCCTTGATTAGATTCTGAATATTGTAGTCATCCATACTCATTACAGGACCTGTGAATGAATACTGCTTCGACTCTCTCCATATTTGTTCGGCCACGTCTTGTGCTGTACCAGTTTGGCTGCCATAGAGTACAAGAAGTCGCATAATGGTGGAGCTGGAAAAATAGAAAGAAAAGGTTAAGTAGCGTTTATAAATTATAGTAAGCACAATGTATGATGCGAAGTCAATAATTTATCGTTTGCAATCCTTTTCTACGTTTGAAAAGCACAATTCAAGCCTTAAAATCCTCAATTTGCAGGTTTCCTTAATGACAACTTTCAAGCCTTTCCAAGTTTTAAACTGTAACTATAAAACAAATATCAACAAAACTCAGTTGACTAAAAAAAATGGAAAACTTTAGCATAAACTACGGTGATTGCTACAGATAAAACAAACAGCATCTGTTTGTGTGTGGATTCGTTGTAAGCAGCGATCTTAAGCCAGAAGTCTTGAGTTTTGAACACGTCGGCGAACGTCTCATAACAATATGCGTCAAGACTTTTATTTGCCAACATCAGCCTGATATGCGCTCACGAAACTACAGTCGCAATCACAACAAACCGTCAGAGTGTTTGCTGATTGCGTATTTCACAACCTGTCGAGAAGAATCCATGAAAGCACACGTAGGGAGACAACACCCCAACTCGGTAGGAAATGACTTGATGGAGAGCACGTACCAACTGATTGAAAGGATTTGGTTGGCAGATTATGCCAGAATCAGCCCAGGCTTGGTATATGTTCCAAACTCGTCATATCGTGCAGAACGACGATGAAGAACGCTCGCTGTTCCGTAAAGGTCGCAAACAATGTGTCCGTATGAAGGAAAAACTAATTGATGCAGTCAACAAGAAGCGACACACAACATCGACGAATCGGACAAAACGTCAAAATAAACATACGGCTACAACTTGCTGACTCTTTAAAAACCTTTACCATCTCAGTCCTACATTATGATATAAGTTGATGATCATATCTTTGGCCGTTTCGAACAAAAAATTCTTAGAGCTATATTTGTTCCCATTTCTGTTGACGGGGTTTGGAGGAGATTTAACACGAACTCTGCGGGCTTTACATTGCCATTGACCTGGTTAGGAAAGTGTACATTATTCGCCTTAAATTGTTAGGACAAAATAACACAAACGCTCCAGCCAAGAAAGTACAAGGTAGTAAAGAAATAGAACAACCTAAAGTGCACCGCTGGAGACAGATACCGCGTTAACTGGAGAGACCTTTTGATTGAGTTCCAGGTCCATCCCGGTCTAATTAAGTAAGTCGCCTTTTACGACATGACGGGAAACAATCCCCGATATGTTCATATATCTTTATTCTATAAGCCGTGGTGCATTTTATACCATTATAATGGTATTTTTTTACAAACACTATTTCTAATAACCACATTCGTTCGATATTTATCGTCCAAAAAATTACACTCATAATTTTGCGATCTAAAGCAACAAAAACGAAATTAAACTTCCAGTATTAAAAGGCTTAAATAACGAGGGCACTACTGTATGTTCGATGCAACCCGCTGGTTTCAAACCACTCCATGGTAATGGTACTTCGGAAAACCAATGACACAGCGCTTACAAAAATTTATTAAATTTAATTAATTATACTTACCCTTAATTTAAATACTTTTTTGAAAAAATGTCTTAGATTTGTCGATTTTATTAATAAGAATTGGGTTGTCAACTACACCACAAAACAGCTGAACCAACCAAAATACAAAACACACACTCAAAACGTCAAAGAATCAACTACTACAGCCATAGTGTTAACAGAGGTGTAGGAAGTTTATTCGATAACGAAAACTATTACGTTTTATAAGCAAAATTCCCAGAAATGGGCACAATTTTTGTTTTTAGAATTTAGTAAATTGTTTTTTAACAACGTAGCTTGTCACTTGTCATAATAGAAACAATAATTAATGATATTATTTTAGAAAAAAAATAATTTAAAAAAATAAAATTAAACAAACTGACTGTGAATACTAATAGAATGTTTTTCTATCCACACATGGTAACTCCTACCATACGTCTTTGTTGTTTTTTTGTTTAATGGCTGTGGCCCATTCCCCCAATTCATTCAACACATATTAAAACTCATCCTCTTCATTCAATTGTCGTACAAATCAGCCGTGGCGTCGCAGAAAATCAGCTGTGCGAACATAAATACGAGTAATTAATTTACATTTGATAATTGTTTACCCTCGTCACTCAAACAAAACATTTATCAGCATTTGTCTAGTGGAAAATTCTGAGCAAAAACTAAAAGAAAACGCACTCCCAAGATCACCAGAGAATTTATTGTTTTCTCTAAAATAGCTGTAAATCAAAGTCAAAAAAAATTTTCATTTAATTTCATTTTTTTTCCTTTTTTTTTTTTCACATTGATGCAAAGAAAAAAAGGGAGTGTGTCGTAGAAGCTGGAAGAACGAAGAGAAGAAATAAAAATGTCGGAAATAAAATCAATGGAACACGCTACGCTCAAGGTACCCTATGAGGTGCTGAATAAGAAATTTCGTGTTGCCCAAAAGACACTCGATCGAGAAGTTGACCAGACATTTAGTGCCACCAAGGAGGTGGAAAAAGCCATGAAGTCACCAAATCCCACAATCGATGAGATAAGCAAACTGATGGGTGGCGTTGTGGAACGATTGCAAGTACTCAAACGGAAGGCTGATGAGAGTATATCGGATGAGTTGGCTGCCAGTTATGTGTGTAAGCGAAAATTGGAGCATCTGAAGGCTAATGCATCACCTGAAATGAAGAAAAGCTATGAAATCTGGCAAGCGTCTGTCGACCAATGGAAAAGGGTAAGGGAGCCGATGAGACAATCGATCGCGATTAGGTGGGTTTTGCTTATTTGTTGTTTGTAGATTCGCATGGATCGGATGGTCATTGAGCATCTGTTACGAATGGGATACTATGAGACAGCCGAGAAGTTAGCTGACCGCAGTGATATTAGACATTTGACTAATTTAGGTAAGATTTGTTCTTTTCTATCTATTATTGATAAAGATTTTCCTATGATTAGGCTGGCAGACCACAACAACGCAATTAGGCGACTGGAATTTGTGTAATCGTTATTTGTTATAATTTGAGGTTGGCGTAAATATTTTGGGAGTGTAGATAATAGTGTTTCTTGTGTTTAAACTGAACTGATAAACTTCAAACAGAAATGAATGGCTTCAAGTCGCTTTTGGATGAACCCATAGTTTACTAGGCATTCCATTTAAGTTGTAGGAGCCAGAAGTATAAAGCTTCGAAGTCAACCAACCCCGAGAGTCCATATCACTCATGCCAGTTTTGATTTAATAAAATTGTATTCCTGCCAGCGTATCATAAAGTACATAGTTGTTATGATTGAAAAACAACCCATCACGACAGGCAGAAAATCAATTAAATTAGGATTCGTTGTGGTTTGAGTAAACGTATTTTAAATTCTTTGTGCTATGTCTTATTTACTTATAAAGGTGGCACTACGCTCCGAGATGAAGAACAGTCCCAACAAATAAGCGTCTCTAGCTAGCGTTGTCTTTTGCCAGCTGCTTCCAGTACTTTACTCCAAGTTACCTGAGGTCCCTTTCAGTTTACATCTCCAAATTTGTATGCAATCGTCCTTTGGAATTAGAATCCAAAACTCTTTGTCGTCCATTTGCATTGGATCTGTAAGCACATGAGTAGGTCAATATCGCTGTTCTGTTCTGTCGTTGAATTCCGTCCACGTAAATTGAATGTCTACGAAACTGCCAAACATAGCAAGACTGTGATGATATGTGTCTTATATAAAGCTGGTTTAGACTTCTGAGAGAGGGTAGCGGTACACAACTGGCTCCTAGGTCCAAAGCAACAGCGATTAGCATTCTGTGTCTAATTTCTGCGCTCATGTTGTTGCTACCTATTCCTGCGGAGCTAAGTTAGAATTATTTTGTGTTGTGAGTCCTATTCTAATAATAGTATGAGTATTTTGTTTTGCCGTTCTTTACTGTCAATCTTGCTGTGTTCGTCCAATCTTAACTTTCATTTTGGTACCCAAGTTATAGTGTCGATATATAAAAAAAATAATTGCCTCTAATGTTCCTCAGTCCGGAGTCAACCTCCGCGATCTGACAAGTCTGGCAGGGATGTCAAAACTAGACATGACGTTGTATAGCTCGTCCATATGCACGCTGTCATACGTGACTTGGAAGTCGACAAATAGATGGTGCGGGGAGATCAAAAATTGCTGGGTCATTTCCAAGATCTGTTGCAGTGTGAATATTTTGTAGACCTTCCTGCCCTTGAACCATACCGTATTTGGGTATGTACCAAGCAGTTTCTTCATGAACGGTTTCAGACTTTCACATTATACGACAGAAAAGATCTTATAGACAGTGCTTGGGGAAATAATTCCTCTGCAGTTGTCCCAGTCGAAGGGTGCCCTTTTTTGTGCATCGGGCGCTGAGATATAATGCTTCGGGCATGCTTACTATTGACTATGACATACAGATAAGCTAGTGCGTGTTCCCAACCAGGTCACCTTCAGCTGCTTTCAATAGCTCAGCAGTCGTCCGTATGCATTAGCAGCTATAACAGACTTAAGATTCGATATTGCTACAACAACTTCGTTTATGTCAAGGAAACGGAATTCTCTTGTCTTCGTCAAATATGAATGGTTCGTTCTAGGTGAAAGCGGTATTTGGACCGTCATCGTCGTTATACAATCTACTGAAGTATATTCTCAGCATCGTCTTTAATTTTACTACAAGCTTCCAACTTTCTAACGTCAGTCCTGTAAGAGCATCTCTGTATGTCCCAGGTCACGTGTTTCTTTTTCTTTCTGAGAAACCTGCCCTCTTTTCTTCTTTTTTTCTCGTAGAGTTCACGAGTACAGTTTTGTGAATGCGGGCTCGGATTTATTTATTTATTTTATCAAAATAATTAATTCATAAACTATTTACATCGAAGACTTCAGGGTAGCATTTCGAGAGAGCTTGAGAAAAACGCAATCGTACAATCATCAAATGATGTCTTGCGTTGCAGCTTTTCGATGTCAAATTTTGGTGGTCTTCTTTAAGTCCGTTGTGCCGCTGATATCTAGAATTTTGGAGAAGTGTCAGGCGTCAATCAGTTATAGATTTGATTCAAATATGTCAAAGTTAGTCGTTGATATGTCAATAGGTAAGTGGAGTCCTAGTGGAAGACGGTTTTTAATTTTGACCGCTGGCGATGTGCTGTTGGCTCATAACTAACTGACTCTTATTTTTGTCACTATGTTCAAGGTGCAATCTCATATCGACGTGTGATTTTGAGCAATGTAAGCCGATGGTTTTCATTGACATGCACCGTGTCAATATTAACAGACATCTCTTCAGTACCCTTAACAGTAGCCGTCTCAACGAATCTGCAAGTGGTATCTGTATTCGGTGTAATCTATAAAACGGATCTGTAATTAAGAACGCTGTTGTTTCTTTTGCTTCAAGTTATCATGAAGAAGTCTCGACATAGAGGATGCAATCAATATCGCAGCATTTAACGGTGTTTGCAAACAAATCCTGATTGCAGATGCTGACGACGTCCTGCTTCCACTGGTCGATTCACGGCTTAACAATCCCAATAATTCTCCCAGATTATGTAGCGGTAGTGTCTGATGGATCGTGTCTAAAGCGCAGGCAGTCCTCGACGTGATCAACGATTGATGCACTGAAAATGGGCTTTCCGTCAATCCTTCAAAAGCTGAGGTTGTTCTCTTTATGAGAAGTCGGGGGCTAACTGGTCTGTTATATCATTCAGTGCTTAAAAGCATTGCTCTTCAATTTCCCAAAGAAGCTAAGTATTGGGGTATCATTCTAGATAACAAACTTTTTGGGTAAATATGTCAAGCTGAAAACCTATCTCAATTGTCCGATGCAGCAAGCTTCAATGAAAATATTACTTTTACTTTTACCAGACTCCATAGAATTGCAGTGAGCCACTTAGTGAAACAATTTACATCTTTTTGAAGCATTAAACAGTCATTTATAGTTGCATACATAAGGCAAATAGCAATGATTTAACAGAGTCGGTAGATCGTTAATAAAAGGTAAGAATAGAGAGGCAGAATTGACGAGGCGATCTAAAAGTTTTGGAATGACCGAAAGTTTAGTAATTGGTCTATAGTTTTAAACAAGATGTTTAGAACCAGATTAAAAGATAGAATCTATCGCGAGATCTTCCACGCATCAGGAAAAAATCCATCTAAAAGGACACTGATAAGAGAGAACTAGGGGAGCTAGAACAATATTTTAGAACGATGGGAAAAAATCCCATTATTTTGTTGAATTTGATTATGAAATTCGATCTCGTTCATATGGCGATCTATTCTTTGAGCCGATTTTCCATCACACTTCCACACATATCCAGAAATCAAACGGCAATTTAATGAGTGAGCGGGGGGGCCATTCGACAGAACCATTTCTCCATGTTACACGATGGAGTCTCTTAAAGCAGATGTGGGTTTGTCGCTCTCCTATAACGCATATTTTGGTTATTGACATTCATCGTTGAAAATGAGATTTCGATGAAATTCGGGATTTTCCTCAAACTTTTGCAGAGCCCAATTGGAGGAATTTAGGCACTTCAAACCTCAGGAGGCTTAAGTAGTTGAATTAATTTAGTCTTGCGAAGGTGTAGGCCAAGATTTTTACACAAAATTCGCCGCAATCCGGACTAAGAGATTCCTTACTCCTTTAAACGATGTGGAATCGATTGATTTGGCTCATTTTGAACTGAAGCACTTACGTCTATTTAGTGAGACGTTTGTAACGACCAAAAATTGGAATAAGCGTTCCTAAAGTTGCGACCACCGAAGCAAAATTTTGACAGTAATATTTTCAAAGCATTTCAAACCGTTACACGTTCGTGAACTTCATCATCCTTAGATGATTTTGGTACAAATTATAAAGTCTATCCAACCTACCAAGCAACTGCGTAATTTAACTGCGGTTTTCATCTTCTGCGTTGTCTTTTCGGTATAGACTCAAAGACTGCGGGCAGGAAAAGGTTTACATTCACTCTACATATGCTAGCCACCACAGGCTACTGGTGCGCAATTTTCTGACAAGATCGATGTATTCCTATAGTACGTTTAGTTCTTCGTTGACTCTTCATCTCCAAAGCTCCCTAATGTAAACGGGACCGATTATTTTACAAAGAATTTTTCCGTTGAATCGGCCAAGGTTATTTCAATCCGCTTTCCATATTTGGAGTCCATATTTCAGTGTCATGAAGTGGGACATATACATACAGAGTTAGTTATTCGTCTACTTATCCCAAACAGCGATTCGCAATAGTGATTATTCGTTCTATTTCTACTGAGATGTTTGCAATATGGATAGAGGCAGAGCAAATGATGGCTCTTCTTTTTGGTTATGCTCTCATTTATCGCTTAACTGATTTTGGTAGCTACCCTACGCACGGATAACTGCCCATGGAGTTCTGCTAATATCATCGAAGTGCGCTGTAGTTACGAAGACTTTTGAAAGATTGTGCCTCCAAGTATGATACATATTAAAGAAGACAGATGAAAGTGAATAACCTTGTTTAAAACCTTTATTGTCATCAAATGTCTCGATTAAGTCTTAAACGGTCATGGCTTTAACGTTCATCGAATGAAAATGAGAAAAGATGTTTTCTTCGAAGTATTGCCTATCGATAACTATACATTTTACTACATGCCTGACAATCTGTGGAGACCAGAATAGGCAATAGTATGAAACTTGTTTTATTGTAAGTTGAAAAATGTTGTTAGATGTCAGATGTGAGTTTGATGATTTCATATTTAAAGACCTGATACAGCTCATCTACTAAAATTGCGCCCTTAAAGCCGATGAAAGGTGGTGGGTATCAATTGAAACTTGTTGAGTTCTTTCCAATATCTACCAGATTATGAAAGGTCGATTGTGGACTTTTCAGGCCTGAAACCAATCAGTTTGTTAACAAAGGGTTTCACGTGTTCACCCAATGCTGAGAAGACTTATGCTTGGTCTTCTGATCAGAACTTAGAAATAAGTTGTTACATGCATCTATATACATCATCGCCGGTAAGAATGAACGGAACTTATAACTACCATCTTCAAAATGGTCTAATTTGCCTGACGGCGAGATTTAATATTTCGTCGCCGTAATATAGCTTTTAAATATTCTTAGCATTGACTGTGACTGATACAAGATTACCTTCTTCCTGTCTAATGGCTTCGGTACGGGTCTCCTTGACACGTTTTTTTTTTAAATTTCGCTTAAGCTTCTATGCTTTATTCCTGCAGTACAAACTTCAATATCTTCGATCGCACGCTTCTCGTGCTTTTTTTATTTTTCTGAAGAAGTCGATGTTCTTCCCGTTTCTGGTCTCATACTTCGTTATAGCACCGCTTTGCACGGTTCTTCTTTAGCTGCATGTGCTTGCCGCAATTCTTTAAACCTGGGCTTTCTTCGTTGTGGCGTCTCTGGTGTTACGTAGGCAGCATTGCCGTTGGCCTCCGGCACCCGATACTGGTTGGAATAAGATACAATAGTTAAAATATTTTGGAATACGCGTACGGCAAAGATTTTGGAGATTTTTTTTATTAATTCATACTGCCATAAAACTCATTGTTGGCTGCCCAGAAGGTTTATCCAAAATAAGGGAGGCACGCCTTACGTCGAAAAATGATCAACTTGATTGGGCGTTTCATGATATGTAGACCGCTGTGTCTCTCGTGTATGTTGTCATACCTCCTTCCACCGACGATCATTGCTGAGATATAAAAAGAACTTTATTGTTGTGCTGCTGGCTTAATTCAATTTATGAGGCAGTCAGCAGAATCCCGATCAATCGCCCAGCAGTCTGTCCAACCCACTACAATTTTATTTTTGATAAAACTTGTGCCTTTATACTTAAGCTGTTCTAAATCATAACTTTACTCACTCCATTTTTTGTTTTTTTTTTTGTTGTAGACATTTTCCAAACATCGCGTGAAGTCGAAGAGGATTTGGCTAATCACCGCACCACAAAATGTGTCCTTTGGTGCAATGACAACAAATCTAAACTTCGGAAAATTAACTCAAACATTGAATTTCAGCTACGAGTACAAGAATTTGTAGAACTGATTCGAAGCAATGACCGTATCGAGGCTGTGCGTCATGCACGCAAATACTTTCCTGCTTTCGAGAAAACACAATTAAATGAGATTTGTAAATGCATGGTACTTCTAGCTTATCAACCTGGGACCTTAAGTAAAAACGGTAACTCAATATTACAATTCTAACCAACTTCGTATTAATGATAACTATTCTATTTGTCAGAATTTCAACCATACAACAGTCTATTTGACTTGAGTCGTTGGGATACACTTGTTTTGAATTTCCGCAATGAGAACTATAGATTATTTCAATTGTCAACACAGTCTCTGCTCAGTGTTGCAGTGCAGGTAAAGAAATTTAAAATAAACCGACTAATGTACGAGCAATGGACTTAATTGATTTCTCCACTAGGCTGGCCTTTCGGCACTTAAAACAGCTCAGTGCTATTCGCCAACATGTAAAAATCTCAATTGCCCAGTGTGCCAGGAGGATTTCAACCAAATTGCCATGACGTTGCCATTTTCACATTGTGTACAGAGTAGGCTATTCTGCCGGTAAGAAATTGGTTACATTCCGATATGAAGACACCTCTGAAAATTATTTTATATTTTAAGAATTACTGAGTTGCCATTGAACGAGCACAATCAACCAATGATGCTTCCAAATGGACAGATTTATGGCCAACTGGTGAGTTCCTCTTAAAAGTTGATTTCTTTCTTCTTTTTTTGTCTTACGATGAGAGCACAATTTCAGGCAATCCCACGGATAACAGATGAAAACGGCACGGTTGTTTGTCCCATCACGAAGGATAAGTTTACAAATCCGAAAATCGAAAAAGTGTTCTTCATGTAAACGAGCACATGTCTGACACACATATCCTATATAGTTTTTTTTTATTTTTTTGTTTTTTTTTTTTTTTTGTTTGATAACAAGAGCTCGTGATGTTATTTACCTATACACTCTTTAAATTTTAAGTTATACATTTATTTTTTATTTTTTTTCTTAATATTTTTAAGAATTGGCAATTTTTTTCATTGCCCCTTTGAAATGGATAGGCATACTGATGTACAGCGTTTGCTTTTACATTTGTTTTTAAAATTGAATTTGAATACCCCTAAGTTTTTGCGTTGTACTACCTTATATATATTTGTATAAATACTGCAGGTAATTATATTTTTATCTATGTATAAATATGATTCATAAATAAAATGAATTCTGAACTATGTATCTCAATACTGAAGTACTACGGACATAAATTAAAATAAAAAAAAACTGAATATCATTTGCAAATGGATCGTTTTTATTTCTTACTTACTTAGGTTGCTACCTACACTCCGGGATTGGCTTGAGTTTCAACTATGGCAGCTATGTTGTTTTCTAGCTGCTTCTGATTTCCCTCGCCAATGGTAGTTATGGAGCACTATTTTCGTTGTCCAGAATAGTGAGCTCCGCTGACTTATAAGCTTACAATAAACAGTGGGCCAGAGTAAAAGTGTTTTCAAAAACGTTAAACTAATAAAGTACTGCAAAAGTTGCGTGCAATAATGTAGATTATCTGCAGAACTACAGTAGTTAAATTGTATTACTCTTGAGTTTATAAACGTCAACGTGTCGTTATCCCTGTGCAAATTACAATGGTAATTTGCGTATTTCAATATGTTAAAGTACTTCGCAATAGTTTTGCGTTTTTTGGTGCAAAAAATAGAAGTGCTAATGAAATATTTCATCAACGCCAAAGCATCTGAATATTGAACAAAAAAGTGCAAACAATTTTGATTGGAACGCGCATCTCACTGGAACCGAACTTCGCTGCGGGAGAAGAAAAAAAGTGCTACCACTTGCGAGTACTTTAAAGAATTCAATAAAACATAACCACGGCAGTTCCTCCACCATAAGGAGGGACTCAGAAAAGGGTAACTTCTGCCATCAAGAGTCTTGCCGTTGAGAGACTATGGAAACCTAAAAACAGAAAATTGAAAATCTTGAGTGCCTCCAAGCATTCATAAATTTTTTTCAATTAAAAAATATTTTATGCTGGCACAAAATGTGAATGTAATTTATTTTTTTTAAAGTGCAATGAATAATCCTGAAAAGTAAATAACATTTTACTTTAAAACAAAATAAACATCCACTGCGCGAATATTATTTTTTGTTGCACCGACATGACATCATACAAGCGGCTGCAGAGATTGACGCGCAGTAACCACGCTCAAAAACACAGTACGGAAAACAGAAGTGGCGTCTGGGTACAGGTACAGGTATAGGCTTTCGTCAAAACTTTGGCAGATGGTCATCAATCAACTTCTCGTCTAGCTTTTTGCAAAGTTCTGAAGATCAGTGGGATCGAAGCAAAGGAGCCATCAGAATAACCACAAATTAAGTGTCAGATTTCAGCCGACCACGCTTACGAAAACACTATATTAACACATGAGGCAAACAAATTCTTCACTAAAGAAATACTGCAAGAGAAAAATATCGGGTTTTTTGGAGAGAAAAAATCAATAACAACGTGTCAAGCCGAGATCGAACGGGCTATAAAGAGTCATGTCTACTATTGGCTTTGGGATGCCGTGCGAAATAACAATATAAAACGCTCACGGATCTGCAATGGTCAAAAGAAATCCTACCGAGGTTTAGAAGTAGAACAATGGATTCAGCGAATCAGAGCAAAACTACATTTCCTTGGCCTAAGAAACCAATCGATAAAGAAGGAACTATTAAGAAACACTAGAAAGACTTTATATTCAAATCCCTTATTGAATGTATGTGTCTTGGAGGAGATGCATTTCCGAAATCATCGTAACAGATCTGCACGTTTTGACAAAGATGATACTTCGAGGGGTTCCTATTTCGAACTCGTGTGAAGTCTGATATTGACCGGGCCGAGCACCCTTATCCATTTTTAAGAATGTCCTGCACCATAGAGCAGGACTGGAATTACTAAGGGTAACTTTTGTTGTTCGAGAGAGGGTTTTGCTAGTCATTTGTCTCCTAAGCCGAAAGAAGCAGAAAATGGCAAAAGTTATTTTTCGTTTGATCTCAGCGCTGGTGTCGTTGTCTGAATTTATAGCGAAGCCTAGGTAAACAAAATTCTTAACTACCTCAAAGTTGTACCTGTCGAATTTGACGTTCTGTCCGCGACATCGGTGTTGCGTGTCGTTTTTGCTTGACAGCATATACTTGGTCTTACCTTCGTTCACCGCTAAACTCATTTTCGCCGCTTTCGCCTCAACACTTGCAAAAGCGCATCTGACATCACGCAGCCTTGTTCCGATTATTTCATTATCATCGGCGTATGCGAGTTATTGGACGGAGTTTTAAAAGATTGTGCCTTTAGTGTTTGGGCGTGGGTTTTGCACTATTCTTTCAAGTCTTGTCGCCTTGTCTTAATCCTCTTTTTATATTAAAGGTCTCGGTAAGAGCTTTACCGACCTTGACGGAGCAGCGTGCATTCTCCATAGTCATCCTTCACAGGCGGACGGGCTTGGCAAGGATACCAAAACATCGGAAATACTTTCGTCTGAGCATATTTTAGAGATGAGTTTGTGTATGCCCCTTACTAAGTCATCCTATGCCGCTTTGAAGAGCTGGGCAGTCAGGCTCTCCGCTCCAGCAGCTTTGTTGGACTTTAGCTTAGGTATTGCTATCTTCACTTATTCTAGGTCCGGTGGACTTAAATGTTGGTCTACATCTTCCAGGTTGAAACGTTCATTCTGTATACAGGCTTCGGTTCGGAGCTTATGTCCGAGGCATGTTTTATTTATCTTTTGGTGAAATTTCCGAATCTCGTTCCTGAAGTAGCATCTCTCAATTTCCTCGACCGCGCGCTTCTCATGTTCATTCTTTTTTCTCCTGAGAAGCCGGTGTTCGTCTCTCCTCTTCTGCTCATAGAGCTCGTGAGCAGCTCTAGTAGTTCTTTGCAGCGCCGCTTTGTGTGCGTCTTGCTTAGCTGCATGTGCTTGCCAGCATTCGTGATCAAGCCAGGGGTTTTGTTGCGATGGTCGAGTGAAACCCATCACATCAGAAGCGGCATCTCTGATGGCTTTTTGGCATGGCTGCCACTGGTTTTCGATGATTGATGCTGGCGGCAAGTGATTTCTTAACAGATAAGGGAGACTCAATCGGAAAGGGATTTGATCCCTCGCGATTGTAGCCCTCTGACGTCGAAATTCATCACAATATTAGTTTGCCTTGGCGTTATCCGGGATATTCGTAACCGTACCTTGGCTAGAACAAGGTAATGGTCCGAGTTGATGTTGGCTCCTCGGAACGTTCGGATATCCATATGTGGTCAATCTGCTTGACGGTTGATTAATCGAGAGGTCTCCACGTTCCCTTGTCAATATCGAAATGTGGGAACTGCGTGCTAGTTACGACAACGTTTCGTCCCGCCGCAAAGTCGATTAACCTGAATCCGTTATCGGAGGTGGTTTCGTGCAAGCTGTATCAACTGACAGTACTGCCAAAAATCGCCGAAGACAATTTAAATGTCATAGCTAGGGCATTCCTTCAAGGTCTTGCTCAAGAGCTCATAGAAGGTATCCTTGGTGTCGACATCTTTTTCCTTCTTGGGGGGGTGCGTGCATATCAGGCTAATGTTGTTTTAAGAATACTAAAAAACGACATCTCTTGTGGTCGAGAAGAAACACCTTTCCTTTCTGGTTATTGGTTGGTATGTATATATTTATTTATTTATTTGTATGTACATTTAGGTATTTATTTGTTTGTAAGTTTTTCTTTCTCATAAAACTGTATGTCCTATATTTCATATATGTAAATGTATGTATATCAAATCAAAATTTCTTAAAAAAAAAGTCAAATATTTGTTTGCTTGCGAATATTTAACATAAATATAATTTCTTTTCATTAAAATGATTTTTCATTTTACAAATACAATATCATACAAAAACTAAGGTTTTGATGTTTTAAAATATTTATTTTATTAAAAGTTTTACAAAATGTTTTATTTGTTTGGTTTTCTTTGTTTTCTTTCTGATAGGATTATTGTCGTTGTTTAAATAAGCACCTTTTATTGGGAGCACATTTCAAATTCATTCTATTTAAATATGTTTTGTTTTAGTAATTACTTTAATTATTATATAAGTTTTTTTTAAAATTGTAATTGGTTCTTTCTGAAAGCTTGGTAGACAAAGACTGATGTATTTTTTTTTTAATTTATATTTTTAAGAAGTGAAGATCAAGTAAAAACTTTTTATTTTTTGTTTATTAAATATGTATAAGAGTTTAAAGCCATCGGTTAAAGGCTTAAGAATATTTTTCACTAAATTGTTGTTTGTTTTTCGCTTTGTTTTATTTAGGAAAAAATATTGCTTATTTAGAATATGAATTTGATTGTTCTAACTACATTGTAAAATGTTTTATTTTAATTTATTTAAGTATATAGTACAACTATATAGCTGTGAAAACTGTTCTAGGTTTGATCTGTTACAATAACTGGTGTATGGACATATTATATTACCTCTCACACATTTGTATTTAAAATTTTAAAAGAAATATTTAAAAAAATAAAAATAAAAACAGGTTACTAAAAATTCTTTTACATTAAACCAGTTTAAACATTTGACTTACAATGACAGTAAGTGGAAACGGTGAGTAATTTGTCGATTTCTGCGTTGCTTTTAATTAGCTATGGATCGCACATTGTGTGAACACTGGACTTGCCGCGAGGCTTGCTGGGTGCCACCTTACAGGCAGCTCAATTTTCGAGACTGGAAATTATTTCTTTCTGTAAGTTACGAGTATCACCTTTTCTTAAGCCAATGCTGTCAGGGTTCATAAGTATAGCGGTCAGATGCTTCTGGATATGTTCGGTTCTATGGAACAAACACGAGTACCTGGAAAATTCAAATATTTCGTTTCATAAAGTGGCAAAATTATAAACACCTGATCATCAAGTCGTTGTCGACTATACTGATTGTGTTGCAATTGACACAAATCACTCTCTCAGTATTAAAGATGTCTAAACCTTTCGAAGGGCTGATATTGACTCGGACTACCCAAGGAATGACCATAAATATCTAAAACCCCACAAGAAAAACTGTCAACAGATTTAATGTCGAACAACTGAAGTCAGCTGCAGCCAGCTTTTACTTATCGCAATTGCTGACGACCAGTGGCATCAATGACTAGAGGTCATCAGATACCCTGCAACTGTTGGGTTTCATCGACTTCCGAGCACTCCCACAATGCCATGGTATGATGAAGAACGCTGGCAGACACACGTAGCGCAGCAACTCGCCTACGAAGCGGCACTGCATAGAAAGCGAGAGCTGCTGAATAAGAAAAAGCGTGAGAGGTACACGACCGTGGAAGGAGAGATATGCTACTCCTGGATGTCTAACCACGAGGTAAAATGAGCGTATCAAGACAACAAGACCCCAAAAAAGCCCTAGAAGATAAATAAAGAAATATAGAAGTGGGGTCACAGTTAGTACTGAGGATATGAAGAAAAAATTGCACTATTCAACCTGCACGGTGAAAATCAATAAATGCATCCATCCGTCCAAAATGTAGTGACCATAACAATATTCAAATTCAAGTACAACGGCCTACCTACCGAGCTATTAAAGAAAACGGGAGATGATTTGGTAACTTGAGGGACTTAACAGCGAACTATTTCCCGCAATATCTTTTTTACAGCTAGCTTTTTATGGTCCCTTAATTCGATACTGGTGACTTGCACTAGCCAACATGCTTAAGCTTTTTGACTGTTCAATACTGTTTTTTAGGAGCATTTGCGAGTCATCCCCATACCGTTCCAAAGAACATCTTACATAAAATAAAAACTAGATAGAGATAGGGATGAATCACATTCAGGCACTTTAGGTGTTAAAAGACGAGCTCGAGGCGCATTACCATCTTAGAAGCATTCCCAAAGTGTGAATGCATATTTAGGCTTAGCTCAAAATACGACAAAAGTACGGAGTCATCGAATTCTGCCCCATGACTCACAAGGTTGCTGATTTTCTATTTCATTTTTTTGCCCCTTTTGCACTTGTGTAGTTTCAAAAGAGTCGTTATTTAAAAGTCACCATGTAATAGCGGACTAAAGAATCACAAACTAAAACGTATTTCTTCTTGGCAGCGGAGCTACCACGTAATATCTTAAGCGTATCAAAAATTAGCGAGCGAATTATGGTAATAAGATTGATAATTAAATTGTGATAAAGTTAGCGCCTTCGCTCCGCAAATAGGCAGTGAGGTATCATAAAAAGATATTTTGGCGCGATTTTGATGGAATATCAGGAGAAGAAATGCTTTTTACCTGTGCAAATAAAAACAGAGGCGTCGGAAAATCTGTACATGTACACTACATTCTCAACAAAGAGCGGCACTTGAATACCTATATAGTAGAGAAGACACCAAGTTCAGGTAGATTCAATTGCTGAAATAATTACATTCAAGAAGGTAATGAGGTTCGCAGAAGATAGAATAGCACTGTAATTCTCCCGTTGATAGCCAGATTATACGAAATCTGAGGTTAACGTAGCACTAAAAAGAATGAAACTTTGACGTACGAAGGTCCCTCTAAAAATGCGGTTCAAAGAGCCTCAAATTTACTATCGAAATGGTTCAAAATAACGCAGCCTGTAGAATAGCTCTTAGGTCAGAACAATCGACCCTAGCGGCGTTGTAGTAATGCAGATATGTGGGAGAAATATCTATGGAATTTAAATACATAAATAAATAAAAAAAAGACTATGTTTGCTTCCAAGAAATGTACGGGGAGGAATTTATTAAAAATAAGTCTAAGCTGATCTATTCCTAGAAAGGTTAAATTAATCATCATTGGGAAAGGTGTTTGGATCAAAATATATTTTTTTTTATAATAAAATAATATAATATAAAAAGAAAAAAAATAAATATGAGTAGATTTAAAATTTTTTACTTTAGCTAAAAAGGGTCACTTTAACCAGAAAACAGCTGGAATGGTATTTAGTAGGTTTGGTGTATTTTTCCGATGTTTTTATTTATTTATTTTTATTATTTTTAAACTATTGATTATTTAATAAATTATTTTTTTTAATTCTTGCTTTTTAAGTATGTTTTTTTAGTAACTCTGGTTTTGGTAAAATTTTAATTTATATATATATATTTATATGTATATTATTACAATAGTTTTCATCCTTAATATTGATTGTGTATTTAAAGTCACTTAACTTGATTTTGTTTTTAAACTTAATGTTCTACAAAATTTTTATAATTTGTTATATTTTTTCTTAATTAATCTTTGTTTATTTTGTCGATTTTATTTTGGTTAAACTTTTCGTTTACATATTTATTGTATTTTTTTTTCGTAACAAACTAACAAATTATATAATATGGTAACAATAACGACTTTTTTAATTTGTTGGCTAAAATGATTTCAATTTGTTTTTGGCTTTATTTCCTCTATTAAATTTTATTGTTTTTAATATATTTATAGCAACAGGAGCTAAAGATACTATATAAGAGATTTGTAACTAATCCTTTTTTTATAATTAAAGTTTTTCCTCTTTGGTGTTTAATTTTTTCTTGATGGACTTTATTGTTTAAGCAACTATATTATTTTTTTATAAAAATGTTTATTGTACTTAATTGAAAACGAATATATTTTGTAAAAAAAAGCTATTGGGCAGTTTTTTGATTTAGTTGTAAAATATTTTTTTAATAACGTATTTTATATAAAAAAAATTTAATACAAACAATTTAAAATAGTTATTTTTTAGACATAGTGTCGTCTGGACAAAGCTCTTTAGCTTAAGCTCTTAGAATAATTTTTACTAAATAAACTTAAAAACAAGAAAAACCGAACGGGCATTACGAATAGTAACATATACAAATAAGGAAAGAAGAAAATTAATGAGCGACGTTTTGAGATTTGCTCCAAAACTCACCTTTAGTCCTATTGTTTCCAGTCGCGGGTACTATTCCTCGTAAAAAGGTTTATTGATTGCATTATGTTGCTCGAGCATTTACGAGTTTATTATGAGTTTGGTGTTAAAAAAACGCTTTACCTACTTAAAGAGAATCTGGAATGGAAGTGAAAAACTATGTACAGGCTGGAAAAATGCATTTAATAGAGCAGTCTTATGTTTACTAGTCAGACTAGCAATAGTTTTAATTTCAATTATTTAAGATCAAGTCTGTAAAAATAGAACAAAAACTGTCAGCACTTCAAAAGGCCGGACTTTGTATCGAGTGTTAGAAGGACTACTCTCACAACCGGTTACATTGCGTACATTTTTACAGGCTTACAATTTTTAAATTGCTTTACAACGAAGAAAGAGATTCCATCGTATAATTATATGTATATTAAACATAGGAATGTATGTTGCCAAAGGCTTACAGATAATAGTGGAAAAACATCATCAAGCTTCAGTATATTCTCTCAATCGACTTTGGAAAAGCATTCCTGAAATGTTAATACATGCATAATATTTTAGACTCTATGAGAGTTTAGTTTTGATTAATTATGCTCTTTCTATAAAATGTGGAGGTCCTTAAATATCTGCTGTTTAAAAAGTATAAGAGTATACGCAAATGCAATGTTTTGGATAATTGGCCCTTGTATGTATCTCTGTTAATTGGTCTTAAACATCAACACTTTTCTACAAATAGAAGTCGTAATCTTCTTATGACACGTTTTTTGTAGAATTTTGCCGATATACTCGTACACGGATCCATATACATATATTACTACTATAGTCCGGATTAATATAAAAAAGTGTATAAGTGTGTAAGCTATAAATGCTGAAAATGGTTTAGCACATGTTTGCAAAAATTGTAGGAGTTGTTCTCAAAACAATTGAGGAAATGAAATGACATAACGAAAAGGCTAATATTGGTGGACGCAGCAGCCTAAAAGAAACCTTCTTGCAAAGAATCCCAAAACTTTCATGTCGTATAGAGCTGCTATATGCTTATGTGCATGAGAAGTATACAATTTGTTCACAGAAGGGCATCATTTGTCAACACCAAACTATATCAGGCCATGAAGTCATCCTAGCCAATATCTACAGGTCTAAATGGCAAAATGTTATTAGAATCAATATTTAAAGACTAACCCGGAAAGGGTGGCCATGAAAAAAAAACTGCACATAGGGAGTGACTTAGACTATTGTTAATTTTAGCAAAGGAACTTGTTCTAAGTTAGATCGAAAACTATGCAGCAGTGAGCACCACCATGAAATAGAAACTCAACTATGTTCAAATTACGACGAGCAAAGCCTAAGAACTACAAGTAATATCATAATGACGACAATGCAGCAATCGCGCACAGACCTGAAGTTACGATTGGGCTAGCGCTCGCAGCTTTACTTTATCATAGCTGATTAGTACAAGTCGTACAAGTCGTACTAATCAGACCCATCAGATTATACTTGCGTGCGAGGAGTAGCCAAAATTATTGGTAGTGGTGCGGATGGGACTAAAACACATAAAAGTTCACTTAGGAGCTTTTTAGTAGCAGAAATGATTTATATAATGGAATTTAGAAACCTTACATGTACACATTTTGCTCGCAGATGAGAAGAATTGTTTACCTGACTGCAGACCTAGTACTACTATATATGTAACATGTGTAAATGAAAGGATTCATTAAACTCGCATTGTGGTTTGGATCGCGGTTGACTACAATTATTAGTATCAACTGAATTAGCAACAGTACTCCACATAAATAAAACTGGCTTCAAAATGGCCTTTAAATAAATTTACAATCTTTAAGATAAAATCCAAAAACGAATTGCTCTTAAGTATCAATTAATATACGACTCTACTCATCTTCTCTTTTTCTCTTGGTAAAGCCTTTTAACTGTTAAAAACGATAGGAATATGAAATTTAATATAATATTGAAAAGAAAAAGTTTTTAAAAAATTAAATAAACAAAATCAAAAAAGTAAAGAATATTTATGTATTTTAGGAACACTTATCGCAAATAACAGTAGTACAATATCCGAAAAATATTATATAAAACATCTAAATTAATTAAAATGAAAAGCGTATAAAAAACTGAATTTAAAATAAACACCAGATAGATAAAAAATAACAAACTTTTATTAAGCTTCACATTTAATTAACGAGGCGTCTCTTAAAATTTTAGTACAATTATTTTATCACCATCTTTCCTTTTTTAGTTGTGTCACCTGTTGCACATTAGACTTATTTTCACCCTTTGCAATGGAGGTCTCAAACAGCCAAAAATGAGTACCAATGATTTAAAGGTTCGGACACCAAGAAAACGTTTCATACAGAGTAATTCAATAGGCTTAATCTCTTCTATTTCACTATTTTAATTTTAATAACTCATTGGTCATCGTGTGGATTTTATGGTGCTCATAATCGTGCATCAGAGCGATTAATTCGAGAAACTATTGATCGTTTCCGCAATACTTTTAATCTAAATGATAATACGCATCCAGAAAGACGGGCACACAACAAGCAATAGATGGTGATAATGATGATTCGAATGTGTCAATTCGTCATCGTGGTCAACAAATTAATTTGTGTCAACCACCTTATGAAAGATTTTGCTTAAAGACCTTGATAAACGTGCTTGCAACATTTAACTTGAAGCCACCCTATCGTCATTCGCGCCCTACATTTGGTGAATCGGCCAAAGGAAACATTGCTATTGATCCTCAATTTTATTTAAAAATTTTGTCTGTGATAAAGTACACTTTTCGTCAAATGGCTAGGTCAATAAAAAGAATTGCTGCATTTGGAGCAATGATTTTTTTGTGCCTCAATTTCAATAAATTTCACAAAATGGACCTGTTAATTGATCACCACATTAGTGCGATTTAACGTCATTAGATATACGAGGGCGGGTCAATAAGTCCGTGACTTTTTGAATTTCTGACCTCTTTACTGAAACAGCAACACTTCTCCTGTCAACAGGCATCTGTCAGTTGACTCCTGTCAAAATTTAAACTTGCTGCGTCAGTTAGTTTGTGTTTGACAGCTATTTTTATCAGACTACTCACTAATTTGAGGAGAAAATGGAAAAAAGTGAATTTCGTGTGCTTATTAAGCATTATTTCTTGCGAAAAAAAACCATTACCGAGACAAAGGCTAAGCTTGATAAATACTATGGGGACTCTGCACCATCGATTTCAATGGTAAAAAAGTGGTTTACTGAATTTCGTTGTGGCCGTACAAGCACTGAAGATGCCGAACGTCCTGGACGCCCAGTTGAGGTCTCTACACCCGAAACAATCGAAAAAATTCACGATATGGTGTTGGCCGACCGAAGATTGAAAGTGCGAGAGATTGTGGAAGCCATAGGGATCTCGCATGGCTCAGTGGTTTCAATTTTGAATGATCACTTGGGCATGAGAAAGCTTTCCGCAAGATGGGTGCCGCGTTTGCTCACAGTCGACCACAAACACATGTGCAGTTGCCATGGCAAAAATCCATGAATTGGGCTATGAATTGCTCCCTCATCCACCCTATTCTCCAGATTTGGCTCCGAGTGACTACTTCTTGTTCCCAAACCTGAAGAAATGGCTTGGTGGAAAAAGATTTGACTCCAATGATGAAGTCATCTCGCAAACAAAGGCCTATTTTGAGGACCTCGACAAATCATTTTTTTTGGAAGGGATAAAAAAATTGGAGAAGCGTTGGACAAAGAGACTACGTTGAAAAATAAAATTATTTTTTTATCAAAAAATCTGTGTTTTAATCCAAAAGTCACGGACTTATTGACCCGCCCTCGTATTTTCTCTGGGAATATGCAAAGTTCCACGTCTACCCATATGAACCTGAAACAATTGAGCACTTGGAAGCCAACGTTGGGCGAGTAATTGCCGAAATACCACCTGATTTACTGCGAAAAGTGTGTGAAAATTGGACCTCAAGCCACCATGTTTTATACAATATCTCAAGGAATGATTTCAAATAACCGAACTAAAAAAAAAAAAAAAAAATGAATTGTGGGATTGCTTTTGTATATTAGTACAACTCCTAATATATTGACTAAAATGTCTATCAGTATTGTACATACGAGTGTGAACTTTTATGACTCAGAAATTCGTACCGAAATCTGGTGTTCTTCTTGAAGGTACGCTTATGAATTCTATGTTCTAGAAATAACCAATTTAAAACAACAAAACAAGTTTTTTGGTTCTGAAATAAAGAACATAAATAAAGCAGACATTGAGTCTATGATAGGTTCATTAAAAAATCAGAAAATCAATGTGCTATTGAAAATAAATTTCATGTTAAGCCTCACCAAAATAGGCAGTGGTCCATTGAAGATAAAAAAGTTTCAGAATAAATTATAATATTGCTCTTAAGAAGCATCATTAAACGAAAAAAATAAAATAAAATTGAACAGTCTTTGTTATAAAAACAACTTTCTATAGTCCAGTAAAAAGATACGAGTATTCTAACGTCCTATCACGAGTGTGCAAGTCTAAGTGTTGACTGGCTTTTTTTTTAAATTTCTTAATTTCTTTGCTACTAAGAAATTTTTTAAATGATAAGACAATTATAAGCAAAGAATAACAAGTACGTGATCGAGTCGAGACTGTGATTTTGAATATCAAAAAGGGTTTAAACCAGATATCTATGATATTTCATTTTTACAACATCATACTTATGAAAACTCGACGGAACTCTAAATCTAACAACAAAACATAGTTTTTCAAACATTTATTATATCTTCAATGTAAATGAGTTAGGAAACTTTGTCTAAAAGAAACCACTATGGCGACTCCATATGAAACCTTCTATATCTCAAGTTTTAACAGTGTCGCAAAAGTCCGCATGAGACGTCTTAAAAAGCCAGGACATAAAAAACTACTAGTGCATGCAACTAATAAATCTTAGAATTTAACTAACAAAACATACAAACACCTTGCTATAGGTACTACGGGCAAGGAAAAAGGGACCCCAATCAACTTTGTGTAGGTATCCAACTGGGGGCCAAAGACAACGCTAACTGACGAAACTGATTAGCTAAGGCGTCCACTTTTATCATTAACTACTAAGGTAGGATAGGGCTGAAATTTAAGGGTATCAAAGCTTATTCCCAAACCGTATCTTTGTCAACATAAAACAACTTTTTAAGTTTTTAACAATAACTTGGTCGACAGTAACAGATCATCTCTCTGTTTTGAATCTCTAATTGAATCCAGAAAAATATAATATTAACAAAATTTCTTACAACCTGGCTTAGTTGTTAGCTCCCCGACTTCTACACTAGAGATTTAAATTCTAAGGAGGTTCCCCCTGGTGATAAGGTGTGATAAGTTAAAAAAATCCATTTGCATAAATTGATTTCCTAACATGTGTTGAATATGCTGGTAGAGTTATCTGTTTTTTTATATTAAAAAGTCGTTAAAAAAAACAGCAGTTAGAAGAAGCAGATGTTCGGAACGCTGAGTTGAGTTCTTAAAACTTTAAACGCGCTTCTCTCGAAACTTTGTTTTTCAAACTTTCCTCCGTCATATCTCGAGAACGGTGTGCTGATTTACTTGAAATTTATATGGTAGACTCAGCACATGTGTAGACGCACAGAGTGACCTAGAATCATCACCAAGAAACAAAATCATGAAATTTGAAATTTTTTTTCAGAAGTCTTCCAAAAACCCAATTTTCAATATTTTCAAATGATTCCAGGTCACTCGATGCATTAAGGCTTACAGATTAAAGCGCTGTTTTTTTTCTTTCACATAAGAAATCGTAGAGGAAGTGAATGTTAAATTTTTTTAAGAGGAATGTCTTCGGAGTGGTACAACTTACGTTCTAATGAAGATTTTTACTTAAAATTTGTTTTAAATACTCTAGTAATAAATAAATGATAAAAAACTCAAAGTTCTATCTTTTCATTAGACGTCAAAAAAATTCCAAAAAATGCTTAAATAACAGGGCGTCAGCCAGTAACACAGCAAAACAGAAAAACTAATCCGACAGCCGGCCCTTCAGTCTATGAAATCTCTATATTTTGCCTTTTGTTGTTGGGAAAAACATAGGTCTGTTCCAGAACTACAAATTCGTAGGTACAAAAACTGTTCCCGCGAGAAGATAAGACCGGTTTTTTCTTTAACCATGGAAATGCTGATTAAGTTTAATTTCGCTAACAATCACTTACTGGAAGTTACGAAGATTGGTTTTTTTCGCAGGTCTGATCACTGCACTCATCTTCATCTTCCACCTTATGCACCGTACCAGGCTTTAGATCGGTGCCAGGGGTTTATTAAATAGAGTGGAACACATAATGTATTGAGGTTGCTTAAAATTGATTTTGAAATGATACTCGGATGTTAGTTGCAGGAAGAATGGTAATTTTTGGTCATGCTTTTGGCATCAGCTTGTTAACCGAAAGTCCCAGTCGACCAGTACCCATTGCCTGATTATCTACCAACATTGCTTTCACTTTTAATTTCGAAGTGAAATTAGAAAAAAAAAATATTAATTATAGTTTGCCAGATTCGCGTAAGTTTTATCAGACAAAGAATTGGTCCATTGCAATCCTTGTAAGTTCTTTTATCAACTATCTAGGATTGTTTTGCCAAAGTTAGTGCCCTGTCAGGATACCAGCATGTTAAACAGTTCGTAGGTTTAATACTAACGGACAAAAAGAATGCCGCTGACCTCTTAGAGACGTCGAAAAGCAGTCGTTTGGTCTGTCATTCTTAATACAGTTGTGGTCATTTGAAACCCGACTGTCAAAGAAAGCCCTAACCAAGGGCGCTGAGGACGCTGGCTGACGTAAGTAGGTTTGCGTCGTACAAAACTCTCCTCTGAGAATCGCCTAGCAAGTTCATCAGCGATTTTATTTCCCGTGATCCCATTATGATCCAGACAAGACTATGTGAGTTTTGTATTATATTCTCGATTCTCTTGGTAGTCGTAAGCGGATTCAGCAAGGCTATAAATGCAGTTCGGCTGTCGCAACAGATGCCAACGCTTGCCCCTCCACCAATTCTTCACAATATAGCTCGTTACCATCAAAATTGTGTATATCTCCACTTGGAAGGTAGACGCAAGTCTAGACGTGAAGACCCGATACATTCTTTCCAAATTAGTCTTGCGCGCAGGAAAGTGGACTTCATATTTTTTGTGCACCAGGAGTTCCACCACGACCACCAAAGTGGTCGTGCACATAATTAGAAGCATTAAAATTTTTGGAAGGAAATTATTAAAACAATCAATATAATATAATTCGATATTTAATAGCATAGCCACGATTTTCGATGTAATCTGTGAGAGATAGACCCCATTATCTTTTGGCAAACGCTCTGTGAAATATTCTCTAGGTAGCCTTTGTTTCTTCAACAAAAGTGTTGAAGTTTTTAAATGGAAGATGATAGATGGTGAAATTCGAGAAGACCATGAACCGCCAAGCGAAAATGAAACGTTGCAAGAAGAAAGTACAGTCGAAAAGCCAGCTTCTTCATCGGGCTCTAATAGAATCTTAGTTTTGCCACAGAGGACTATTAGAGGTAAGAATAAACATTGTTGGTCGACTACAAAACCCATGAGGCGTAGTCGTGTTACAAGACTGAATATTGTTAGATCTCAAAGAGGTCCGACGCGTACTAGCCGTTTTATGCTTCAAACTGTTTTTTACTGATGATATCACTATGGAAATCGTTAAATGGACGAATGCCGGAATATCATTGAAAAGACGTGATTCTATGAAAGGGGCTACATTTCGTGACACGAATGAAGATGAAATCCGAGCCTTATTTGGTATTCTAGTAATGACAGCAGTAAGAAAAGAATATCATATGTCCACAGATGAGCTCTTTGATCAGTCTTCGTCAACGATTTACATCTGTGATGAGTCGTGATCGGTTTGATTTTTTAATACGATGTCTAAGAATGGATGACAAAAGTATACGGCCCACACTTCGAAAAACATATGTTTTCATTCCTATCCGAAAAGTATGAAATCTCTTTATCTACCAATGCTTACATAATTGCATTCCAGGGGCCCATCTGACCATAGATGAACAGTTACTTGGCTTTAAAGGACGGTGTCCATTCAGAATGTATATTCCCAACAAGCCAAGTAAATCTGGTATAAAAATACTCATGATGTGTGGTAATGGTACAAAGTATGTGGTAAATGGAATGCCTTATTTGGGAAGAGGAACTGAGACCAACGGTGTACTCCTCGGTGAATACTACGTGAAGGAGTTATCGAAGCCTGCGCATGGTAGTTGTCGTAATATTACATGCGACAATTGGTTTACCTCTGTCCCCTTGGTCAAAAGCTTGCTGCGAGAGCCGTATAAATTAACCATTGTGGGAACCATGATCAAATAAACAAACGCGAGATCCCAGAAGAACTTAAAAACAGTCGCTACAGGGAAGTGGGGACATCGATGTTTTGTTTTGACGGACCTTTGACTCTTGTTTCCTATGAACCAAAGCCGTCTAAGAGGGTATACTTACTATCATATTGTGATGAGGATGCTAATACCAACGAAGCTACCGGTAAACCGGAAATGATTACGTATTATAATCAAACCAATGGCGGAGTTGAAACACAAGACCAAACAATACAATACAATAGTACAATACTAACAAATTAAATTCCAAATTAGATGACCCTATGGTAGGATCAAAAATCACAACAAAACAAGGATTTCCACTCCTAGATTAGTTTCGTTTATAACAATTCATTAAAGTCAACTAGTGTTAAACGTATGGATGATTTTGTTTGCTGTTTGGTTTTTCAATGTTTGTTTTTGACAGATCATGCGTGATTCGTGACATGCTCAGTAAGCATTGCCATTACATTATGGAAATACTTACACGCGAACAACAATTACAAATTAATGAATACTATTGTAAAAATTCGTGCTCTGTAAAAAATATTTTTACCGCACTTTGACTATTTTCTGATCATTCTAATCGACCTAATTGTGACCAAATTTAGAACCAATTTCACGCTATTGGACATCAAGCCACCAAAGCGTATGCTTATAGTGCGTATAAAAAAAAATATTACTGCTATATGCGCCAGTGTTAATGAATACCGGTATTTGTCTATTCGTCGCCGTTTGCAGTAATTGGGATTAATCGACTACGTGAAGGATTTTACGAAAGGATCTTAGTCTAAAATCTTAGAAAATACAGCTCGAGCCAGAACTGAAGCCGAACGTCCTGTAACAATGTCGAATTATTGATGTGCTTGAGAATAGATGAAGAAACATCAGATTTTTTAGTGAAAAATTGTCTTCAGCGACGAAGCTCATTTCTGGTCCACCGTATTTGGTCCGATGAGCAACCGCTGGCAATACAAGAGCTGCCAAAACACCCGTAAAAATGCTCTGTTTATCGCCCAGCGGAGTTATTATACCATGTTTTTTCAAAGATGCCCGAGAACAATGGAACCGTTGTTGTCGCCCATAGCGACTGCTACCGTTCAATGGTTTCGAACTTTTTTTTGTGGAAAATGCAGGAGCTGGTCAATATGTGGTTCCAGCAAAACAGCGTTATATGCCACACAGCGCGCGAATCAAGCAACCAATTGAGAAATGAGTTCGGTGAACAATTCAATTTATCTCTCGTTTTGGACCGGTGAATTCACCGGTTAGATCGTGGGATTTGACGTCTTTAGTTTATTTTTTTTATGGGGATATGTCAAATCACTCAGCTATGCCGATAACACAGCAAAAATTACATATTTTATTAGTTTGGTACCAGCCAATATGCTTGAAAAAGTGACTCAAAATTGTACTCTCTGTATGAAGCAAGACGTAGTCATGGTCAACACTAACATGAAGTAATCCTTAAAAAGGAAATGACAAGCATTGATTTATCAATTCAAATAAACATTTTATAAATTTTTGCAATTTTCTTGCAGTTAAAAACCAAACGCCTAAAAATCACCGATTGTTTTAAAGAAAAAAAAATTAATGACAGTTCTTTTATTTTTCAAAGTGGTAGTATTACTCATTCCAAAACAAAATTTTTGGTTTATTTTTACTTCCGTATCTACTCGTTCTTGCATCCTCTCTCTATAATAAAGGGTGAGCTAACAGCTATTGTGAATGTTTCCATTAAATTTAACACACATTATTGTGAAATCAATGTAGAATTTTAGTCGTGTTTTTTGCAAACCCGCTATCTGCTAAAAAAAAGTGATTACAGCGATCAACGCTAAATCAATTTGTATCCGCTATATATTAAGCGGATATAAAACAGTGCTTCTAAATCATATTTTGTTCGTTTCAGATGAATTTTTCCTAAAAATATTTTTCAAAACAATTTAAATTTGTTCACCAACCGACAGATAAGCCACCACTAAACGCCATGGAAATGTCTGTGCTACCAAGTTTTTATGATGAACTCTCAAGCGGGGATGGATCGTTTTTTTTTGCGAAGATAGCTAACATGCGTGCAAAAAAACACAGCTTTTAGTGGATAATAAAGTTGGTTATGGCAATTATGAATGTAGTACAACGTCGTTTATGTGAACACCATGGTTTGCTGCAAGCGACCATCCCAAGTTCAAAATTATCGATGACTCTTTAAAGAATAAGTGGGTCAATGGCCGCAGTTTCTGCTTGGATGTTATGTTTGGAATTCCGAAATGTCGCTGGGTTATTGGCATAGACCTTACTTTTCAAATAACCTCAAAGGAAGAAGTCTAAAGGTGTCAAATTGCATGACCTTGGGGGCCAACCAAATGCTCCTCTAACCGAAATAATGTGATATTCAAATTGCGTTCCCAATAAATGGATTGATTGACAGCTTATATGGGCGATAGCACTATCCTGTTGAAACCATAAATCATCCAAATCCAATTCATGAAATTTTGTTAAAAAAAAATAGCCAGTCAACATGTTGCGGTAACGTTCTCAATTCACTGTAACTGTCTTTCCAGATTCATACCCATAATCCGCACCATACAGTAACTATTTTTTGGGATGCATTGGTTTTTCGTGAATTTCGTATGGGTTTTCCGGGCCCCAGGAACGACAATTTTGTTTATTTACGTACCCACCGGTTAAAAAATGGGCTTCATCGAAAAAGATCGAAAAATTCAATGCCAAATTGTCGATAATTTCGTCTTTCGGATGGTCGCTTGCAACATAAGCCGTGGTGGTCACGTAAACGGTGATGTGTTGCATTCATAATTGCCATACACCGAACTTTATTAATCAGTTAAATGCTACATTGATTTCACCTTAAATGTGTTTTTAATTGAATAAAAACGCAGTGACTATTAGCTAACGCTTTATTTCTAATAAAAAATATATTACACTACAAAACACACACTATTAGATGCACCACGTTAATCAATGATCTAACTGATAATTCCACTAAATAATAACTTCAAAATTAGCTACATTTTAAAAATAAAATATAAAATACAAAAACAAGAAAAAACACACATTGGTAATAATAAACATTGTTTCTGTAATTGTTTGGTTTAAAAAAAAAAATTCTGAACTACTAAACTTAAGAACTAATTTTAAACATGTTAGAATATTAAAATGAACCACTCTTTTGTTTTAAATTAAATAAACAATATAGAAAATAGGAAAATATAAAATAACTAACAAAAATAAAATAAAGAACCCCTTTGTACTTATTTACAGAACAAATGTTGTTCGTCTTTGTTCTGTATAATGCGGTCTAATAAATGTTAAAAAAATAAAATAGATGGGTATCAAACATCTTAATCATGTAACACGTCTTTCTTTTTTTTTTTCATTGAATTTTTTAGTATACAAAAAATCGCTTACAATATAATTGGACTTTATAACAAGGCCGTGACATATGCGATGGTCTAATGGTCTAATGATCTTTTGAGATGAGGTTACATGATTTTTGTATAGAGGGTTACTGATTTAGTGGACAAAAATTAAAATAAAAAAAATATAAATATATTGATATGCATTAGACCATTTCATTTCTTTTGTTTTGGATTTTTTTTTTTTTTTTTTTTTAAAGTCTACAACTGTTGTGATTGTTTTAACGTTGTTTTGTTTGTTTTTTTTTCTTTTGGTGATTGTTTTCTTATATACTGGAACACAAATTAATTCAGGCGGTTTGATTAGAAACTTATGTTTTCCGCGATATATGGGAAAACCATTGAGAATGTTATTCCGCTGAAAATGCCAGTTATTAACATAGCTGCTGCAAACATTCCAGCTGTTACTTGATACTTCTGGGAAACTGTTTGGGGCGCGTACATCATACCAAGTGAGCTAAAAATATAAGAAAAAAAAAAGAGTAATGATGTGTATGTATGTACAAATTAATAATATTGTAAAAATCATTATAATCAGTATCGAGCTGACCTCCGACGAGTACACACACAATATCAGTGAACTCGTAAAATTCGCTAAGATGTCTGCTTTAAAAAAAAAACACTACTTTCCATCTCCAAGTGCAAAATCAGTGCCGCTTAGAGGAATAAAAAATCCTCCATCCTCCGTCTCCTGCCCTTGGTCTAAATGTTTGCTTGCGCCCGGTCTCTGCTGTTGTTGCATAATATTATAAGGCAACGGCAATGACTGACATAACAACTGATGGGTGACAGGCTGTGAATGACAATTTTGTAAGTGCACTGTCTCATATGGTTGTCTATATATGAGTGCGTCGAATTGTCAATGGGACGAATCTACTTTCATACTGGCGTAGTAGCAAGAGTACTTAAAGATCTTAACATACAGAAATCCACTGTTCTAGATGGTACGAGTATATCTCCCTCATCCTCATCCTTCTTCTGATGAGGTGTTCTTTCACGCTGGCAGAACCACTGTGTAAGCTTTTTCATCAATCCAACTCTTCAGGACTCTTTCCGCGCTTTCCACCTGCTCGCTAAACATTTTTCCGGCACGTTCCTAAAAAAAATGCGATTCTTCTCTCTCTCCTCTTACAAACCCATTGCACTTATATCCCTTCTTTTCAAAATCATGGAAACGCTGATAAACTGTCAGCTCATGAAATATCGTGAATTTTTCCTTAGCATTATAATTCGCTTATGGAATGCCCTGCCGAACTCTTTATTTCCTAGTCATTATAATCTTCAAACATTTAAAACCAACGTACATCGGTACCTCTCTTTTCTTCTTCCTTTGATTTTCGGGAAAATACGGTTTTTCTTCTCAATTGCTTTCTCACCCCAAAGAAACAGCGATTAGCAAGAGTGATACTTCGTTTTATTTCTGCTGCGGTGTTATTGGCAGGATTTATACCAGAGCCATGTAAGACAATGTCCCTTTACTATCTCTCAAAATTATAGCTCTCGACTGTGACGTTCTGTCCAAATTATCGATGTTGTGTCCCTTCCTTACACAGCAAATACTAAGTTTTGATCCTATTTGTTTTTGTCACAGGCCTATAAATTCTACAAAATATGTCGATATAATTGGCGTACGCTAGTAGTTGCAAAAACTTTTGAAAGATTGTGACTTCAGTGTAAGTTCTGCTTGTACGTTCCGCACAATTCTTACGAGAATGATGCTAAAGTAGCCACATGACAGCGCGTCACCCCGTGTGAACCCTTTTTTGGCATTATCGGTTAAGTCCTTGCCGACTTTGACGGAGCAGCGAGCGTCATAATACACAGACGGGTGAGTTTGGAAGAAATGCCAAAACTAGATATGGCATCCAGCCTACAGGCTTCTGTACGGTTTTTCTTGCTTTAACATGTTCTTTTTACCTGTAGGATAAACTTCCGTATGCGAAGGAACCTACGTCAGGCTAAAATGGCAGGGACGTGCTCGGTCAGTAGCAATATAATGCCTTACGCCGTCATAGGGCTCACAACCCTATACTGAGGATATCAATTAATGGTATCGGATATAAATTGTGCATAAAAAATTGCTAAGAACTTATAGTCTTTAAATGTCTATCTGTGATTTAGTCATGTAAGTGCAATTCATTTCTTCCTTTGCATTATTTTCGACGACGTCGACCAATACCCCAGGTTCAATACCTTCCTCACCTTGGTATATTGTACAATAGAGTTAAATCTCCGCTCAATTGGTCTTATCAAATGATAGTCCAATAAATTTTCTAATCTTTATGTGAAAAGGTCCCTACAAATAACCTTTGACCGGTTCCTTCTCGATGCCGATCAAGTGTGATCACTCTTGGAACGGGTTCATATATCTGTAATCTAGAACTGGGCTGAATCTTTTATTTAACCACGCCATGTTGAACGCCTCAAACTTATTTATTTGAATAATCTCGAGAAACGCAGATACGTAGCTGACATTCTCTTTACTCATTAACTACTCTCTGGCTCTGTGGATTAAGCCTTTCTTTACCATTCTATATGGTTAAGGACTCAACCATTATAGCCAAAAGCAGACTGAAACTAGTGTCAGAACTGGATGAAAAGTTTCTTAAGCTATTTCACGTGGACAAGTTCCCCATATTATAATTTTAAAAACGTATCCATTTTTCAAAATAATGTGAAATGCTCAATAAAATAATGTAGGGAGTTCAGAGAAATCACTGCCACTTATCTAATTTATTTTTGGCGGTGGTTCGAAAAGCGAGACTTTTTTTTAGTCCTAGGGGCATAATAATAAACATGGAAAAACTTACAGAAGTGAAAAAAATAACATGAAAACTAGTTGGTAACAGTAAGTGCCTTTCTTTTTGTGCTAATGTTTAATCTTCATCATTTTCAAGTATTTCATCTTAGTATCTTACCTTAAATAGCCTGAACTAAAGGACATGATAATAGCGATAATCCAGTAAGCCCAATCATTGGTTATAAAAATAGGTAGAATCCGTTCCACACCCTTCGGATGGTAATTACAGAACAAGAACAGTGGAAGAAACACTAGACGTAGTAAAACAGGAATGACCAGATACTTTGGTTTGGGCTAGAAATCCAATAATACAATAGAACAAGTGTTAGTGTTGATATTTAAAATCTAAAAAGAATTCAAGCTTACCCATTGCACCCATGATGTTAGCAAGCTACCAAGCATTGCAAACAAATTGAACGTCAGGAAGCACGTAACCGCAGTAAATTGTGAATTGGGGATTATAAAATCATTATCAACCTGACGAATGTCTGAAAATTAAAATTGTTGAAAAATTTATTAAAACAAACACCCTCATATTTATATATTTATATTATTAAACAAAATAAAGTTTTTAAAAACGTTTTAAAAAAAAAATAAAATTGCTCCTTTGTATACGAGCGAGAACATTATGTAACCATGTGTAAAAAGGATTTTTTTTTTTTTGCAAAACTGCAATATTGAAAAGACGATCTTTCATTCTGAATTTTATTCAACCTAAATTCAATCAAACTTTTAAATAACTTAAGACCTAGTCAAAACCTCTCTGTTTTTTTTAATACCTCCGCACATCTTCGTGACATTGAGTCATCCTTCTTCAATAAATTTGCACATTTAGTTAAGGTTTGAGTTTTTTTTGCTTTAATAATATTGTCAACGTCTTTCCAAAGCATCTCAATCGGATTAACGTCGATTTCTTGCAAAAATCCCCGAACTTTTCTTGACATGTGCTTCGGGTCGCTATCCGCTTGTTAGGTTGGTTTAGTATGTCTATATAGACATGGTATTCCAGGAATCCATTAATTCGGGAAATGGGACCTGGACGAATTCGATTCATACCAGTCCGTATTATAATAGGCCACCACCTTCTTTAACTGTTGGCATAAAACACTTTTCGTGGAGTGCATATGCTTTACCATCAGAACCAAAAACAAATTTGGATTCATCAATGAAGATGCCATTTTACCTCTGTTCATGTATCCAAATTTCATTTAGAATCGTTTGTGAATAAGCCTGATTTTTTGGGCTTATTTGGGCTTTTGTGCAACACGGCCTCTTAAACTAAATTGCGTCAGTCGGCGTCGCACAGTGACCATGAATGAATGACTAAAAACAAACTCCAAATTTCGAAAACTATTGTTCCTATGGGAATGGGGTTGATTTCGTTCGATTCAGAATGACATTAAACTATTTGAATAAATGGTATTTCAATACATCAAAATATTATTACTTTTTAATTTGTTTCAAATATTATTACACTAATATTAAAATTTATGTACAAGAAACAAAATTTTTTAATGAAAATTTAAATAGAGAATTTGAAAAGAATTTATAACATTTAAAACTAACTATTAAAAAATATAGACAAATACACATTTCTTTAAAATATTAAGAAATTAAAAAAAAAAAAAATTAATAATAAAATAATAAAAAAATGTTAGATAAATAGTTCGAGCTCGAGGGCGTCTTTGTTTATAGGAAGGTGTTTTTTTCTTATGACTCAAGTATATTATGTAGGGATCTGACGACTCTAAGAATTTATTAAAACAATTCTCGTTCATAGTTGTATGTGCATTCTGTAACATAGAATTTAGATTTCTCCGCGTCGATTGATGAACCGCTATTAATCACCTCCAATATCATTCCAAGTCGACAATTCAGGTTTTCGTTTATTTGAGATAAGGGATTTCATAAAAAAAACCCGATGACTTTTCATCCGAAAGTCGAGTGTGGATATTCCTAGATCCGCATGTTAAACCTTTAATTGATCGGCAGAAGAGAAATGAGCAAACTGGTAGACGAATATGGTAGTCCACAAGAATGTAAATGGTCCTTAACTTTCTAATTTAAGGCCACTAAATATCATAATAAAAAAGAGCTATTTGATTTTTTCATTTTGGGTTTATGTTCTCTGCATTTCACAAATATAATATACAAGTGTATGAAGAGTAAACACTTACCTGAATGTATAGCAGGAAAAACAGCTAACGTAACAAAGAACACGGTGAACACATTAAATAATTGTGGAGAAGCTTGTTTGAAAATTGTCCAAAAGGGTGTTCTGCTCCTTTCGTCAACATCAACTTTGTTCGTTTCTTTTTCTCTCATCAATTCATTATACCTAAAGAATCTCTTAACAAAAAATCCAAAAATATGTATAAATTAAAATTCACAGTTAAAAAGCCAATAATCTTCACATATACATACATTCAATGGCAGTGCAAAGTATGTATCAAAGCATACCAGCAATACAAACATTGCTGTTATAAAATAGTAAATAGCTGCTGTTCTTTGTGAGTCGAAAAACGCTGTACTACACATCGAGATGATTGTTGCGAAAAGTCCACTAACATTAGAACCTAAAACTACAGCTCCAGTATATTTGATTGGCAGTGTTGCGACCATACCGTAAACGGTATTTTGATAGACTCCATTGGCCACTGAAAATAAAATGAAAAAATTATATGACATGGTAAATTGGAATATTAAAGCTTCAATTAACATAAGAAAATTCAAAAACAATTCAAAATCAATTTTTATTCAAATCAAACAAATTTGCGACCGGCTGTTAGCAACTACAACATCCTTTATCTATCCTCTCACAAAACCAATTACAATACGAGGGCGGGTCAATAAGTCCGTGACTTTTTGAATTTCTGACCTCTTTACTGAAACAGCAACACTGCTCCTGTCAACAGGCATCTGTCAGTTGACTCCTGTCAAAATTTAAACTTGCTGCGTCAGTTAGTTTGTGTTTGACAGCTATTTTTATCAGACTACTCACTAATTTGAGGAGAAAATGGAAAAAAGTGAATTTCGTGTGCTTATTAAGCATTATTTCTTGCGAAAAAAAACCATTACCGAGACCAAGGCTAAGCTTGATAAATACTATGGGGACTCTGCACCATCGATTTCAATGGTAAAAAAGTGGTTTACTGAATTTCGTTGTGGTCGTACAAGCACTGAAGATGCCGAACGTCCTGGACGCCCAGTTGAGGTCTCTACACCCGAAACAATCGAAAAAATTCACGATATGGTGTTGGCCGACCGAAGATTGAAAGTGCGAGAGATTGTGGAAGCCGTAGGGATCTCGCATGGCTCAGTGGTTTCAATTTTGAATGATCACTTGGGCATGAGAAAGCTTTCCGCAAGATGGGTGCCGCGTTTGCTCACAGTCGACCACAAACGCAATCGTGTAACAACTTCACAGGAAGGTTTGGCGTTGTTTAATCGCAATATGGAGGAGTTTTTGCGCCGTTTTGTAACCGTGGACGAAACATGGATCCATCACAACACACCAGAGAACAAACAACAGTCAAAACAGTGGGTTTCTAAGGGTGAATCAGCGCCAGAGAAGGCCAAGGTGGGTTTGTCAGCCAATAATGTTATGGCGACTGTTTTTTGGGATGCACGCGGGATAATCCACATTGACTACCTTCAAAAGGGAAGAACAATCAATGGGGAATATTATGCCAACTTATTGGGCCGATTCAATGACGATTTGAAAAAAAAACGACCTCATTTGGCCAAGAAAGAAGTTCTTTTCCACCAAGACAATGCAAGGGTGCACACATGTGCAGTTGCCATGGCAAAAATCCATGAATTGGGCTATGAATTGCTCCCTCATCCACCCTATTCTCCAGATTTGGCTCCGAGCGACTACTTCTTGTTCCCAAACCTGAAGAAATGGCTTGGTGGAAAAAGATTTGACTCCAATGATGAAGTCATCTCGCAAACAAAGGCCTATTTTGAGGACCTCGACAAATCATTTTTTTTGGAAGGGATAAAAAAATTGGAGAAGCGTTGGACAAAGTGTATAGAGCTCAAGGGAGACTACGTTGAAAAATAAAATTATTTTTTTATCAAAAAATCTGTGTTTTAATACAAAAGTCACGGACTTATTGACCCGCCCTCGTATATTCCTTTCGAGTCGATGTTTTTAGTTTTGTCTTACCCAGTGATGCCAACCGAAATTTCCAAAAGTCTGCAGAAAAAAGTTATAAATTCTACATAATAGAAATCTATATAAATAAAGATTTAAAGAATTGGGTACTCTGCAACAGATATCTATATTTGTATTGTGTTTTTACATCGTTTATGCACAAACTGAATCGCTCGAATCGATGATACTCGTAGTTTTGGCCTTTTGTTTTGAAGTCATACATGTTACTGTTAAACAGATGCCCGTATTCCTCAGAAAATTGTACCTCATAGTAGGAAGCTAGAAGTGCACTTTTTGTAAACAGCAACCCCATGAGATATAAGTTTGGTGCTGCTCCCTGCTTTTTTCTCCAGATCTGCTTTCCCACCTACACAGCTAAGATCAGATTTGCAGAAAGAACATGGAAAAGCGCATTTCCTTTCCCACTTTTTTTTAACCACGCCTTGTTATTAGCATCATTTTCCCAAGATTGGCAATATTTTTGCTAGTATCATACCCAATTTGAATGCAAGAAATGGTTGTTGCTGTTATTCGCAGGCCTCTTGGCACAGAAAAGAAGAATGTAAAATTTCCTATGAGGGATTTACATGATACCGTCAATATCATTTGTTCTACATCGAAAGTAATAGATTTGTTAGGGGGTAGACAAATATTTTTGATTGTTTTATTTACAATTTTTTCACTTGTTTCCTTGAATTTCAAACTTTGAAATTTCTGTTGATTTTCGTTTGATTTCTACATTTCTGCAGGTATGCTTGAAATTCTGTATATATACAGATAGTTCTTTAGGGTTGGCATCTCTGGTCTTACCCTTAGCCTCGTTCCACAAGAGATCGACATACATACAAGTGAAACATCCGATTTGAAATCTCTATTAAACACGGAAAAAATCGGAACTCTAAAGGGGATAAAAAAAAAAAGATCTTAAAGAGAGGTTTCTAGCGAAGAAAGCCTACATAAAACAGTCAGTTAGTGGTGTGATTAAGACGTGTTCGGTTCTGAATTTTAGAAAAAAAAAAAGTAAAAAGACTTAATTGAACAAAAAAAAAACACATATATTCAAGTGGTGTGATCATGTTTTTTTTTATTTTTTTTTTTACAAAAACGTACACCATTGATAAAAGATATCTTTTATTAACTTAAAATAAAACTCGAAACGAACGTGACGAACAAAAACAAAGCCACAAGTGCAAGAAATATTTATGCACCAACACAAAAAAAAAAAAAGGAAGCGGAATATTTTTTTTTTACAAATCTGAGTCAAATTTGTTTGTGATAACTAAAAAAGTATGTATAGTGCCGAATTGTATAGGGAAATTGCTAAATACATTGTCTATTGTTGAATTCTGTTTTGTTGTATATTTTTGAATACGTAGACTAAGACCCAGTGATAGAAGGTATTCTAATATTTAATTTATTCGATTCGTCCTTAAAATCTAAAAAATTGAAGTCTCCTACTATAATAATCTTTTCGTGTGCTATAAGCATTCTTAATGCATTCAACGGCAATTTTCGGAAGGCATTTTGGAGATTTATATACAGTTAAGAATTGAACACCAAATGCTTTGAATTGGAGGCATTCACAACGGCCACTTCCTGGACTACTCGTATTTATAAAAAAAAACCTTTCTTGGAGTAATTATCTAGGTAATTGACGTAATTACTATGCTATAGCGCCCCATCTTGGGATTGCATTCGATACATTAGGACCGTCTGAGTCTTCTCATTAATTATACAATCAGTTTTTACATCTAATAAATGTTTACGTAATGATTGTACATTATGAAAAATTATTTAAATTTCATCTCCTGGTGAATGCAAAAATTCGAACTGGGTCATCAGTTTATTTTTTATCAGTCTCATCATTTCCAAATAAACTTGACTTGCTTCTGAAATCTTTGCTAGGAGGTTAAAATCACCATCTGATGTAGCAAAATAAAGACCACTAGCTGATGTAGCTCGAGAGCAGGCTGCGTATAGCATTGATCGCTATACGTTTCTACTTAAATGAACAATTACTCTTTCCATAGTGCAGCCTTGAGATTTATGAATCATTTCTTCAACTGGTAGGTACTATTGAAAAATGAGATCGATGTACTTTTAGGTTTGACGACTTCCATTGCGTCACTGTATACGTAAAAGTTTCGGGTGGTGTCCACTAAGATTCTATATATGCATATATATTTATATATCTAAATTTGTTCCTTGTCGTAATTCCGACATTGTTATCAAACTGCAACTATACGAGTAATCGCAAACGCCTTCTTTCATTAGTGGTTTTGTGGCGGCCATATTCTATAGCTTATAGTAACCCAGTAGAGCCATTAATTAGTCGTCAGATGTATCTAAATTTACTATTATCATATATCTGGCACTTATTTTTAGATAAAGTATTGTAGGTAAACCATATGTGGTAGTGCGTTCACCGATTGCATTGCTTTTTTTTGCTGTCGGATTGAGTGGACCGGAAAGTGTGTCTATAGTGCAGTTTAAAGAACTATTTCTCTAACTGTCATACTAATACGCTTACACCTTTGGGCGGATTGGAAATTTACCAGGTGACAGGGTTGGGAGACAAAGTGAAAAAAAAAGAAGACTGGGATTTGCTACGGTCACACAATTGTGAAAGTTAAAAGGAGTTGCCACTGGTGGAATTTTAAGGGTACACTTTCCCGACACCTATATAAGTTCATAAATGGAAATTGCTAGGGCGCGCAATAACAGATGGCTAAAATGAAATTCATCATACTAATCATTTTTCCAGCATTTTTCTTTTTAAGAAGACTTTTTATAAAGTAAATTAGTCTTCTCGAAACATCCAGTAATCATATACAATACAATGGCAATCACATAAACGAACGTAGTTACGAGGGCGGGTCAATAAGTCCGTGACTTTTGGATTAAAACACAGATTTTTTGATAAAAAAATAATTTTATTTTTCAACGTAGTCTCCCTTGAGCTCTATACACTTTGTCCAACGCTTCTCCAATTTTTTTATCCCTTCCAAAAAAAATGATTTGTCGAGGTCCTGAAAATAGGCCTTTGTTTGCGAGATGACTTCATCATTGGAGTCAAATCTTTTTCCACCAAGCCATTTCTTCAGGTTTGGGAACAAGAAGTAGTCGCTCGGAGCCAAATCTGGAGAATAGGGTGGATGAGGGAGCAATTCATAGCCCAATTCATGGATTTTTGCCATGGCAACTGCACATGTGTTTGTGGTCGACTGTGAGCAAACGCGGCACCCATCTTGCGGAAAGCTTTCTCATGCCCAAGTGATCATTCAAAATTGAAACCACTGAGCCATGCGAAATCCCTACGGCTTCCACAATCTCTCGCACTTTCAATCTTCGGTCGGCCAACACCATATCGTGAATTTTTTCGATTGTTTCGGGTGTAGAGACCTCAACTGGGCGTCCAGGACGTTCGGCATCTTCAGTGCTTGTACGGCCACAACGAAATTCAGTAAACCACTTTTTTACCATTGAAATCGATGGTGCAGAGTCCCCATAGTATTTATCAAGCTTAGCCTTGGTCTCTTGGTAATGGTTTTTTTTCGCAAGAAATAATGCTTAATAAGCACACGAAATTCACTTTTTTCCATTTTCTCCTCAAATTAGTGAGTAGTCTGATAAAAATAGCTGTCAAACACAAACTAACTGACGCAGCAAGTTTAAATTTTGACAGGAGTCAACTGACAGATGCCTGTTGACAGGAGCAGTGTTGCTGTTTCAGTTAAGAGGTCAGAAATTCAAAAAGTCTGGAACGCAGCCAATCACAAGGGCATACAAAAAGGATTAAAACCAGTTTGTTTCCACTTTGTTCGTATACATTATACAGCCTTTTGCGCTCTAGGGAGGGGAAAAATTACTCACAAAAATCTCTGAATCGCAAGTAAATTTCCATATGGAAAAAATTACAGATAGCCTCCGGTATGCATTCTAACTCAGCAAAATTAAATGGTATTTGGAATTAGATCTAAAGCAATACATCTGCGCTATTTGATCTAATGAGACGTTGTTGATGGTTTTTTCTAGGTAGTGTGGATTTTTTTTGCTCAAAGTGGCAGTGATCCTTCTTGTTATTTCTATTCTTTGGATTGGACTGGAAAATTGGGACGTGTGTAGAGTTGCACACAATTTATCCCCACTCAAACGTCCTAGAAATTGTGTGTACAAATTGCCTCGTTTGTAGGCGCTTTAAGCCTCTCATAAATTTCATTTTTTTTTGTATTGTAATAGTTTTATTTACGAAAAGACAAAGAAAGATAATTCTACGCCAATACATTCAAAACAAAGACTACATCCCCTAACTAATCCGGTGAGTAAAAACAAAATTTTTATATTGTTATCGAATCAAATTTAAGTACGTAAAAGCGAGCTGAACAGTTTTACGAAGCGAAAGGATTGAGAAAAAAGAAAAAACACAAAAGAAAGGTGAGGTGAAGAGTTTTGAGTTTTGAAAACGAATGGACAAAAGCATAGAGAAACAATTTTATATCTATCGTTATTGAAATTAGTTCTTAGCAAATACTTTCTAAGTAAAGAAGTATGCGCACTCTAATTTAACTTGCTATCAAACTCGAGTCCCAGATACTTAAAGGTATGTACCCCTTTAATTATAAAGCATTTAGAAGAGCAGCTTAAATCTGAATTAAATGTTTTTTCCGAGTTAGTTTTGCCGCAAGTATAAGACCTGGCAAGCACATGATTACAATTAATACTAATTTTGGTTTTATCACTTATGATTACTGAACTAAATGTCTAAGTCTTTCTAAGTCATGACTTACATATATCCGCAAATAAATCTAAAGTAGAAGCGTTTGAATACGAACAAGCTATCACACTTGCAAACTCGGTTTGTAGCACTTTTAATTGTTGATTGAATTGATATAAAATAGAAATAGAATTGGGCCCAACATCGATCCCTGTGTATCCCTATTTCAATATTCAGGTTTTTCTTAACCTACCTTCTAACTTAACCATTTGTTTTCTATTATTAAGGTTTGAAGCAAACCAATTGAGTTTAAGACCTCTACAACCAGGTTTATCCGGTTTGATAGTCATATCTTGTGGTCCACAGTATCAAATGCCTTGGTAATATCTATCAGGTATTCCAATAGGGACTTGACAACTTTGAATTTAATTTGTGAACGCACTCTTTCATGAATCATCAAACTGTCACTGTCAATTTATTCAGCAAACTCAACATTTTCATCATTGTAAAGTACACGAACGAGCAACGTCTGCAAATTATAAAAATTTCCTACCGAAATTCGGAGTCGGAGACTGCAACTTTAAGAGCGTTAAACCTCTACTGCTTGCATTATGATCAAATGAAAAAAAAATTTTTTTTTGTTTTCCATTTTGGAAAGTTAAAGGATTAAAACAAAAAAAAAATTAAATTTGCTTTTATTAAAAAAACACAAAATTTCGCCACATATGGCTGCTTGTGCAGTTAGCACATTTTCAAATAAAAAAAAAAAAAATTGTGAAGTATGCATTTCGTCCAATCAAAGGAACAATTTTTTTGTTTTAAAAACGGGAAATAGTTCAAAAAAAATTTATAAGTGGGATGAAGCAATGCAATTTCAATCCTTGTTCAAGAACAGGTTGACTTTGCATATAATGAAAGACCTGCCATTTTGGAACTCGGTCAGTTGAATCCAAATGAACGGAACTTAGCGGAAACTCATGACGCCGTCCCGTTGAGGTCTGAGGTCTTCTGACTCGAGGATTTTGTCTTCACTCTGAAATCCATAATCAGGAATAGTGCAAAATCGCGTTTTATTGTAAAACGAACGTGATGGAGTCATTATTTAGTCACTGTAGAAAAAGCGGGGAACTCGCATAACCGTCTTCGTATGCACGAGGAGCCATATCTGAGACCCTGAAATTTAGTGAATATTTCAGTAAATGCACAAGGAGCCATATATGGACGATGCTAAAAACCCGTTGTATCTTGAATCGCACATTTAAAATTGCAATTTTAATACATGAATTTTACTTACTAGTATCAAATCTTATAAAAAAAAATATTATTACCTTTGGAGGTACTCGCTACTCAAAAATAAAACAATTTCTTTTTCTATGTTTTTGAACTGAGCCTTAACAATGCGCACTATTGAATTTGACCGCAGTTCTTTGCACTTGTGCAGAGATAAAGGTGACCAAATTAACATATACACATCAACAATTGATTTATCTAAACAGCCTTAATACGAGTAGTTAATTTCCAATGGCAGTTACGCAGTTTAAACAGTCATCGCCGAAAAATCAAAAGCCATATATGGCTTCTTGTGCTGTAGAGGGTTAATTCCAATTTTCGGTCATTTTCAGTGACGAAGCTCATTTTTGGCTTAATAGGTTCGTCAATACGCAAAATATGCGTTATTGGTCGGGTGAAAATCCACATGTGCTTCATTAATCACCACTTCATCCACAAAAAATTACTGTTTGGTGCGGTTTGCATGCCGGCGGCGTTTTAGGCCATACCTTTTTCGTCAACGATAACGATCGTCACGTTACTGTGAATGGTCAGCGTTATCGCGCCATAATCACCGATTATTTTTGGCCCGAATTGAAAGATATGGACTTGGACGACATGTGGTTTCAACAGGATGGTGCCACACAGCACACGTTACAATCGATTTATTGAAGAGTAAGTATGGTGAGCTTGTTATCTCAAGAAATGGGCCAGTCGATTGGCCGCCTCGTTCGTGCGATTTAACGCCGCTTGACTATTTTCTGTTGGACTAGGTTAAGTCATTGGTTTATGCCAACAAGCCGACGACGTTGGAAGAGCTCAAAGCCAACATTGAACGCGAAATAGCGGTCGTTTCGGCCGAAATTTGTGGCCGAGTCGTTGAAAATTGGGTCCAACGAATCGACCGCTGCAAACGTGCCCGCGGTGGCCATACGAACGATGTCGAGTTCCATTCATAAATGTTGTGCCGATAATAAAGTTTTTGAAATTCTCAAATGGTTTGCGTTTTATTTAAAAAAAAAAGTTGTCAAGTCCTTATTGAAAAACCCTTTATAAAAAGTGCGGCAGTATTTTTTTGTTATTAAGGCTATCATAATTATAGTTACAAAATTTTAGGAGTGCATCTTCGGTTGATCTACCAGCTCTTAACTCTTACTGATTACGACAAATAAAGGAGTAGCGCTCTAAATAAGAGACGACACTACTTTTAATCACTATCTCAAAAAATTGGATAGGAGGAGAGATGAGCGAATCATCTGAGCACCCCCTTCATATTAATGTTGCCCGGCTTTGTTTGTGTGATGACACCCCCCCGTTTTAACCTTACTCAACATAATCTAACCTGCGAATATCATGATCTGCAAAAAAAACAAAAACAAAACACAAGCATGAGCTCATCTTCACTCTGGTGGGTATCGGAGAAGACTTGTTTTTGCTGATGTGAAGAACTTTAGATTAGATTGTTCAACAAGTTCTGCGTTTTTTTTTCAGAATTAAAGTTAAACACACATTTTTATTATAAAAGCTTATATTTTATCCGTCAAATATTGTCTATTGTTGGCGAATTTGGACCAACTGACTAATTTTGTCAACATATGGTGGCGGAGAAATGAATTATAATTAACACTATTGTTTTAAGAGTTCATTATTGTTTGTTTCACGTTACAATAATGTTAGATTCAAATGTTTATTTTAAAATGTTGTAAAAGGATATGTTCATACAAAAAAGCCTTACTTTAGTCTTCATTCACAGTTTTATACAGAAACAATACAATAATATAATTAATTAATTATTTAGTAAGTCATGCGAAAGAACGTTCTAGGATAGATAACCATACCAGCTTACTGCCTGTGAGCTTCAATATCTGGGATCTTAACATCCATCATGGTCTATTACATTCTTCTGGAAGAGACATAATATCTCTTTTGTAAAAGTCAGCAGACTTGTGGGTAAAAATTCTGGCCGTTTTTCTTCCACTGCATAGTTCAAAGTGTCGAGCTAAGAGCAATATTTAATGACATTTATTGTGATTGCGTGGAAGCAACTCGAAGTAAAGGACACCTCGCTAATCTTACCCTAAGCTCAACACGACCTTTTTGGGACGGAAATCTTGTTTACCGAACGATTGGGGTGTTTAACAAGGAGTGCACCATGACCTCTTACTCGCCTCAAACAAGTTCCATCTCAATAAAGACTCACAGACCATTATGCGATCCATAATGTTTCATTCATTGATTTCGTGAGGAACCCAAACACCTTTTTCGACATTCAAAGCCTTTTCAGTCTCAGTGGAACGGTTGTATGGGTGATGTTTAAGCACTGAGCGATCTCACGTGTCCTTAAATAATTGTCAACCCTAACCGCAGCCAATCGTCGCCTGTGGTGGGTGGACGTCCAGAGCGAACAGCATCAGTAAATTCTGTATTTCCTGAACGAAAACGTGTAAGCCAACGACTTGTCAGCGTTGATAGACGAATCTCGCTTTGACACGTTTTTAAAAGAAAAAAAAAAAGAAGCAAAATATGCCGCAAATGCACATTCTCTACCCCTATTTTAAACAAAATATTGAGCACCTAAAAAACACCCGATCAAAACAAATTCTCGTAGCAATGTAAAGGATAACCCTCTCTAATGGTATAATCAACAAAAATTTCATAACGGCATATACAGAAACACTACTTCCAAGAAAAAATATGCAGAACTTATCAAACAACCCAATATTTAAAAAAGGGTTTATTTACTCAAAAATAGCGCTGAAACCTAATCAAAATAGTACAAGGTGGAGCAAAATTAATCATCCTATCGGAAGATGTGGCGTTGTACGTCAATCATATTTAACATTTGTGAACGATATAGCTGCAATATACAAACAGACAAGCAATGGAGCGCTATACTCCGCAAGAGCGTGGAATAATTGTGTCGATTTTTTGAACCAATAATAATCGGTCGGTGGTGTTAGCGCAGCGTGAATTTCGACGTCGATTTCCTAATTTTGTTGAACCAACTGGGCAAAGATTCCGGCGCTTAGCTACTCGACTCGAACAGACGACCATGCAGACTGGTCATAGAATATCGCGGCTGTGGCTGCCGATGTCCTTGAGAACGAGGAAACATCAACCAGGCGACGGGCCGTGCGATTGAACATCACCAGACAGACACTACAGCGAATTTTAGTGAACTACTTACACATTTTCCCATACAAAGTGCAAACAGTGCTTCAGTTAATGCCTCCTGACCGTCAGTCGCGTGTGAACTACTGTCTCAACAACGAAGAGAACGATTTTGTGCCGAAAATAATTATGAGCGAAGAGGCGTTGAACATCTGGTTTCAACAAGACGGTGTAATCGCTCAAACAGCACGAGCCACAATGGATATTGTGAAGGAAGAGTTTTCTGGTCGCGTAAACTCCCGTTTTGACGATTTGGCATGGCCAGCAAGATCGCCCGGTTTAACCATCCCAGACTTCTTTCTTTGGGGCTACTTAAAGTCGCAGCTTTAGGCCACCAAGCCTCAGACAATTGCAGGCCTTAAGGGGAATATTCGACAGGAATGCGAACAGTTATCACCGGAAATCTCGCGGAGAGTCATGAAAATGCAGTAAAACACGCACAAATGTGTATCAACACTGTCGGCAGCCACTTGGCGGGTATCATCTTTTCCACTTAACAAAAAAAATTGTAAAGGTCCAAATAAAGATTTCCATCACTCAAAATCATTTTTCTTTATTAAGTAAAAAAGTAATAAAGAAAAATGACCCAAGATATGCTATCAAGCAAAAAGGACAACCAACACCAACGTATCGGGCAGAACGTCACCCTCGACAGATATAATTTTGAGGTAGTTAAGGACTTTGTCTACCTCTGCTCTGCTATAAATACAGACAACGGCACCAGCGCTGAGAGCAACCGAAGAATAACTGTTGCCAACCGCTGTTTCTTTGGGTTAAGAAGGCAATTGAGTAGCAAAGCCTTCTTTCGGACAACAAAAGTCACCCTTTGTAAGACCTTAATAATCCCGGTCCTGCTCTATGGCGCAGAGGCATGGACATTATCAAAAATGGATGAGGGTGTTCTTGGTTGCTTCGAGAGAAAAATCCTTCGATCTGGCGATCTTCAGTCGCGTCTGCATTGACGGTGAGTGGAGGAGGAGATACAACGACGAACTGCACGGACTGTACAGCGACATGGACTAGTCAAAAGAGTGAAGGTCCGAAGACTGAGATGGATGGCTCATGTAGAGCGCATGGACACCAATGATCCGGTCCGAAAACTCTTCGAATACGCCCCCGAGGGACAGCGCAGTAGAGGAAGGCCAAGACTCAACGCAAGTGGAAGAGGACCTCAGCCAACTTAGCGTGCGAAACTGGAGGCAGCTAGCCAGGGATCGAGCTTGCTAGAGACGCTTGTTGACTGAGGCCCAGGTCCACCCCGGACTGTAGCGCCACTTAAAGAAGAAGTAAAAAAGTAATTCAAAAACAAAATTGGATGTTTAATTTTGTGCCACCTTGTACTTTAAAAAATCACTTTTTTTTAAACGAATGAACGCACATAGTTGCTGTCAATTTCAAACGATTGTTTCCTGAGACCACTACGCGCACTTTTCTACTTAACCTTTCTTTTTCCTTTAAAACAAGAGCAAATACTGCTGCCATTTCCCTTAAAATTTTATTCCTTTTTATAAAAACTGATATGGGGAAAAGAGTTCCAACAAAAAATCCGCTCGGTTGGACTATTTTCAAAGTAACTCCATCTCGTAACCTGTTGGTTACAGCGGCATTATAAAACTATTGTATTTTAGAATAAGTTCCTCAATGCTCCTTAATCATAAAACAAATGGTTTTTACAATTTCTTATTTAATGAAAGGAGTGTAGAACTGCTAGACAATACACTTTAAAAATGCAAAATAAAAAGTTAAACATGTACTTACTATTTAGTATAACAACAGAGATCATTGTTGTCCAAAAGAAAGCACCCGGCCAACTCGACGAATCACACATCGCCAGCACTACTGTTACAATGAAGACACAAATTTCTATTAGGATACTCCACACGATACGCTTCGTCAAGTCACCTCTGCAAATTATAAATTTTTAGTAAGACTTTTCTATTTTGAGACTATTTGTGTTCATTTAAACTTACCCCATGTTAACGAAAACATTCAACCAATTAAAAACAACATTTGGAATTTGAGATGCAAAGCCAATGTAGACTAAAAAATTCGGCCCATAGTTTGTCTTTTCTAACGTATAGCTTTCGTCTAGCTTAAAATTCACAAAGTACTGCAAAACATTCATCAAACCAATTAAAACAATTTCATTTAAATTTAAATAATATTGTTACATCTTTCGCTGTGATGAACATATTCCAAGGCATCAGGGTTCCAAGGCCATGCAGCATAAATGTGAGAAATACCAGCTTCCATTTGTCGTAAGGTGGGCTAATTTCCATCTTAGCCCTGTCCATGGTCATACCTATATAACAAAATACAAAATTATCTCATTAAAAGACAATTAATAAATGAAAACAATTTAAAAGTGGGATAGAGCAACAAATTTTCGCTGAGACAATTGAAAGACTACATCGGATATTATCAGAAATCATTTTGTTTAACGGGCGTGTGATTGGATCAAGTTTCCATTGCAATTGAATTTGTTTATAATACAATCAGAGAAACTTTAATATCGTATTTTAGTGTTGACACATGAAGTTTTATGAATGCAGCATAGGTATGCAAAAAGCATCATCATTCGATACGGACAGCAAACAAGTCTACAATCAATTTTTTTGATTTTGTGTGAAAACTTCTATTTTTTGAAATTGATGATAATCCATGAGCTCTCATAACCTCAGTGAGGCTACTGGCACAGTACTGTTTGTGAAAAATGTCATCCGAATCACGGGGAATAAAACACGAGCCATTAAACTTTTTATAATACTTTCGGTTAAAGCAACCGAATCTGATGAGCGTAAAAAACACACTTACTACGAGTATTGTAGTAGCAAGAATACAAGGAAATTTAATGAATGGTCAGAGTAAATGGTAAGACCATTTACAACAGCAAACTATTCTTTCTTAATGTTTAAAGTTACCTAAGTTACAAAACATAATACTGATATAGCCTTTTTTAGATAGCTAATTCAAATGAATATAAAATAATTCGACATACTCGTATGTATGCATTAAAAACATTTTTGTAAAATTAAACATTTTCAACAATGTTTAGCCGGACCGTTTGCCCAGGGTTTCCTTAAGGACCTTACTCCTAGGTGGGATTTGCGCGTAAGATATAACCATCCATCCATCCAGAGATAGCCAACAGCATACGGACGGCCTAATGTTGATGAGCCGTTTTATTACGACATCTACTACGTTGACTAGTAGAAATAAGGAGGCTTTTTTTATGTTGATTTGCTATTCGATACTTACGCAAAAAGTATTAGTCTACTTTTCGTTCATCCTCCTACAGAGGATGTCATCACGGTCAGTGTCCCAGCTATGACATAAAAATTTTGTTAAGAGGTCTTTCCACAAGGCTGGATAAGAAAGGTGTTTTTCACCGGGTCATCAGAAAACACAGCCTGCCTGTATAACTGCATGTCTGATGGATTGTAACCTTTGAATAGGCAGCACTAGATTGCGTCATCTCACATTTCGTGAGAGGTCTTGGCTCTTCACTGATCAAATAACTGTCAACCAGATTGATTTGCGAATTTTTCTCGGAGCGGAGCCAGTCGTTCACAGAACTTCGTGGTAAACAAATGTTTTTTCCGATATTTTTTGTGAATGATGAAATAACAGCTAAAGCAAAAAACAAAAAAAAAACAGTACCACCAATCAACACTTATGAAATGGAGTTAAGAGATACCATTTAACTGTGTGAAGTGTGAAAAGGACTATCAATCAAAGAAAGGCGCTCTGGGTACAGATGGAGCGACAGGCCACAGCGCCTAGAGCATAGAAGGTTCCATATGATATGCTAGCCGTTTTGCTTTTTTCAGAAGCAGATAGATCATCAACAACGTTAGCTACAGGAAGAAGCTACGCATATGGACTCACTACCAACGTAATAGTACGAACATGGCAGATCGAACCCCTCAGGTCCTTGATTTGAACGTAAATACACTTATAAGAATCGAAGAAGGGGCGTATTTAAGTTGCTCTCAGATCGAGTCAACGATATTATTTTGGCTTGAGAAACTAAGGTTATTAACAAAAATAAGAAAATAATAAGAGGAAACCGACCCAACTCAAATAGTTGGTGTTGCTATCTTTATGTAAAAAAAGGCCTTTAATTTAAAAGAGTATAATACAGAAGTTCCAGGAGCTTGAGAGATGTCTTGTTCCTGTCTGAATATCCTGTTATTCGACACACAGATACAACTGACAGGCTCGAACCAACTAACTGGCTACGTAGGTTGGTTTATAACAGTGACCATTGCGGTCTCGGTACCGAAAGAATCGCAAGGTAGGGGCAATAGGAACGACTTTCCAGGAAGTGTTTTGATTACGTGGGTTAAGGACAAAAATGTAGTTCAGGATAATCAATTCGGTTTCAATGCGGGACATGATGTATCTATAACATACATGCCGCGTCTAAACTAGTATCTGATATCCAGTTAAACAAAGGCAAAAAACAATTCACGGGAGCCTGGGGAATTGCCTACATCGTCTTCAAGGAGAATAGACAGGGCATAAGTAAACCACTATAGTACTCGTCGCATTTTCTTGTCGCATCCGGTTAGAACTTTACCTTTGGTAGTTACGACTTGGAAGTAGTTAAGGGGCTGCTGCTTTGGGCTTAAAAGGCAATTGAGTAGTAAAGTCCTAAACCTATGAAGACTCTGTATAAAAACTTGATCATATTTATGGCCCTAAAGTATAAATTCTGGATGGAAACACCCTTAGTCGTTGTAAAAATTTTACTGAAATATATTTGGTTCCGTTTGTATAAACGGGCTTTGGAGGAGAAAATTCAATGACGAACTATACAAGCTATACAGCGACACGAACCCAGTCAGAAAAATGCGCACCAGTCGCCTGAGATGGCTGGTGCATGTAGAGCGAATGGACGCTAATCCTCCTAAGCTTACCACGATGAATATGCAAGCCCAAATGAAATGAAGCAGCTGCCCTGATGAACAGTCAAACTTCAGAAAATTAATTTATAAGAATAATATTCCAACTACTACGCAACTTTCATGTTAGTATCTCATGTAGATCTTTTTGGAAGGAAGATAGCTTCATGGGTGGCAATCAATCCATTTCTATACGGTTGGACCCAAAACTGACGAAAGGCAGTTTTCTCAAAAAAATTTAAGGTAAGACTGTATTTTCGCCTTTCAAATCTAATTGAAAATGTTGGAAACTAAAGAAAACCTGTCCTGACTGAAGAAAAACACGATATTTTAAAAAGATATACGCATCTTTCGGACAGTCACGGCGCTATCAGATCCCTGGCCTCATCCTTGCTAAATTCTAAAACCGAGCTGGATCGCCTATTATCTCAGCAAATTCTAGGGCTAACGAACTCGACAAAAGTGGAACCAATACATATGCTACCTGAAAAATGTGTCATCGGTATACAAATCACAAGGTGCAAACTAATGCTTAAGCTGGATGCCAGTAGCAGAACAAACCTAAAGTGGGTTGTTGGGTAAACATACGAGTGTTGTCTGAAAAGTTTCCGACCGAACAGTGATAGAAGACATTTTTTCTCAAATTTTTTTATTTTTATTTTTCTACCTACATAGTCTCCTTGTAACTCTACGCACTTCTCCCAGAGATGCTCCCATCTCTCTAACCCGTCCAAATAGTACTTGGCGTTTTTCTCTGCAAAATAATTGTTCACGAGTGTGATTGCCTCCTCATTTGACAAAAATCTCTGTCCTCCGACCGAAGTTTTTAGATGAGGGAACAAAAAGAAGTCGCTTGGGGCTAGATCTGGTGAATAAGGCGGATAGTCAAGCAGTTCAAACCGTAATTCATGGATTCTCGCCATGGCAACCGTTGAGGTGTGAGACGGCGCGTTGTCTTGGTGAAATAGGATTTTCTTTTTCTGCAAATGTGGCCGTTTTTCCGCAATTTTTGCCTTCAGCTTGGCAAGTAATGATGCGTAGTATGCTCCTGTTATAGTCGCCATCACTTTCCCAGCCGAAAAAAACAGTTTTTTTCTTTTTTTGGAGCCGGCTCGCCATTTGCAGTCCACTGTTTTGACTGAATTTTTGTTTCAGGCGTATAATGGTGTATCAAAGTTTCATCTACAGTAATTAATCGGCGCCAACACTCGGATTTATTGCGCCTAAACTGCGCCAACAGAGCGTTGGAAATGTTCATTCGAACACGTTTTTGGTCTAACGTAAGCAAACGCGGCACCCAACGTGCGGGCAGCTTTCCCATGCCTAAATCTTGATTTAATATATAACAAACACCTTCTTTGGACATTTTCATAACCTCTACTATCTCTCTCTCTTTAATTCGGCGGTTGCCTAACACCATTTGGTGAACTTTAGCAATGTTATCGTCAGTGGATGCAGTTTTTGGACGTCCCGAACGTTCATCATCTCCCAAGCTCTTACGGCCACATTTAAATTCAGCTGCCCAAAATTTCACTGTGGTTAATGATGGTGCAGAGTCCCCATACACAGAGTCCAACTCATTTTTGATTTGTGTAGGCGTATTGCCTTTCAAAAACAAGAATTTAATAACAGCTCGATACTCAATTTTTTCCATTTTCACAAAAAAACACTCACATCGACTCACTCAAATGACCGTCAACTACTTCGGTAAGTACTCGTAACTGTCAAAAGATGCACAACTAGCATTCACTAGCTTTTATTGACGAGTGCCGCTATCTTTACGTTGCAGTCAGAAACTTTTCAGACATCTGAATCGCTTTAAAAGTTTGATCTATCAACACAGAAAACATCTCAGCGCAGTCATATGTAGGTGTCATCAAGGACACCATCTTATAGGCAAGCATGCAAAAAGTCTTGGAATTTTTACAAACGACTTCTGCAGGAGCTGAATAAACGGAGAGAAACCCATTTTTTTGCCTACCCTGTACCTATCTTGTTCCCTCCCAAATAAGACAACACCACTAAGCAGCATTTTTCTACAATGACTCATCCTTTTTAAACAATATAGACGTTACAGACCCACATTGTATCACAATGGGACAATATGCCTTATTAGATTGGGTTTTCTCCATCAACCTAACCATACCTAACCTATTCATCCATTCATATTTTGTTATATTATTTGAACTTTAATAACTGCTCAATAAATTAAAGTAGAAAATGAATTATAATGGAAAAGAAGTAATAAAAAGAAATTAGAAGAAGAAATTGTTTCGTCCACAAAAATACGAACCGACATGCACAAGGATCCATAACAACACAAAACGTAAAGTTCTCTGAATTGGGAAGGTATGAAACACATTCTCTTCTTCTTCTCCTAATCTTTAGAGTACTACTTGTTTAGATAATAACAAAATGAATTATATCGATTCAAAACAATTAATCCGTACATTTTTAATCAGGGGTCGAGCGACTTTCACTGTATTTCCCAAGTAAGACACCAAGCTGGAGAGTATGCGAGCTTCGTAGATTAAATAAATTTGCAAGTGCACAAGATTTTGCAGACAATCCTATTCGCTCAAATAGGAAGGAGGAAAAAAATTGTTTAAAGTGTTCAGTCAGACAAAAAATGAAATACATGTACATAGAGATGGTCATTTAGCCGAACAAGTTTATGGGAGAAATTCCCTAGTGTTTTGATTGTAGCACAGCTCCTAGTTAGTCACAAACCCTTTAGCCTTTCTATTCCAGTTTATATGCACTTACTTGACCTCCAGCCAATGCGAATTTTATAAAGTATACGACTCATGAATACAATCTTTTATTCACATGCAGTTCGTTCGTAGTGCGTTAAAGGGGGCAAACGAGTAGGATAGGAACAGGAATCTTTACTGGAATTAACAACACAAATCTTCACATTCAACTTATATTTAACTTTTCATTACAATTTAAGTTATTTGATTTTACACGATCTTTATATAGGTACACAAAGTTCTTTTAATAATGTAAACTATTTGTTATTACACGCAACATTCCGAACACCTACATATGGACGCGAGATCCAAGCAACTACTATATTCCCAACTCCTTTTAGCGTTACGGATGGCTGTGGTATCAGGAAACTTGTTTTCTATTGATGCATTATAATAGATGAAAAACTATAAGTGCGTAAGGAATTTTTCTTACATATGTACATAGTACATGTAATGATATAATTGGAAGCAATGAACCGAGACAACAGCTGTGTTATTTCGCATTGAAACTTTGTATACGAACATAATTGCAGAAGAAACGAAGAACAGCTTTATTTATTAGTTTACAACGCATAGTGAAATAATAAACGGACAAGGATAAATTATACAGGGTGTACCATATTTCTCAACGACAATTTGGGAAATGATTCATGTGTATATCCCGAGAAAAAAAAATAGTAAGGGTCTGTCAATTGTCGTCTTAAGATATCCAATTTCGATGCCTGCACCATTTATCTTGCCCAAGGTAGTTTTTGACTTTTAAGTTACTTTTCTCAATTCTTATGAACGTAACAATAAAAAAAAATAAAAATCATCAATAAGTTTGCAGCAAAACCCACAGACTTTATGATATGCGAAAACATGTAGCAGGTAAAATTAAAAAAAAAGGTTTTCACTAAAAAAATGATTTTGTGTGGTCTTAGATAGTTTTTATTTTATGTATGTACTAAAACGGGCATAACACATATACTCGTATAGTGCCCAAAGTGTCCTCCTTGGTTGCATGGTAGATCTTGTTTTTGGATTTCACTGGGAATGGTTATTGATGCTTATTGCTGCCTAACTTTTGATGATGCTACGAGAATGCGCTCTTATGATGCACTTATGCACAGAGCTGAAATAAAACGAATAATAAATCCTACCAATCGCTGCTTCTTTTGGGCTACGGAGGCAATTGACTTATAAAAGCCCTCTCTCAAACAACAAAAGTTAACCTTTATAAGACCGTGATAATCCCTCGCGCTCTATGGCGCACAGGCATGGACATTATTAAAAATCTTCGAATGATTTTCGGTCTCGTCTGCATTTACGATGAGTGAACGAGGAGATACAACGACTGCATGAACTACACAGCGGCATCGACCCAGACAAAAGATTGGGGATCCAGCGACTGAGATGGGTGAGTCATGTACGAGTAGATGGACACCGGTCCGAAAAGTCTTCGAATCCTTCTCCGAGGGACAGCGCAGTAGAGGAAGACCAAGACTCAGGTGGTGCAGCAAACTGGAGGCCGCTAGCAAAAAATCAAGCTGGCTGGAGACGCTTGTTGACTGAGGCCCAGGTCCACTCCGGATTGAAGCACCACCTAAAATAAGTTAGTAAGAAGAACAGTTAACGTCGCTGGATGAAAATCGATGCAATGGATGTGATGGAGATATATTTTTAATTGAGTTCGTTTAGGGAATCGCAGGGATTGCCACTCCAATATCGTGATTGTTCAACACGAAGACGAGCGCTTAAAGATGCACTTATCCAGGTCCGCATCATCAAGTCCACACAGATGCTGACGCAACGGGTTCAGTTGGAGTGTTAATGAAGAGCGAGGATGTTGATGATTGGAAGCTGAACAGCGGTAGAGACATTGAAGCGCTTCTGAATATATTTACTGGATACACCTTTCGAGTTTGTCACAGATTGTGCTGTTGTTGTGCCCTAATAAAGAACAAGAAGGAATTGGTGCCACATTATTCGTCCGTACACCGTCCTGGGAATCGTATGGGACATGTGAATACAATGAGCCGATCTCCGGTAGAATTAGTTAAGGAAGCCGAAATTGTCAACAGCTTCATTAACTGGCGTGAGTTTGGTGTTCAGTCCTCCTCCTGATGCTACTTTAGGATATGAATGATAGTTCCCGCGAATGCGAAAATATGTAAAGGATTATTTGGTCGCTTTGGTAAGTTGCTGTTACAATAAAGGCGTGACAGGAAAGTTGCAGTTGTTCGTTTAGGCTCAGTTACAGTTCCGTTCTGGTGTATTCACATACATGATCGGGATATATTCCCAGGAAGCAGAAACGGAAATGTGCAGTCAATAAAAACCAAACCTCTAATTGCTATATTGAACGAGTTCTTCATGGTTCGGACCATAGTACGTCCTTCACGTCGAAGGTATTCCGAGAGTATTGTCAACATAATATTATCTATCACACGAAAGTTGCTGTTCGAGGCCCAAGAGCAAATGAGCAGGTGAAACGTGCGAACCAAACTATTATAGATTACCTCAGAACGACAGTACCGCATAACAACATATAGGATAGACCCCTAACCAAGTTGCAGTTTCACAGATTCACAGCGGAATAGCAAGACATGAAGAAGCTGCGTATCGTTTGGAAGAAGAGCAGCAGCACTGGAGCATTGATTCGACCAAAAGCACAAGAAGCCATCAATCTACGGGGAAGGTGATCCAGTTCTCATTGAGAGTCATATTTTACATACTACACTTAGAATCTGTAAGATTTTATTGGAGATTCTTCACGTCTTGAGTTAAAAATGGAAAAAGTCGCGAAAATCACAATCGACCAATTGAAGGTATGAAGGTGCTGCGTTTAACGTAACATTAAGGAAAAAATACCTTCAGGATGGTCTAAAACTACAAGTAAACACGAGGATCGGCTTATATTGACAAAAAACAAATGAAGTAGACGAAAAATAGACTCGAAATAAGCTCTGTCTAAAAAAAATGGGGGCACCCCAATTATCAAGGCTTCTTCCATCAATGACATTGTGTAATAAAAAGCGGGGGTGGGATAAAACTGGACTTATCATAAACATCATCAGACCTTCCGCCACTGAGAATTGCTAGGATTTGTCCAGTTACAAGCTGCCGGTCATAGGTAGTCCATACCAGGACTTTAAACATGGTATAGTGGGAGCTAGGAGCCCCCGGACTTCCGTTCGGGCCTAACTTGCGTGACGGTGATTGTGGTTTAAACCTAAAACGCAGGGAGGATGGCTCTGCTAGTGTTCAATTCCCACAGTGGAGTTGCTTAAAATGCTGGGTACTAAGACCACTAAAAGGTTTTAGGTAGGCCTTGACTCATACCAAGGGTGGAGCTGTGCCCTCCACACAGTTACGCATTGGTATAATTTCAAATAGCAAATAAGTGATGGCAAGGCATATCCTTGCCCCCATGGATGTATGAGCACCTCGTGAACTTGAGACTCCACGACAGGTGTTGACGTTAAGCACAAGACATATCTGTCCCTTAAATTGGACAAACGTAGATTAAGACTTGCTGGGCTTATTGGGCGAGTTGCTGTTCCAAAATCATTGCTGCGACTTCAAATCAAGTAGAAAGAGTTTGAATAGGACAAATACATAAGGACTGGCAGGAAGAAAATCTCAACAGAGTTTAATGGAACAATGGATTAAAGCTTCAGGTATTTCGAAAAAAAAGCTAAATGTTTTTGGGCAACGCAGCGCTGAACAAAAGGTGCTACCAGATTGTGTGGTTTCTGGCGAATTTGTTATGGTCTGGGTATCTTTTTCTTTAAATGAAGTGGGAGATCTGGTGCAAGTGAATAGAAAAATTGATTTGGAGGCGTACAAGCCAAAATTGTAGGAAAACGCTGTGACCCCTGTAATTAGATTAAGCTGACATATTTCAGCAGGACAACGACCTGAAAAACGTGACAAGACTTTCTGAAACAGAGAAAAGATGAATTAAACTTATAAATCATGTTACGCTCGCCGGAATAACCAGATTTAATCCTTATAAAGCTGTTGTGGAAGGAGATTGATAGAAGGATTCAGGGTTATTGCAATAATCAATAAACAGAATATGCGTTGTGGAATATGCTATTAGATTTCTGAACGAATATACCATACCAACAATTCAAAAACTAATACGTAGAATGGCAATAATTGTAAAAGGATGTAATCGAATGTAAAGGTAGGTTTTTCGACGATTAATTTTTGTTTTATCAAAATCCTTTGTTAAGAACAAAATGAAAATATTTTCCTTCCACGTTCATTTTTTGTCCATGATTATATTTTACTACGGAGGTTTTTTTTCAGGCACTTTTGGACATATTCCTCATCTGCCCCTTTTCTATCATTTTGAAGAACCTATCGGTAATTTGTGATAAATAATCGTATTTTGTTATATTTGTTTAGATTTATCTCTGCGAAACGAACGAAACCGCTCCTCATGAGGCTGATTTGCTCAAAGCCATGGAACTTCGTTTGGATAAAACGATGACACTGAGGAGAGCTGCGGATTCTTTTAGGATTTCAAAAAGCACTTTGGGCTATGGGCTCAGGATAGAAAAAAGCTGTAAAACATTGAAAAGTGAAGAGTACTCATCCAAACATAGTGTTGCCCAAGTCTTCAACAACTCAGAAGAATGTATGTTAGAAGCTTACTTTCTAAAGTCTTCTAAAATGAATTATGGCCTGACGTATCCACAAGGAAGACATCTTGCTTTTCACACTAGACCGAATCTATAATTTGGACGAAACCAGTGTGGTGACGGTTGTCCAAACTTCTAACGTAATAGCTCAATGTGGCCGAAAACAAGTTGGGCAAAATGTCTCGGCGGAAAGTGGGCAGCTAATCACAATGTGTGGGATTGTAAATGCAGCTGGGAATTCTGTACCGCCGCTGGTCTTTGTATTTCCAAGGGCAAGATTCCATGACGGTATGCTGACAGGAGTGCCAAATGGATCGATAGGACTAGCAAATAGTCGTACAAGCTGATGGATGAAAGCGTATTATTTGTGAAAGTCCTTGAACACCTACCAAAATATACGAGTTCCAGTACAGTTCCAGTGCTTACCTTTCCACCCCACTGCACCCAGAAGTTATAGCCGTTAGATGTTTCAGTCATGGGACCGTTTAAAAAGAAAATCTCAATTTCACAAAATGATTGGCAATCCAGGGAAGACCATAACGATTAATGACCAAGCTTCAATAGTGACACCAGCATACAACAATTCAATCACACCAAACAATATATTATACGGTTTCAAAACAACAAAGATCTTTCCCTTTTCAAGAAATACTTTTGAGGATGAAGACTTCGATTGCCAGAAACAACTACAATAGTTTCACAATCATCACAACCTTCACTACCGGAAAACACTGAAGCTAGCTATACCTTAACAAACTCAGAAGAATTAATAACAGCTGGACAGCCGCAGACACCAATATCAAGGCAAGCCGAGCAAATTTTGTATCCAGAAATGGTCAGACCATTCCCGAAAGCTCCTCCACGAAAGAAAGGGTCGAAAGGAAGGAAAAAAAAATTGTATATCCTCACTGAAATACCAGAAAAAACAGAAGCAGCTTTCCTAGGAAGGCAAAACAGATAAGAAAAATCAGCACTCAAAATAAAAAAAAATACAAAAAATTAAACCAAAGGTAACAACTAAGAGGACCAACGATTCCAGCTCAGATGACACGGATGAAGTTATTACCAACGCTGAATCAGATTCAGATTTCGTTGAGGAAGAAAACTCAAATGATTTGCAATCATCTTGCTTAAATTCAGGAGATTTTTGTTTAGTCAAATGTTCAACGGAAAATAATAACTTGTCCTCCCATTCTGTCGCAAAAATTCTTAATAAAACTGATGATTTTTTCAGAGTAACATTTATAAAAAAGAAGCCCGGGTTTAACAAATTTTATTTTTCAGAGAAAGAAGAAAAGTGGTCAGTTCCAGCAGTTGATATCATTTTCAAACTTCCAATACCTAATCATGTAGGTAGTACTTCCCATACAGCTGGTATGTTCACTTTTAATTTTGATTTTTCGGGATTTAAACTAGGGTGACTGAACTTCATTTGGATGGCAAAGAATAGTATGAGGCCTCGTAGAAGTAGCATATTTCGACAGGTGCTGGTTCTTTAAATAACGAGAATGAGCCTCTGCAGCCGAACATCTTGCAGCTCCGCTAATAAATCCTACTTTAACCTTGGTGTAACCCTCGTGCCAGTGGCATTAAAAATGGAACTGGTCCTCCAGGTTGGAGGTTGTGCCACGTTGACAACCCACGCAACGATTTAAAGACAATGAGCCATTCAAGAAATGCGATAGGATGGGCCGGACAAAAAGAAGATGAAAAACTGCGACATCTACTACGGCAATTGCTATAGACGGCAAAATCAGCGCTTATTTGGATGCGGATTTTTTATCAGAGGCAGACTAAGACAAGAAGTCCTGAGCTTCCGGCATTAGCCTTATATGCGCGCATGCCCCCACAGAAGAGAAAGATGACGATATCAAGGATGACTTATATGAGCTCCTTAACAAGACCTACGAGCAATGCCCTAGCTATGACATTAAAATTAGCCTCGGTGATTTTAATGCAAAGCTATGAAGAGAGGGTATATTTGGTGGAACAATCGGAAAATATAGCCTGCACGACACCACGTCCGATAACGGATTCAGGCTAATCGACTTTGCGGCGGAACGAAACATTGTCGTAGCTAGCACGCGGTTCCCACATCTCGACATACACAAGGGGATTTGGAGAACTCCTGATCAATCAACAGTCAACCAGATTGATCACATTGCGATCGACGCAAGCCACTCCTTCAGTATTATGGACCATTACCATGTTGTAGGCAAGGTACGGTTGCGGATATCCCAAACTACGCCAAGACAAGCTAATGCTGTGAGGAAATTCGACATCAGACGGCTACAATCGCAAGAGATCGCCAAGTCCTTTTCCGATTGAGTGTCTCTTAATCGTCCACCACAACGAAACTCCTGGTTCGATGATGAATGCCGGGAAGCACATGCAGCCAAGCAAGATGCATATAAAGCGACGCTGCATAGAAGGACCAGAGCTGCTCATGAGCTCTATGAGCGGAAGAGAAGAGCCGAATACCGGCTTCTCAGGAGGAAGAAGAAAGAGCATGAGAAGCGCGCGGTCGAGGAAATTTAAAGAAGCTACTCCAGGAATGAGGTTCGGAAGTTTTACCAAAAGGTAAAAATAACATGCTATGGAAACAAACCCCGAGCCGAAGCCTGTCGAGATTAACAAGGGAACATCGTGATAGAATCGCAGTCAATGCTGAGGATTTGGAAAGACAATTTCTGCAGACTGTATATCGGCGATGACGAACCTAATACCGCTGTCATGCAGAATCAACCTTTCAACCTGGACGATGTTGATCAACTTTTGAAGTGAAGATAGCTATATCAAAGCTTAAGTCCAACAAAGCTGCTGGAGCGGATGGCCTGACTGCCGACCTCTTCAAAGCGGCAGACGATAACTTGGTAAGGAGCATACACCAACTCATCTGTAAAATATGTTCGAACGAAAGTATGCCCGATAAATGGAATTGTTTGTCCGATTCTGACGAAAGGAGACCCTCTGAACCCGCCAACTACAGAGGCATCAGTCTCCTTACCAACGCATATAAGATCTTACTTGCCATATTGTGTGAACGCTTGAAGCCGTTCGTCAGCAACCTGATAGGTCCATATCAGTGTGGCTTCGGGCCAGGAAAGTCCACCATCGATCAGATATTCACACTACAGCAGATCTTGGAGAAGACCCATAAGATACAGATCGATACACACCACCTATTCATCGATTTTAAGGACGCGTATGACAGCATCTATAGAGACGAGCTATACAGAGCAATGTCTAACTTCGGCATCCCTGCCCTGATGACGATGGAGAATGCACGCTTCATCAAAGTCGGTAGAATCTTACCGAGGCCTTTGATGTCCAGAAAGGATTTAAACAAGGAGTACGACGTCTCGGGCAGAACATCACCCTAGACAGATATAACTTTGAGGTAGTTAAGGACTTTGTCTAAATAGGCTCGGCTATAAATACATACAAGGACACCAGCGCTGAGACCAAGCGAAGAATAATTCTTGCCAACCGCTGTTTCTTTGGGCTAGTAGCAAAGTCCTCACTCGGACAACAAAAGTCACCCTTTATAAGACCTTAATAATCTCGGTCCTGCTCTAAGGCGCAGAGGCATGGACATTATCAAAAATGGATGAGGGTGTTCTTGGTTGCTTCGAGAGAAAAATTCTTCGGGCGATCTTCGGTCCCGTCATTGAAGCAGAATGGAGGACGAAATACAACTATGAACTCTACGGACTGTACAGCGACATCGACCTAACCAGAAGAGTGAAGATCCAAGGACTGAGATGGCTGGGTCAAGTAGAGTGTATGGACACCAATGCTCCGGTCCGATAAGTCTTCGAATCCGCTCCCCACGGACAAATAAATACATAAAAACTACTTGAAAGCGCTTTTTTAAGACATGTCTAAAACTGCCCCATGGCTGTCCAAAGGTGCCCCCCCCCCCCCCCCCCCCCCAGAGGACAAAATTTGAACACTTTAAAGAGTTTATTATATATAAATCATGGTTATATATATATACATTTGGATATCATATTGAAAGGTTCAATAACAATGAACAATAATTTTCAAGATTTGAAGGGATACTCCGCTTTTTAAGGGATCTAGAACGATTTTTGTAAAAAGTGTCCTAAGGTGCCCCCCTCTCACCTAATTAATGATAACTTGGCAGGGAGAAAAGATTCCAATATCGAAAAAATACAAAAATGCCTACATTAAAAGTAATTTATAAGGTCTATTTGAAATTACTTTATATAGGTCCTCCTCTTCCACACTAACAGCATTATTTGCAGGTTATATCCTGTTGATATTGACTAACAATCAAACAGTGTGGGTCTGGTGTTAATAATAATAAAAAAAAATACCCAATTGGAACTGGAAATGATCATAACCTATTTTATCAGAAATTGAAGGATATTTAAAAAAAAAAAACTATATGCGATCGAAAAGATCTAACAAAGGTCATTGTTTAGAACTCAACATTCGCATATATAAAACATATTCAATTCCAACAAAATTATCATGTAATCAATTCATATTTGAACTCTATTATACACATTACACTCATTTGTCTGAGAATTATTGTACTCTTATACTCTAATTGTAACTCAATTTTCTTTTACATTCGTTTTATCTTTGCTATCAATACTTGTATAACAGTTTACGCTTGCTTAGAATTGTTCCTTAAATTTTCTCTTTCACTTGGATCAAAACCAAAGAAGGCATCACACCAGGAGAAAACAAATAAGTATCAAATTGTACAATATAAACTGAGTTATTTGTTTGTTCTCATTTTCCTCTTTTTTTTTTTTTCATTTACTGGGTATTTTGTTTCAACCAGTCATAATATACTCGTAGTCTTCAATCTTTCACTTACCTCTAAGATTAAGTTCATCATTTGGCAAATTCCTTGCCTCCCATGCCGGTGTAAGACACACTGGCTTATTGCGATCCGCCAGAAACGGGACCCTTTCATTATCATTGGCATCTGAAAAAAAAAATTAAATTTATTTATCGTCCTTTACACTACTACTACTATTATCGTACTTTAAAATAACAACAATCTACTTAAAGCATAACAACCAAATGAAACTTTTATGATACATTTGTTAAATTTACCACTCCTAGTTATCTTTACCATCAGAAGAATGACTATAACAAATTATTGTTCGAATTTCACACTTCGAATCGAAACCTAATCTTCGGCATAAACGTATCACAGCTACTCAACTGACACTTTAACAACGCTTTATAAAATGTTGATTGCTTATCTTCGAGTAGCAACTCGAAGGTTTTCAATAACATAAAATCGAAATCACTATCAAAAATATTTATCAAATACGAGACTGATTCCGAAATTCGACCAGAAAAGTGCCGCTGAAGATAAGAAGATAAACCATTTGTAAGATACATATTTACGTGGTAGCTTATCCGCTGTTGCCATAAAAGTTTATTAAAATCTTTTCTTAAATTGCATTGCAAGTTCCGCTACCGTGACGAATTGCAAACAAAAAATGTGTGTGGGTTACTTAAATATTTGAAGAGGTACGTCAATATCGATTAATTTATCTTTTTCCAATAAACATTCTTTTGCTGAGTTTGTATTTATTCAAAAATTATAGGAGAAGTTACTTTCCACATCTTATCGACAATATTCGTACTACTTAAAAGTTCATTGCCACACTGAACCCTGAACACCTTCAGAGATATATTTTGATGAAGACATGAAAAAATATCTTGTCCCAAAGAATCCAATTCCAGTTCACAATCGAAAAACAGTACAACGATCACTTAATCTTCGAAATTCGTTAATTTTCCTTTACGAGTATTACGAGTACTATAAGAAGAAAAGCGAAGATTTATGCAATGATAAGATCTATATGTAGCAAACAATTTTTCCCATATCATACCGCGACCCAAGAAAAGATGATTTCCTTGTTCTCTAAGTTCGTTGTTTTAAATCCTAGATTTGGTGATTTTCGACGTCTGTGGGGACCGGAGGGTTGGTGTCGTTAGATCTTCATCCTTCCAGCTAGGTCGAAGTCGCTGTACAATTCGTACAGTTCGTTGTAGTATCTCATCTTTCACTACCGTCAATACAGACGGGACAGAATGTCGCCCGAAGAATTTTCATCTCAAAGCAGCCAAGTGCACCCACATCCATTTTTGATAATGCCCATGTCTATGCGCCTTGCTCTATGACTGGGTTTATAAAGGGTAACTTTTGTTGTTCGAGAGAGCGCTTTACTAGTCAATTTCCTTCTTAGCCCCAAGAAGCAGCGATTTTCAAGAGCCATTCTTTGTTTGATCTCAACGCCGGTGTCCTTGTTCGAATTGAAAATGGAGTCTAGGTAGACGAAGCTACCTTACTTAACTACGAGTACCTCAAATATATATCTGTCGAAGGTAAAGTTCTGTCCGAAATATCAATGTTCGGTGTCCTCTCCGGTCGACAGCATTCACTAGTGTTGCCCTCGTTGACAGCTTAACACATTTTCGACGCTTCCGTCTTAATACTCGCGAAAGCGCCACTGATATCAAACTGCTTTCTTCCGATTATGTGATAGACTTTTGAAAAATTGTGCCTTTTGTGTTCGTGCGTAAGATTTGGACTATTCTTTCAAGTATGATGTCGAAGAAATCATCAAATTGAGGATTGTTATCGACGGCAAAAGCAGCGTTTATTTGGATGCGGATCTGTGAAAAAGTCCTGAGTTTCCGGCATGTGAATGAGCGTCTGGTACAATCCGTATTAAGGCTAAATTTAACAACATAAGCCTTATATGCGCGCACGCCCCCACAGAGGAGAAAGGTGACGACACCAAAGATAGCTTCTACGAACTCTTGAACAGGACCTAGCCATGACATTAAAATTGTCCTCGGTGATTTTAATGAAAAGCTAGGAAGAGAGGGCATCTTGGATAGTACTGTCAGAAGATATAGCCTGCACAACATCACCTCAGGCTAATCAACTTTGCCGCGAGACGAAACATTGTCGTAACTAGTACACGGCTCCCATATCTCGATGTTCACAAGGAGACTTGAAAAACCAGACCAAATTGAACTTTGTGTCGTAAAAAAGAAAGGCGGGATAACTCTCCCAATAAAACTACTAATCTTTTCGGTAATTTGCAACGTTATTAAACTGACCTCTTTATTAATTATTTACAAAACGTTATATGTTCTTATGACATTTGTGTCGTGACATTGTTATTGTTTGTTTTAGTACATGTTTTGTTTGTTTTATAAATCACGTGTTGACATTTCTATGTTCTTATTCTTATTTACATTTCTTTATGATTTTTACTTAATTTATTGAATTTGTTTGATTTTCGAATATATACACCCTCATTGCGAAGATCAACTATCAACCGATTGACGGTTGATAGAATTTGTCAATTGAATTCGAATTTGGTATTGTGAAAATGAATTCATACAATATTGTGCTATTGTGAATGCCTTCAAAATTATTCCATTATTTCCAATGGCGACGTGCGTCTGACAAAAGTTTGTTTATTTATTTTTTTAAAACATACAAGAAAATCATAAAATTAAAACAATCGGGGTCTTGAAAGCAAGATTCATATGTATACTACAGGCAAGGGAGCTTCATTAGAAGCCTGAAAAGGCAAAGGAAATCACTAAGGTTTGTGCAGCACTGCATAACATGTGCATTAAATATCGGGTTGAAGAAGTCCCAGAAGAAGAAAACATTGATTATGCACCGGCTTATATGTAGTTTTCCCAATAGTGATCAAGATATGGAATCTTTCAACGATGATTTCAATGAAGGCCGCCGAATAAGGGACTCCATTTTAAGGTTTATGTAAACAAAATATTTTTCTTAGAAAAAAAGTAACAAATGTTACTTAACTTAAGAATTGTTCATTCGAAACTTTGGTTTCTCCAGCTCCAGCATTTCAATTTTCAGCTTCAGTTTGGCTCACCTGTCCCTTTCTTTGTTCTCTTTATTTTCCTTGTACAGCTTTAATTTGTTCCTTTTAATTTTCAGAATTTCTTCCATTTTCTCATACTTTTTTTTTATCACCCAAAATATTAAGCATATTTTTGTGGTAGTTTATTTGGTCAGCAGTTTGGGTTTCTAATAACTACTATACATATATAAGATCGTCTTGTAGTTTTCCCTTTCCGAGAAGTTATTTTCTTCAGTTGCGCAACATCTTCAACCATAACTGGATCAATCTGTCCGGAGGTTAATCATTTGCCGCGTCTTCACTTACATTGGAAGTGTTAACATTGTACGCATGTACAGTCCGTTTGATAAGATCATATTCGGCAAAACTCGTTTATGAAACCCGGTTTGGAAGTGGCATTTGCATTAGCAGATAAAAAAATACTTCTGCTAAGATGCTTTGAATAAAAAAATTTTAAGAGTCTTCAATTTTTGTCAGAGACGGAAGTATTTTAAAATGAGTGTCGCGTTTTCATCACGTTAGAAAGCAGTATTCTTGTGCACGCATCCAATAGGACCGAAAATGTCATATGGAGCAGCTGTTAAATACGAGGGCGGGTCAATAAGTCCGTGACTTTTGGATTAAAACAGATTTTTTGATAAAAAAATAATATTATTTTTCAACGTAGTCTCCCTTGAGCTCTATACACTTTGTCCAACGCTTCTCCAATTTTTTTATCCCTTCCAATAAAAATGATTTGTCGAGGTCCTCAAAAAAGGGCTTTGTTTGCGAGATGACTTCATCATTGGAGTCAAATCTTTTTCCACCAAGCCATTTCTTCAGGTTTGGGAACAAGAAGTAGTCGCTCGGAGCCAAATCTGGAGAATAGGGTGGATGAGGGAGCAATTCATAGCCCAATTCATGGATTTTTGCCATGGCAACTGCACATGCAACTGTGGTCGACTGTGAGCAAACGCGGCACCCATCTTGCGGAAAGCTTTCTCATGCCCAAGTGATCATTCAAAATTGAAACCACTGAGCCATGCGAGATAACTACGGCTTCCACAATCTCTCGCACTTTCAATCTTCGGTCGGCCAACACCATATCGTGAATTTTTTCGATTGTTTCGGGTGTAGAGACCAACTGGGCGTCCAGGACGTTCGGCATCTTCAGTGCTTGTACGGCCACAACGAAATTCAGTAAACCACTTTTTTACCATTGAAATCGATGGTGCAGAGTCCCCATAGTATTTATCAAGCTTAGCCTTGGTCTCGGTAATGGTTTTTTTTCGCAAGAAATAATGCTTAATAAGCACACGAAATTCACTTTTTTCCATTTTCTCCTCAAATTAGTGAGTAGTCTGATAAAAATAGCTGTCAAACACAAACTAACTGACGCAGCAAGTTTAAATTTTGACAGGGGTCAACTGACAGATGCCTGTTGACTGGAGCAGTGTTGCTGTTTCAGTAAAGAGGTCAGAAATTCAAAAAGTCACGGACTTATTGACCCGCCCTCGTACATGAAAAAGTTAAGAGCATTTGTTAGCAAGTGGGTGCACCGTTATTCCCAAGTTAAAAGTGGAGGACAAGGGATTTTACGTAAAAGGGGTCTAAATGTGTGTTGTGATACGATACGAAGACGTTTGCTAGCCAATAATGTAATAATGTAAAATTTCGAATAAAGAAACCACTACTGTCAAAAAAACACGAAGAAAACGACTAAGTTGGGCCAAGAAGAATTTGTACAGATATTGGAACGTTATTTTTTCGGATGAAGATTCTTTTTGGACATGGTCTCCTATCACTCATACCTGGGGATGCTTCTCAAAACAAGGATTTGGCAATTTGTTCATGTTTACAAATAACTTAACGAACCCAACATGGTCAAAATTAATAAGAAGGCTTTATTACCATCTGCCCAAAGGTGGTTTAAAAGTTAGAATGAGAATTGGTTACTGCAAGAAGATAATGACCAGAAACATCGCAGTCTTTTGTGCAGTGCGTGGAAACAAGAAAATGACGTAGATGTCTTAAATTGGCCATCACAGTCGCCGGATGCAAATCCCATTGAAAATGTTTGGGCATTCATGAAGCTAAAGGGTGAAGGAAAGAAGATCTCGACGGTCAAACAATTATCACGAAAAATACGAGTTTTATGGAGAGCTTTGTCTCAAGATTATGCTATAAGATTAGTAGAAAGCATGCCTCGAAGACTCCAAGCAATTATTGATAATGGAGGAGAGTGGACAACATATTAATTGAAAAGCATTCAAGTAAATAAACAAAATAAACCAGTACAATTGATTTTTTTTTTTATTATTATAAGTTCTTCTTTAATTTTTGTCGTGTACGATGTTATCAAACAGACTGTACTCAGTCTCATTACAGCTTCTTTCAAATCGCTAAAGTTTTGAAATCGATTTGCGCCACCACCAGTGGCTGTTATATCAATTTTGTTTTTTGTTTTTTCTTTTGCATTTTAGGTCGATCCATACTCTGTGCTACTTTTCTAAAGTACGTTCTGGAGGCCCTAAACTGTTCAATTCTACATCAATGTTTGTCCACTTTGTACGTGATCCAGCTTTGAAACAAAATCCCTTGGCGAGTTCAACATTTCCATCAACTGGACTAATCTACACAGCTGTTTTTTTGTTGCTTATTATTTTTTGAGACCTTTGGGGAAAAAAACACTACATTTTATCACTTATAACATTACAAAACTCACATTTTTGTAAATTTTTTTAGCAAGCACCAACTCATCGACTACAAAATTGCGATTGAATGAAAAATTGATAAATGACAGGAAAGTCGATGAACATTTTTTTTCACAATACCGATTTTTCCACTCACAACTGGCAATTGATACAAATTCTGAATTGATCAAAAATCCATTGATACATAGTTGACAGTCGCAATACAATATAAGAAAACTAATTGAAAAATTTCGATTATTGGTTGATAGTTGAACTTCGCATTAAGGCTCATATTCTCCTTGCCTGTGAAGAGCGTTGGTAAATGTCTTCATAAATTCATGTTCATGTAAGAAAAGAAATCGCATTAGAACAATTTACAATGCAAACATATGGATGTGAACGAGAGGACAGAACAAACAAAAGAAAACTACATTGGAATAATGCAGATGCTACTCCCCATCTCTTTTTTTCATTTAATTTAATGAAGTGAAGTGTCGTCTGCGGTAATACTCGTAGTTTCGCTTATTTTTTTTGTTTGTTGGTATTTTGTTTCGCTGTTGTGGACTTGTTTCTGTATTTGGGGTAAGCTGCATTTTGATTTCATGATTCTATAGGTATTAAGTCTAGTTTTGACTCGTAATTCGTAGTTGTGTTCCATGTTATTTTTTTTTTGGTTTGATGTGATTACTTGCGTAAGTTTACGTGTGTGTGTGCCTTTGCTGTTTTAATGGAGATTTGCGTTTGATCGAGTTGCATTGTGTTGGGTTTTGATTCTGTATTATTGAATGAGTGAGTGGACTGTATGTGCGGGTGTGTATGTTTGGAATTTGAGTTGGTTTCTGTTGTCTGACTATTATGATTTAGGGGATGTGTTGTGTGGAGAATGTGAATTTTGTTTGAGTGGTTTGATATGTGAGTGATCTTAATTTAGTGATTTGAAATTTTTGCATTGGGAAGTATTGCCGTTGTCTACCTACACTCCTGTAATTATTTGTCGCTGTTTATTTTGATGTGTTTCAGTTTGCCTTTATCTAAAATTACATATACACACATACAGGGTGAATTTTTTAACTTGAGACATCCAAATTACTCGAAAAATACGCGATATCGCGAAAAATGTTTCAGACAAAAGTCACAAGGTTCTGAAGGGGACATAAGATGGTGACCACGAGTTTGACCTTGAGACCCATTTCAAGGTCAAACGAAGGCCACTTTTGATTTTTCAAATGATAGTTCCTGATTTTCATTGCTCAGTCGTATTCCTCAATGGGGCACACGACTTTGTCTCAAAGGTCTTATTCATTCAGTGCTTGATACCACTGCACTGGCACGCCTAAATCATTAATCGGTTTCCCACGTTGTTAGGGTGTTAGAAGTTCGATATTTGTTTTGAGGAACAGATTATTATTAGTAACGTTTTCCAGATTAATAATGCAGGCTATTTCAATTCAAGATAAAGTGGAAGGAACATCGATGGTGCTGTTGCTCTTTACGCATAACGTTTCCCAGACCAGATACGATCGCGCGTTTCTTTTTATCGGGTCATCCAACAGTTCACTGATGAAGGAAGTGTGCAAACAAAGAAAAGGAATGGGTCAGATAGGTTGGCTGTTGAGGTCAATGAAATAGCATTGTTAGCTGCCGTTGCACACGATCCTCACATTAGCACTCGCCAAATAAGTCGTGAATCAGGAATTTCTCAAACGATTGTCTGTAAGATACTCGTATTACATCAGCATAAATACCATCCTTATCATGATTTAATGCATCAAGAACTTTCTAGTGACGATTTTCGCAACCGGGTTTCCTTTGTCAATGGGCACTTCAGCTAATTGAACGAGACCCCCTTTTCTTCGCCAAGGTGTTATTCTCTGATGAGTCGACTTTCACCAATCACGGTACGGTCGATTATAATATGCGCTACTGGGCTACCGAAAACCCTTTTTGGTTGCGACAAGTTGAACGCCAGCACCTTTGGAATGTTAATGTTTGGGCGGGAATTATTGGGGATAAATTAATAGGTCCATATTTTATTGAAGGCAACTTGAATGGCGAAAAGTATGCAAACTTCTTGCGGGACCATCTTTCAGTATTATTAGAAGAACTGCCATTGGAGTTGCAACAAACAATGTGGTTTCAACATGATGGTTGTCCAGCCCATTATTCCCAAGTAGCCCGGGGCGTATTAAACAATGTTTACCATCAACGATGGATCGGACGAGGGGGTCCGAGGGAATGGCCTGCTAGATCACCTGATCTTACGTCCCTTTATTTCTTCTTGCTACTTAAAAAGTGAGGTTTACAGAAAATTGCCAAAAACACGTTAGGACATGAAAAGACGAATAACTGAAGCTTGCCGAAAGATTACGCCAGAAAAACTTCTCAGTTCTGTTGGTTCATTTAGACCGCGGATAGACAAGTGTATTGAAGTGAATGGTCACATTTTCGAGCATTTGTTGAAATAGTCTCGGGAAATAAACGTCGAAATGGGAAGAATTCAATGATTCAACAGTGGGAGGCAAGGCGACCCACTCTAATTAATCACCCCGAAGGAAACAAAATACTGCTACGTCCACGTCGTTGTTTCTGGGTTATGCTAAACGCAGTATGTAAAAACAAATGACAAGCCTACGAGCAATACGACTGAGAAATGAAAATCGGTCAAAGTCGTGGTCACCATCTTATGCCCCCTTCAGAACCTTGTGACTTTTGTCTGAAACATTTTTCGCGATATTTCGTACTTTTCGAGTAATTTTGATGTCTTACATTTTATGGCGCCCTCTGACGGGAAAAGAACGCATTTTTGGAAAAAGTGTTTGATGTAAAAGAATTGTAATTTTTCACGCAGATTACGAATCTGTCTAAAAAATAGGGGTTCCCAATAAAAAATCAAAAGTGACCTTCGTTTGACCTTGAAAATGGGGCTCAAGGTCAAACTCGTGGTCTCCATCTTATGTCCCCTTCAGAACATTGTGACTTTTGCCTGAAACATTTTTCGCGATATCGCGTATTTTTCGAGTAATTTGGATGTTTCAAGTTAAAAAACTCACCCTGTATATTACTAAAAGGTTATTTCTTTTGTTGTGTTTTGTGTTGTTTTTCCGGTATGTGAGTAACTATTTTAAATGTGTTGAGCTTTTGCGAAAACTGTGGACGTGTTTGCTTCTTTGAGACAGTGCGAAGCTAATGGTCCGAGTACGGTCGAGGAGGGGCCATTTGGCGACCCAATCACGGTTCCACTGAATGCCGAGTTGTTTTTTGTGTGTTTTTGTTTTAAGAGTGTCGGTTCTGTCCTTTTTCTTTGAATTGGTGTAGTAGATCCAGATAGTTTTAGTGATGTGTTGAATTTTGCGGATTTGAAATTGCCTCCTCGAGATCCTGCGTTTCTGGTGGTACGAGTACGGTCGAGAAGGGGCCATCTGGAGACACAATCATGGTTCCGCAGAATTTGAAATAGTTGTAATGTTGTATTTGGTCTTGTTGAGTCTGTGTTGTGAAGTAAGCAAATAGGTGGTTATGTTTGTGATATTGTATGCCTCCTTTATATTTGTGTTGTGTGAAGAAATTTTAGTCCCGCACTTTCGGTTTTTAGTATCACCACTCTGACAAGACCATCGGGACCAGGGTGAAGCTTTTTTATTCTGGCCATGCTCCATTTGAGTGGAAGGAGCCTTTCGTCTTTGACGAGAACAAAATCACCTTCCATGATTTAATCGCCTTTATCCACATCGGTCTCTGTTGTAGTCGCGACAAGCATTCTGAACTCTAACGTCTCCAGAACGATTGCAACGCCTACACTCGCTTCCATCGCCCTAAGTGTCACATTTTTTGAAGTTCATAGCTTGTTGTGGTGATACAATTGGTGAATCAATGAGGAAGTGATCTGGTGTTATTGGCTATAGGTCGTTGACGTCATCTGATTGTGGGCGCAATGGTCCGGAGTTCAGACATGCTTCTACCCGAGCTAGAAGTGCGGTGAGCTCCTCGAACCTCAATGTTGAATTCCCAGCTATTCTTTTAGCTGAGACTTCATCGATTTCACACCTGCTTCCCTTAGACCACCAAAGTGCGGGGAAGCAGGGGGAATGAATTTCCATTTTGTGCCATCGTTCGCCAGTGACTTCGCTATTGTCTTCCACTTCACCTTGGCTCCCTGAAAACATTTTTGAAGCTGGTTGTCTGCTCAAATGAAACTCTTGCCGCAATCGATGTAAAGTATTCGACATATTCCTCTCCTTGACACGAAACATCATAACGCGGCGATGAAGATTTGCGCCGTCATATCGCTGACGAGATCGATTTGTACCGCTTTGTATTTCTACCTCTTTACGTTTTCACCTCAATTGGACCGGTGTAGTCTACGCCAGCGAAGGTGAATGGTCTGGATATCGTCGTTCTGGCGGTTGGAAGACTGCCCATCAGCTGTTCTAAAGGCTCTGCTCCGAACTTGTAAAAAATATTGCATTTGAAAATGTAGTTCTTTGCGGTGATCTTGAGACAAAATATCCAGAACCTTTGATGTATTATCACCATCACCTTTTGGTTACCTCCGTAGAGAGTCGTCTCATGCGCTTCTTTCACTATACATAGAGTGTTCCAACGGACAACGTGATGTTTGGTGCTAAATGGCAGTGTTGCATTACAGAGCCTTCCCCCGGCTCAAAGTGCTCCTAGTTCGTCCTTGAAAGGATTCAATACCTTTAGATCCCTTAGTTAATGGTTTTGTTGTTTTATCATTCTTCCGGAAACATTCTTTTTTGTGCTACGCTTATTATCTTCATTAGGGCGCACTCGTGTTCCTGTGGAGAAAGTACCGCGTTTGACTGCTTCTTATGTTGGGTTTTACGAGTATTTCTTAAAAACCACAGACATTAACCTACTATGCGAGCTACCTTGGAGAGTGTTGAATTGGTTTGTAGCATTTCTACTACTCCTTCTTCCAGGACATGGTGGTGGTTGTTCTGGAGATGGTGCGTTCCACTGATATCGAAAGAATTCCGGTCCCTGCCACCAAAGTTCGTTGTCAATGAGATTCGCAGCTTGGGTTCCTCTGGACGCCAAGTCTACTGGATTAAGTTGTAATGGAATGTGTTTCCAAATGGAGAAACTTTTAGGCCGTTGTATTGTATTTGGGAAACCCGGCTGCATACAAAATTTTTCCATTTTGTAGCGCAACGCTATGACGAAATCCGTCCAATTTTAAAATTCGTCCCGATTTGCCAGCAATACCACCGTTTCACAGAGTCCTAATCTCGGAAGGGTGATTAATTTGAGTGGTGTCACCTTTATTTTGGACAGAAGCAGACTCATGTGAACAGTGTCATCTTCATCAAGAACCCGTAGATAAATCGGAGCGGCATATGCCTTCTCCAACACGTGGAACTTCGCCATCTTGTTCTGCTTGCTCATGTAGCCAATGCGGAATCTGGATACGCTCGATGTTGGGTACGTCCTTATAGAAACTCATCCATTCTTTCACCAATTCTGGCAGTAACGGTTTGTCCCACTCCAATTCTTTCCACCATTGTTGCAGCATTATCATCTTCGCCTTGACAATGCATGGTGAAAGCCAGCCAATCGGATCGTAGAGCCTGGCTATGAAAGACAAGATCGACGCACGACACTGCTCCAGTATTATGGATGTCCAAACGTTTCGAGGAGCCAACATCGACCCGGACCATTACCTTGTTGTAGCCATGGTACAGTTGCGATTGCGAACAGCGCCAAAACAAGCTAATACTATGAGGAACTTCGAAGTCAAACGGCTACAATCGCAAAAGATCTTCAAATTCTCTTCCGATTGAGTCTCCCTTAATCTCTTAAGAGGCCCACTGCCGCCAGCATCTAGCATTAAAAACCAGTAAACACACTACCAAATAGCTATCAGAGATGCCACTTCTGATGTGCTGGGTTTCACCCGAACACCACAAAGAAACCCCTGCTTTGACGACGAATGCCAGCAAGCACGAGCAGGAATGAGATTCAGAACTTTTACCAAAACGTAAAAAACACAAGTTGGTTTTAAGGTGTCTCGCAAATGCGAGTTTATAAAAATGTCGATCAATTTTTTTTTTGCCACATTATCAATAGTGAGGGTCTGAAAAGGGAGTGTTTAATCATAATTATCAGAATAACTGAAAGCTTCCGACAATGTCAAAGAAAAATTATCTTGAAACATCTGTTAACCGCATTTCGAGCACAATTAATACTGATTGTGGAGGTAAGTCCAGTGGCTATAGGTGGAGCACTGGTGCATTTTTATGATAATAGTAGTAGGAGACATATTTCCTTTATTTCGAAAAAAACTATAGGCATCATCTGCAGAGGGGAAATATGCTTAGATTGAGAAGGAATCGTTGGCCATAGTTTTCGGTATACAAAAGTATTTATTAATATCTTTTTGGGAAAACATTTACTTTGGTAACGAACAACACACCGCTGGTAGAGGCATTCCGATAATGTCTGCAAACTTGCTGCGAAGATACTGGTATGTCTTGTTCTTGCCTGGGTTAACTTACGAAGTCCAATATATAAAGTCGAAAAACATTGCTGACTGCTTTACCTGCGGAGCCTGGAAAACATACCAGCGAAGAAATTCGAGACGAATGCTTAGAGATGGTATTTTTGTTAATTATATAACAGCCAGAAGGGGCCAGCCCTAAGTTACCGATTCGAACTTATTTCCATATTTTACTCGAAGGAATGGAATCAGACGCAATTTTCTGGGGTAATTATTCCCGATTGCTTAAGCAGTTGATTGTAAAAATGAAGGGCATAGCTAGATCATATTTTTGGCCCCCATTTAACAAAGATCTAGAAGTTTCCAAATCATGTGAAGAGTGCTTACCTTTCAAAAATAACCCATCAAAATGTCCATTGGTATGTTGGTCCTGACCGGTCCTTTCTTTTTAATTCTGATTGATGCATACAACAAATGGATTGAATGCGTGAATATGAAACATAAACAGCTCCAAAAGTAAGGAGTAAGTAAGTAAGTAACGTCGGGCTGTCTAGATCGGTTGAATACGACAACGGACGATCTATTACAAATTGTCAGTGTTTATTTTATTCAGTAACTTTTGCAACTTCATCGTGATGAATTACACGCTTCAATTTTTAGAATATGGTTTTGTTTGCCGTCACACTTAAAGAGCACTTACACCATATTACACCCGACGTAATCGACCAACTAAGTATTGCTCGAAAACTTTGTCCCTCGGACGGAATTTTGTTTACAAATTATTTACAGAATGTATTCTCTTGATTTCACAAAAACAAATAGCTATTTAATGAAATTGATGTGTTTTATTCAAATTCAAAATTAGTACTGACCTAAAAAAAACTCCCTTTGTATTTCAAAATTCGGCAAAACCCCAGAGATAAAATAGACTAACTGCGTTTGTGCCTATTAACTCGTATGTTTATATACATTCAGCAATAGTCAGTCAGTCTTCTTCTACCCGTGGTGTAATTCGCCTCTATGATTCAATATACTAATAGAATAAGAGAAAATAATTTGTAATAAGGAAATCAAACTGGTTCATGCGTCCGTCTATAAAAACTACATATGTTTTCCGTCGGATTGAAATATGTTAACAAAAAACTCATTTATTCAAAGAGCGTAATGAATGAATTTAGTAAATAAAGTATTGACCATCATTATCTTTTTTCCCCATCTTTCTTGCGACTAATAGATTCCGCGCCAATATCTACCACCGCTCGTTTTCTGGGGTCAAACTACTATTAACTCAATTTCTCAATTCTTCGTAAGAATAAAAATCAGGTTCGAAACAAATATTGGATTGAAATGTCCGATTTGAAAGCCAATATTTTTTACTATAGTAATTTGTCATAACTTTTTCCCAACGTGATCTAAGTCTTCGAAAAGTCTTCGAATTCGCTCCCGAAGGACAGCGCAGTAGAGGAAGGCAGGCGCACGCAAGAGGACCTCAGCCAACTTAGCGTGCGAAACTGGAGGCAGCTAGCCAGGGATCGAGCTGGCTGGAGACGCTTGTTGACTGAGGCCCAGGCCCACCCCGGACTGTAGCGCCACTTGAAGTAAGTAAGTAAGATTTAAGATCCATTATTTATTTTTAATAGAAGGCTGGATTTTTAAACACTATTAAGTATTCAAAGGCTTTTATGACATCTGTTTAGTTTCGGTATACTTTCTACCGACAAAACGACTCCAGACTGCGGAAAAGGTGATAGTCATTCGGAGAAACACCAGGAGAGTACTGTGGATGCGAAAGAATTTCAAATCCCGACTGTAGCAGTTTTTGCACCGTTACGCGTGATCTATGAAGTCTAGTATTGTCATGCGTTAGGATCGAACCATGCCTATTTGCCAGGTTATTTTCATCCACAATATTTGACTGCATTTTTCGTTTTCCCTGGTTCGAGAAATGAGAAGTGAATTGGTCCTTTCGATGTCCACTAAAACGTCACCATAACCTTTTCTGGGTGAAGACCTAGTTTGTGGGTGTATTTTGGTTTTTCTTCTGCATCTAACCATTGCACAGATCTTTTACAGCGGTTGAAATACAAAATCCACTTTTGATCACACGTTATTATATTGTTCAAAAACGGTTCATTTTGGTACCTTAAGCTCGGGGATGAACAGATTTCTAAACGAAGTAGTTTTTGTGCCTTGTTCAGTTCATGGGGCACCGACTTTTTGAGTTTTATTACTTTTCCATTAGAAATGGTTTTCGACTTATTGTCATGGGAAATACTCACATGTTTTGCTGCGAGAGACGCTTTATGACCCAGTTCAAATTTATAAAAGAAGAGGGTCCGAGTTTTATATTTCTAGATGTTCCTCAGGGCTTTTAAACGTTAAGAAACAGCTGTAGGACTAACTTTAAATATTTCTGCGGGCTGTTCTTGTATTTGAGTCGAGTCTTCATCTAATAATGCTTGCAATTCTGCATCATTCAACGAACGAACGAACAAAACAACGTTCACAAGTTCTTTGAATGGGAGCATCTTTACCATACGATTCAGAACAAAGCATCAAAGTGCGGAATGGAAGTCAAAAGATTCACCACAAGCTAAAAAAAAAAAACAATGAAAAATTCCTTCAAAAATCCTTCGACAGCAAAGGAATTATCCACAAAGAATTCGTTCCAACCGGTGAAACAGTTACTGCCGCAAATTATATTGAAGTTACAAACCACTGTTCCATTGTATTCGACCCGAATATCGCAACCCATAAAGTTGCACGACCAATGTACCAAGTCACACAGCAATTTCGTCAATTTTTGGCTCCAAATCAAGTGTGCGTGTTAAATTATCCGCCGTATTCATCTGATTTGTCATAGTGCGCATTTAAATATCAACAAATATAGCATCATAACAGAAAAATAAATAGTGTGAACAAATAAGTCCAGATTGGCCGGGGGATTTTGCACATATCTGTTAGTCATCTCTAATCTATAGATTGTTTCCCATTAGCACAAAAGAGTTCAACAAACATATATTGTAGTAAAAGAACGAATACACATACATAAGAAAATATACCTTTGTATGAATAATTTTATTCGACTCTGTATTTTTTCTCGGGAATCAACCTGAACCTTTAAATAAATTGCCCAAACACAGTTGCTCGAAAACAAAAATCTTTTTTGACACACATTTTTTTTTTGTGTCACAAATGCTTTGTTAACGTTTTGTCAATCATGATTCTATTTAAACTAAAACATCCAACGACTTCACAAGCACTTATTTCAAAACCAGTGTATTTGTTCTCCACATTTTGATTCAACACGTTTTTGAAATCAACAATTTCGTTAACTTAAGTTTTCATTTTCCATAAAAATTTTTTTTTAGCGAACGGACTGTCAAAAACGAATGCAGCCAATTGGTTGTGAAATAATGCCACAAGCGGCGCTGAAAGCACTTAACTGAGTCTCAATGGAAAACGCCAAAAGCAACGCGACATGTACCCCCTATGTATATTTGAAACTGTGCTTTTATGAAGCTTTGCGTTGATGTGACTTATGGCGTTTTCCATTGGGCAAAAAAAACACACCCTAGAGTGAAAAATTACTCTAAAAAATGTTCCATTGGCACTTGTTTGACGTTTTTAGAGTGAATTTTTTCGCTCCCAATTTCTTTCAGAGTACACTAACACATATAAAAACGAAACGTCGAATTGGCGGTTGCAATTTAAAAAAAAACAAAAACATTTGAGAAAATTATGTTTTTGCGTTTAAAACGAGGAAATTTAAATTTATTTAAATAAAAATGGAGAAATAAATGATAAACATGATATTAGAATCCTCATAGTTTGCTCTATTTTGGTAAGCACTTATCAGAATAATGAAATTTGACAAAAGCAATCTAACTAATACACATTTGAGCCGTGTAGCGATTGTTCGCAGCCGATTATTGATATTTCTGTTTCTTCCTTCATTCGTAAAGTGCTGTGTTCAAAAGTCATTGCTGAGTCAGTATAGGAATTATAAATAGTTTTTTTCACAGAAAAAAGAGAAGATGCAAAATCATCCTTGATTTCGCTTCATACATACACACCACTGCAATTTTTCTCTCTCTTTCCATGAAATAAGAGTGTCGGCCAAATTAGCTCGTACCATGTAAACGCTAACTTTGTGGAAAATGAAAAAAATTCCCGATTTTACCCGTTCCACAAACTGCTTTGAACCATTTGCATCTCACTATGTAACACTGGCTGTGAATACGTGTGAATTGTCGAGAATGTATAGGTATTCGCACATGCACATGTGTTTATTCTTCACTTACAGTTTTTCGAGAAAATGCCTTGCAAAAGTATCGTTATAATTTGAAAATTGACGTGTGCTGTTCATTTACGTGTGCAGTACTTACGACATGTGGACGCTAGTTACTCTTTGCGGACGAATAAACTCGGAATAAAAGTTTTAAAGGTGCTTCAATTTAAGTACTCGTAATTCGGGTAAGTACATTGACTGGTAATAAAGTTTTGCTAAACTGAATTAGAGGTCTGCATGAATGCGTTCATTTACTTCTGTGTTCGATTCCTGGCTGGGTCACCAAAAATTTTTCAAATCGCCATCCCCCTTTCGGCGGGCAATGGCAAACTCCCGAAAGTAAAATTTGCCTACGAAAAAGCTTCTAAGCAGTGCCGTTCGGACTAGGAGATAAACCGTAGGCAACATGAGCAACACAAATGAGTGTCAAGAAGCTACGCTGCTACTGCAAAAAAGGTTATGGTGCCTTGAAGTCCGTTCACATTTAGCAGAAATGCCAAATTTCAGTACGATACTGTCTTTAGTTTTGTTTTGACAGCTGATTGTTATTGACGTGTTTGGCATCATGTTGAGTATAAACAAAAACGATTTTCGTTCTCTGATAAAACATTATTTTTTGAGAGGCAAAACGGCGAATGAAACAAAAGAAAAGTTGGATAAATATTATGGGGCTAATGCTCCGTCAAATAACACCGTCAAATATTGGTTTCGAGAGTTTCGTGGTGGCCGCAACTCCACTACCGATCAAGTCCACAGCGGCAGGCCCTCCGATGTGGTTACAGAGGACAATATCAAAAAAATACATGAAATGGTGTTGGCTGACCGGAAAGTGAAGGTGCGCGAGCTAACAGATACCACAACGATTAGTACTGAGGGCACACGCCATATTTTGGGCAATATTATGCATATGAAAAAGTTATCCTGCCGCTGGGTGCCGCGCATGCTCACTCCTGACCAAAAACACGCACGCGAGAACACTTCGAAAGAGTGTTTGGACTTGCTGATGCGGAATCGGGCGGACTTTTAGCGTCGATTAGTAACACCAGAGAACAGAATGAGTGCCCGGCAATGGACTGAAGACGGCACGAGTGCTCCGAAGCGGCCGAGGAGGCTCAATGGGTCATAAAGGTTATGGCGTCGGTTTTCTGGGATTGTCATGGCATACTCTTCGTGGACTACCTCGAAAAAGTAAAAACCATCAACAGCAAGTATATTTTTGGCAAGCATCGCGACTACGGTTAAAATCAATGACTTACGGCTCCAATTGCTGCCGCATCCACCATATTCGCACGATTTGGCTCCCTCGGACTATTATCTCTTTCCAAACCTCAAAAGATGGCTCATCAATAAAAAATTTAGCTCACGCGAGGAAATCATCGACGCCACGGAGGAGTATTTTGCAGACCTTCCGGAAAATTACTTTTCGGAAGGGATTAAGAAGTTGGAAAATCGCTGGAATAAGTGTATCAAGCTAAAAGGGAACTATATTGAATAAAATAAAAAAACATTTAAAAAAAAATTGTTTTCATTCCAAAGAAGGTTACTTTTCACCCCACCTAGTAGGCCATGGCTGCTAGCGCCCGTGTTTTTTTTTTTTTTTTTGTTAATACTCGTAGTTTTCATAGATAGATAGATAGATAGATAGATAGATAGATCTTTATTTCGCACGAATTTTCTTAACAATTTTTTTTTTAATAAGCTTACAATTTGCAGATATATGATATTGAAATATCTTTTATCTTTAACATTATTTTACAAAAGTTGAAATATAATAAATATGGATTTAATAATAATTTACAAAAGGAAAAGCGAAAGAAAAACCTTTTATTTAAAGAACAAAAATAAAATAAATAAATAAATAGTAAACGAACAAAGAGAAAAATGGTAAGTCAAGAATAAAAAAATACAAAAGGATAGGAATCCAATGGCAAGCAATACCTCTTTTAAATGTTTAATTAGAGAAAACTCTGAAAAATGGGCAGTAGTTTTCATTGCTTAGAAGTAAATTATGTTTAAATATCAAGTGGAAGAGTATTTGTTCTTTTTTCTAAAGTAAAGTGCTCACTACATAAACGAAGTATTATGTCACACATTGGCTCCAATACAGCCAAAATCTATTCAAAAAAAAAAACGGCCTTTGACACCAGCAACGATCAATGGAAGCGAGTTTCTAACGAAACATACCTTAGAAGAGCAGTTAGACAAGCAATTTTCGATTTTCCGAACAAACATGATGGAAGAATTTGCTAAGTTTCGGAATGAACTCATCATGGAATTTGAAAATATTGAACAAAACTGGGTAAGCAAATTTGAGTCGCTTAACGACAAAATTTCAAATATAATTGAACGAGTGAATAAGATCGAGGCAGACATTGATGTTCTATCAAACACAAATACTGCAGAAGTACACAAACTACGACACTATTCTCTTTAATATACCCAAGAGACCCGAAGAAAATTTAAAACACATGTTTGACAACCTTTGTTATGCAATAGGCTGCGCACCACTTCCTATTAAACAGATTTTTCGGACAAACAAGCTTAACAACAAAAATTCCATTGCTCCGCCGCTGATTATAATGACATTTAACAACAGCCAAGAGAGCAACTTCATTCTAAGAGTAGCATCAGTTTACCGTAAACTACATAGAAACGAATTGAGTCTTCATGACGTAGGCATCAACACAATATCATAAAAAACATACGAGTATCTCCAACGCTTTTTTATAGAATTCGTTTCGAACAGTCAATGAGAACCTTAAATCTTATCCTAACAAGTTTTTATTACCTAAATTCTTCGCGGCTTTTCTTCGTTCATGCTATTTAACTTTGGAACTCTCTACCAGATAAATCCAACAGAATTGTATTTTGCCCACCTATATATGTATATCTTTCGTGCTTATTGTTATTAAATGATTTAATTAAATTTGCAGCAGCGGAATTTAATGTTTCTAATTTCTAATTTAGTATAAGTTATTTAATTTAGGTTATCATAAGGTGCTCGTATATGTAAGTAGTGCAAGGGTGCGTGGGCTAATTATTAATCGGCTTCGCGAGACTGGTATAGGCGCATATTCATTCTCTATACTTCTATACTTCTAAAAGGTATTGATATTGATATGAGGCTAGAGAGTCCATCAAATATTTAATAAATATAAGAAGCCTATTGCACCAAAGGGTGTACTGGGAAAATAAAAATAATGGGGTAGTTACATTGTAAGGTGTTACCACTGCTTACGGTTTGGTCACACGGGAGACTGTTGTCCCTAGAGTAGTCGCTGCCTTCTCTGTGGCGAAAGTCATGACTCTGAGTCTTGCATTGAGTCTCACAAAAAATATAGGGAATTATTAACCGTTGTCATCAGAAACGCCGCAACTGATGTGGTAGGTTTCGCCCGACCGCCACCAAGAAATCTCGGTTAAATGAAGAATTCCGACAAGTACATGCAGCAAAACACGAAGCGTACAAACCAGCATCACAGCGCATACGAGGGCCAGTCGTAAGCTTTACAAGACGGGAAGAACACAAAAGAGCGCAAAAAACACGCGATAAAAGATATTAAGAGGTTGTATTCTAGGAATAACATACGCAAGTTTTACCCACAGGTAAAAAGATCGCCCCAAGGCAAGGACACCCGCATGTAAAGTTGGAGAAGGAAACATTGGAGTAGAATCACGGTCTGTACTCGAAGAATCTGGTAAGATTGTAGATGGTATAAAAGAGAAGAAACCCAACATGACGGCGTCCACCGAAATAGACCATTTAACCTAAAAGATGACAGCCAAAACTTCCGTCCACCAAAATGAAGTTAGTATAGCAATATCCAAGCTTAAATCAAACAAAGAAGCTGGACCTAGGCCCTCACTCTTATTGCTACTCTAACATGAAATCGTTCGAATTCGCAAAATCGGCACTATGTATTGTAGATCGAAATGCAAAGTCAAATTTCGAAAATCGAATAGTTTTAAGTTGCCAACTTGGATATTCCTTTGAGCACTTTAACGCGTCGGCTGACACTTTGTTGTGAAGAAAATGGGGGTGAGAAGTGGAGTCAGTAGACTGTCTCGGGTGGGTAGAAACTTTTTTCAGGATTCTTGTGCCTTCCCCTTTGCCTCGTTCGTTATTTTATTCATTTGCTTTATTCTTCTTTTTTTTTCAGCTTAGGGTTCGTATCGTGCAGAAGAATTTTTGGAGTGAGTGTGTTTCGTGTGTCTTAAAATGTGGAAAATTGTAAGTGGTCGCATGAGTTGGTCGAACAATAAATTTTATATTTTCAAATGCACGAAAATATAAATAATCAGGCTTATCCAGATTATAGATATTGGTAGGATGAAGCGCAAGCTCAATTAATAAATTCATTGAAAATTTCAACATTTTCTCTATCAATTTAAAAATTTTTTTATATTGATACTGCAACCAGCACTGAACACAGTAAACTAAGAATAAAGGCAGAAGCATACATATCAATAATTGTGTTTTTGCGATCTCTACGTATAAAAGTAACACACGACACCAAAAGAGAATAACGAAGTGTCGACCAGTTTGTTTTCGCAAATGTCAAAATTTTACTTTCAATTTCGAAATTAGCAATACAATTCGAGTAGCAATACATAGTGGAGACCCTGACGCCTTGGCAGCCTAGGTGTGTAAAGTTGCTATAATTAATTTTTTAGAGAGCATACATCAAAATCATTTCTCAAACCTTTGCAGAAGAGTGTATGCCTTTTCGTTGACTCCTAATATAAAAATAAAAATTTATTCGAAATTTCTTAAGTGTGTCGCCTTAACAAACAAACCTACATACAATTTTTATGAATTATGTCATCTTTTCGAATACCTATTCTCATTATTCTCACACATACATAAACACACACGCGCGCTTTCGTTTATAAGAGAAAGAGAACGCATACATACCCAGGCGCGCCGGGGCTCCCTCTCTAATCTCCATACTCATGCAGACGAACACTCACTCAAGAGAGAGACACATGGAGGGGGTACTTCCGTTATACTTTTAAGCAATTTATAGTTCTCTCGAAATCGGTTGTAGTGGCACGAAATTCACTCACGGATTATTAGTAACTAAAAAAATATATATTGATGCAAACAGTAACGGCTAATCAGCGTATTACCAATAAAACGTTTAATTTTTCCTTCTCTTAATTAAATTCAATAAGTGATATTGTGAACATTTGTGATAGAAAAAAAAACACATTAAATTGACTTTGGCTGCGGAATTGAAATAACTTAATCTGTTCGAACTTAAGGTGCAGTTGTAACAGCCGTAAAGCTAAATGATACACCAAAAACTTTTGTATATGTAAGTCAATTATTGTTTATTATATAAGTACATAATAGCTTATTATTAAATAGATAAATACGAATCCAAATTTGTAATTCAGTTAAAAAAACAAAATACGCCAACGGTGAGGACTTAGTGTTAGTCCTTACTCTGACTTTTCGACTCACGGTAAAATACAAAACGAACGTTATATGTAGGTAATAGAGGTTGATTAAAGTCAAGTGTGTTCTTTCACCGATAGACTAATACCCCTATTCTGATTGTGATGTGGTCACAACTCACAAATGTCTGTGATGCGGTGCTTGTCTTGTGAGGTTTCTTGTGAGCATTCAGCTGTTTAATATTCTGGCCAATACCTCACAAGAAATAGTTACCACGGTGTGGTGAATTTATTATTCTGTCAAAAAATTACTTTTTATTTTCTTGACAATCATTATTTAATAGAAGTTTGTGAAATAAATAATAAAATAACGAAAAATGGCGGAAAAATTTGATGAAACAGTCATCGATTAATGAGAAAGCATCATTCATATTAAAGCATATTCACGCACAAGGATAATTGTTGCATCAGCATTATTTAACTGTGAGAAACATTCCCGTTTAAAAAAAAACGCCAAATGGATGTGATCATGTTCTGCGCACTTATTCATTATGAGCTGACGAATTTGATGAGTGGATCTTGGTGGAACGTCACCTTTCCACTAGTCAGGAAATGCGTTCCCTTAACTCAAACCCTTTAAAAAAAAACCAAAACAGAAAAACAGAAATTCTCCGTTTCCCTATCCTAAACCTCTAAATAGATTATTTAAAGTTTAAGCTTAATCCCAATAGTAGTTGGAAGTTCAAATAATTTACAACATTTCCTTGCTAATTGTCCTAGTTTGTTGAAAGTTAGTTATTCCAATGTGGCAAATGAATATATAATAGCAATAAGAAACATTTTATATACGTAATCATTGAAATTCAGTCTACCAGGTTCAATAATCTAATGAGCCATGAATCAAATCAGAAACTTATCAACGTACGAAACAATAGTATAATAACACATCTCATAAAGGATATAGCAAAAATCCCTCTCTAAATAACATTTTGCACTACCCACAGCAAATTTGTATCACAATAGCACAGCATTTATGGCGAGTCCTGTTTCAAACAATGTTCTAATCTAATTAAAATAAATCGGTATCAACAACAGCAAAGACCAATTCATTGATTAACTTCCTGATAGAGAAGTTCTTGCATTCACCTCGAAACTCAAAACGGACAATTTCGTGATATCTTTACGTTTCAAGGTACCTATAGTGCTTTAAGAAAATGTGCTCGTTTTTTTTGGCGTACGATAACTCGCGAACGAATGGTGCTATCAACTTGAATTGATGTCAGATGATGGGTCCGCATGCAGAATCGCGGACATTAGATTTTGACTAAAATCATTTTTTTCCTAGAACTAGAGTACTCTTTTGAAATTTTAGAAGTACCTAGCAGAAAGAAAGTAGGCTATTCAACAAATAGCAACAATCTTAGAGCCGTCAATGCATTACTAACTATCATTTCGTAAATATACATAACTGGCTTCAGATCTGCTGGATCAAACGTAAAAATAAAGTTGCACGAAACGAGTGCCTGCTCCACATTGAGTAAAAGCGCCTACACACAGGCCAATTTCGTACACAATTTTCAATTGCAACTTGCGACTAGCAGGAAAATTGCCTCGTGTGGAGGGCAGTTGGGCTTCCATCAAACCAAATTAGTAGATTAGTTCGGGCAATCTCACAATCTCTGTTCTCATTCCTAAAAATTGTGCCGTGTATAGGCAAATTCCCACAATTTCACCCTCAGAATTCATTGAATAAAGATTTGTTGCTGGCAGTATTCCAACATGTTTGAAAATGAAAAGAAAATTTGGATGCAGGTAAATTCATATTCGTTGTTTTTCGATAACAGCTACATATAATCTACTCATATGAAATTCTAGATCTAGATTGTGATGGCAAATTGGGACGTGTGTAGAGTCGCACACAATTTATAGTATATCTCCTCAAACGTCCTAGAAATTGTGTGTAAAAATTGCCTCGTGTGTTGGCGCACTTATAAAAAAAAAATACAAACAGCGAACGGATATGAAATGATAAAAATGAATCATACAGTGTAGGTGTTTTTTTTTTTTTTTTAAACTATACTTTCGTAACCTCGGCGATGTTTGTGTGGATATGTATATACATTATATATACACAGATCCTTAATAATAATGTGTACGTAGGCGTGTGTGAGAAGAAATGAGATGGAAAGATGAAAAGCATTTTATGAAGAGTAAGTGAAAAGGCAGGCTACGGTAATAGATCAGGTGAAAAAAGTCTAAGTATTAATGTTTATATGTGTAAGTTATTCGTTTTGAGGAAACATTAGACAAGGAACACCAGTTGAACAAAGATAATGTAGAGAGGGAAGATTAAAATAAAAGGAGATAGATAACAAAGAAAATTTAAACAAAGGAGATGAAAGAAAGGGAACATTTTAGACAAAAGGAATGAAGAGGACCAAATAAGTAGCTTATTCAAATTTAGATGATATTTCATATAGCTGATCGTTTCTGTATGACATGAGCCACGATGACCAAATCTTTTGATTAGCGGGGGAAGAAGGATGTCTAGGGGTAACGATAAGAGACAAACAACAGTCGAGATTTGAAATTAACTTTAAATGGATGTCTCGAAGTTCATTGAGAAGTGAAAAAAAATAAACAGGATTTTGATTCCGCACAGCCGGGTCTATCAGGTGGGAAAATTTTTTTCGAACGAAGTTTAACCCGTGTGGGTAAAAAAAAAGGAAAAATTTTATCAGAACTTGGAATATGCTTCGGACATTGTACGTAGTCACAAAAAAAAAAACAAAAAAACAGCAAACCCAAACGGTGCACCGTTCAAGAACAAACAAAAGACCTGCCACAGGCAAAGCAAAAACAAAATTATTTACGAACATCTATACCTTTCTCTTAACAATATATAGGTACATACGTGTGTTATGTACATATACATATGTACATGTGTGATATGAAGCCCGAAGCAACAATATCACAACCAACAACAACACCATACCACTCCAACAATATAGAAAAAAACGCAATAAAGGCAAGAAGACAAAAAAGTGAGAAAAATTCACTTTAGATTTGTTTTTTTATGAATTCTTTTGAATTTTATTTTCCTCATTTCTCGAATCTCAGCAATTTCTCAAAGTATTGGCGCCGGGACTACGAGGTATCCGTTAAAAACCGGTGAGTCTTGGTTGAAGTAGTTTTAATTTGCGGCTAGATTAAGGGTAGCCATTTTAAATTTAGATGTTAGTTCAAAAACAAAACTCCTTTAGATAAGTAGTAAGTTTTTTGTTTTTGTGTGAATTCATTTTGATAAATTTTGTCGAAATTTAAAATGATTTGAAGCTCGGGTATTTTATTTTAAATACAACGAATTTCCCCTGTTTTTATCTTTTACAGGTGGCGACTGGGAGGGGCTACCATTCATAGATTCAGTCAGAACGGTAGCGATTGGTCGGATTTATCTGCGATTAGGGCGGGTTTGCCATCCTCACCCGATGACATCCGGTTGATTTCAGATCGTAATGAGTTGTCATCATTGTGTGATACTGGGACGTGTTTTTCGGTTTTAGTTTTAGTTTTAGTCGATTTTTTTGTTCGGGTAGGTAGAATTAGATGAGCATGGTTTTAGTTAGATAATTGCGTATGTCCCGGTCTTCCACAGTGGTAATGGAACTCAGATGTGGTCTTACCTTTTCCTTTCCTCTTTTTTTTATCATCTTTCTCTCTTGCTATCTTTTGAGTTCTTCCGTAGAGTAAAGTAACTTTCTTTATCTATCCTCGTTTTCAATTTTTTTGATATTTGGCACGAGATAAAAAGGTAAGTTGAGTTAGAATGTATAGAGTAGTGGCAAGAACCAACCCCATCCGACGAGCTACAGCCGATCAACCGCTAGCGTGCCACTGCCGCCTAATCCTGCATCATGGATGCCTCCGTGGCTAACTACACTCCTACACGTATGAAAGCACTTTGAAGATGCATACATGTTTAACAAGAAAAGTAAAGCAAATAAAAAAAAATCTGCTTTTAAACAGAGGTAATATACCAATTATTGTCAATGACATCTATGACTCATCCTCGAATGAGGAAACTCAACATGGAGTTAGCTTTAGACATAATGTAGTCATAGTGCTGGGCATAACGATAACACAACATTTATCAACATTGAAATTTCGTACGTTTTTTTCACTTATTTTTTTTATACTATTAATATCAGTCTGTAATTTGATACAATCAGATATTGATTCCACTAACTTGAATATTTTTAAATCAATGCGAATAAGTGGGCCTAAGTAACTCCCTTGCGGGACACCAGAGTGGTTTAAAATAATTTTTGAAAGTTGGGATTGTTTTTCTAATCTAATCCCAACTTCTAATCCATTTCCATTTCAGTAGACAGGAATGAAAACCCAAAGCGGAAAGCTTTTTAAGTAACACATTATGCTGAACACGGCCAAATGCTTTAGAAAAATCCGTATACGAGTTAATAGTGCCAAATTGACGACGCATTCCAAAGTGCGGAGACAATAGTAAGAAAATATAGATAAGTTGGTTACAGTCGATCTACCGCTGGCAAAACCATAGTGGGAGTCACATAAGAGATTACGAACAGGAAAATAAATATAAAAAAAGCCTCGAAAATCTTTGGAATAGATTGTAGTTTTGCAATGGGTCGATAGTTTTTAACGGCTTGTCTTGATCCGGACTTATTAATTGGGGTTATAAATGAGCTTTTGCTTTTCAAGAACTCGTATTCCTTCTCCAAAACCTCATTCAACCTTTTTTGGCATTGAGGGGACTAGTTTTTGAGTGGTTTCAGATCCAATATTTGCCCATTCTCACAGTAAAAGCTGCTTTAGTTGATCCTTCCTGAAATTGTACGTTTTTGCAACCGTCTACCAAGTTCATCCCAAAGATGTTCTATCGGATTCATATCTGGTGATTGAGGGGGAGTCAGAAGAATATGGGGGACGTGGTGAATGATCCACATACGCACTATGTGAGCAGTATGCTTGGCATCATTATCCTGTTGAAAGTAGAAATAGTTCCCAAGATTTAGTTTCTGCACACTTTGGTGAAGGTTATCTTTCAAAATATTGAGATAATCGTACTTATTCATTGTTCCATCAATAAATACCAAGTTTCCTACACCACTTGCCGCCATGCAGCCCCATACCATAACCCCCCCACCACCATGTTTGACCGTGCTCACGATGTTATTTTTTCCAAGTTCGGTATTTGGTTTTCTCCATACCCTTATTCTCCCGTCTGATTGGAATATATTGAACTTACTTTCATCTGAGGAAACCACACTGTTCCATAAATCTGTAGGCCTGTCTTTGTAAGATTTTGCAAATTCTAACGTCTTTTTTTTATTTGCTTTACTTATTAAAGGTTTTTCCCTAGCCACTCTGGACTTGTAACCAGCACGATGTAGCGCCCTACGCACGCTTTTCGCATGGATTTCTTTACCTATTTCTTCTCTTATTTCCGCAGCTATTTCAGATGATGTAATTTTTGGATTTTTTTTACTTTTCTTACCAATGAGCTTTCTTCTCTTCCAGTCAGTTTTCGTGGACGTCCACAATGAGGTCGGCTTGTAAGATTCGATGATTCCACAAAACTTTTAATGATGCTGCAGATCGTGTATCGCCTTCTTTTAACGATCTTGCCAATTTCTGTGTAGGCTTTGTTTTGTTTACGCAGCTCCATGATCACTTTTCGCTCAGCTTCTGTTGTTTCCTTTTGTTTTCGACCCATTGCGAGTGCTTAATGACGCGTGTCTGTGTTCCACTTATAGAAAGCAACGAAACATTGAATTTATAACGGTATCCTTCGAATAAACCTCAAACCCATGACATTTGGTGTCGCCATAAAAAATAGATGCAACTGTGTGAATAATTTTGTCCATGCTATAGAGAAGTTATTCACATAGATACTTCTCAATTTGTCTTGACTTATTCAAAAAAGTAAAAAAAAAAACTGATTTCTAATGAATAAACAAAATAAAAATAAATTACAAAAGCAACTAAAAAAAATAATGATTTGGTTTTGCTTTATTGGCGATTTTAGTATGGCATATGCTGATGTGTCCGTCTCTGTACATAAAATATTTCCTTACCATTCAGCAGTTCTCTTAAATTGCTTATTGAAACCAGAACCAGATATCTTTCGAATCCATAACAACTGTAGGATAGATAGATACAATCTTAACAAACAAGAAACATTCCCTACATTTATTGAATTCAACGAACTCCATTCATTCACTAAACTTTAAATCCAATCTTATACCAGGAATATATCTAATATTCGCTCATTCAAAATCAGTAGTAAGACATCGGCGATGGTGATTTCTACATAACAGAAGGTATTTATATCTCGAAAAACTGGTTAAGCCAAATCGAACTCGCAAATATTGTTATTCAGTAAAATAGGAAATACAAGCTACGAGTATTCACAATTGAGCTCACCAGTGTGTATAGTTCCCAATAAGCTTGAAGACAGTGGTAAACCAAAATGGAAGCTCAATGAAAAAAGGCATACAAAAAACAAGCCTTTTATAGTCAAAGAAAGGCACTTCGAATATACAAGAATGCTAATTGGGCTAGAAAAAGACGCACCCTCCAATGTTAAACGCATAATGGCATATCCGAAATAGCTTTAAATGAGTTCAACTCTCAAGTAATTCTCGAAAAATCGAATAATCTTCCACAAATAAAAATAAAAGTACTTTTTAAAGACAAGCAAAGAACTATTCGCAGACGCGTATTCACGGAGTAAAGTAAGTGGACAGTTTCCAAAAAACAAACTTATCTCCACTTAAAAGGAACATACAATACTTCCTTCCTCATATGAAAAATAAAATAAGTGAGACAATTAATATTTGTAATACTTGCAAACTTCTAAAATACGATAGGCACCCGCCGAAAATTAAATTCGAAAAATCAGAGATCCCTTCTGTTGCAACACAACAAATATTTTGCACAAGCATCACCTTTCGCTCGCCAGCATCCACATATTCGAATATCTCCGTCGGTAGTTATTGTAAACAAAACCCGTTTACAGTAAGCAGTAAGATGATGATGCGAAGACCAAAGTCATCATCATAATAAAAAAAAAAAACAAAAAAAAACTGCACAGAGAGGAGACTGCTATACTCGTATTTTCTCCCATCCGGCTCCTCACACGAGGCCACCCTCAGAGCATGGCTCAGAGCGGTGAGAATGTGTGCATATGTTGCATGTCTTATCATCTTTGATCATCCATATAATGTTGTAATGAAGTCATGTGATAAATTCTGTTAAAACTCGACATTATTAGGTTTAAACAGACGATGTTGTAGGTGCAGTCCGTTTGGTAACTCGTTCAGGTTTTTTTCCTTGGGTTTCTGTTGAGGTGCTTTTGGTTTTAGAACTTTGAAAAAAGTTCTTAATGATGAGTGTTATTGTGGAGACCTTGTTTAGATGTTTTGTATTTCTTTTAATGGTAGAAAATACGTTAAAAAGCAGCTAAAAAATTGTAAGCTGTTTTCTTTAAGGAAAAAGTTTATTTGCGTAGGTTTTCGTAGCGCTACTACTATTCTTTCAGATTTTTGCTAATTTGAAAAGCTTACTACAGAAACCCTGTAAGAGCTTTTGTTGGAAGAGCACCTTACGGAAAACAAATGAGTGCGCATGAGAGACAAACATCCCTATCTTCCCTGTACTGCCACTTTATGTTGGACAGAGTATAGATGTGTTTCTGCTAACGAGTAGTTTACTTGCTTAAGAACTTCAAAGTGTTAATATATTTTTAGATAAACCAAGACAAACAGGGTTCTTTTGGGTTGAAGACGTAAACTGTAAACGAATTTTTCTACATAATCCAGACAACCGCGCATCCAATTACTTTGCACGCGCATTCAACTTTCCCACACTATTCCCATGCTGCAATCCAACACCTGCAACCTGGATAAATCCAACAAACACCAGATACCTGCAAAGCGCAAAGCGTGAGAAACAACACGTTGTTCAGTTAGCATTAAAATAGTATTTAAGATCTAGTTTTAAGAACATTTTGTTGAGTTGTAATCAAGTAGGCAAAATCGCTGCCGGTTTAAATAAAGTTTTTTTTTATAAAAATTTTAATGTAAATTTTTAATTTATATTCACGCATAAGAAAAAATGTTCATATATGGTAACTCTGAGATACTTTATCTTTTTAACAATTTCACTTGGCTTTTTGTAGACTAACAGTGGAAACCGGTCGTTTCGGTAATACATATTGAATATTTCTTCTTGCTTAAATGGGTGGCGTATACGCATCACTTTTGTTTTGGTAGCATTAATAATCAGTCCATGGTTCTGATACCCCTTGGACACATCATCAAATTGCTCTTGAAGTGTTTCTATTGCTGAGTTAAGTTGTTTATGTTTTACTATAATGGCTATATCGTTTGCACATGCATAGGCCGTTTTGTTTTTTAATAACCTCAAAAGTTCATTAGTATATGGAATGAACAAAATTGGACCGAGTTTGGAGCCTTATGCAACACCATACCATATACACAAAGTTTTTTCTGATTAAAAATTGTTGATATCTTTATCTTACTACTTCTATCAGTTAAAAAGTTTTTGAGCCAGTTTGACAAGTATCCTCCTAATATCATTCCCTGATTAAGAGTGTCTAAGGCCTTACGGAAGTCGATAAATAACACAAAAACATGATGTTTCCGATTAAGGAATTGTATTTCTGAACTCGCCTTAAAGTTTTTTTGTACTTTTAACTTTTTGGAAACCAAATTGATTTTAGAGTAAAACTTGGTGTTTACTATTTAATGAATGTATTTCGTCGTTTGACGACTGTTTCTTTCAAATATTTTTCTACGACTGACATGATTGGTCCATAGTTTTCGGCTTTGCATTTAGTGCCACCTTTATAAATAGGGCGAATAATAGGTGTTTTCATTAGTTTTGGCACACAGCCTTGTAAAAGGCGCTGATTGATGAATTTTAGAATTCATTTTGGGATCAACTTGTCGAATATTATCTGCTCCAAGTCCTTTATTGGTGTTTATATTGTTCAGAACTTTAAAAATCTCTTTGTTGCTAACTACTTCGATGTATATACTCTCTTATACTTGCAACTTTTCGTGGTTTTATATTGTGTATGTTTTTTTGTATAACTTTCAATCATCATCAATTGAAGCTTTTTAAAACGATTAATGTTTTTCTGGGATTATGCTATGCATTTAAAAAATTTAGTTTGTAAAAGTTGGCTTTTATGGTTTGTAAATGGTTTTCAAATAAGGACTTGACAACTTTTTTTTAAATAAAACGCAAAACATTTGAGATATTTCAAAAACTTTATTATCGGCTTGAAGTACAATCAAAACATTTATGAATGGAACTCGACTTCGTTCATATGGCCATCGCGGACACGTTTGCAGCGGTCGATTCGTTGGACCCAATTTTCAAAGACTCGGTCACACCTTTCGGCCGAAACGGCCGCTATTTCGCGTTCAATGTTGGCTCTGACCAATGACTTAACGTAGCTCTACAGAAAATAGTCAAGCGGCGTTAAATCGCACGAACGAGGCGGCCAATCGACTGGCCCATTTCTGAAAATGATTTTGCGATGAAATTCACCATCTTGGCGCATCTTCTCCAGAATCCAATTGGAGAACGTACGTCGCTTCAAATGGTCCATCGGCTTCAATTCTTGAGTCACCTTGATCTTGTATAGGTGTAAACCAAGATCCTTACGCAAAATACGCCATAATGTGGTCTGAGCGATGCCCAATTCTTGAGAACGCCGTGGAATTGACTGATTTGGATCGTTTGCTACGGACGCCTGAACGGCAGCGCTATTTTTGACACTTCGACCAACCCGTTGTCTCACTGACACGGCAACATCACACAACGAATATGTAGACTCAAATTTTTGCACTAAAGTTGTTATTGTCTGTCAACTAGGGCGAGAATTACTACCGAAAATTGGAATAAACGCTCTTAAAGTTTCAGTCGCCGACTCCGAATTTCAATAGAAAATGATAAAAATGTTGAGTTTACTGAATTAATTGACAGTGACAGTTTGATGATTAGCGAAAGAGTGCGTTCACAAATTAAATTCAAAGTTGTCAAGTGCCTATTGGAAAACCCAATATATTTTTATTTACAGTTTTTCAGGAGTTTTTGTGGAGATTTCGCCTTTAAAAATTGACGGATCTATTCAAAAACTATCTTAGACTGGGATGTTTCCCTAATAAATGAAAATATGCTAAGATAGTTCCAATTTTGAAACCCGGCAAAGCTCCTAATTTGCCTTGTAGTTACAGGCCAATTAGTTTGCTAAGCTCTCTAATTAAGTGCCTGGAGAAAATCATAGAAAATAGAATTGTATTTGCCTGGTCTTTGCTTGTGTTTTTAATAATTTCTGTTATTGGTATATTGCGTTGGGCCTTTGCCCTCTTAATTAGGTTGGATTTACATAACTGACAAATGAGACAATTTTCGTTGATTTTCCTGGATTTCACACATTGTAATCGATTGTCTTCATTTCATTTTCATTTCATTTATTCAAAATCTTTTTTAGTACTTAAAACTAACAATTATAATTCATATGATACATTTAATTCTTATATGCAAAGGATTTCGTAATAAAGGCTGCGAAAGAAGTAGGGCAAAGAAGTTAAGAAGTAAAGATGATAGGAAGAGAAAGAAAGAGGAAATATGGGAGAGAAAAAAGGTTCGTGAGATAATGTGGAGAAGTATTGTACAATAGAATTGCACTTTTAAAACTGGATGGATTTGTTATTGACTTGATATATGACGGTGAGAAGTTCCATAGCTTAATAGTGTAAATGTAAAACAGACGAGAAGAATTTAGGTATTTGAAACGCATGGGAATGAGGTTAAGAGTTCTTGGGAATCGACAAAAAAAAGCCTGTTAAATAAGTAAGATGGGCGCTAAGAATGTATGATTTTATGTAATGTTATACAATTTCTTCCGTTGATGTATACTTGAAGGGTACATCCAAGTAGCCTCCTAACAAATACAGAGATATGTTCATGTCTTCGAATTCCGTATACATATCGCACTGCATCATTGAACACAACTTGCAATTTACGTCGAGATAACGCGTCGATGTTACTGCAAACAACCTCTGCATAAGTTATTAAAGGTAGGATCAGCATTATAACAAGCTTTTGTCGTGTTTCTGGTGGCAACATATTTGGATTAAGTTTTTACATTGATTTTGGAATTATCTGAGATTTTGTTGGATTAAGTTGCAATCCGTTTGCAAGTGACTAAGTATAAACAAGCTTCAAGTCTTCATTCATTAGAAAAGCGAGCTCATCGAGTTTGCTGTGTGGTTTAGCCAGGACATCATCTGCATAAAGATGGAAACAAGTTTACACACGGATGTAAGATCATTAAGTTGAGCCCTGCGGTACAGTTTGCTTGATTTCCTCGAGCGATGAAGAGCGTTCATCAGAAATTACTCTTTGTGATCTACCAACAAGAAAACTTTTAATTAATTTCACAGCTCTTTTACTGAATCCAAAATAGTTTCTAAGTTTCACTTTATCAAAGGCCATAAAAAAGTCTGGCAAAGAAAGGAGAGAAACATTACCCTTGTCGAATTCCTGCCTGATCTCTTCTAAAAGGTTGACCATTGCTGTGGAACAACTGTGCTCTGAAACCAGATTGCCCATCACTCAGCAGTTTATTGGACGTTAAATGAACATTGATTTGCTTTGCTATAATTTTATCGAGGAACATAGTTAAGCAACGTAGAATGCTTATCAGTCTACAGTCAGCAGGAGAAGATTGATTAGATTTCTTTTCTACGGGCAACACTCTAGCAGATTTCCAAATCCCAGAAATAGTAGATGTTGCTTTGCACCCATTTATAACCTGCGTCAAATCGTATTTGAGGTAGAATGAGCTTGATAAAGCGTATTAATATTGCAATCATTAGGTTGATCCCCCAGAAAAAAGCGGCATAGCTAAGGAAGTTGTAATTTGGAGTACGTTTAGGTCATGGTCAAACGAAAGTTGATCAAATAACAAAACTCGCGAAAGATTAGAAAACCGCAATTAGATCTAAGAGGCTAAGTCAACGATTTACTGCAAACCGGGTAGGGAGAGTCACATTTATTAATATCCATTCATACCGAGGAAACTTAATCCTTCATATGAAAGGCCAAGGTGTCATGTCATAGTAGATCAATATTAAATACACCACAAACAATCAAGTGTTGATAGAGTGCACAGTAGTTCGATTTCAACAAAGAAAAGTGGTTAGGAACAACTTCTATTTTTAGTGTAGCCACACGCAACCATGCATTTGGTATTATAATCTCGAATTTCGATTAGAATGTATTTCATCAAAAAAAAGAAAATAAAGAAAAATGTATAAACAATAAAACAGAAAAAAGTGCAGCTGAAAGAGCAGAAAGATGGAATTAATGTATGGTGAATAGAGTGGTGAAATACAGAGATGCAATGACAATGAGATTGCAGATTTAATTAATACAATAAATACAAGTTACTGATTTGTCGCAGCAGCAGCAAGCAGATATTCAGAGCTTTCGATAAGAATGCATACACTAGTCTGGCCGTAATTTTTTTCCTTATGGAAATTTACTTGCGATCCAGAGATTTTTGTTAGTAATTTTTTCTCCGTCCCCAGAGTGCAAAAGGCTGTATAATGTATACGGACAAAGTGGAAACAGACTGGTTTTAATCCTTTTGTTTATGCGTTCGTGATTGACTGCCCGCGAAATTGTTTACTATGAGTAAATGCGTGTAAATGATTGTCATTGTATTGTATTTGATTACACCCTGTTGCAATGTTCCAGATTCCAAGATGTATTTTATCCTGTTTTGTATCCTTTTCTTGCTTATTGGCAGGTGTGTGTTGCTATCAACTTCTAGCAAAATTCCAATACACATAAAGGATAACAGAACCAAGGTCACAAAAAGATAAGGAAAATATTGTGCAGTGAACCAAATGTTTAATTCATATACTGTGACCAATGTGATCAAGGAGACGTACTTCGGTAGAATTTTGTTTGCGGTAGTTTGCGGCAGACATGAGAACGATGTTTCGCTCTTGTGAATTGCTGAACTTCAAAATAATAATTTGAGATACTGTTTGTTGTTACAAGAAATAGATTGCGAGCCGGAAAAACTTTTTACATAAAACAAATTTCGTTATAGAAAAACATCGTATTTAAACAACCCGCAAAGTTTCAAGTTACCGTTTATTGATTTATCGCAATGTTTTTGCTTACTTAACCCATTAACGCCGAGGTGATCAGAATTTTTACTAACTTTTCAACGTGATGTATCCAAAAATTCTGGAAAAATTTGAGTGATAGATTAAGATTTTTATAAAATTTTTTAATTCTCGCCGCCATTTTGAAAAAACGCGTCGATGAAATTTTCTGAAAAAAAATTCCTCTTAATGTTCGAGTGCCATGATCACCTCTGATCATAGTAAAAAGTTGATACCTTTGCGGTATCATTGTGAAAAAAAATGTGAAAAATTTTTTTTTCGAAAATTTTCACGTTTTTCACGTTTCAATCGACCATATTTTTTTTCGGTGTCTAATCGAAATTTTGAGCTCAGATTCTGAAAGAGCATCAAATTTGGTCTGATAACATAATAAATGGACACGTTGAAAGGTTAGTACGAGTATAAATGGATTAAACTGGACCAAGAGAAAAACGCTTCTATTACAGTCCAGTCAAAATAGACATTTGACTTAGCCAAAATTCGCATAGAGCTGAAAATTTGCAGAGACGTTAAATATATCAATATAAATGAAATGTCAAAAATCCCCTTCGATCCTACATCTGCAAAAAATTTTATTCAAGGTCAAAAGTACATAATTAAGGTTTTTTTCATTTTTCTCGAAAACGGTAAATCGTGAAAATAGGTTAAACAAAAGTTGTAGATCATACAATTCTCTACCAAAATGATCCAGTCACTTTTTCTCTTACGACTCATCATTCGTGAGATATCGCGGTTTTAATCATTCGAAAATTCATATTTTACATAATATGCACTAAAATGCAGCCTGTACACGTCAATATAAATGAAAATAAGAAACTATTGGTTTGTGTTACTTACACAATAAAACTTGTATAAATTGAATGAGTATTTTAAAATAAAAGACTATACTGTCAGTCCTTAATTCCCTTCGTCGGTAACCTTGAGTAACATCTGCTAGCTACGTCATTGTTCGAGTGTGGAGGGTCGCATACCTGCCTATTTTTGAAGGAAGTAAACGAAATAACTCAGCATATACTGTTAGTTTTGAAAATTAGCTTTGAATGTTTAAACTTCGAAATTGATAACACAAATGCTATCTACATCATCGATGGAGGGTATCTATTACACCGTGTTGTATGGGATCGAGATGAAACATTTCATATTATTTTTGAAAAATATGTTCAGTATGTACAAAGACATTTTGGTCATAACAGTACAATTATATTTGATGGTTATATTAATCATACGAAAAATATTAAAGCTGCAGAACAACGTCGTCGGACTACAAAAACATCTTCATCTGTTGATATCGTTTCTGATCGATCTATGAAGGTTCCAACAAACCAACAACAATTTCTTGCAAATACTCACAATAAGTCTCGTTTCATTTCAATGTAATGTGAAGAACTTACAGCTACTGGTATTCCAATAAAACAAGCTGATAATGATGCTGATGTCCTTATAACTGAAACAGCAATAGAACAATGGAAAAGTTCAAATATAACTGTCGTTGTTGGGGAAGATGTTGATTTGTTGATATTATTGACTGCACGGACTCCAAACGATAAAATTATTTACTTTTTGAAACCTGAGAAAGCTCAAGTGCAATCAACAATATATTCATCCCAAAGTCTGACTGCATATCCGAAATGTCAAGCTCATATTTTATTTTTACATGCAATAACTGGTTGCGATACTACATCAGCAATTTTTAAACGTGGTAAAATATCAGTATTTAAATTGTTCGAAAAACGTAATGATTTAATTGATTGTGCAGAAGTATTTACAAAGATTGTCTCTTCTCCACACGACATCGTTACAAATGGAATTCGTTTTCTTCTTGCAATGTATGGTGCTCCAAAAAATTGATTCCATAGACAAATATAGATATTTGAGGTTTGTAAAATCTGCATGGAACAATAAAACAGTACAGTTGTCTTGTCTGCCTCCAACATCTGCTTCTGCCTTTCAACACTTGTATCGTGTGTTCAAGTGTGGCTAGGCAATGAGCTGGACCCAGAAGGATGGGGTTGAAAATTAACAGATAATTATTTGGAGCCAATTCAAACTCTACTCCCGCCTGCTCCAGAAAAACTGCTTAATACTTTTTTTTGTAAATGCAAGACGGATTGTAGTAGGAATTGTGGCTGTCAAAAAGTGGGTTTATTTTGTTCGCCAGTATGCATAAATTGTCAGGGTCAGACTTGCTCCAATATTGAAACAAATACAACAGATGAAAATATTTATGATATTAATGAAGAGACAATTGATGCATCCCTTTTCTTAGAACAGCGAACAGAAATTCTGCAAGAAAATGAAAATGAAGACGAAGAAATAATTTTCGAAGTAGAATTAGACAATTATCTAATATAATAACATTTAGAAGAAAACAACCCATTCCACTTTGATCATTAGCAATATCACTATTCTTTCAATCAATAGGATACGATCTGATCAAACTTTCTTTATTACAATAGATCATGGAGTATACCTACTGGGGAAACCACGTAGGTGGTGAGGAAATGTGTGCATATTATGTAAAATATGAATTTTCTAATGATTAAAACCGCGATATCTCACGAATGATGAGTCGTAAGAGAAAAAGTGACTGGATCATTTTGGTAGAAAATTGTATGATCTACAACTTTTGTTAAACCTATTTTCACGATAAAACTTACCGTTTTCGAGAAAAATGAAAAAAAACCTTAATTATGTACTTTTGACCTTGAATAATTTTTTTTGCAGAAGTAGGATCGAAGGGGATTGTTGACATTTCATTTATATTGATGTATTTAACGTCTCTGTAAATTTTCAGCTCTATGCGAATTTTGGCTAAGTTATGACTTATTTTTGTCTATTTTGACTGGACTATTAGTAATAATTACACATTACTTGCCCAATGCTTACAATTTACCAGATTTTCATATTGCATTGGTGGAGTATTTTTTCATTTCAATGTTTCAATAATTGTTGTCCAAGTCCGTTGATTCTAGATTATATTGAGAGTTTTTGTAGCAGTTCAGTATTCGCGTTCATTTGGTGATTGATCTCGTCATATTGGTCTGCGAGAAATTGCATGTCGAGTAGAGTCTTTTCCAGTTTATCGAATTTTAATGGGAAAAATTTTTTTTTTTAATTATCCCGGTTAATTGGACCCCGGTTAATCAACTCTCCACTGTATATTATTGTTTTTTTGTTGTTGCATTTGTGTTGGTAAATGTATTTCCTTGTTCTTAAATAGCATCGAAAGAAATAACACTCTTCATATTGTACATTTGTTTATCGGTTGGATAGATGTATTTTCATCTGGAATCATTTTAATTTTGCATGGTGCAAGAAGTTCTTTTCTGCAAGCTGAACACTTCCGTTCCTCCTTTTTGCTCGCCGTCATTTTTTTTTATAGGATTTTTCGGGGATTGTTGCATATCCATAGTGCGATCCACAGTCACACATGTGACAGGTAACAAAGTCCCCATCGATGGGATCGGATATGGATCTATGTTATACATAACAATGCGTCAAATCGCAAGATCGGGATGGCCAATTCCGATAGCAAAAACGGCCGATTCACGATAAGGAAATGACTCATGCAGTAATTGAATTGTTTCTCTCGCTGTATGGCATGTGGCACCGTCTTGATGAAACCACATATTGGTCACATTCATATCTTGTAATTTAGGTACTAAAAACTGGGTTATCGTGTCACGATAACGAACACCATTAATTGTTACTATGTGACCACCCGCATTTTCGAAGAACAGTCACAAGTTGTGGATGCTTTCTCAACAATTACTCGTGGGTTTTCTGTACCCCAAATGCGACAATTTTGACGATTAATGAAGCCATTTGAACTTTAGTAACGGTAGATTCGTTTTATGACGCACTGTAAAGTTTAAAAAACACAGCTTCTTTTAGTAATACGGAACTGGTGCCAACAATATCATACACACTCAATGAGAAGGTGAACACGTCAGAGTTCACATGCACTGCACGTCATTAATTGCAATCCGGCAACATATCTAGAGAGAAGTAACTACAAACCTCTGCTGTATATTAGGGTTGTAAAATTAAACTCTACTGCTGTCATTCGATTTCGTGAGCATTTCACACTATCGCTCAAGCGCTTAACCAATATCACCATTGAAAATGTTACCAATTTTTCTGATATAAATTTTTAATCTAATCATAAGTAGCCGACGCCATAGATTGTCGCTTAATACCATCGCAGAGCGGTTTAAAATTTGATTTATGAAAATATGCTTAAGTATAACCACATTGCGGAATTGCTAATAAATTTTAACAAAAAATTAACGATAGTAATCGTATATTTTCAGCAGGTACCATTGTATTCAGATGAAATTTTTATTTATTGTAAATTTATGCAATCAGCATAATTACTCACGCTTAGATAATTACAGTTCAAAGTTCCAGTAGTAATAAACGATAAGCTCGAGTCATTCGCCGAAAAGCGAAAGGCAGTGAAGTAATTTTCTCAACCCCAAAACGTGCAGCAAATACAAAGTTTTTAGATATCAACATCTGCATCGCCAAGCTCATGTCGCATTGGCTACGAAAATCATGCTTGGTTTATCTAGAAAAGCTCTGGGTAAGATTTAAGAAGGACTCTGAAGAACCCTCCACTAGCGTCTCACTGCTAGTGTTAAAACTAATAACAGAAACTGAAACTAAAATCTCATTCCGTTGATAATGATGATAAAGGCATTCATTTAAAACGAATACAAGTACATCGAGACCGGCAATTGAAATTGTTAGCCAAATCTCCATTCGTCGTCAAGCTCAATTAATGGTGAATGCACTAGATTTTTTTACCCCTTCACCTCATGGCTGCAATGGTTTCCCATCATATCCTGTATGTCAAGTGCCAACGTGGCAAGTCCACTAGATTCAGGTCAACGTGTACATATATGCAGTAAGAGAGTCCACTGAAATGTCATCGTCTCCTACACTTTCTTCAAATACAGTAGGTCAAACAACATCTCACCCAACTACTATGAGCGATCAGCCTCAATGCACTCATAATCAGTTTGTAAAAGATTGTATTGTATTGTATTATTGGCACCAATGTTCATTCACATGTCCAAGAAGTTGTCAAAAAACGTAGCAATAACATTCAACATTGACTCGACGTTAGTCACATGCTTAAAAGTTGTGAAGGATAATTTTAGCAAACCTCAATTGAAAAATGTCAATTTCAAACTCGGTGTTTCTGAGGATTTGCTTTCTTTTTTTGTAAACTCTGATTAATGACAGAATGGAGTTCAGGTTCGCTCGTTTCATTTTCAATCAAAAAACCAAACGGCTGTCAAAATGAACGAGGAGAAATGATAAACATTTCCCCTCCTGCTCGCTTGAACCATTTGTTGCTGTCGTAGTCTTCACTGTTCGCTCATTACTTTTAATATTATCACAATGCAGGCGGAATGGGATCGAAGACAGTTGAAACTTGGCAGAATGAAAATATAAATTCGAAATTGTTTGAATAATCTTTTAAACTTTATAGAAAAGATCAATCAATTGTCCTTATAATACCTCCACGTGGTAACCATCGGGTACTGGTCGATGTCCATCCGGCCTCGACTTGCTAAACTTATAAGCGCAAGTGCTGACCAGCAGACAAAAATAGCAGAACTATAAAGAGGACAGCGGATGAATTTCCCTGATAGAATCAACGGTGAAATAATTTTCCGGAACAAATGAGACCTTATCCGGACTACTGCGACATATTTGGAGCTCAGGCCGGTAAAAATTCGCGAGACTAAATAAGGGTCTGGAAATAGAGATTGGGCGGATGACCCCTTTATTGACCAACGGCAGAGCTAACATCCCCGATGTGCCGCAGGGGTAACTGCCCGGTCATGAAAAAGAGAAAACGCAAACGAATTAAGGACAACGAACTTCGGATATTCACGTGGAATGTTAGGTCCGTTAATAAGTCACGTGCAACCGAACAACTAGCGGAGGCCCTAGATTGCTGCAAAGCAAACTTACTACCATCCAAGAAATGCGATGGAATGCAATGGACGCAAAGAGGATGAAAAACTGCGACACCTACTACGGCGTTTAGTATCGAAGGCAAAAACAGCGCCATTTTGAATTCGGATTTGTTGTTGGGGATAGACTTTGTCAAGAAGTCTTGAGTTTCTGGCATTTGAACGAGGGCTTCATATCTAACCGTATCACGCTGAATTTGACAACATTAGCCTTATATGCGCGCACGCCCCCACAGAGGAGAAAGATGACAACATTAAGACAGCTTCTACGAGCTGTTGAACAAGACCAACGAGCAATGCCCTAGCTATGATATTAAAATTGTCCTCTCCAAATCGCTTCTTCTTTAGGCTAAGAAGGAAATTGACTAGCAAAGCCCTCTCTCAAAGGTTTTGAGGATCTTGTAAAAAGAAATATTAATTAAGCTGTTCGTAATCACATATGTGATTCCCAACAAGGTTTTGTCAGCGGTATATCGACTTTAACCAACTAATGTATATTTTCTAACAATTTTCTCCCTGCTTTGGAATCGCGTCTTCGATTAGGCACTAATTACATAAATTTTTCTAAAGCACTTGACCATGTTCAACGTTCAAGAAGCTTTCCCATTTCTTTTTCTTTTCATTCCTGCCTATTGAAATGATTTTAAAGTTATTTAGAAAATGTGAAAATAGGATCCCAGCTTTCCAATATTACAATATTTTAAACTACTCTGATGTTCCACAGGGGAGTCACTTGCGTCCACTTTTATTTTTACTGTTTACTTTAAGCCGATGGTTTTAAAATATTCTAGTTATTGGAATCAATTTCTTATTGTATCGAATTGCAGTCTGATATTAATAGTATCTGCAATTGGTGTAACAAAAACGTAATACATTTCAATATTAATAATGTTTTGTGTTATCGTTCACGCGGAAAACTCAAATTGTTTGCGATTATAAAATTAATAATACAGTTCTTAATATGTAGTTGTTCTCAAAAAGGACTAAGGTGTTATTTCTGTTAACCAGTTTAAGGTTGAAGTATATCTACGTACAATATTAAAAATATACAAAATATCGTAAACAAAATCGAGCATTTGCGTAAAAACTCAAAATCGATCCCACAGCGTTGTTTCGGTCATACGCAGCCTTACTGTCATTAGGAACTGCGATGCCTTAAATGCACTTTTTTGTACACATCTTTCGGGAAAAGGTAGACCTTGGATAAACAGGCTCCAGCAACTTGCATTAACTGCAATGGGAAGCACCCAGTGAACTATAGAGGCTGCGAAGTAGCCAAAGTGCTCCAAAAACAGCGGGATGCAATCTGAAAAGAAACTTACGTCCCAATCCGAATCCACAGGAAAAATCCAGAGTTTCTACGGGGAATGTAGAGACACAAAACAAACTTGTCAATAAAAAGACGAAAGTTGTGCCAGAAAAATTTCGCAAACAAAAGCTTTCATATTCTGGCGGGCAAACGTTTGCACAAGTTGCGCCGGAAGAAAATAAATAATAAGTAATATTTCTCCAGATCCAGTCTCATCTGTTTTTCTTCGATTCTCGCGAAACTTGAAGAGTAAAGCAAAACAAATTAAGTCATATTTGAAAAACTGAGCGATCTCGAGCATATAACTCGCAAAACAGGAACTCAAGTATGAATATGAAACAGTTGCTCAAAATATTAACATGGAACGCTAATGGGCCATTGGAAAATAAAGACCATCTAAGGTAAACTTGCATAAAAAAAAAACTTTTGAAAATTTCTTTTGATTCTCTAAACTCACTTGAAAATGGAATCTAGTGTAAAAATAAAAGGATACTGCCAATACCTTGCTTACCAATTATGGAGACAAATGTGATGCAAGTAAGTACAGTACGCGTATAAAATCGCGTCAATTTATTGAAAATAGAAGGAACCCTTAAATAAACAATTGGGCGAACTGCTTTCGACGAGACTAAATCAATTCATTTTGACTTTTTTAAAAAAAAATTTACAACCAACCTATTTTCATTAACTCGGTACAAACACCGTATGCAAAGTATCTAAAAAATGACACAAGATGCGCAACTCAAATGGAAGTCACACGTTAAAACGAAACGTGACGAGCTTGAAAATACGTTCAGGCAAACATAATGGCAAACATAAACATTGGAAGATATTCCAAAATAAGCATGTATAACAAACTGCTTTTAAACAAGGTGCTAAAAATTGTAGTAAATCCCCCATGGTATATCAGAAACAGTGATATCCACAGAGACACTGATAGTGTAACTACCGTGGATTACGAAATAACGAACTTTGCTCGAAAACTCCGTATTCGTCTATATGAACATTGCAATAGTGCTATACTCTATATTCTGGACAAGACAAACCTTGTGCAGCGCAATAAGTTCCAGCTGAATTTGGTTGCGGGATTTAACAAGTGCTTATGAGCTACGAGCACATAGTGTCTACAAAGATTTTTCAATTACCCATATAAAAAAAAATTACTTGTTTACAAAACGCGATCGCTGCTTTCGTTTCGGCACATTTCAAAGTTATTGTAGTTGTTGTTTATTTTTCACTAAAAACATTTTAAAAATGATACACATAAAATTAAAGATAAACAAACGCAACGGAAATCATAAAGGAAATTCTTGTTTAAAAGTTTTATTCATTTATTTATTTAGCAAATCATGCCATTAAAATTCTAAAATATAAAATGTATACAATGCAATTTAAACTTAACCTAGCGTAAAATTATTTATTTATTATTATTTATAGTTTTATTTAGAATAATTTTAAATAATAATTCTATTATAAATTAACAATTATGTTTAACAAAGTCAATCACAGATCTTTTTAAAGCGTATAAATTTGTTTAATTTTCATAGTCACTGGTAGATTGTTAAAAAGTTGGAATCCTTTGTATATAAGTTGGTTTTATTGCGTTTTTTGTTAAAAGTATGGAAGTCTTAATTCGCCTGCATTTCGTAGTCTATATGGCTGGACATCACCTACATTATTCACATATTAGGACAAATACGCAGCATACAATTATGTTTTATTTTTAAAAACGAAAATAAGCATTCATATATGTTTATTCGTTGTTTGATATTTAACTAGCTAAAAATATTTAACATGACGTCAATTCGTGTGTAATATTGCAAGCAAAACAGCACAACAAATTCTGTTACAATTGAAGTTTGTGTAGCATATTTCGATTGCCTTGAAATAGGATCGAGGAACAACGGTGTCATTTTAAAGGTTTATTGAACATATTATTGAAATGTTCTTTCGAATTCTTTAAAAAAACAAACAATTTGTTTTTGCTATTTTATTTGACACATACACTATATGCTCTTCAAATTTTAATTAAGAGTTTAATATCACACCCAAATAAATTCTAATAAGATAAATTTTGTTAAAAGATGATTCTAATTGTTCGTGCACTATTTTTTCCAACATTTTTTCGTACATGTATTTACAGAAAATTTACCTATAATCTTTTAATTTTTCAGATTTTTTTCACTTTTTGTAAGGGTGTAATTTGGGATACTTTTCGAGTATAAGGAAATACCGTATTCCTTCTTTGAAGTGGGGCGCCTATAAAAGAAAAGGAGGCAAGTATAATTCGTGGGCTTCAATAATTCATATCAGTCTTCCTCGAAATTCTAAGAAAGATATTTGTTATGTCACTTAGTACTATTTCTCTAAACTAAAAAACGTGGTCCTTACGTATACCTTTGTTACAAAAGGGAACGAACCAAATTTAACTATTTATACATTTAACACTTTCTACAAAAAAATTTATTCAACTTTTCCGCCACTGTTGTGTTATGGTATAAGTAACATTACTCGTATTAAAACCAATATTTACTATTGCTTTTTTTTTCTTTTTTTCACTCAGAACAAATGTCTTTATTACTTTCCACAAAGATCTTTGGTCACCAGCGTTATTAATTTTTTCCTGTATATATTCGCTTCTTGCTTTACTAATTTGCTGTTTATATTTATTTTCTATACTCTTAAAATGTTTCACAGTCACAATCGTTATTTGTCAATTTCGCTCTGTTAAACGACCGTATCTTTTCATTTTTTATTATTCTTAAGTTATTATTAAGCCACTTTATGTCACCGACTTCACCTGTTTATCTGACACAAACTTATTCACTACACTCAACAGTTCTTTTTCAAATACGTAAGCCATTATGTCACGTTGTTTACATTTGTATCACAGTTGATTTTACTTATTGTCAAGAGTCTACTAAAGGATTCTTTTTTATATCTATACGTTGGTATCTTTATCATTGTGTTAACAAACTTTGTATCATGGTCCGTAATATTCATATTATTACAGACAGCTTACATAATTAAATTGTTTGTTACAATATAGTCTATTAATGTAGATGAAACACTGATTATTCTAGTAGGTTCAATTAATTGTTGTTTTCAATTATTATTGATAAACACTCTTGTGACCGGCTTGTGAGCTGCTCAATAGGACATCACAATTTTGATAGTTCTTGTGATGCTCACAACTTGTGAGGTTTTGGTTATTCTCCTGAGCAGAGTACGAAAACCTCACAAATTGCGACTCACTTCACTCCTGTGAGGTTGTTGTGACATATGAGGCATAACAGAGGTATGCCAGAATAGGGGCATAATAGTGAGTCCAACCGCCAGACTTGGTTATAAATTCGAAAATCCGACTTGGCATCAATTTAACCACATTTTTGAACTCCTGAGCTGGAATTAGAGTCCATTCCGTTTTAAAGGCCTTGCGTAAATCCTCCACCGAAGCAAATTTGCGGCCGCCAGCATAAACACGACGAGACTGATTTTCCCACATGTTTTCGATAGGGTTTAAGTCCGGTAAACGTGCTGGCCACTCAAAAAGTTGAATTTCTTTGTCTGAAAACCAATGTCAATGGCAGCATTATCTTGCTGAAAAATTGTATTTGAATCCGGCTATTGGTCCAAAAAGTCTACCAAAACATCTTCCAACAAAGTAATATAATTTTCTGATTTCATTCGGCCAGAAATTTTACATATTGGAGTTCTGCAATAATAGCTAAAACAGCCCAGACCATCAAAGATCCATCTCCAAAGTTTCGCTTAGTGGAGAAGCTCTCATGAAGCTCTTTTATATCTTGGCAATAATAATTAAAATCATTTGGCCCATCAAGGTTAAACTTTTTTTTATCTGAAAAGATCACGCTTTTTCACTGTTCAGACCATGTGATGTGTTCTTTGGCAAAGTGTAATCGAGCAACTTTAATGCCAGATAAAATTTATTGTATACGCCGTTTAGATATCAGCAACTTAAAATATGAAATAATTTTAGAAGCAGTAGCATTTTTTTTGCAACCCAGCTCGGATAATGGCCAATTTCTGCTTTGTGAAATTTTTTGATTATTTTTATTTCTCCGGTTCGCGTTGTAATTACATACATCCTAATTTAATGACATTATCGATTACGGAAGCCGATCGATTTAGTTTAATGGAAATTTGGCAATTGGACATACCGGTATCCTTATACGCATGGATTTTAGCGATTTCCTCATCCGGGATCAACAAACAAACTTAATTTCGTTTCCAACTCACGGCATAAACACGACTGCTTTTAATTGAATTTCGCACGATCATTAGTGACAAAACAACAGATCTTGAAATTCTCTGAGCGGGACTTTCAAAACATACGTTTAAGAAAGCAAAAACAAAAGAAAAAAATTAAACATAAATGTTCATTTACACTACGATCACATTATCTGGACAAAAGTGCATCTGCCTTTAATTGAATTTCGCTGAGTGTATATTGTTTTTTAACCAGTCAATATTAAGTCACCAACCAGTAATAAGTTATGTGTTTCAATATTCTACTCGTCCATCCTATCACGAAATTTATCACGGAACAGCCTATGAGACGCACTTGGGGATTTATAAACCACATCAATAGTAATTACACGACAATTTAGCACATTCTTTGTAGCAAACCACCGAATATGTTTTTTTTTTTTAACAATCATTCCTGGCATAGAGAACAACTCCACCAGTATGTCTTGATATACTATCACATCTAATTATTTTATAAGAGTCCATGTCTACCTCGCTGTCTTCTATATCGTCTGTAACATGAGTCTCTGAACACATTATAAAATTAAAATTTTTGCTTTTACTTAGAACTTTTAATTTAGTTAAATTAGTTATCAGACTCTGTATATTTAAATAAACGAACTTTAGAGATGTTGGCTGCTTTTTTTTTATAATTTACGCGCGCCTCAATGGGCTTATGATACCCTTTTACTGTCGCCATGGCGCGGGCGGAAAGATAGAAGGAGGAGAAAGGAAAGCATTGTTGTGATGTAGTGGTTTGAAACTCAGGTATATTTGGTTTCGATATTGACTCTCCAGGAGTGGGAGACCGAATTGGACGGAGAGTTTTTCTTCACTCGGAATGATTCAGGTTATCAATTTTAATGGTTGTTTTTGTGCTTGAAACTCTACAACACAACAGCCAAACCTACATGCCAGTGTTATGCCTTCACGCGCGGATTTTTCTGACTGAGTTCCAATTACGCAAATGAAAAACTTGTCATGAGTAGGATTTGAACCTTGACCCTCCGAGTGAGAAGCGATGGCTAGTACCACTACACCACGGCCACCCCTACTTGAAATACTTTCCTTCTTTCAATTTCAAGTTTCTTTAAAAATACCTTACATTGTCTATCTCTGCAGTCTCGGTCAGTGTCTAAATGTAAGCCTAAGTTTGTATTTGCTTTCGTACAATTATTGCATTTTATATTTGAGCTAATACAGTCCCTCGTATCGTGATTCTCTGCACATTTTGCACATACAATTTTATTATTGCACTTATAAGCGATATGGTTTAAATCCCAACAATTGTAACATTAGATCAGCGATATGTATTCATAAAGATTATATCTATTCCAACCCACATTGATCTTTCTACTTTCATATGTTTTTTTTTAAATCTTCACTATCCACGTCAATGATTGCTTTAAATAACTAATTTTTCTGATTTGGTTTCATTGGCACCCTGTCGGATTTCCAACATTTCACAGTTCTATTTATGATATTTTGTTTTTTTTTTTTTATTGTTTCTTCAAAGACATCTCTTTCCCACTGATTTAAAATATTGGCAACTATTATATTTCGGGTTTTACTTGTGGCATCAAAACTTCATATTTTTCCCCAAGCTCTTTAACTTTTCTTTTTACCGTATTTCTGGAAGCACTATCCTCACAGTTAATCGCTATTGCTCCATTTGCCGATTATAGAGGTTTTTCACTTTAATGGAAAGGAGAGAGGGGTCTATATTTTTCTTTATGTCTTCTTTTGTTGTTTTGTTTTTCTGCAACTCTTTAGGCTTAATTGTTAGTTGTCAATTTTGTGTTGCTATTTCTGCATATGATTTTTTCTCTTTTGTATTTGTTTTTTTCTTTATTTCTGTTATGATCTCAGAATTCTTTCAATGTGTTGTTTTGTTTCTCTATATGTTTACTTTGTTATTCAATGTCTTGATTTTTATTTACTTTTTTCATAATATTGACAATATTAGTCGACATTAGTCGTGTTTTTCTGCAAATCCGCTATCCGCTTAAAAAGTAATTTGCATGTTAATTACAACAATAACATAGCCATCAACGCTAAGTCAATTTATCCCCGCTATCTTTTAAGCGGGTATAAAACAGTGCTTCCAAATCATATTTTCTTCGTTTCGGATGAATTTGCAAAAATGAGAACCATTCGCTTACAAATTTTTTTTATCAAAAAAATTTAAGTTTGTTCACCATCCGACAGATGAGCCACCACTAAACGCCATAGAGATGTCTGTGCTACCAAGTTTTTATGATGAACTCTTAAGCGGGGATGGATCGTTTTTTTTTGCGAACTTAGCTAACATGCGTGCAAAAAAACACACCTATTAAGTCTGTAAATTGTCTGCATTTTTCGCACATGACCCAGAACAGCGGATTTCGGTTAATAAGATCTACGTCATAATCACTGATTTGATCAGCGCATTTATAATCAAATAAACTTCCACATATTCCTTTGCATATGATCGATTTTTCATTTCGCAGTGATTTGTCGCACTTCCCGCACTATATCACACTCATTTTACAGTCCCAACTCTCATCCGCAATGTTTTATTCTCTTTAAGAAATTATTAATAGAATTAACACTTGTATGAGCAAATTTGAATTTAAAATCTCCGGAGCACTTCTAAAACACGTCCGTACTATTCAATTTACATTATTGTGTGATTCACACTTAAACGAATTGAAAACAATTTTCAAGTTTGTTGTGCCAAAATGAAGAGAGAAGAACATAAAATGATTTAATAATAAAAAAGTCCAATAACATGGTGTTTTCAGTAATTGCTTAAAAAAAAATACATATATTGAAGAAGGCGTATCAAAAAAATCTATTCCCATCCCTCCGAATTTTACAGTTGGTATATATTTATTGTAAGCAACATGAAACAGCTCGCTGCACCATAGTACACACAAAGAAGCTACTTAACACAAATTAGATTGCTATTTAATTTCCCACTATTAATAAACGATTATAATAAATTATTCACGAAATCATTGTAATAAGACTCACTATCACTATAGATAACATAATGTGTACTCACTTTTTATTATCTGTGGTAAAACCTGGTTCCCAGTCAACAACTGATGCTGTTCCATTCGCGACATTTTAACAATTGATTACTAAAATGAAAAGTACATAGGTACATGACTGTGTTACCATTTCATTGCAAAAATATATAAATACATATATATGTGTAGTGTCGGACAAAACTAACTACGATAAGAGTGAAAATTCATTAAAAATTCATTCACAAGCCCACATGACTTGATTTTCTTATACAACCAACTCTAACTGCGATCAACTTCGGAATTCAGAACTATTTTACTAAGCAGAACCCGATTATCAATTTATGGAATAATCAATCGATAACATTACAAAAGCTTTGATAAGAGAACAAAGATAATCATAATCTTACACTGGATTAATTTATGATAATCCGACCTACCGACGTAATAACACTAAAAACCTAGGGGTGCTTCAAAAATTAGGTGACTCATGCAGACAGTTGTCTGTTTCATAGTTAACGACTTTTTGGAAGTCAAATTTTGGAAATCAAAATTGCAAAACTTGAATTCATTTGCTAATGTCAAGTATGAACATTATTTGACTGCTTAATTATAAGTAAATCACTTTGAATGCAAAAGGTAATAATGACAAGGTAAATAGCTATCACGCTCAGTCTGTTTAATGAATAAGACAGCTATCACATTTGCTTAAAGTAAAGAAAGACATTCTTGTTGGGGATGTGTTTTAATATTTATACCAACCGTTCTATTGGTATACTAGATCGTTGCTCGACGTTGTTGCTGCTATTAGACTAAGAGCCCACAACAATTTTTGGTTGTGAATGATAACAAAAAATAATTTGCATAATTACATAGTTCTTAAGCAGTTATTTTTAAATGTTAGCGTCTTGCATGCTCTAGTGGGAAATGGTATATCAAAAATGCAGTTTTTTCGAAAGTACAAATGATAAGTATAACAACTTTACCATTATTTCAAAATGTATTGGGTCTATAACTTAATTCGTACGGTTTGCTAAGAGATGGCGTAACTTGTATTATTCCATTGGAACATGCGTTGGAAAGCTACTGTCATTGTACGTCATTTTAGTATATATATTTCATTTGAAGCGTAAACAACAATAATTTTTTTTCACTCAAATATGTCGAACTTTGTGCCTGAAAAAGTGTTTTTGCGGGGAGTTCTTCTTCATTACTTTAATATGAAGAAAACTGCTGCCGAAAGTCATCTTATTTTGGTGGAAGTTTATGGTGAAAATGCGCTAGCTGAGCGAACGTGCCAAAAGTGGTTTGCACGATTTAAAAATGGTAATTTTGGCTTGGAAGACAATGAAGGTCCTGGGCAGCCAAAAAAGTTTGAAGATGAAGAACTGAAAGCATTACACTATGAAGATTGTTGCCAAACACAAGAAGAGCTCGCAGAATCTTTGGGTGTCACCCAAGCAGCCATTTCAAAACGTTTAAAAGCAGCCGGATATATTCAAAAGCAAGGAAATTGGGTTCCACATGAACTCAAGCCGAGAGAAGTCGAAATGCGGCTTTGCATGTCCGAAATGCTGCTGGAACCCCACAAAAGGAAGTCATTTTTGCTTCGGATTGTTACTGGTGATGAAAAATGGGTCCATTACGACAACCCCAAGCGCAAAAAATCAATACCTACTTTTCTTATTATGCCTTTGTTATTTTACCCGATCTTCCAAAATACCAAGAGTTTGAGATTATTTATTTCTCTTATAACAATATACAAACATTGCATTGTACCTAGTCAAGTCATAAATACTGGTACACAACTGAACTCACTCATTACGAATGCAACACTGGGCCCATCCATTTCGTATTGATTGCGATTTGACAGTTGATATTTATGCTTCATTGTGACGTAAAAAGTTTTTTACATTAATTGCTTACAATCATGGAATGGGGCGACATCGAAAATCGTATTGTTGCCTACTTCAATGCAACATGGAAAAAGGCGATATCTTAAGGACGTTACGACCGCTTGGAATCACTCGCAATTTCGTGTATCGTGCTGTGAAATTGTTTGAGGATACTGGTTGAGTACGAGACCGTCAAAGATCCGGCCGTCCGCGCACTGTGAGAACTCCGAAAGCGATCAAAGCCGTGAAGAAACGAATCGACCGAAAATCGCTGCGAAAACAGAAAATCTTGTCGCAGGAAATGCAAAAATCCATGTCTTGCATTATCAAAGAAGATTTAGGACTCAGCGCGTACAAGCGACACACTGGACATCTGCTTACGATCGCATTGAAGGAAAAACGCTAGAGAAGATCGAAAGCGTTACTCAGCCGGTACGCAAAGAACGCTCACAGACAAATTCTGTTTATTGACGAGAAAAACTTCCCCGTAGAAGAATCGTTCAATAAGCAGAACGATCGTGTGAATACTCGATCATCCAGAGGAGCATCCTAAGTCATTCCGAGGGGTCAAAGAGGCCACCATCCCGCATCTTTAATGGTATGGTGGGGAGCGTGCTACGATGGCCTAACAAAGCTCCACTTTTGCGAGAAAGGAGTGAAAACATCGGCCAAAGTATATCAATCGTCCGTCTTGGAACCCATTGTATTCAACATCAATATTCAACAACAAGCCATGGGCTTTCCAGCAAGACTCTGCTCCAGCTCACAACACAAAAACGACTCAACTGTGGCTCAAAAACAACGTTCCGGACTTCATATCAACGGATGATTTGCCAGCTGGTAGTCCAGTTTAATCCGTAAAGCAGACACCCGCAGGATCTTACATCTGTCATTTTTGCCCGAATAGAGTTCTGTAGTGATAAAGGCTTCTGACACGGTCGCCTTCTTCTAACTTACCTAGCCTAAGAAATAACGTATGGATTGAGATAGGAACAATACCGAAAAATACCATACGATATATAGAAATGAATTCAATTTCTAATAAATTGGGTTCAGAACTGTGTGCAGCCTTACCTGGTTTTCACAATATTACTGGATGTGATTATACATAGACTTTTTCAAAAAAGGTAAAATTAAACCATTTTCAATTCTTCAAAAAAAATCCCCTGAATTACAACTGGCATTATCAAAACTGGGGAATGAAACGACAGTTGCTGAAAAAGATATAAACGAAATACTAAAATTCGTTTGTTGTATGTACCAAACCAGAGCCATCAATGTAGTGTAGAAGAAGCATGATATGAAATCTTTTACAAAACTTGCAAACCTATAACAAAGAATGTTTTTAAAAACATCGGAAGTAAGTTCAGAGATACATATATAGCTGGCGAAAATTCCTATACATTCGTTGAAGTTTCATTTGCCTTTAAAAATTTTCAAAACTTAATGTTTTGAAGGAAGTCTTTTGCCTCAAAATAAATCAGTTCTTCTACAGCAAGTGGCGATGGCGATGGCGCGATAGTTAGCTCATTGGACCATCACGCAGAGAGTCTGGGTTCGATTCCTGGCAACAATTTTTCAAATCGCCATCACCCTTTCGGCGGGCAATGGCAAACTCCCGAAAGTAAAATTGCCTACGAAAAAGTTTCTAAGGCACTCCTTAGACTCGGCGATAAACCGTAGGCCCCGCTCAGATGTGACAAAAATGATAACATGAGCAACACAAATGAGTGTCAAGAAGCTAGGCCATGGCCAATACCGGGCTACCAGCAGCACAGTGTTTTTTTTTTTTTTTTTCTACAGCAAGTAAGAAGAAGTAATTACATCTGCAAGATTTGGAAAAATGCTGTGAAAAACGAAGAAGTCCAATGCGGTGGATGCTTACCAATAACATATACAAAATCAATTGGTTTTGAAGGTCAAACTATACCGGACAATTAGAGGATATTGCTCAAAATCCTATAATATGCGGATTTGATAGCGACAACAATATTCTCAGTAGCGACTCATTGGATGAGAATTAATAGAACTAGATTTTCCCAACTTAGTTTTTTTACTATTTAAATTTATCGTTTGTTTAAATAAATTTATTAAAAAGTCGATTTCTAGTCTCCTATTAGCGCGTCTTGCAGGCAGAAGGCCACCTGCGAAACGTCTTGGACCAGCATATTTTTTATCAGGAAGACTAGTTTTACATTTGAGAGAAGAAATGTCACTAGAGCATGAAAGACGCTAACATTTAAAAATAACTGCTTAACAACTACCTAATCATGTAAATTATTTTTTGTTATCATTCACAACCAAAAATTACTGTGGGCTCTCGGTCTATATGTAATTGATGTACAACTCTGTTGTATTATTGTAATTAGCTGCACACTGTTTAAAATTAATGAAATAGAAGTGTCGTTATAGAATTGCAATATTAAAAAAGCAGATCATATACATATGTATGTAGGTACGAGCAGATTTGAACTCCGCACAGACAAGACAAGATAAGAGTCATTTTTTATTTATGTTGTGATGAGAATAAGTCTTATCTTAAATCACTTCCATGAAAAAATATCTAACAGTTGCATTGAGAAAACAAAAATAAGTTTGCTTCATTAAAATACGGGAAAGTACCTCTTTCGCTTATCTGAAATTCATTGGAAACCTCAGGACAATGCTCCGTATAAACTCTCTCCCAAAGTCGGTTTTCAAATCTGACTTCAAATTTAGTCTTATGGATCGGCAGTAGAGTTCTTTTTAAACACAATATCCGATCCTATTAAAACATTATCCAATCAGGCTAATTATCTTTATTTTAACGCCCCATACGGACATATCTAAATACGCCCAGTTGAGATTGAAAATTTTGTAAAATTGCCATTTTTAAATATTTCTATCTTAATTTCGCACACAAAGTTAATTATTTAAAGAATCCAAATTCATTTTTCGATATGGCCACTCTTGACTTGATGATGGCATTGAGTAGATTCATGAACGCAGAACGGCGAACAACTGATTTCAGCGCATCCACACTTTCATATCTTTTTGTAGTGACCCTGGCCACAGTTCATCGGATTTATATCATATGAATTCACAAGTATTAGTCATGCGAAACTTTGTTTTCAGCCAATCTTGTTTTACTTTCGCTTTGTGAGGCGGTGTAATTTTTACCGAACATGAATATTGTATACTCGAATTGTTTACTTGCATAGCGCTTCTGTGCTAATTAGAACATTCTTTCACGATACTCAATTACGTTTATCTTGATGCAGGGGCAGAATTCATTTCACCAGACACTGCGCCTCACACCATTACGTACGGTGGCATTTGCGATCTGGTCCCCATCCGAATGCTTAAAATCTCGGATGATCTCTCCATAACCCAAATCCGAGAGTTTTGTGGTTTATGACCTGCTGAGTCATGATGTTTAGGAATGCGCCACTCATGGCAAAAACTTTCAATACATTCGCTCTTTTCAAACGCTGCTTATTTTGCTTATCGTTGATATTGTTCAAGTATCTTGTATGGGTTAACCTGAAGCTCATATTTCGGTTTGCAGCTCTTTAGTTATCGTCCGAAAGCTTTGTCGTGAATTCCATTCAATTCTCTTTTTCATTCCTTTTTGCGCCATTGTGGGTGCAGTCACACTTCTATTCCGTCCATAACCATAACATTTTGCAATGCTGACGGCAATGTTGGTTGTGATTTTCCGGCTAAATGAATCTCAATCACACTTTTACGTTTGAGACACATCGTTGCCAAAAGAAAAACCAAACATGCTGAAATAAAATGCCTTCACACGCTACTCAACATTGAAATGAAGTACCGACTGTCAAATTTTTAGCGCGCATTCATTTGTATTTTGACAACAGGTTCGCATACTTTTCAAAATTCTGGAAATCTACAAAAAGAACAGACTAACATCCGTTCACGTACTACTACTTTTTTGTAGTTCGAGCCATTCATTTCCCCTTCTTTTGTCGATTTTGGTCCAAGAAATTTGTTCGGAAAAATACATAAAAACTGTCAAAACCCTCTTTTTTTATTTGAAACTGCTTTCATCGGCCATGGTTTTACGTTGAAAACATTTCTTTTTAAATTTTGAAAGATAATCATCACTCTTTCGGGTTTGAAAGTTTCAACTTTTCTAAAAAGTACGCTACGCGAGCAAACCTAGTAATAGCGATCTGGAGTCAGTTACAGTTAAATTACCACAGGATGAACATACATATTCCGGTGCTCTTTTACAATCCTAAAGACAAAAGCATAGCCATATCGTGACAGATTCAAATCTATCTATTTTTGCTGATGGCATGTGAATTTCCAGAATTACTATCGTCTAATGGCAATTGCAAAACATCGTGAACAATCTCTCGGTATTTTAAAAATATTTGAAGTTTAATATCAGTCACCGACTAGTTCTCGTTAACAAAAGAAAAACTCTGAAATGAGTGTACAAAAAGTAACAGACATACAAATTCACCAAACAGATCAATGGTCGCCAAAAACCAACAGGCTTGATGCTCTTTACTTTTGACACATATCAAACGCCTAATTCTGTGGAAATTGTTTGGTACAATTCCAAGGTTAGCGAATACATCGCTAACCCAATGCGTTGCCGAAATTGTCAGCTTCTGGTCACACCATAAAAAAATGGAGTAACACTTCCATTTGTCATTTGTGCAATCTTCCAGCTCATACTAATCACAAATGTTCCCGAACCATGTATGTGAATTGTCTTGCCCCCCATCCGACAACATCAAAAGAGTGCCCCAAATTTATTCAGATGAAAGAGATTTTAAAAATCAAAACTAGGAATAAGTATATACAAAGACAATTCTCCTCTCGTATCACTAGTACCGACACATTTGCCCAAAAGCTAAAGCAGTCCAACAACACACACACTTCTACACCACTTCTTAATAGTCCATATCTTCAACTCTTCAAACGCAACCTCTACCCTCCAACAATAAGCACACGAAACAACCATCGCTATTGACGATATTTTGTCATGGTCCCAATTTTCTGGAGCAAGCCTCTCTTTAGACAAATGCAAAACATTGCATATTTGTCAAAAGAAATCGTGCTGTAGCTTGTCACTTAAAATTAAGAATAGTGTCATAAAAAAATGTAAATAGCTTATGTATTCTGGGACTACTTTTAAATAGAAAATACAATTGGAAATCGCATTGTGTAGAACTTTAAAAGAGCCCAGCTGCTAGAGCAAATATTGTTAACTATCTTGCGAGCAAAAAATGTAACACTCACATTAACACATTATGTAATATAACTAGATCACTAGTACTAAGTACGATTGAATACGGCTTATTCATCTACGGCAACTCATCGAAATCAATTATCAACTCAATCAAACCTCCATATCCATAAAAAACGTACTGTTGAAGCTAAGCTTCCCACAGTAGAAGAGTGAATTAAAGCTTCCCTTGCCAAACTTTTTGTAAAGCTTGTACGCGCAAGACATTCGATAATAGCCGCCGACTTCGCTTCATCAAAGAACAGGAAAATATATAAACGTATTCCATCAGCCATAGCACAAGCTCTTCTTTTCGCCAAACACCTTGTTCTGCTTCAGAAAAAAACCAACATAGATGTCTCACTATCTCCGCCCTGGAGCATCTAACCTGAGTCATTTATCTGAGACCTGACACAGTATGACAAAACTAACACATCAAACGAAGTATTCCGAGCGTCGTTTCTGCGCATATCTACAATGCTCAAAATGGATGAATGGGTTCTTGTTTTTACAAACAGTTCTAAAACCAGCGACCGTACATCTTTCGCGGCCTGCTCATTGGTTGTCACAGGCCTACTTTCATCACATGCATCTATCTTTACCGCAGAAGCCTTAGCCATCTACAAAGCTGCAACGTTATGCCTAAAAGATCATGGTAAGCATGTCATCTGCGCGGGTAGCTTGTCAATGCAATAAGAACCCTAATCAGGATACAGCGTTAATCTCTAACATAGGGAAATTGTTTAATTAGAGCAAAAAAAATATCAAAGTCGGCATAAAAGGCAATGAACTTGCTGACTTAGAAGCTAGTCTCTCTCACCTTGCACCGGTATACCAGTTTGACTGTTTTACTAAACTCGACATTTTGCGGTTAACAAAAAACTCACTCCAAGCTGAATTAGAACCTTATTGGCGCAACTAACACCATAATTACGCCTCTATAAATCCTAGATGCTCCCATCCGTTCTACCCTCACAATTCATCTAAATTTTCAAACACCACATTTACAAGGCTACGTTTGGGACATACAGCGTTTACACACCAGCATTTATTGAAAGGACAACCGCCTCCAACATGTATCTTCTGTCATTCACGCTACGATGTTGACCATGTATTAGGAACATCAGGCTACTCAGCCAATAAAACGAACACTTCTCCACCACTAAACCACCTGCTAAAAACTCCTAGTCATAGAAATATTTGCATTGTTTTCAATTTAGTTAAGAAACTTAAGATAGAAATTCAGAATTATTTATATAAAACTCAGAGCCAAAAGCCTCAGCAGCTAGCGCTCTCTCAATGTTAGCTACGTAATTTTATTTATGTACTAATAAATAATAATAATAACATCAGCAAATGTTACTCAATAATCTATCACGAGCTTTTGCCATCTCGTTTCAAGTGGTTATAATTCTCACTACCTTATATCAAGATCTATGATAGAAAGTCTATTTTTTTTACATCTAACTGTATTCATTGAGCTAACTCTGTACAGAATCCTCAAACCTTTACATAACAATCTTGATCACAATCATTGTAAGGCATCTATTCAGCCAGGCATGTTACGGTCGGATATTCACACACATAATAACCAAATATCTTGGATGGAAACATTGAGAAATCGGTAATATACTTTGTATTCCGCAGTTAATTCGTAGAAATATAAACTTCGAAATTGCCCGCTCCAAGTATATTGTAACAACAACGAACCAATAGGATGATGGGAATCATTTCATCAAATTAGGCACTGTCTAACTGCCTAATAAATGGCCTTTATCATTCCCGTTTATATTGCTGTGTGTAGTAACAATATGAATGTTAAACCAACCACTGATCCAATCAATTTTTTTTTGGCACTGATTTATTAATTTGTTCAGTAAGTTAAGACCTCTGACTTCAGGCTTGTTTTTAGTAGTTGGGTTGAGACTGGTCCGAGATAGGTGAGGCGAATGAACCGTAAACTGCTGACAATAACAATAATAAAGTTGATAGCAAAATGCTTGATTTAAATCCTTTCCTCCGCATGCCCAAATGGCAAGTGCATACTACTTGGCAATGCCGTCACAGGACTCACAACGCTATACAGAAGAGATTAAAACTGTGAAGAACTAATAGCCTGGAATTATAAGAGATTCATTGTTGACGACCTTGGAAAACGACTGAAGGACAATGATCTGATCTGTTTGAACTCTTAACAGGCAGCATAAGAGATAACCACCAACCAAGAAGTGTGACAGGATGGATCGGACAAAAAGCGTATGAAAACAGGACAGCAGTCGCAGTGTTATTTCGGATCCAACTTCGCCGTAAGAGTATGATTTTCGAAACAAATCTTTAGCGTCCAAACGCCGGCCATTTGAATGCCTCAGTCCCGATTGTACGAGGGCAGGTCAATAAGTCCGTGACTTTTTGAATTTCTGACCTCTTTACTGAAACAGCAACACTTCTCCTGTCAACAGGCATCTGTCAGTTGACTCCTGTCAAAATTTAAACTAGCTGCGTCAGTTAGTTTGTGTTTGACAGCTATTTTTATCAGACTACTCACTAATTTGAGGAGAAAATGGAAAAAAGTGAATTTCGTGTGCTTATTAAGCATTATTTCTTGCGAGACCAAGGCTAAGCTTGATAAATACTATGGGGACTCTGCACCATCGATTTCAATGGTAAAAAAGTGGTTTACTGAATTTCGTTGTGGCCGTACAAGCACTGAAGATGCCGAACGTCCTGGACGCCCAGTTGAGGTCTCTACACCCGAAACAATCGAAAAAATTCACGATATGGTGTTGGCCGACCGAAGATTGAAAGTGCGAGAGATTATGGAAGCCGTAGGGATTTCGCATGGCTCAGTGGTTTCAATTTTGAATGATCACTTGGGCATGAGAAAGCTTTCCGCAAGATGGGTGCCGCGTTTGCTCACAGTCGACCACAAACGCAATCGTGTAAGGCGGAAGGTTTGGCGTTGTTTAATCGCAATATGGAGGAGTTTTTGCGCCGTTTTGTAACCGTGGACGAAACATGGATCCATCACAACACACCAGAGAACAAACAACAGTCAAAACAGTGGGTTTCTAAGGGTGAATCGGCGCCAAAGAAGGCCAAGGTGGGTTTGTCAGCCAATAAAGTTATGGCGACTGTTTTTTGGGATGCACGCGGGATAATCCACATTGACTACCTTCAAAAGGGAAGAACAATCAATGGGGAATATTATGCCAACTTATTGGACCGATTCAATGACGATTTGAAAAAAAAACGACCTCATTTGGCCAAGAAAAAAGTTCTTTTCCACCAAGACAATGCAAGGGTGCACACATGTGCAGTTGCCATGGCAAAAATCCATGAATTGGGCTATGAATTGCTCCCTCATCCACCCTATTCTCCAGATTTGGCTCCGAGCGACTACTTCTTGTTCCCAAACCTGAAGAAATGGCTTGGTGGAAAAAGATTTGACTCCAATGATGAAGTCATCTCGCAAACAAAAGCCTATTTTGAGGACCTCGACAAATCATTTTTTTTGGAAGGGATAAAAAAATTGGAGAAGCGTTGGACAAAGTGTATAGAGCTCAAGGGAGACTACGTTGAAAAATAAAATTATTTTTTTATCAAAAAATCTGTGTTTTAATCCAAAAGTCACGGACTTATTGACCCGCCCTCGTACATATATTGAATGTATAGGGGTGTATATACTGAGCTACTAAGTCTTTTAATCGAATTACGGCGGTGCTACGGAGCCACAAATCGGTCTGCTTATGTGTCAGCCTTTTGCAATTGATGCAAACTTTCCACCTTCAACTGTTAAAAAAAAATAACAAACAGGAAATTATGAAATTTATTTTCAACTCCGAACCGGAAACCAGTTTACAATCGCTAAGGATAGCTTTGCCAATGACAACAAGGACAGAAAATTCACCCTCTTAGTTCAATATTATATATATTACAAATTGGTAACGAATAGCTCGCCTTTTTTTTAAATTAACGATAACAGGTATTCAATAGTGGTATATTTCCTCAGGGCTATTTTGTCCTTATACCCAAACCTCACAGGGACAAAACAACAATTTTCGGAACCGCTCTACACTACATCTTTCTTGTATGTATAAAATCATGAAGAAAGTAATATAAATATTTATTGTACGACTGTTGTTTCGAAAACTCACGCTGTCTCATTTGCACCTAAAAGTGCTAGTTGTTTATTCTGTTTTTTACTAACCTTTCGAATCGATGCCCAGTCTTGGTAGTGCCGCACAAACAATTAAATTCACCCAAAGGCATTATATATGCTCCTTGGCTTACAAACATCTCTGAACATGAAATTATCGCGGAAATGAAGCATCAAGGTGTAACTTAAGTGCATAAGTTCAGTAAAAACAAGGGGAGGGCAAGATCATACCGCTGGCCTAATTCTTTTCACCTTTGATTTGTATCATCTGCTTTCAACAGTCGTAATCGGATGGTATAAGGGTAAATTAAAAGAATTTGTTCCCTCTCCCATGAGATGCCGCAATTTTCAGCTGTTAGGGCAAACAAACAATAGATGCAGGGTATATTCAAATAGGGTATACTAAAATTTGCCACCTCCCACTGCATGATCCTAAAAAGTGTTCTCGTGTTATGTGCGTAAACTGGCAGGAACAACACCCTTCTTCATCCAAATCCTGTCCTAAATTCATTATAAATAAGGAAATCTTAAAAATAAAAACAAAAAAATAAATATGGCAAAAGCAAGGCGTATATATAACAAACAAAACGTAACTTAACCTAATTCAATTTCAATACCTTGTTCAAAAAAAGCAAAACAAGCAACTGAAATAAGAAATCTAATAAACTCGCCTTCCCAATCAACAACCCTAAAAAATAAGCCCAGTTTTGAGAATTCAAAAAATTCTACAAATTATCCACAAAGTTCTTCCTCCCGCACATACTATACTTCAATACCAAACCTGTATTCAGAAATGCCCTACTCAAACCAACAAATAGGTGTCAGGCTTCTAATCAAAAACAATATTCCACATGAACCTATAGCAATAATTTCGAAAATACTCGCAGTCGCTATTCAATTAAATATTGAAGCTAAAATTTCTATCATAGCAGTTTATATATTATCCGATCAAGTCTTCACCAGAACCGATATGAAAGTATAACCCAGCAAGTAAATACACCATTCATACTCACAAGAGATGTGACTCCACCTTGTATTTCCAGTAACAAAACTGACCTAGCTAACTCGAAGTGTTTTCAAAAAAAATCCTAAAGTATCTTTCAGAGAGACCCAACCTTTTCACCAACAAGGAAGCCGCTTTTCTTCTAAACTGCAGTCGTAATGCGGCAAATGAATCTTTTCCCCAAACATCTTCGAAATTTGCTACAAAGGTAACTCACTGGTGGAATGCCAACTTAGCAGCATTATGAATCCACAGGGTTCTTACTTGGAAATTATTCAAGAAAACCCCAATATAATAATTTAATCATTTATAAAAGGGCCAATACAAAATTCAGACGACTAAAGAAAATTAGTAGGACACACATTAAAACTGTAACAGGAACTACACCTTAAAAGCAAATCCTCATTTAAGGAAATCGGAAGTTTTTTTGCACACACCTGGTGCACGAATTCGGATAGGTTTAACTTATCAAAGTGTTTTAACTCTTAACAAAAAGGGGGATTCTGAACACTTATCCACAGTTGTGGGATGTTCAAGCACCTTTCCAGAGAATTGAACAAAACATCACATTAAGTGAGCTCGAACACTGGTTAGTAAAATCAAGGGAAAAAACCAAGCCAAAATAAGATCTCGTACCCGGTACTTAAAAACTTACCACCTACAGCGAAAAGAAGACTTATTGACCTTTACAATAGCATACATAATGAAGGGGTAAATCCACAAAGTTGGAAAACAGCGATAGTTGTTCCAATTGACAAGCTAAATGCGGGTACAGATAAAGTTGATGGCTATCGCACAATATCGTTGCTTTTGTGTTTGTCCATACTATTGGTGAAAATAAATGCCAACCGCATTCCCCGGATTTACTGAAAAAAAAAATAAAAATTAGAGTAAACACCAAGTTGCCTTTAAACCCAATAGAGGTTGCACTGCTTTATTGCATATTGACTTCATTATATCCAACGCCCTTTCCGCTCAAAATCATGTCATCATTAATCCTAAGGCTTGACTTCGAAAAATCGTTCGATCGCAATGGAGTTTTTTTTTGTATAAAAGTTGGAAACATTATCTATGAAACCGTTCAACTACACAACAGAATTCCACAGAGATCTCCTTTGTCAGTTCTTTTTTATAATGCAAGTACTTAGATCACCGTTTCTATGCAGACGATGTCTTAATTTTTTTTAAAAACAGAATGATCTAATTCAAACAAAACAATTATTTTCACCTTCGCTCATTAATATCACGGAGTGATCTACCAGCTTCGGTTTCAATCTTGCCTTTAGTAAATGCAAGATCCTTAACAAGCAACTTTAATATACCATACAGACGTGTCCCCGAGTTGGTTTCATTGAATCCGAGAGAGCAAACACCAAACTAGGGAGACCCTACCTAGTACTAGCAAATGTTTTGGAACACGAAATGAATACATTCATTTTCAAAAAAACAATCAAAACATCCATTCATCATTATCCGCTATTTGGCAAGAGACATTTATGAAAAATTCCTGCGTTAAAAGTTTTCCCAGTTATCAATAAGGAAAGCATAAGCGCATTTTAAAACTAGACTTGGGACTTAGTGCCTACAGAAAATACATCGGCCGCTTACTCACAAAAGCATTAAAATAAAACGTAACTAGTTTCGAAAAATGGTCACAGATTAATTCTTTTGCCTGAAGAGAAAATTTTCACCGTTGAAGATTCATTCAACAAACAGAAGGATAGAGTGGATGCTCTATCATCACGACATATCAACGTGGCTATCACCCAGCTTCTGTGATAGGCTGATGGGAAGTCGCATACGACAGGTTAACCCAAATCCATTTCTGCGAGAATGGTGGCGCATACTACAATCGATGGGTGGCCAGACCGTTATCTCGTGTTCGTTTTTTGAATTGATGACTAAGGCGAAACTAATTATGTGAACAATAAAAAGCGAAATACAATTTCATAACAACCGAAGCTTCTTTGAGCTAAGAAAGTAATAGACTAGCAAAGTCGTCTCTCGAACAACAAAAGTGAACCAACATTAGACCTTAATAATCTAAATCCTGCTCTATACGCAAGGAACTTTACCAAAAATGGATGACGGTGCTCTTAGCTGATTTGAGAGAAAAATTCTTTGAATGATTTTTGGTCTCGTCGCATAGACGATGAGGGGAGGAGAAGATACAAACGACAAACTGTAAAGTTTAGAAGAACTGTAAAGTTAAGAAGATCTGTAAAGTTCCAACGACTAATGTTGCTGGATCCTGTCAGACACCAGGGCTGTAAAAGAATGCAATCATTGCGGAATACATTCATTGTTCATTAGTCATTATTTATATTTATTTATTCTTCAAATTCAATATCTTGAATCACTCCAAAGACTTCAACGACTTCAGATGACTTTAAAGACTTCAAAGACTTCACTGACTTCAAGTGAATGCAATGAATGCTAGTGACTTCAATGTGACTTTAATGAATGGAGAGCATTTAAAACATTTGCATTTATTTTGGCTTCAAAATTATGATTGCAAAAAATGATTGCTAAATCATGACTTTTAAATGAATGGTCATTATTGAAGTTATTGAATTGAAACAAATCCACGTGAATTCAAATGAGTTTAATGATAAAATTATTGCATTCTTTTACAGCTCTGTCGGACACCAATGCAGCAAAGTAGTAGCGGAAGATCGCGATTAAGGTGACGCACGGAAGGGAATAAAGTTGCGTCCGTTGAGTGCCACCTCCATCCAGACTGTAGCACTATCTTAACTAGGTGAGTAAATATTAACACAATTTATAAAAACATACAATCAAAGAACGTTGACTAATGAAAAATTAACATAGTGCCATCAAGCCTATAAAGGTAGAGTATTTCCTCGATAGAGTAGAGGTTCAGGTGAGATATCGAATTGAATTGGATCTAAAGCGATAGGCTGCAATCATATGAACAATTTTCACGTACACTGCGTTCCAAAACTCATCGTACAAAGGAAACCTTTTTAAATGTATTTCAGCTCAATAAAACAGAAGTTATTTAAAAAAATCAACGTACATTTTATTCTTTGATTCTTCGGCTGTTTAAAAATACAAACAAAAAATTACATATACTATGTACCATACCTTATTTTATTACAAATGTGCATTCACTCAGTAATCTGTTGTTCCGAATATGATCGTACAGCTACCCAAGAAAGACGACAAGAAACGAACGTTCATATTATCTCATTAGTTTCATTAAATGTAAGTATTCATTAGTTTGTATTATTTGCAGGTTCAAGAATAGTTTATGGTGAAAAAATCGTGAGTTATCCAGTTTAAAAGCGCAAAACGTGAATTAACTTATTCGAAGAGGATGGCAATTATCAACTTTCATGTCAAGCAGAAAAAATCGTATTCTGAAGTTTTCGAAATCATATTCAGACAGCGATTGGATGCTTTAAAAATGAAGGACGTGGGGAAAACACAAGAAAGAACTGACCGACAAAATAAGTTTATTCCGGCAGACAAATGGAAGCTGGCCTTTACCTCGATGTACCCTTCGTCAAAAAACCATTAATTAGCTAAGCAAATCGGGAAAAGCGAATTGAGCTTGTAAAGCGCTGCCTACATATCTAAATGAATCGCCAATGGGATTGGCTCCGACCGTCATTTAGAGGTGTGACGAAAAAAGCAGGACAGACTTAAATCTAAATAAGCTATGAAAACAGTAAAATATAGAGATACAGAAGTTATGGTATGGGCTTGTACGTCTGCGGAAGGTGTTGGAAACTTTAAAATCATCAATTAATGTATAAAGAAAAGTTAAAGCAAAGTGCACAATAAATATGGGGGTACTGTGAATGGCTACTACTTCCAGCACTACAATGACCCAAAGCATAGAACAATTAACTTTTGAATGTTGCTGGCATTCAACAGCAAACATCTTTTTGTGGGACGAGCTTGAAAGACATCTAAAGGCTCATGAAATAAGGACAAAAATAGGATTCGAACGTCCGTCACCGAAAATTTAGTCAACTCCATGCCAAACCGACTAAGAGTAGTGCTTTAGATGAAAGGATAGTATTCACAATATTGACAATGTAAGTTATTTGATAAACTTTTTATTTTTTATTAGATTTTTTGTTGTTTTTCTTTTTCCAGCTGTACGAAGACTTTTGAAACAAAATTTTTTTATTTTATGAGTCTATGCACATTTTTAATCAAATATACCAAATAACCTAATATGTTTAATTAGTTTTTGGTTCTTTATTATCCTTAAAAAAAATACTACTGGATCTTTTTTTTTTATGATAAGAAACGTAAAAGAATAACAACTGTACGCTGAGTTTTGGAATGCAGTGTTCGTAAAAATTGTTCATATGATTGCAGTCAATTGTCACTTATTTGTTTATGTGCGTTATCTTAAAAGATAAGAAATATTTAGATATTTGGTTCAGCAAAAAAAAAAAAATACAAAAAGTGAAACGCAATGACAAATGTATATAACTCACAGGTAGGCAACCCATGTGATTAAATCCCTCAAGTACAAATGTACTTCCGTTCGAGAACAATAAGCATCGTGTCCTCCGATTTGAATCACATACTGTTTTACTATTGTTTGTTTTTATAGTGTTTTTTTTTTCATGGAAGGTATTGAGTTAATTGGCCAATTTAGAAGCTACCGGCAAGACGTTGTAAACAAACGTATTTTTTAATTCATCAATACGCATACATAAATTAAAGATGACCATGTGGTATTCACTTGTTTATTATAAAGCGGGAAAACAAAACACCAATCAACAGAAAATTTCTCATAAGGCTTGTGTGGTGGCGAAGTCATTCCATACAGTGCACACCCTCTTTAATTGAATTAAATCAATTGACAATTGTAATGTCACAATTAGAATTGTTCTTACTTTCATAGGTCATTTGATACACAGCCGCTAAAAATAGGACCACAATGAGGAAACAGATGGGTGTCAGCATATAAATCTTACTATTGTTACCGGGACCATGGACATATTTTTATTTGGAACATAAATATATCACTTGAGGTTAGGATAAGCTCCCACAATGAGTAAGCACATGCAACTTCTTGGGGTGTAAATCTGTAAAAAAAAAAAAAAAAATCTGAAAGCCCACGCACGGAAGTGGGAAATGCCGCGCTGATACTATTTATGTTATGTTTCCATGATAAATCGTCGAGAAAGTTAACAAATCACATTCGAATGCAAAGAAATTTGCCTTAGTTAAATACATATTTCACTGGTTAACTTTTGACAATAGTTGTTGATGTAATTTAATTTAATTTTACTTACTTAATCCGTATCACTTCATTTAGAAACTAAAAACAACTCAAAATTTTTACGTTTGACATGTGGTGGACTGTAATGAATCATGAATGAACAAATAACTGATGGTAAACTCTAATACATTTGCAATCTCTAGGCTGTTTCACAAATTGTCTGAAGTGATGTTATGTGTAATATGGACGACGTTTTTGTGTAAAATGTGAGGCAAATTCATATTGTTTACAATTCACACGTATTCACAGACGAACAGAGGCAATTAGTGGAAAGCGGTTTTTGGAACGGCCAAATCTGGAAAGTTTGACATCTTAAGTCATTTATTTGACGGAATATACTAAATAGTAGGTCTAAAATCCCTTCGCTTATCTATTCATATTAATTTTCATGGTTTTTCGCCGAAGAAAGCGAAATGGGAAAGCAATTTATTTCCCCTTTTTTGACGATTTTAATCCAAGAAATTTCTTTGAGCAAATTTGTGACAACTGTCAAACTGCTTTCTTTTTATTTAAAATTTTCAACAGAAGTTTGTTTTCATTTCGAAGTGGAACATTTCGTTTTGAGCATAAGAAGTGTAATTTGAGTAGAAAATTAATTAAAAATTAAAGCTTTAAATGGTAAAATGGTTTTAGAAAGTGTTAAACGCAACAAAATTAATTGATAATGCTCATTTAACAACTTAAGGTATCTACAAATGGCATACAGACATAACAAAGAGAAATTATCGGAAAAATTCAACTCATTTAGACGTGTGTAGACTTAAATAATCTTTGTCCTGAAAATCAGAATTTCAAAAAGTCTGCAAGTTTATTCAAACTTGTTATTTAATTTATTTGGAGGGAAACAGCGAAAAAAAAACATCACAATAGAAACATTTGACATTTCATTGTATAAGACTATCCAAAATCTGTTCGCTTACCTTTTATCCCCACTCCTTAAGGTTTGCAATTTTGTTGGTCAAATGTCAATTTTATTTCGTTATTTCTGTGGTTGGCAGAATAGCAGAATCAAATATAATATTTATTTCTGCTTTCATCTTCTTTTATTTTGTATTTTTGCCTATGAATCAAGTTAAACATCAAAAAATAAATCCGGTTTGTCAAGAAGTTTGACTTTTTGATGTTCATGTACAATGACTTCAGCCGTGTTTTTTTGCACGCATGTTAGCTAAGTTCGCAAAAAAACGATCCATCCTCACTTAAGAGGTCATCATAAAAACGTGGTAGCACAGACATCTCTATGACGTTTAGTGGTGGCTCATCTGTCGGTTGGTGAACGAACTTAAATTGTTTTGAAAAAAAATTGTAGGCATTGACATTTTTGCTAATTGATCGTAAAAATTTATCCGAAACGAAGAAAATATGATTTGAAAGCACTGTTTTATATCCGCTTAATAGATAGCGTTGATCGATATGTTATTGTTGTAATTAACATGCAAATTACTTTTCAAGCAGATAGTGGATTTTCAAAAAACCGCGACTTTCAACAATTATGCGCTCACCTGCGCATGTTTTAAAGAAATAGCTAGATGGTTCTATTTTTGACAGCTCACCATGATTCGTTACATGTGTCAAAGTCAAGCGTGTTCAGTTAGCATTGCCATTTCATTGTGGAAACACTTGCACTCGAACAACGCTTAAGTTTATTGAATTTCATTATCAAAATTCGTGCTCTGTGAAAAAAATTTTTCGCGCACTTCATATTGTAATCGACCTATTGAACAAGCAATTCAAGACATAATGACAACATTTCGCACCAATTTTACACTATTAGACATTAAGCAATCTACTCGCATGCGTAAAGTGTGTAAAAAGAGAAATGCTGCTTCTGTACCCGCCAGTGTTCATGAAGGGATTTTTCCACAGCGTCGAATTTTCGGTGAGTGGGCTTTAGAAGAGCTGAAGTAAGACATGGTTTTTGTCGAAAAATTGTCTTCAGCGACGCAGCTCATTCCTGATTGAATGAGTATGTTAATAAACAAGATTGACATATTACGTCCGAAGAGCAACCTCCAGCAATACAAGAGCTGTCAGTGCATCTACCGGCTGAATCAATGTACCGTATTCTTCCAAAAATAATGGTGAAAACAACATTACCGCCAATGTGCCCGCTCTCGTTCAATGGTTTCAAACTATTTTTTACGCATAATGCGCGGGATGGACCTGTTGAAATTTGTTAAACATTTATTTTAGAAAGAAAACAATTTTACAAAGAAAAAAAGGTAGAAAAGCGCTTATTGATTTCATGTTTTAACACACCTTCCTCAAACAGCGCACCTTAACATACTGTCATCCCGATGTAGCTCATACATCGATAGTGTGCTCGACCAGGTAATGGTTTAATGAACACATCCACAGGAATCATTTCTCTTAGAGTGTATACGGTGACTATTTTTCTATCCCTTAACACCTGTGTCACGAACTGATACCTTGTTGAGTACGCTTACTGCGGGAGTGACAAACTGCATTCTCGGCTATGTGCTTTGCTCTTCGATTGTCTGTCTCAACTATAATCTCAGCTTATTCAGGCACTTTCATTTCAGTCATCAGGTTTCGAAGATATGTTCCTTTTTCAGATGATTCAGGTAGTGCAAAATATTCTGCTTTTGTTGCCGAAATAGCCACTGACTTTTGCTTTTGAGATCGCTATGTGATTGCTGATCCACTAAGTGTAAACAAGTACCCCGTATCGGATATTCTATCTATCTGGTCGTTCGCATTATCGGCATGTGAAAATCCTCAAAAACCATGCGTATCGTTTGTGTATAATGTATTCTTCGCAAGTAGCGTAATATACGTTTTGCAGCTGACCAGTGAACATCTTAGTAACCGCAAAATACATAAGCAACCCGATGAGCTGCCAAAATTGTTTATTAACTAGAATTTCTCTGTATGACGCTTTCCATTCGTTAATTTTGCCTCTGTGTGGTTCGGGGAGCCACGAATTCGTCCATCTCCATCTCGAAGTTCTTTAACACTTTGACGTATGCCTGCTACTTTTGATTTATTTCACCATCTTCTTGAATTATTTGGAAGCCCAAACAGTACCGTGCAAATCCGAGATCCTTGATAAATTACCACTATGATGGTTAAATTTGAGTCACCGTTGTGCAGATTTGTAATTTTTTCTTCCTGGACGATGTTGACCAACCATTCCATCAACACGACCTGGATGAAGTGAAGATAACAATATCCAAGCTAAAGTCCCACAAAGCTGTTGGAGCGGACACCCTGAGCCCTTCAAAGCGGCAGGCGATGACTTGATTAGGAGCATACACCAACTCATCTCTAAAATATGGTCGTATGAAAGCATGCCCGATGAATGGAACGTCAACATTGTTTGTTCGATACTCAAGTAAGGAAACCCTCGGGACTGCGCCAGCTACAGAGGCATCAGTCTACTTAGCATTCACACTACGGCAGATCTTGGAGAAAAGACATGAGCTTCTGGTCGGTACCCACCACCTATTCATCGATGAAAAGCGTATGACAGCATTTATAGAGACGAGCTATACAGAGCAGTGTCTAGTTTAGGTATCGCTGCCAATCTCGTCCTTCTGTGCTGTATGACGATGAAGAATGTGCCATCAAGGTCGGTTAAAATCTTTGATGTCAAAAAAGGATTTAGACAAAGCGATGCGCTGTCATGCGATTTCTTCAACATCATACTTGAAAGAATAGTGCAAATACAAGAGGCACAATCTTTCAAAAGTCCGTCCAATTACTCGCATACGCCGACGATTTTGACAGCTGCGAAAATGGGTTAAGCGGTCAACGAGAGCAATACCAAGTATATGCTGTCAAGTAAAAAGGACACTCAACACCGACGTCTCGGACAGAACGCCACCTTCGACGGGTATGACTTTGATGTAGTTCAGGACTTTGTCTACCTAGGCTCCGCTATGCATTCAGATAACGACACCAGCGCTGAGATCAGACGAAGAATAACTTTTGCCAATCGTTGCTTCTTTGGGCTAAGAAGGTAATTAATTAGTAAAGCCCTCTCTCGAACAACAAAGGTTATCCTATATAAGACCTTAACAATCTCAGTACTGCTCTATGGCGCAGAGACATGGACATTATCAAAAACGGATGAAGGTGCTCTTGGTTGCTTTGGAGGTTAGAAATACACCGATGAACTGTACCGACTGTACAGCGACATCGACCTAGCCAGAACCTCGAAAGACAGGGCAGTAGACGAAGACCAAGATTCAGGTGGCGCACGCAAGTACGCATGTGGCACCAAAAATACATTTCAGATGGTGTTTCATTGATTTTTCCCCAAAATGAGGACTTGCGGGGGAATAAAACGCCATAATATCTTTTCATTTGTTAAAACCTGTTCAAGATTCGGAATACGGCTTAGCCTTTGAAAAATTGCAGCCCCCTTCCTTTGGAACATTTGATTCGAATCGGTTCAACTTAATCCTATCCCGCCTGAGTGTATGGTGATGCGACTGTAACTTTGATTTGTGTAAGAGTACCCATTATCTGTATAGCTGAATTTTGACTACAGCGAATACACTTTCGAATGTAACCTTTTATTGATTTGGTCAAACCAATTATCCAATAACCTTTTCTAATTGTGGCTTCCATTAAACTATTACCACCATGCGTTGTCGCACAATGCGCTTCTTTTATCACTCAATAACCCATACAATTCCATCTTCGGCAATGTTTTTCAGTTCTTCGGTGGGTTTGCTTTAGTTTTTGCTGTTGATGTTCACCATTTTAATAATTTGCTTACCAGACGGATACAAATGAATTTCGTCATCTGTTTTATCTTCCTCGTTTTTGTGAACTCCATCCAGTCTCTGTTGTTCAATTTCCTTTTCTTTAGTGTTGCGCTATACAAATCTCGTCTGTAATAAATATATTCTTCGTCCTCCTTTTCATATTTTTTCGACCGTTGCAATGGTACCTGAGCTGATGTTGCTCCATATATTCACATTCACAGCTTTTCACCAAAAACTTCAGTATATTTTACTTGACACTCAACGCCAACCAACTAGTCTTCTATAAACTTGCCAACATTGTAATAACTATTCTTCGTTTTTCAGGACCCCTTACCCGTTGGCCCTTGGATGCTTCAGAGCATCTGACCATAATATCCTCACATGAACGTTCCTCAAATGTTCTCTTATCAGGATTTTTGTCCAGCACAAACGCCTTTGCCCTAAACCCGCCTTAAATTTTTCAACGAGTGTTCGATTTTAGCATTTCCCCTCTACTGTAAGCCGATGTTTAATTCCATTCTTTGAGGATGAGGAACTCATCAAACTCTTGATTACAGAGTTTTTGCATGAAAGATTTAAACTTGCGACCCGTTTGTGTCTCAACATGTGCTTCGCACCACCTGCTGCTGTTATCGATAAAAGTAATGAAATACCTTGATTGAGACAATGACCCTGTTCTGGAAGGTCCCCAGACATCAGTGTGCACCAGGTTCAATACCTTTTAGGCAACGAAAACGTTGTTACAACGCACAGACAGACGTCGCATGACTTATGGCTAGCATCGTCGCTGGTATCGAGACGTGTCAACAGATTTCGCCCGTTCAATGACCAAGTCTACGGTGTCAAAGATCAAAATTCGACCCATTTTTATTAATCGCCAACGCCTGTGGTGCATTTCGTTTAAACATAGTACAATTGTCCAACTCAATTTGCAACTATCTTGTTGAATGAAGTAATGGTTTGACAATCCCAACTGTCATGTAAGTGTCAAAGAAACAAAAGTGCCACTATTCCTTTTTTTTTCCTTCTTCTTTGTACATTCGTTCAGACGACACGTTGTCCAGAATAAAGGAATCGCTAAAATATTGAATAATCATTTTTTATTTCCAACAGGTTATGACCCCAGGTTACTGAAAATACTGGATAATATTCAGGAAAACATTTATTTGTCGCCGGAGGACATTGCTCTAATCTCAAAATGAACATGACGAACAGAATTCAACTATTCAATGGAGAGAACTACGCTTCGTGGTAGCCCAGAATGGAAGCAGTGTTTCACAAAGCACGTCTAACATCAGCGAGCGAAATGGAAGCCAGCAGACTTGGGATGAAAAGGATATGGATGCAAGGGCCGAATTGATTCTAGCCATGGAGCCCAGCATCATATCACTGGTGAAGGACAAAAGATCATCTAAAGATGTCTAGAGATCCTTAGGAGAGACTTATGACCGAAAAGGACCGAGGTAAAAAGCGGAGGAGTTCAGACGCCTCATAAGATACAAGAACTAGATGCTAGTCTTGATAAGGACTTGGATGGGCTATCGGGGTTCAAAGATGTCCAAGTCGCGTTTGACGCACAAAGTAGCTATCAAGAATTTCACGTTGTCTGCACCAGACTCCTCGAAGTAAGTATTCGGAAGAAGGAAACCAACACCAGCAAACAACCCAGCTTGGCAATGTACTCCAAAAGGAGAAACAAATTTAACAAACTTTCGTAAAACAGTAACAAAAGCCATCCATTTCCATTTTATTGTCGTCAATTATGTGCTTAAGGTAATGGTATAGAGTACATTCGAATTTTGAAGAATCTTTGCAGCAAAATGGAATTGACCACGAGTCCTCAGCACCATACACACAACAGCATAATACGATCGCCGAACTAGTTAATAGGAATTTATTGGAAACGACGAGGTGTATAAAATTGGAGGCTGATTTACCAGACATTCTATGGGCTGACTTGATATGTACTGCGGCATTTATAAAAAAAAGACGTCCAACAAAGGCAAATCGTGAAGCCACCCGAGCTATGAACAAGTAAGAAACCGGACGTGTCACATGCATCGGAACGATCGCATACCTACTAGGAAAGGGACGAAATCTAGGAAAATGAAACATGTGATAGTACGATAAGAAGGTGAGCATGGAACGTATCGGCTTTGGAAACCATGGACCCGTTTTAGAGTGAAAAGTAGAGACGTGAGGTTTATGATACGCACAAACATGGGAATGATAAAAGCGACCAAGGTAACTTTTACGTTCTTGATTCTAAATCTCCTTAGGTGTACACAGCACGATCTACAAGTGCAGCACCTCGATATCTCGGCAACATACTTAACAGGGGAGCTAGACACCATCATTTATATGGAACAACCAGATGATTTCAAGAAAGATGCTAGAAATAAAGTCTGCAAACTCAAAAAGACCATTTATGGTCTAAAACAATCCGGTCAACAATGGAACTTGAGACTGGATAAAACCCTGAAGGAACTCGAATTTACATCATCAGCATACGACAAATGTATTCACCACAAGATAAACGATAAGAGTATTACGTTTATAACCATGTGCTTCGATAACTTATTATTAGCAACGAATGATAACAAGGAGCATTTACGATTGGACAAACAGGCTACATTAACAGTTTGGTCAAGTCGTATAATTTATATGAAACAAAACCATCACGTTTACCTGCTCAAGCTGGAGCAAACCTTCAACGGGAGCCGTTTATAGAGGGAGACAGCTAATCGGACGCCTACTGTAGACGTCAAAACTGGAACGCGACGCATAACGTTATAAGATATTTAATTGACACAAAACATCAACCATCAAGTACAAAAAGACAAATCAACAACTGTAAGCATTTTCAAATTCTACCTGGACTGCAGGTACGAACGATAGAAAATCATCCATTGGGGATCTCGAAAACAAAACATCGTTGCTACGTCTAGCACAGAAGCCGCATATATTACACTGTTATCCGTGGCAAAAGATGCAACGTATTTTCGTAATATCATGTTGAAGTTGAAATTATGCGAAGGGCATATCGACATCTACTGTGGCAACCAAACTGCAAAACATATAGCGCAAGACCAGACTAATCAGTAAAGGACGAAAAACATCGGCGTCCGCACAACTATGTTCGAGAAGCAGTTGCCAATAATGTCATCTTTTAAAATCTGAAGATATGATAGCCAATAGCAAATTATTATAGTCATTTTGTAGACATGGGCATACTATTCTGAAACTTGCTTTACTACACAGTTTTTCGTTTTTTCTTAATCAAACTAACTAAATTGAACTCAAAATTTTACTTTTTATGAATTCTTATTTGATGTTAAGCCTATTTATATTTTGTTTATTTTTGTAAATTGGTAATGTAAAGTACATCTCTTATTAATTTAGATGATGCTTGATATTTGTGAAGTTGAGGGAGCCTGTTGAATGAAATGATGGCTTGGCAGCATCCCAACTGTCATGTTAATGTCAAAGCAACAAAAGTGCCGGCTAGATCGTGACATTTGACGCCTTTAGACTATTTGTTATAGGGTTACGTCAAATAACTCGTCTGAAAAAATTACTCATTATAAATATTGTAAATTACGTATACTTATTACAACTAGATCATTTAAAGAAAAAATAAAAACAGGTATCGTATCACTTGACAAAAAAAATCGGATCTTCGTAATAACAGATTCAAAAAGTATTCGCTCATCAATCATAGTGTTTCAGTTGAGCTGAAACAAAATTCGGCCAACATCGGGCGTAATGTTTCAGGTTTTGTGGTCAGCGCCGCTTTCAGATGCTTCTCTATATTTTTCTCCGGACCAATTCAAACATTTTAATTTCTCTTATGATTGCACGCTTTTTCTTAAAATCTTATGCTGTCGATCGGAGTGGAAGCAGATAATAGTAGAATAGCTGTCTATTCTACTGGTTCATATAGCCTCTTTACACTTCTACCGATTGACAGCTATCCTGCTGTGAATAATTATTGGAGTCAGGGTACAATCTGACATGAAATCAAGAAGAAACATTTTTTATCTTCAGAGTGCAAAAAGAAGGCTTTTGTCGTCCAATGCAAAACGCAATGTCTCGTTTAATTCATTCCACACGTCAAAGAGTTGAATAGATTACGCTTTTTGATAATGTTGTCGTTGGTATTGGGAATTGGTGTCTGTCCTTTAACTTGGAATCAGCCATAAGCGCAACAATCAAGTCGGTTGCGCATGGCTTGCCCTACCTTTCAGTAGTGGTCCTAGGCAGCATTATGGTTGAAACCCCAAGTGCGAGGTTGACCAATAGCATAATACTCACCTAAGCTGTATATTATGTATAGGGTTTAAAACCCTTAACGAAAGTGACTGATTAATTGTTGACGACACTGACAAGCGCTTAAAGGACAACGATTTTCGGACCTGCACGTGTGATATTTGAACCCTAAGAGCGCGTGCAGCTGAACAATTGCTGTATATCTACAAAGTCGGAAGGAAGATTCCGGGGGCAAGTCTTGAGCATCAGACATGTATGTAAGTGAAAGCTTGACGACGATTCGCAAAAAAGGCTAAATTTGTCAACATAAGCCTCGTCCTGTTACAACGGAGAAGGACGGCCTTACCAAAGACTGCTTTTACATGTTCCACAACAAAAATATACTAAAAATATGACGTAAAGATCGGATTTGGCGGTTCTAACTCCAAGCTAAACAAGACCGGCATCTTTGGTAAAAGATTGTTAAGCCTTAACGCTATCGCCTTCGAAAATGGACATAGGCTTATAGATTTGGCAATGGAACGTAAATGTAACGCTCTCATATCCATAAAGAGACATAGCTGACTCCAGATCAACAAACTATTATCCGAATTATTCATATTCCGACCTACCAAGGCACTCAGTCGTTTGGACTGCACTCAGTGCCTTGTATGTTTAGATGAACAGCAGACGAATTTCTTAGGTGTAATCAACTGATTTGCTGTTGGTGGTAAATTTGCCAAAATAAGCCTTATATACGCGCACGCCCCTCAGAGGAGAAAAATGACAACACCAAAGATGGCTTCTATGGGCTCTTGAAAAAGACCTACGAGCTAGAAGAGGCGGAAACTGGTAGTGCTGTTGGAGACTATAGCCTGCATTGCACCACCTTCGATAACAGATTTAGGCGAATAACAGATCCCGATATCTCGATATTCACAAGAGGACTCCTGATCGAGTAATCTTAAACCAGATTGACCACATTGCGATCTATACAAGACATTCCTGCAGTATTATGGATGTCCGCACTTTCCGAGGAGCCAACATCGACTCAAACCATAACCTTTGGTTGCGAATTTTCGGAACAGCGCAAATACAAGCTGACACTGTCAAGAACTTTGACATTGGACAGCTAATTGCAAGAGATCGCCATATTTCTTTCTTGATCGAATCTCTCTTAATCTATTAAACGGTCAACTGCTGCTTCAAGCATCGAAGACCATAGCGCATGCAAATGAAAATAAACCTCAGCTAACTAACATGCGAAACAAAAGGCAACTAGCAAAAGATTGAACTGTCTCGGGGTGCTTGTTGGCTGAGGCTCTGGTCCATCCCGGACTGTAACACCACCTTAAGTAAGTAAGTACTATGCAAACACCTAAGACTTTTTGTAATCGGTCTAACTGCCTACTATCATTGTGCATTTACAACAGAAAAGTCAACCATTTTAGCATTACGTCATATCATTATAAAAACCCAAGAGTTCTAAATCGTTTCACACCACGTCTTCATTTACTTTAGAACCGTGTATAATAACATCTATAGAGACATAGCTGATTTTAGGATCCATGACAAGCTCTTTCGACTAAGCAGGATGCTCTAGCAATGACAAAACTGAGACCTGCAATGTCAGAAGAAGATTTAAACAAGGCGATGCGTTGTAATGTAATTATTCCAACATTGTTCTTGAAAGAAATGTGCCAATCTTACAAGACAACTGCAGAAGGACTTGGTTTCCAGAAATTCAATCAAGATAGCGTGCAAGCGCCCAAAGCAACACGAGAGATAGCAAGAATTAAGTTAGTATTTAGATATCTGAAATTATTGCAAAATTATTTTTTCGATTCCTAGGTCAATCTCTATCCAAATTTAGTAGGTAAGATTAGGTTCCAACCTCATTGACTTTAATATTTCTTTCATCAGCCCTGAGCGGTTCTGAATTATGTATTCCAAATTCGCAAATTAACTCAACAACAACATTCCCAGTAGCTTCTTAATGAACCTCTTTAGAAAAGAGCGCCTCAGCTACTAAAAAGCTAAAAAATAACAAAGCCAGCCTGATGACACAAGGTGCAGCTTATCTCACTGTAATGAGCATGTACAAAGCAATCATTAAAGCGTGGGTGGTCGAAAATATGTCATACCATACCAAATGTCGCTAATAAGATTCTGTTCAAAGTGCTATGTGAATATCTAAAACCATTTTGTCACACATTAATCGACGATAGGCCATATCTTCAAAGTAAAGCAAATCCTGGAGAAAGCCAACAAATTCTTAGTGGATACGCATCGCTTCTTTCTCGACTTTCTCGAGGTCGCGATTGACAGCATTCATCGCTTCAAACGATGGCTGAACTCGGCATAGTGAGAAAACTTATCTGTGCAACACTTAAAAACACGCGGAGTGCTGTGCATTTGGTAACGCTTCATCAGAACTGTTCTATGCATACAGATGATACACTTCCTTCCGATTTCTTCGAGCTTCAACTTGAACCATATGAAGGACCGGTGTTAACACACTATCTTCCACAACTCAGTCCAGCTATTGGGATACGCAGACGTCAATGTCGTCATCATCTTCACCTTATCTCAGCCGTTTTTTGCACATCCACTATCCGCTACCAAGTGGATTTTTGTGACAATCGTTAACAAGCGTGCAAAAAAAAACTCAGCTCTCATAGATCCATCGTTTAGGCATTTGCTGCTGTGAAGAAAAGAGTAAAAAAGTTGTTTTAACTGTAAACGAGGACAAAAAAAAAATGCTATCTGCAAGCAAAGAAACATCCATCCCCTATCTCGATTAAAACATCACAATCGGCAACGAAAACTTCGACCTGGTTAAGGACTTAACCTGCCTCGGAGTGAACATAAACTCTACAAATGACAACTTGGAAGGAGCTCGGCGAAAATTGATCCTAATGTTCTTTCTATAACGGCCATATTATTCACTTCGGATGTTAATCAGGTTTAAGTTAAACTTACACCCGACCATTTAATCCACATTTTTTAAACCTGACAATTTAAACATATATCCATAATATTCACTCAAAAACCCGGATTTAAAACGGTCTAAACCGATTTTAACCTATTTTAAACCTATGTTATGTTAAAATCATATGAAATGACATATGCTTTTTTTTTTGTTTGTCACATTTTAACTGGAAATTAATTTCATCTGTTGTGTGCAAATAAGTTTTGTGTAATTTTTATTGAAATAAATTGAGAAGGAACGAAAAATCAATGAGGAGAACTACAGCCAAGGCAAAGGCCAGCAAAAAGAGGAAAGCGGTTTTCACAAATGGAAACAGACCTTCTGTTGTCCATTGTGATATCCTCAAATGTTAACAGCTTGGAGACAAATCGAATGACAACCAAAGGAAGCTCGATGGGATGGGAGCTAATAACAATATCGATCAAAGCCTCTCCCTGTGTTGTGGTGATTATTTCATTCGTTCGCTGTTCATAATTTTCGTCTTTAATACAGTTTCGTTTAAACAGCAAATAACAGAAAAATAGCTTAGGGATCGGACGAGCAACATCCGCAAGGACCTCTACAAGTTATCAAAATTCCAGTCGTTTGGCAAGTCGCTCCTGTTCTGTCTGTGGCATGCGGATGATTGCGAGAAAGTGTCGCAAAGTGGCATCGCATACACTTCGCAAAATATTAGCAACAGTACGTTGCGCAGTGCCTATGTAATCCGCTGCAGTTTGCTCCGTATTGCGGTAGGCAAACAGGCGCAACAGAGCCAGCAGCTTATGTTCGGCTGAAAGCTCCCGTGACCTAAAATGAACACAAAATAAATAAACCGATAACGATATTTATGTACGATGTTCATCACCATACAATTCCTGTCGAATCATCGAAATCGAAAATGCCTCTTTTTTCGATACATTTGACGACGAGGACAACGTTGACTTACCATCTGCTGTTCCATAAGCTCTTCGATTAATTCGTCTTCTGACGACGAAGCCATCAACATTTCTTTAATATCACGAATAAAATCCATATTTTCTTGTCACTTTTTATATTTTGATTCAAATTCTTATTTCCTGCCTCCTGCGAGCGAAGAAATGTCAAAAATGTGACTGGCCTATACAAAAACAGTGAATATTATAAAATTGAGTTTTAACTCGAGTTAAAGAACTTAAACTGGTCCCCGGAGTGCAGTTTAAATTCAATTGGATTAAACGCTGCCAAGTTTAAAAAAGTGGGTTTATGTTCGGGTTTAACGAGTGAATATTATGGACTTGGGTTTAACTTTCGGGCTAAACTCACTTTTAATCCGGGCGAAAGTCTTAAACCAGATTAAAGTGAGTGAATAATATGGCTGTTATTAAGTGAGTCTCTTAAGAGACCACAAACTCAATGTTTGTTTTATCTATTTTTTCGCTTCGATGTGCTAGTTACGTCGAAATTGATTTTATTTTAGCTTTTAGTCTATCGCTCTGAACGTGTGAATGTTGAAAATTAAAAACTCACCACACCCGGTATAGTCATTTGAAGTTGTTAAATAATCCGCCATTTGCATATGTTTGACGTCGTGCTGTGGTTTCATCACATCACACATGAGAAGAGTATGAGAAGAAGAATGGCAAAATGAACAGAGTGACGTCACGTTTGTTGTCAAATACATATTAGAACTAAAACATTGCATTTAGTATTGACGTCAAAAGTGTACACCTTCTTACGTGGAAGTGTTCAGAGACGTACGCAATATGTATTACAATTTTATTGTATTTTACTCGTATATTATTTAAATGTTAGGAAAATAATATATTTTGAACTTATACTTTATTGAAGTAAACAAATAAGAAAAGATGTAGTAGAGCTGCCAGTATTAATTCTCTCACTATGCTTATGGTGATAATAATAGCAGAATTATCCTTATATATATAATACTCGAATTTGTTGTTGATGAATGTTTTAATAAAACGAACAGAAGATGTGCACCTATGGCTTATCGAATATTGTTGTAATTTGTTCTTATATTTGTCGTGAAAGCGTCTTAATAGGGAAAAATCATATTGATGCCAAAGATAAGCCTGAGGCGGATTAACATCTAATAAGACTGTCGAAGTCGTGACATGGTAAGGTAAAAGAGAAGATGAATAAAAATTAACAGATTTATTAATGTGCATCGTAGGCGAATAGAATCAAAAGCTGATACGTCGGTACAATGATTGGCAGATCTTCGAAATAAAAATAGTATTGATGCAACGTTAAATCGACTAATATGCGTTCAAGAAAACAAATGGCGAAATGTTAGAAAGAGTCAGGTTCTTGGACTTGTAAACGAAAGCCTATTATATCGAAATGGAACAAACTAAGTGTTTAGTTCACCGAATCAAGAATCATAGACTGGAAAATGATTAGAAAACTGATGGTTGAACATAAAACACCTAAGACCTCTAAATAATTATATTGTAATTTAGTGCAATTTCGACGTATAGAATGTATTGTTTATCAAAGAAGAGAAAGCTTTTGACTATTAAACGGATATTTTGGGGAGCTACAAATACAAAGATTGTCGTACAAGAAACAGTTTGAAATCTGAATCTCCTCAGAAGAAAATATATATACGAGTACAAAACACATTGTCTTACTACACTGTATTCGGTTTTTACTAAGCAAAACCGCACTTCATTACACATTGAAGCAGTGAACCAAAATTGCAAAATGCAGAAATTCTGCTTGTAATATAAGAGTAGAATAGGTAAAGCAGATATAACTGAACCAATAAAGTGCGTCACGTGTTAGAACACCAAAAGCGGTTTAAGCGCAATGTTAAAGCATGACTAAACGAGCTAACATTTCTAAGATTGTCACAACAAATTTGCGTGCAATTGAATCTCCATACATCTTTCGTTGTTCACATTGCCGTTCGCCGAAAATCTGATTCCCCGCTGATCAGCTCTCACCTAACATAAACAAATTGTCAGATGCCGATCGGGCATGCGTTTTCAAACCAGGATGATTATCATCGCTAAAGCTGTAAAATACAAAATCAATACAATTACCGTTTGTATTTCGTCATATTTTGATAAGAAAACTTTAACCTCGAACTCTTGTAAATGGACAATCCACAAAGTATGTCACTTTCATTGTTTTGATGTTATTAACAATTCCAATGTAACAACCCTTACTATAGCTTTAAATAAGCGAATGAATGTTCTTACTAATGGAACCAAATCCTCTAGTCCAAGTTCTGATAGCTTACTTCTTTACTTAAATTGTGCTACTATCTGGTTGGGAGCTCTTTGAAGCGGCAGGCGATGACTCGGCAACTCATCTCTAAAATATGGTCGGACAAAATTCATACTTTCGTCCGATCCTCAAGAAAGGAGAGGTGTCAGTCTTCTTAACATCGCATATAAGATCTTTGTGTAAACGCCTGAAGCCGTTCGTTAGCAACCTTCTTATTTCATATCAGTGTGGCCGCTGGTCAAGAAACTACGGCAGATAGATACACACCACCAATTTATCGATCTTAAGGCCGCGTATGACTGAATATATATACACGAGTTATACAGAGCAATGTCTGGTTTTAGCATCCTTGCCAAGCTTGTCCGTCTGTGCAGGATGGCGATGGAGAATGCGCTATGCTCCATCAAAGTCAGTAAAGATTTTACCGAGACCTTTGGTGTCAAAAAAGGATTAAGGCAAGGCGATGCGCTGTCATGCGATTCTTTAACATCATACTTGACAGGATAGTGCAAAACTCACTAGCAAACACAAGAGGCACATTCTTTCAAAAGTCCGTCCAATTACTGACATAATCGGAAGAAAGTAGCCTGATGTCAGTGGCGCTTTTGCAAGTATTGAGATGGAAGCGGCGAAAATGGGTTTGGCGGTTAATGAGGGCGAGATCAAGTATGTATATGCTGTCAAGCAAAAGAAAACTCAACACCGACGTCTCGGACAGAACGTCACCCTCGACAGATATAACTTTGGGGTAGTTAAGGACTTTGTCTACATAGGCTCCGCTATAAATTCAGACAAGGACACCAGCGCTGAGATCAAACGAAGAATAACTCTTGTCAATAGCGGCTTCTTTGGGCTAAGAAAGCAATTGACTAGTTAAGCCCTCTCTCGAACAACAAAAGTTATCCTATATAAAACCTTAACAATCCCATGGATGAGGGTGCTCTTAGCTGCTTTGAGAGGGAAGTTCTTCGAGTAATTTTCGGTCCCGTCTGCATTGACGGTGAGTAGATGAGGAGATACATCGACGAACTGTACACACAGTACTATACAACAACATCGACCTATCCAAAAGAGTGAAGGTACAACGACTGAGATGACTTGGTCATGTGAGCGGATGAACACCAATGCTCCGATCCGAATAGTCTTCGAATCTGCCTCCGAAAGACAGCGCATTAGTGGAAGACTTAGGTTACGCACGTAAGTTCAAAGAGACCTCAGCTAATTTAGCGTGCGAAACTGGAGGCAGCTCGCAGAAGATCGAGCTAGCTGGAGGCGCCTGTTGACTGAGACCTAGGTCAACTCCGGACTGTAGCGCCACATAAAGTAAATATCTGGGTTGGACCAAAGATTCAGCTAACACGGTTTTCCAGATAGCGTGGCCTTTTCCCAGTTGATGCAGATCAGGCAATCTCTCTTCTTTAGGATCGTAATGAAGTTATTTCCATTGAACATACATTCGTCTACCCAGATTCTAAGCTCGAATTGAGATATGGTCTGCATCTTATTATTACCTGCTGCTTTAAACAGCTCGCCAGTTAAGCCTTCGGATCCAGTTTTGTTAAATTTATGCTTCGAAATCGCTGTCTTAAATTTATTGTGCGCTGATGAAAAGGCTTGTGTCGAAGAACTAATGTTTTACGCGAATCATTTGCTAATATATCTAAAGTTAAAGACTTGTTGCTGAGAGCGAATCTGGATCCGAATAAATGTTCATGTTGTGCCGGTTGTTTGTAACATCGAAATATCACAGTTTTTATCCGCTTTTTGGTCTAAAATCGGTTATATCTGCGTTATAACAGCCAAGAGCATTTCCTTATTATTCAATGGTACACTCATGAATACCGCATAGGGTTCTGAGCTCGTGGGGCAGTAGTATGCACTTGACATGCTCATTTGCATAAATGTGGACTTACACATACTATTGCCGGGGAATACCAGTGGTAGGGCAACCACTAAGCTACGAACTTCATTAGTACGCTGCTTGTCTAAAACAAATAAAATTGATGAGTGAATTTTATTAGATTAGGCTAAAAACTTATATAATATATGCATATGCTTTTAAAATAGTGTGACCTTTATTTTGTTTGACAATATAAGTGTAAGCAAATGTTTTTGACAAAAGGTCAAATAGGGTAATCTTCCTAAATATACAAATGAAATACAATTAACATAATATATCAGAATATAAATTGATATGTGGCATGTACTTAGCAAATCTAAGCAACTCAAAATTCGATAAAAATCGCCATTTCCCACAATATAATTATGATGCAACATTCTTTAAAATAATGAAAATCGAAATTATGTAATTTCTCAACACACCCCGAAACGAAGTACTAAAGTTGTTTCCATCGAGAATACAGCAAAATCGTATCAAACACACCCCTTGAATAGTAAAAATTTGATGGACTGAATGCGACAATCGTCAGTTGTCGGCAGTGTATATCGCGGAATGCATAATCGCGTCATTTCTGTACTAAAAAATTCTACTTTTCCGCCATTTTGAAAGCTGTGAGTGGGGATTCATGTTTTAAAGGGACGCGTTACTTCTTAAATATTCTCAATTAATTCGATTTTCCACCTCAAAAATCGACCGAAAACCCACAAATAAATCACAACAAAACAATTCCACACCCAGTGCTGTTCGAAAAGTGTTTGTGTGCATTGAAAATCTCCAAAATAAACCGCAAAACCTCCAAAAAAAAGAAAAAAAAAAACCTCACGAAAAAGTAAAGAGAAAAAAATAGAAATAAAATCAATTCGGATCGGACGGTGAGTGAAATTTTTTTTTTTTTTTCCTTTCTGTTCCTCTGTTCTGTTCTCTGTCAATTCGGTGGAAATACACGAGAATACATCAAACACACGGAACACACACATGTAAGTGTTTTTCTATGAAAATGCCCGCACACACGGTAATGGAAGGGAAAGAAAAAGGAAAAAGGAAAACACAGCGCCAGAGTTCAGAGTCGTTTCGCGGCAGTGCGACAGGGATGGCAACTGTGTGAATGGCCGTGTTTAATGAATTTTGACTAGTGTGTGGTGGCGTTGGTGTTCGTGTTCGCTTTGGCAGACATTTCGCAAAAATATATCGAAAAATTGGACGAGTGGGAAAGTAATAAAAAAAAAAAGAAAGAAAGAAATACAAAAAAATACGAAAAAACGATAAAAAGTACGCAAGCATTAGACCCGAGCAAAAGTCGGCAAATGAAAAATTTTCGGTTTTGGTCGATGGGAATTTGATTGGTCGCTTTGGAAGGGCGCCTTTCCTCGGCCCAAAAGGATTTCCCAATTTCCAATTTCCCCCCAAAGATAGTAGGAGAAAGGAAAAAGAACGATAATCGTGTCGCTCAGTTTTAGTGTTTTTGTGTGTTTCCAAATGATATTCTGTCTCCCCCCTCGAAGGAGCACGATCAGCAAGAGTCCGAATCCAAGTCGGATTCGTAGCTAGAGTCGGAATCGGATTCGGATCGTGGTGATTTGTTTTATTTATTTTTTTTGTTTGTCCATTCTATTTTTTTTTAATTCCTTGGATTCTGTTCTAATGGGGGGTGGACAACAACGACAGCTATGACGAAGGCGGCGGACTCGGTGGTGGTGTCGGTGGCAGCAAAAGCAACGACAGCGGCTATAGCGACAACCGACAGCCAGCAGCAGTAGCAGCAGCGAGACCAGCGAAGGAGGCAGAAAAAGAAAGAAAAACGTTAGCGGCGGTGGTCTCGAGTGCGACAACGAAACGGGCTTCGCTACTTTATTATAGCACAGCCATCGCCACCATGGTGGTTTTTTTTTCTTCTCTTTTTTTTTTAAATTTTTTCCTTCACATATTCCTCGTTTCGGTGTGTCTCTCTCTTTTGATTGGTATAGTAGTTGCATGAGGTGCGCGAATAAAGAAAAAGGAACCCAAAAACTATCCATTAATGGACAGAACAGTGATAATTGATGGGAAAAAGCGCGGAATAGGAATACACAAGATCTTTGTTCGGCCAACGATTGTCTGTTGAAAAAAAAAAAAAAAAAAAAACTTTCAATGCGCTCGAATACCCATGCGGGCGGCGCGGAATTAGCCTTTCAAGTTGTAACAAAAAAAAAAAAAAATAATTCCTCCATGTGACACCAAAATAAGGGCGTACGACCATAATCGTGACTGATCTGATCTTTGTTACAAAACTGAACTCTTTTACAAAATCAACCCAGACCAACGATACAAACTCAAATAAAAGGCAATGCGTTGAGACCACGGTGGAAGTTATTGCTTTTCCTGTTACAGTTTTTCTTTTTCTTTTCTTTTTTCAGCGTGTTGTTCCTTTTTGCGTCACCCAACACAGTTAATTTTTGTCCGGCTTGGTTTTGCAGAGTGAGTGGGTGCTGCTGTATCAAAATGGTGCACCGTGCTCCCGGAAGTTTTTCCTATTTCTCTTCCCCTTGTGTATCATAGTATCAATTCGAAAATAAAAACAAACACGGGGGTCGAGGTTCGATCACGGCAGGTATTTCACTTTACTTCGCTCCACTTTGATTTGATTCATTTCATTTCATTTCGCCCAACTGATAAGGTTTATAGCATAATCCCACATACTTGACGCTGTTATCAGCGCGAGAAAATGTTCGCTTGCGTTTCAGCGGACGGAGAATGCGAGAACACAAGTGCTGCACAATGGATTGCTTGTTTCGATTTGCTTTAAGTTGTACGCGCGATCGTCAAAAATAAAAAAAAACGTGGAAAATCTCAATTCTCAAATTGAAAATGTAAAATGTAAAGTGTGAAATGTGAAAAAATGTGACAATTTCAAGGGTAGTACTATAGTGTGAATGGCTGGACATAGGGGGAATGCACTAATAAAATTGCGGCAGGTGCGCCAATTTGATAACCTAAGAATTTGTCAGTTAAAAGAAAACACTATCGCATAGGTTGGTTGTAAGAAAAGAAGTGGAAACGTACATTCATACAAAAGTACATATGTTGGTATACTCCAAATTCAAACAGACTGTTGCTTGGGTTGTGCTTCGGTTCCCTTCTGTTTCGTTCTATTGGGTCATCGGCAGATGATAACCTCTTCCATTAGTCATGTGCTGTTTAAGGCATTCCTTAGGTATTGTTGTATTTATTTTTGATTAGTTCGTCAATCAGTCATTTAACTGTTGTAGGCTAGTAAAGCATAATAATTTCACAATCTGCTGATTGAAATCATTTTTTATGGGAAACTTCCCTATTCAACTGTCAAATACATAGTCGTAGTTAGCCCTATCAATCACAATAACAGGAATAGAAATTTTTTTGTATATTTCACTTCGAATACGTGCGTCATTTGAGCAATTTATTTCAAACTTTGTGATCTACGGATTGCCGATTTTGTGTAGATAGTCTTCGACTTTACTTGATTGCGATTTTAAGAATTGGTAGTGGACTTTGGCTAAAAGACAGACCTTTTGTTTACCTTAAACTTGGGTCACATATTCTTTCTTTTTTTGAATTCGCTGTCGGATGAATTACACACAAAGTGCCAGAGTTCCGTTTTCTCAATTTCATTCTCCTTGAAATAAAATCCTTGTTTCTTGACTGAGGGAATAGTAGTAGTAGACTTGTGCTGCTATGATACTAAGAGAATTGGACAAAAAAGAAGGTTTTCAGTCATGTATGGATAATTCAACAGGAAACCCGAAAAAAGTTTATTTACAGTGGCATTTAAACTGTCAGCTAGTATATGTATCTCTTCCTGTACCGAATAGATGTGTCCCGTCTTACTTATGGTTAGGCGATTGACAAATGTCAAGCCTCTTTACTGGCTTGATCGTGTGTTATATTACTTTAGTTACACACGCCGAGTTTCTTTCCATTAAGGCAATTCGCTTGACTTGCAGTCTCCTTTTACTGTGCCATCCATCCGTCGAGAATTTTTTGAACCGAAATGGAGTTGTGGTCGTTCTCTGCATAGCATAGCTAGGGTAGTCCTTGTAATTGGACTCAGTGGAGAGGGTCTACATGGCGATACAACCCGTGATTTTTTTAAAAATCTTTTCCTTAACCGTATATGCAAATAGAAAAATTATTAAACGATATTTTTCGCTTAAAACAGACTAGGCTGGCCACGCCAAACCCACAGAAAACGTTGCTCCTGTATAAACGTTTTTGCCACTTATTAAAGTTTTAAGCGCAAAGAAACAGTGATGAAAAATTGTTAGATAGCTCTGCTGTCGTTGTCAGAACTAATGGCAAAACTCTGGTAAAGTTCGTAACTGTCTCAAATTTATAGCTACCTACTGTAGCATTATTTCCGAGACATCTGTATTGAATGATCCACTTTGTAGACTGTATTTTTTTCTTGGTTAACGCCGCTCCCGAAGTGATGATCACGAACAAGTTATTAGCATCACGCTACATTATTGCGATTATGACAATGTCATCTGTGTGAGCGAGTAATTGAACGGAGGCTATGAGGCTCTGGTGCTGGCTTTTTTCGTATGACAATGCGTCTTTTTGTTTTTGATTCTCCATTCTCAATCCAATGAGTTTGACAAGGATACCACTAACAGGCAAACATACATACATACATAGATCGTCTCTATAAATGGTATTATGTATTTGCAACCTTAATATTTGTAAAAGATTTCCAAAGAGGCGACTCTTTTCTTAAGACCCATTGCCCTTTCTGATGGGGCAAGTCTTTCCAAAATCATTAAATTGTTGATATAACAGCTGCCATTTCACTTGCATCCTGGTGGTTGTAACAACCGAAATATCTGACGACATCAACATAGTTGATATTTCAAAGGTATAAGTCAAAGTTTGACAAACAAGTTGTTTTAACATAAATGCGTGCATATTGTTTCAGCGGATTTACTCCTTTCCAATTAATTATGGATTACCATTCATAACAATAAATTTTATGTTGCTTTTCAACTCCTTACAAAATAAATGATGGTGTTCCCCAGGGCTCTGCTTTCACCGCAATGCTTGTTTCTCAATACTCATAAACAATGCCTTGTCCTTTGCTGACGGTGTAATACAGTATTTATTCCCGGACATATATATCTTTCCGCATGCGTAAATTTGACTCTGAACACGCCATCGGTAATGTCATAATTCTGAGATCAGTATTTATTGGTGACACATCGATAGTCGACAATATTGCAGTACATAGTACCAGAAGTATACCACTCCTCGAAACGTAACACCTGCTCCGCTACACATTGTAATTAGATTACCCTAAGGCCCTAAGGCATTTCAAAGGCTTCTTATTTGTTTGTGAATGTCTTGCTTTTGACATCTATATCGTAGATCTTTTTGTTTCAACAACAATGGATTCTTGCTTCTTAAAGTGTTTTTTTTTTCGGCCGTAAATCGTCAACTCGATCTAGTTTCAAATGTTAAAGGCATTATAGTCGTTTTACGTATAGTGATGGCTCTGACGACAGGTATTACTTTCTTATGATTTGAAGTCAGTTTCTACTATACATTAACACTTTATGATTCTTGTGTATAGCAACACATTCGCATGCAAAATGTTTCTTTCCACTACGTTGTAAGAACTCGAACGTTATGGTAAACGTAGATTATTTGCAAAGTTATCTTTCCAAACTTTGTTAGGGTCGTTAACTATTGTAAGACTACAACTGTCTTGAGCTATGTCTGTTTGGATGAACTATAATTAGATTGTGCGTCTCTGTGGTCTGTAAAAGCAAAATGGCTTTTAACTGATCATCAAGTTAGACTGATTTATTCTTAAACTAGCAGTAACAGCACCTTGACATTCTAAAAACGGATTTAATATGTAAGAAGTTAACTGTGGTATGAAAGTATGTATTTTTATTCGTGTGTTCACCAATTCAGAACAATGACAATGAACAATGCGCTGTGCTAGTCTAGTTACTACAAGCTCTTCTTCAGTAAAAAAAAAATTAAAATCTTTGAATAAATGTGGAGACCTTTCCTAGTTTTGTTATTTTTACAAACCTATTGCCGTCAACGCCAATATAACAGGAATACATTTTTCGTCTGGTCCAGCTGTTTACCTTAACTAAGTATTACTACCATTTCAGACAACTTGGACCGCTTCATTTTATTTTGATAAGGTGGCTGACGGGTATAGAATTTTGTTTGTTCATGATTCATTAGCAATAACTCCAACAACTGACAAATGGCTATGCGCATTTTACCAACCGACCAACAGCACTAAGTATTTTGTTTCAAAAGCTGCATATGTAGTCCATTTATAAATTGCACGTTAGTAGCCCTGTTGATGTCTTAAGGACCAGCAGACCTGCAGATGGACTGGACCATTTCAACTGAATCAAGTTGAAACTGTAAGCAGAACTATTTAGCATTTATTTTTAAACTGCATGGCATAATGGAGTTGGTAGACCGAATTAATGTTCACTATATCAATGTTAATCTGCCTAAGAGCTCAATTTACGAAAAAACAATGCAATTGATGGTTTTCTGCATTGAATTTGTCTTCTACGGTTGAACAAGATATTTTGGCGAATTTTTTTAAAAGTCCTAGTCATCTCAGCTACTGTTTTTTTTTTTTATTTTTATTGAAGGGAGGTTTGTATGATTCTTCTTTACATTTCCTGTTCCATTCTCGATCAATGCAAACGCAGCCGTGTGTTATACCTTTTGTTTTTAATTAACCAATAATTCCTTGGCCCGCTTTTTGAGATTCTAACTTTTGAACTGAAAAACAGGACTGAGTTGTTAAAGCTTTCAACTTGCTTGTGTAAATGAAAAACATAAAATTGTTGTCAGAAAATATTTCTCAAATCTGTGTATAGCTGTCGGAGGTGTAATTTTGTCCAAGTCTTGTGTACGTTGTTGTTGATTCGACGAATACTGCCAAAATCATTAATATACTCTTCCTACGGTGCTTGCGAATAGTAGTTATTGTGTCTAGATCTAGACCGGAATTTCATTTTGATCAACTCACAAGTTACAGTAAAACGGCGACAAATGTAATCACTGCAAAAGGTGTTCGCCAAGTAATCACGTAAAAGTTTAAGATACTATCTCGTACGTTTAGCTCTGGAGAGCCTAAGCATAGTTCGTTTTTGCCACCCCATATATTGTAGTGTTCTCAATAAGTTTACACTCTACATACATATGTATGTCTCGGTTGTACCCAAGCTCGGACACATATCAGAAACGTATCGAGGCCTTAAGTAAGAAAAAAGTTATAAATCACACCAAAAGGATTTTCTATCTCTATCGCCTTGATGGTGTTTGTTGCTATAATAAGCCACTTAACACTTGATGCGGATGTTTCCACATAGCCTCTCTACTAAGTATACTCGTATTATTGTATTGGTTGTATCGAGGAACATAGCAAAGGTTTTGTGTTTCTACTCAACTTAATCTATAAATGACAATTGTTAATCAGTATGTTTTTATTTACAGATAAACGAATTCTTTCTCTTGACTTTGTAATGGGGCAAGCTGCTGTTAATGCGCAAAAATATGAATTTCTTGCAAGAAGTCCGCAGACAAGGGAATTCCTTAAACTTAAAGTCACTGTCTTCTTAACAATCATACTAAATGGTTATGTCTTAACAGCTCGAATGCCTGCAGAAATTTTTACAAAATCTCATTTTGACAATATATTCTGAAAACATAGCTCATCTGGTATGTGAGTGTCAAGGAACAGGAAAAGCACGTGTCCTTTAACAGCTCAAAGGAATTAAAGCTTTGACCTGAAAAAAAGATCCAGAGTAACAGGGTGCTTAGCGACATATTCCACAGGGATCATATTTCTTTTGGATGTGGTTGGATAAAGTCCTTCATAACTTGTATCAGCGATATGGTATGAGCGCCATCCGCGATATACAATATCTACATCTTTCTTCCGGATCAATGCCATTCATATATATCCGCTGATCTTTGCGACAACTATGTATATTCACTCTCAAGCAAACTTGAGCCCTATTTTTGAAAAAGAGTACCTAGATATCCACAACTGTGAACAACAAATGTAAATTGACTTTTTTGAATTTGGCTCTCAGTCCCACGTTTTAAGGTTCTTGCTGGTATCATCTCCTAAGGTATGATTATCTGCTTAACAGCGAAATTCGATGAATTCGATTCTCCACAGCTTTGACGAATTGTGGCGTTCACACAGTGCGCTTGCGGTCGGATTTTGCGCGGGCGACTATGCCACTGGTATTTCCAAATAACTTCACACGTTACGATACACAAAGTTCTGTGTGATTTTATGTGGCCCCAAGATCCGAAAGTTTTCGCCTTTTTCATATTCTTATTTTTGCAGGTCATTAACGACAACGCGTTTTGAGCGATCCCCATTTCATGATTGCAGACAAGTGGCCCCCAACTTTTTACGCGAGATCATCATAAATGTCACATGTTGAACAGTGGACATGGATGGAACAGTTCATTGTTTTTTGAGAAAAAATGTGTTCATTTTGTGCACCAAAACAGACAGACTCCGCCGTCTGTCGTACATCCCCCTTCGTCGTTTGAGCTTAGAGGTTCCGATACATGTTTTTATCCTTTTTATAGTCCTTAAAGATATATCTTTTGGCGATATGAAAAACTCAGCTCATGGATTTCTTTCCTCTTCTTGGTTTTCAGAAAGGTTTCGATATAGGATTATACTCGATTCCAGCTATATTCACTTGAGATCATCTGCAATATAATAGTTTCGGGGGAGAAATAGCCTATCTCCGATTCCAGGTGTTGTCTTTCCGCTTTCCATCTGCTGCACGTAAAGAAGGTGTGAAAAGCGTCGTCTACGAGTTAGTCGCCGTACTGGCACGTCGCATTGTCTACTTTCCGCATCCAGTGTAGGTATGCATTAAAGTATCCATGTCCAGTTAGGAATTGCGTGGTACAATAATTTATCTCGCCGTGCTTTCGCTCTGTCCATTCAGCAATATTTCTGATTAGCTTGGCGGTCCATCTACTTCTTGTTTCAGAGTTCTATCTTAGTTGCCATAGATGTTTGGTGGGCTTTTTTGCCGCTTTCACTCCTACTTGCGGCCTCTTTTCATACACCAGCTTTCTCCCTGCGGCTAAGAGGTCAATGGGTGTCATTCGTGTAACGACAAGAGCTACTGGTTCTGATACAATGCGGTAAGAACTTGCGATACGCAGGCCTCCGCGTCTCTGTACTGCTGCCATCTGTTTCCTGTACTTTTTCTGTTTGAGTTCATCTGCCCATATTTCGCATCCGTACAGAAGGATGGTATGTGTGATTGTCATGAGCAGCCTTCTTTTGCTCTCTCTTGGTCCTCCAATGTTTGCCATGAACTTGCTAAGTGATGCACCAAAACATATACTAGCACTAGGTTAAGTCTGCCTTAGCCTTTGGTGGTTTTCGTCGTTTCGCATTATGTGTCTAACAGTATTTATTTGAAATGTTTTCAAGATGCAAATACTTTCAAATATTTACAGAATTACAAATACCATTCAGTCGCAAACTTAATCTAACAAATGTGTTTATTTTTTTCTTTCTTTGCAGTTATTAAGGCCATTCACAATGAAGGGATTCGATCGCGAAAAGCTAACCCTTCATTAGCCGCACGACGATTTGATTTGAGTTTGATTTTAGACTAAATATAATATCGGTGTTAGAGCTGAAAACAACAAATAAAATCACATACCGAATATCACAACATAAAAATTAAATGAAACATTGTTGAAAACGATTGCCATCATATTCTCAAGCGTATTTCCTAAGAAGTATAAGACCAATTGCATATGCTGCAAACAATTTAAACCATATATAAATTTAAATATATATATATAGTACAAGGAATATTTAAAATATAAAAATAATAATAATAAACACAGGAGAAGGACAAAAAAAAAAAGGAAAAAGCATACACAACAAACGCAGCAGCAGGAGCAGCAAGAACCGAATAGAGCACAAAACAGCACCTCGTTTGTTTGTTTGTACTACACACAACACCATCTTGTTGTTTTGCTATCAAGTTTAACTGCTTTTCAATCTGGTTTTGTCTTTGTTTTTAATTTACAATCGTTTTAATTTTATTATAATTTTTTTTCGTTTAAAAATAAAGTGAACAAAATAAGAAAATAAGAAAATAAAAAAGAAAACTCAAACACAAAGAACAAATAGCGACAAAAATAGAAAAACAAAATAACATCAACAGCAATCACACATACAAAATTGCTTAAATCATGGACAAGGCTATGATGTTACCGTCAAAGCGATCGCGTTTAGATGTTAAAGGACCATTTGCAAATGGTCCACTTCAGGCACGACCGCTTGTTGCCTTGCTCGACGGCCGGGATTGTTCGATTGAAATGCCAATACTTAAGGATGTAGCCACAGTTGCGTTTTGTGATGCTCAAACTACATCTGAAATTCATGAAAAGGTTTGTTTTATCAAAATCTAAAATCTTGAAATTTTCTTGTTATATGCCGAAACACTTTGAGACTTATCGACTTATGATTATACTTTTGTAGGTTCTAAATGAAGCAGTTGGAGCACTCATGTGGCACACAATCATTCTAACAAAAGAAGATTTGGAAAAATTCAAAGCACTACGTATTATTGTACGCATTGGCAGTGGTACGGATAATATTGATGTTAAGGCTGCAGGTGAATTAGGTATTGCGGTGTGCAATGTGCCCGGCTATGGGGTGGAAGAGGTTGCCGACACAACAATGTGTTTAATTTTAAATCTGTACCGAAGAACCTATTGGCTAGCCAATATGGTTAGAGAAGGAAAAAAATTCACAGGACCCGAACAAGTTAGAGAAGCCGCCCAAGTAAGTTCAAATTGTTTTTTCAAGTACTTTTCTATTTCTTTCCACAATTACAAGTTGAAACCTTGATTATAAAAAAAAATAAGATAGGCCCAACAATAGCCACTTGATACACAAAAGCTTTTTTTTGCTAAAAACCATTCAACAGTTGATTGCACTATGTCCAGTTTGGTCTTTTACAAAGTTGTTGGGTTATCGAATGGTGACATTTTCTCGTTGATTTAACGTCGAATCGGAAAGTGCTTTATATTCTTTTATATCCATTCTCATCCTTTGTTATCATCTCACACCGTGGTCGATAACTTTCGGCAAATTTTTTTTCCAAATTTCTCTGGTGATTGCACCAAATTCATGCTAAAAGCAGATTAATCCGGTTTATTGTCCATCTTTTCCTTTTTGTACAGTTGGATAATTTTTTGAGCATCGAGATCCAATCACCGAGCCCCGGCGCACAAGAACGGCCATAAACATGTGAAATTTTTGTGAAATGTTTTATTATTTGTTGGACAAAAGATTCACCATGCGAGGTCCACACACGTCTAAGTTGGAATGTTTAAATTAAACACAATTTTCGTCGATGAACCCAGTCAGTCCTTTTTCAAATGTGTTTTTCGATTCAGAGAGGTTCAACCGGAATGAATGTAATTTAATTCTTTTTCTTGGACAATTTTAAGAATACGAAAGATAGAAACCTTGTCACGTTTTTCGAATAACATTTGCATCTCTTTTTTTTTTGGGGCTTTCTTTCAAAAAATTTTAAGTGGTTCCCCTTTCAGGTACTCGATTTCTCACAAAACTGTCTGATTTTCGAAAATATTTTGCTGCCGTTGCAAGGAATCATTTTGCAATTTTCAAAAACAAGATACAATTGATGAAATATTCGATGGTCCATTAGAGAGGAATTATTCCTACACAAATCGAAATTTGTATGTCTTGGCACTAAATAGTTAATTCTACACACATGTTTATCTCAAGTATCCTATAGTACTGTCGCCTAGTTTTCCTTTCTTAAATAGTATACGAAGGGCACTCGATAACTCTTGTGCTTTTTTTAATTTTTGTAAATCATATCAAGCAATGGTGTAGAATCTTCAAAATGTTAATTCAACTTTGCGATGGTTTTCACAGATGTTGTATCTTCGCAATAATAATGTTTGATCAGTAAATGAAATTTTATCTTTTTCATGTTTACAAAAATTCTAAAAATTTTCTGCTTTCAATGACTGTTAAATACAAAATTTAATGGTTTATGTATAAGTTCAATTTAAAACGTAACATATAACAAACGCCAATTTGAGGGTTAAACCGCCCCATGCCGCGGATATACGATATTATCAAATGCCCTTTGTATGATGTGGAAATGACAAGCAGTCTACGTACTTTTTGACCGATGGGTTAAACTTATACCAAACACGAAGTCATATTATTTGCAATATTTTTTTAAAGGATATTTTGGGTACGTCTGTACCTAGTATGTTGACGACAATCTGATTAATTTTTTTGTGCCAAACCCATGAAACAGCAATCCCGTAGCTCAAAAAAACGCAACCATTCTTCGGCCTATCGAAGTCAATAAAAATTCGTTGGTTCTCTCACTATGCATAAAAAATCAAGACGGACAACAATTTAGTAAGTGGAAAGACAAGACTTTGGTTTATACTGTTACACTGTTGGACTAACAATTTATTTATCCATTTATCATCGCATTGGTTGAATGTTTGTCTGTCGCTGAGGCTGAACCATTAAGTTTCTCCAGTTCGTTGCATCCGACTGTCGACTATTTTTAGTTGTAAACTTAAGGCCCACTGTCTGCCTTCCACTGTTTGTTCATTCTTGGACTCAGTCCCTTTTTTTGGGCTATAGAATGGCAAAGTATGATAAAATCAATAAATTGCCACAAGACGAGTGGGGAATTAAACGCTTGGGAACCGTTTTCTCTTTCTCTTTATTAATTTTTGCAAGACGTTACGTATATATGCAAATATCTATGGTAATACTACATATTTTCCCAATATATCTGTCTGTCGCTTGTGGGATTGGCTTAATGTGCAGAACATATATTTTGCTTTATTTTCGATCACTTACCTCTATTCTGTTAAAACGAGAATTTGCGGATGTATTTTATTAGAACTATTCAGTTTTATTTGTCCGCCTCGTTCTTATAGACATGTCTGAGACTTTAGACTCTATTGCAATTTCGATGGGCTTTTCTGTTATCCTTCTTTGGACAATGCAATACCACTTAATTCGATCAGACTGAAAATGACTGTGTTAAGTTAGTGATAAACGCTCTTTTATGTTGTCTGTTCTGTTGTTATATCGTACTGAGAGCCGACCAGAAAATCTCATTTCATTTTCTTCACTAATGGTTTTACCCTAATTCTGTTTGTTGAGTTCGTTAACACTAAGGCCTGATTTATTCACTCTCAATTAAATTTGAAATCGGATTTAAAAATGGGAAATTATAATTTATATAATTTATATAAAATATTCGATTTATTCACTATCGATTAGTGATTTCTAAATGCCAAAAATCCACCTTTTAAGAAGGATTTTTTGCTCTAATTGGGATTTAAGGGAGAGTTTCAGTTTATTCAGTCTCCATTAGCGGTGAAAGATATACAAAAAGAGTAAAAAACTACCCAAGATGTGCAGTATTTTATCATTTTATTTTAAATTTAATATCTCCGTTATGGTGTCGTAAAGGTCATACAAAAAATGCTTAGGGAAATCCATTACACCTCGCTTTTAAAGATACACACGTAATATCTAGCTGTTATCCACTTGAAAAAATGTGCTAAAAAAAATGCACTTGGCGCCGTAGGCCTTATAAAATGACAGAAAGTGTAAATATGGAATATTGGGATGATGAAGATTTATTCCAAGGATTTCGTTTGACCAAACCTACAGTGGCTAAAGTACTTGCGATTATTCGACCAGATTTGGAGTACGCTCTAGAATAGTAAACTTTTACATATCAAAATATATAATAATTTTAACTGAACCGTCCATTCTTTTTTATCACGTTATATTCCACCAATTATGGTAAGCCTTGCTTCTGTATGCATTTTATTGCTAAAAGTAACGCTTGCAATCACTAAAAACCTCATCGAGATTCATTGTGATTCATCAAAAAGACAGTACATTCGACCGGCTATTAGTCTTAGATATCGGTGCTTTGTTGCTCTAGGTTTTCCCGCAACTGGTCGCCCCTTATTTGTAAACCCTAATGATGAATTTTTACGTTTTAATGATGGCATAGTTTTTTGTCTCCAACTAATTGCGTGCATCTGTTTTCAATAATTGCAGTATGCCATGAAATGCACTGCATAAAACAATTCATCTGTCACAATGTTGTAAAAAAATCCCTAGAACTTATTTAAATCTCATTTAAATTTAAATCAGCAATTACAAGCGGACCATTAGTTAATCGAAAATTGATTTCTGATTAATTTTGAGGGTAGTTAACGACGTCAATAGCTTAATGACGAATTCAGCTAAATTTCAATAAGCCACATGTTAATTAAGAATGAATAAATCGGATTTTTTTCTTTTTAGCCGAGATTTTTTTCTCTGTATTGTATGACGTTTTTTTTCTCTGTATTTTGCATTAGATCTCGAACTTAGCTCGACGGTAAACCTAACTCAGCTAAGAAAATCAAAAGTTTGTTTCAGCTGTGGACAAGCGTCTGGATTAAAGGCAGTTACTAATTACAAGAAAACTGCTGTTGACCATAATTTATTCACAAGTTTTTCCCGCGGCAAATGCTTGCCTGATCTAGACCGATTTTGTTTACATATTCGAGTGTTTAAATTTGAAGGCATAATCGAACTCAAAAGGGAAAAACTAGCGCATATCTGTGCACTTTTCTTATCTTTCATCAAATCATTGCAACTGGCACTCGTATTGTATGTATTTCACTTATTCTGCGGGTTATTTTCACAAAGCAAAGTCAGGATGTGGCGATGGCGCGATAGTTAGCTAATTGGACTATCACGCAGACAGTCTGGGTTCGATTCCTGACTGGGTCACCAACAATTTTTCAAATCGCCATCACCCTTTCGGCGAGCAATGGCAAACTCCCGAAAGTAAAACTGCCTACGAAAAAGCTTCTAAGGAGTACCGTTCGGACTCGGCGATAAACCGTAGGCCCCGCTCAGATGTGATTAAAATGACAACATGAGTGACGCAAATGAGTGTCAAGAAGCTAGGCCATGGCCCAAACTGGGCTGCCAGCGCCACGGAGTTTTTTTTTTTTTTTTTTTTTAAAGTCAGGATGTATGTTTTTTTTACCGTCCTTCGTTATTATATGGCAATGTCTATTCTGCATGTTGGTAATTAAAACAAGCACCTCGTCTATATAGCTTAAAAGATTTGAATTTTTTAAACAAATCCTTCTGAGACTTTAAGTCTAGTAAGGACTAATTTATACTTGAAGATGGAGAATTATCTTCATTTAAGACGCCAGATGGAGTTTTCTTAGGTGCTAAAAAGCCCGATAGTTTATACATATAACATCATAAAAATTCCAATTTTTCAATTGGTCTTCATCCTACACAGGAATTGGAGTTATATTTATAAAAATCTAGAAGCGTATTGTCTACCCTGCTTCATTGCAAACAACGCCTAGCTGACAATTTTAGTCGCTCTTTAATTTCTATATAAAAAACAAATAAAGTCGACTTCAAACAATTCGATTTGTTTTCTCTTAGACAACATTCATTTACAATAAGTTGCAAGTCCCAGTCCCAGCGCAGATTCAGTTGGCGGGATTCTGTTCAATAAATATTTAAGTGTGCATTGTTTCGGAGCAGTAAGCACTTTTTAATAAGATGTTGCAAACCACCTTTCTGGGACATTTTTGCGAATTCGATATGATCGTTCACAACAAATTCGCACATTCTCGGTTTTGTCTTGGGGATGACAGCATGTACGTTGACTGTGATTGCCTCAATTGACTGGATAACCTTCTCTTTTACATGGCTTCAAAGAAAGAAATCACACCGTGGTAATTGTCTTCGTACTACAGAAGTAGTATTTCCTCTTGACATTACTGATTTGTTCAAGAAGCTATCATAAAATTTAAAATCAAATGTAACTGCATGCCGATGAGGTAGGAAACATCTATCGAAAACAATTTTGCCTTTACATATGATATCTGCGAAATGTTCACCATTTTTGTAATGAATTGTAACAACTTCTGTGCGTAATTAAAGCGTATATAGTTCCATTTTTATAAATAGCTTATGTTTTACTTATCTTTTGTCAAAAAAATGTGCTGGCATCTCTGGCATAATCTATTATTGATTAACCTTGTACGCACTTACGACTTCAATCGTTGTGTCTGATTTGTACCGCCCTTTATTGTCTTTAAATAATTGAGACTGCGCAAATATTTTTGACTCATCGCGTCAAGGAAAAATAACAAAATTATAAGAAACCCAAACTTCAAACTTTTATTTTTTTTTAAATAGGTGCTACGTACAACCCAATATTTTGTGTTTTCTTGATTGCTGCTGTATGTTTTACAGTCCCATTAACCTTTTGTACATAGTCCACTACGGGGCAACTTTGCTGTTTCCCAATATATCTTTATAACTTAAAAATTCATTTACTTTATTGTTTCGTTTATCGACGTTTCAGCAGCAAAAGCTGTCGATAGAGACCAAGCACAAATGATACTTAAAATGTGAATACTAATAACTTTCGTCAATTTCAAAATTTTATCTTATCTTTTGCGGCACAACAAGTTTGTGCTAATCAATTGGGAATGTTACATTCGCTAATGATGTGATTGTTACATGAATTATGATAAGATAAACTAGGTTAAGGGTATAGAGTATTGCTTAGATTGTTTGAATTAAACAAAACATTTTATCTAAGGTGTGGTGGTTGATGTTAAAATAAATTGGGTTTCTGTTGTTTCAGATTACTCATGCAGATGAAAACCCTTTTATTCAAAAGGGATTGATTCATTGGAATCTAAAGGAAGGCTTTTCAATTTTTTTCCATACCATAATTTCTTTTACGTTTGTTTTTGTTGCTCTCTGTCATCTAATGTATTTTAGATGTTTGAAAATGACGGAACGAGGTAAAAACTCCGAGGTGTATCGGAACTGTATTGCTGATAATAGATAATTCACGCAATCTACACAGAATTAAATACTTATGCATCCGTATCCTAACACTGGTCTGTTTCTGATTCATTAGGAATTCATGGTAGCGCTGGTAACGCTAATAACATTCAGGGATATTGCAAAATTCCGTGAATATTAGCCATTGTTACCCTAAGAAGATATTTCGACCAACTTGGTTACGTTAACCCTTCTGTTACCTTAATCAAAAATCGCACTCATTAGCTTTCAGTCGTAGTCATCTTCATAGTATGGCTGTATTGTGTACATACTGTCTTATAACACAGCGAACATCAGTTGAATGTCTTTCATTCAGCAAAAGGTGCTGGTTAGTTCGGCGACTCTGTCGGCCAATGCATAGTCAGATAGGACATTCACCGAGTTCTTTAAGTAATTTTGTTAAGCTCCATTCCGGATTAACTCCAGTCCTTAAGATATATACGCTCAAGGCAGTGCTGTTAATGAAAATACTAATAGACGGTATTTGTTTGGACGCTCCGATACATATTGCACAATTGTTACCTTTCACAGAAAGATTGCAGAGCTCTTGACTAGCAGGAATTTTATTTATTCGGACTGTGCAAAGAGAATTAAATTAAATTAATGGATTCTTAACAAAATTGTACATGTTTACGTTTCTTACTCGATTGCTAGTCGGCAGTTCTATTTTCGTTTGGAAAGTATAAGTGTAGATGTTCGATTCATTTGTCAGTATTGAACAGTTGAAAATTTACTTCCACGAACCTATGATCTTTGATTCTCTCTCTCTCATTGATTACAAGCAAACGAGATGTTTTTACGAAATATCAGACGCATAATTCAATAAACCTTTAACACTGCCGCCGTATATCCATATTACCAAATGGAAACCAAGGCTTTATTCTTACCAATAAGAATCGAAAGGCTTAAATAAGCCTCAAATTCGATTGCTTCAATTTAATAAAGTCACCGTTGCTTAGCCTGTTTTCTAACATTTAAGTTAACCAAATAATGAAAAACACAACTTAAACGTATCGATCACAACTGAGATACGACGAACAGCAAAAGAAGTGAACACCATGCCGACATAATGATGTCTTCGGTTCGCTAGGAACAGGTCCAGCACACTGCACATTTTGGAGCTTCAATATCATCTTGATCACTTGTGAACCCGATTGTGAACCTCTAATTCTGTCTCATATCCCAACTCAACATCATTTACTTTGTCAATGGTAACATCACTTTACCCATAATTCTCAAAAAATTACCAAAGTTCAAGACTTTGAATTAAAAATTATCTTGGAGTTACAAATGACCCTAAGATAATAGTATATCTCTGTTTGTTTTTGCTACCTACGGCCGATTAAACTCTAGTCCTGTGCAATATTGGCACCAGAAAAGATTTTAGGCCTCTTAAATTTCTGATTTTGTCATCGCCAAAAGAAGGGTAATTTCACATTTTCTGAGAACCACGCATACTCTATGACGAAAATCAACATCAGAGACTTCTAACACCCTACTATGAACATTCTTTTCTAACCTTCACATTTGTTACTAGGCAAGATCACTAAGTTCTTTGAAATAATCATCACCTGCGCAATTAATCCTAGCTTCGCAAACACTTGTGATGGCTTATCATCCAAATATTGTACGATTCCAATTGTCGTCATTTTCTCTTATGACTCTTTTCATAAATGGCTCAAGCTTAGATTTTCAACAACGTATTGCAGATTTTACCTTTTCTCATAATATTTTTCGCGCTCAATCCACAGGGGACTCATGCATACACGTGGGTGGCCGTGGCTCAAGTGGTAGTGTATTGACTTCCCAATCGGATGGTTCGGCGTTCAATCCCAACCGCTACCGAAAAGTATTCTTTTTTTCAGGCAACCAAAACATGTGAGAGGAGTGTTTGTCTTAAATACAACAACAACAAGCCAATTTACACTAATAATTAGTCTTCCCATTAAATGTTGGATGCCACCCATGGAGCGAAATAACCACTGAGTCCAAAGAGCTTTCTCTCTATTCCATTTTCCTTAAAACTTAACACATACCCTCTTGAGTGTTAAGCTTTTTTTTGTGACATGCTTTCTGTAAATGGTTCAAGACCGAACCAACTGTGCTGCTATGCCTGTTTTACTCAACTTGTTCAAGTAATTTATCAGCATGCATTATCTTTGACATCAAAATTGCCGGAACAAAAGCGAGCGAACAACTACCACGCTCCGGATTCTGACAAACTCCCTTCCACGTAATCAGCACAAAGAACAAAACAAATTGGTGTATACACTCAATTTCAATCTTAAACTGTCAAAACGTCAAGACCCGTTTTCAAGATGCTATATATTCAGGCCTAGAACTAGTATTTTAGCGTCGCCTTTTTTTATTTTTATTTTTTTTAATAAAACGTTATAACATATACTGAACAGTTGTTATGAATAACATTTTGAGTACAATTATATTCTATGAAGACGAGAGACTGTGGTAAATTAGCTATCTTGGGTTATATTGGTTTCAGGGATGGTTTTTTTATTGACAAGTGCATGTGCATATTCCAATATGTTTATTTTATCGGGGAACTGGAGCTTTATTCTATTAATACCAAATAATGTTCTCCAGTTGAACAAAATGCTTTCAGTTTATCTAAATTTATTATGGTTGTTTCTCGCCAAACTCCAATTATGCTAAAGCGAGTGAAAATCACTTTTCTCGAAGGAAGCATGGGCAATTTTATTTACTGTAGGACTGGGACGATAAGGATCCTATACGTTTTTGCTGTTGTTCGTGATATGAACTCTTTCCTAGCAAGTTTGATTCTTCGCTACGGTGGTATAATTGTTTTACACTCGAGCCCATAAAGATTTTTACCACCTCAGAACTAGAGTTAGCCATGGAGGCGTACTGTCTGAGCGAAAGCTGGTTGTCCTTCCTTTTCGACAATTTATACTTCTTTTCCCCCTTTATTTACCACTAAACCCATCTTCGCCCCTTCCGCGTCGGCCACAAACACCCCAGTTATAATTCACTGATTTCTTCTCGTTAATTACTAATCAGATTGTTGACATGTGATCACATGGCCGGTCATACAAACTGAGATTTCATTAAGTACATAATGGGACCATATTTTACAGATGAGTTGGTGTATATTCCTTTCCAGCTCAATTCCCGCTGATTAAATAACTTGGCAGGTGTTTCATGTGCTCCTGGAGATTTATTGGTCTTCAGTCCAGATCGCTATTCAGACCTTGGTCAAGTCGACAAAGTCATTGACGATAATGATCTAAATTTGCATGATAATGGATCTGTAACATTCCCATTATTATCTGTGTTTCTTTCTGTTCAGTTATTTTGCTCTTGGCAAGTTCTTTTCACATTTTCGTATAGTAGATGTGGAGGCTTAGTGAAATGTGTGGCTTCTTCGGTGGTCTCACGGAAATGCAAGTGCAAAAATCGCACTTCTTGAAATCCAACGGTTGGATATTGTTTAGGACTATCCGGCTTCAATATCTAGACTTACCAGGTTACAAGGGCTATGGTTATAATAAATACATCATGTCTGTGCTGTTTGGCCTCATGTCATGTTTTGCACAAGCCACAACTTCGGCCAATTAACAAGCTTGCAAGACATTTAAGATCTTTGCTATGTATAAGTAAATATCAAATAGAAGACAAGCTATCCAAGAAGTTCAAACGTCGTACAGTACCAAAATGCCAAGTAGTATTTTTAAGCTCGCTGCACAGAGGAGAAAAAATTTAATAGAAATAACCTCGCCGAAATACATCAAAAACGCAGACGGTCGTTTACTAACAAATGAAAAGGAAATTTGTGACCGGTGGCTTGAATACTGCAAGGAGTTGCTTAACAAACAGTTTCCACGTGATATCTTGCCGACAGCTGGTCTATTCGAGGAGGAAGTTTCGGACTTTTCAATCGAAGAAATAAGTATAGCAATTGGAAAAATGAAGCCGGGGAAAGCGGTGGGACCAGACAGCATTCCATCAGAGCTTTGGTCGAAGATGGAGGCGACCGGCAGCGTTTGGCTATCGAAACTTTTAAATAAATTAAAATGTGGACAACCTATGCCGAATCAATGGAGAAGTAGCTTCTTGGTTCCATTATACAAAGGAAAAGGCGATACTCGAGAATGCAACAACTACCGTTCAATCAAGCTTATGTCGCACACAATGAAAATCGTCGAAGGAGTCTTAAACGAACGTCTTCGGCAAATAATTAAGCTCGATAATAGCCAGTGTGGATTTGTTGAAGGAAGATCGACAGTGGACGCTATCCAAAGCTTACGAATAATAATGGAAAAGCACCGAGATTCGTCTAAGGATTTACACATGGTATTTATCGACCTCGAGAAAGCATTCGATCGAGTGCCTAGGGATCTCATATGGGCCGCGCTGAGGTCTCAAAACGTACCGGAAACATATGTTAGAATAATACAAGACATGTACGGAAACGTGAAAACTACGGTTAAAAGCTCTGCTGGACTAACGAGAGAATTTCCAGTTAATGTCGGAGTGCATCAAGGAAGCGTACTTAGCCCTTTCCTCTTTAACGTAGTATTCGACTATCTTTTAAAAGACTGCATGCGCGAAGTAAATGTAACGCCAATTCTCTTCGCTGACGACGCAGTTATACTTAGCGATAACGTCGAAGATTTACAGAACGCCTTAGATTCATGGAGAAATGCGCTAGAGAGAAACGGGTTTAAAATAAGTCGTTCAAAGACGGAGCATTTGACGTGCCCATTTGCGCATCCATTGCGACCTGTTCCGGATATAATGTTAGACGGAATAGTTCTTCCGAAAAGCACTATCTTTAAGTACTTAGGATCAATCGTTAACATGGAAGCGAAATGTGACGACGACGTAAACCACAGAGTGAGTGTGCGATGGATGAAATGGCGGGAAAATTCGGGAATCTTTTGCGACCGAAAATTTCCACTTAAATTAAAGGGGAAACTCTACACCACGGTTGTTAGACCAGCTCTTATATATGGTTCACAGTGCTGGACAATGTACGAAGCGTTTAAAAACAAAATGACGGCAGCGGAAATGAAAATGTTAAGGATGTCTAGTGGAGTCACTAAACGCGATTGTATTAGATCTACGCGTATAAGAGGAAGTCTACATATAAAGAATATGGTCACCGAACAGCTTGAGGCGAATAGAATAAGTTGGTATTGCCACGTTCAAAGAAGATCTGCGGAAAATCCGGTTAAAAAGGCACTATCAACTACGGTCACTCCAACTGTAAGAAAACGAGGTCGGAAAAAAAATTCCTGGATTTCTCAGATGGCAAATGCGCAACAACGCCTGGGGCTTACCACTGAAGCGATCCAGGACCGAGCATTATGTAGACGCGTTCTGCAGTCTGCGACATTAGCCAACCCCATAAGCGGAGCAGCAGCGATGCAGTAAAAATGGGAAACTCGTTACGCATAAGTTCGTATAACGAGGAAAGGGTTAATAAAAGGATAAGAAGAAGAAGTAAATATCTGCAATGTCGATAGATTTCTGAATACAATTATTTCCCGCTTTTAAGAGTTGCTGTATATTGTGCAATTAAAGCATTGAGGCACGGCGCTAGTTCGTGTCCTTTTATCGCACATGTTTTGCAAGTATTTATAGAATGATTATCATATTCGTTATCAACTTGGATTTGGCAAAGTTTTTGATAAGTGACTGCAATAATATGTTTTTGAAATGGAAGCCGTGTAATTATAGATACTGCTTAGTTAGAGGAATGCGACCCAAAAAAGTTTGCATCAAATCTGCGATGTGTGTAGGATTTGGATTTGATATAAAGAAATCTTTGATTCATTGTTGTTTCAACGAACACTTAACTGAAGGTACTTTTTCAGTTTACAAAAAAAAAGAAAGATTTTCTTTTAAATATTTCGGTCCTACAACATCTACATTTTATTTAAAAAAATATATTTCTGTAGAAATTACATACATATACTGAGATATGAAAAATAATGGGGACAAACATTAAAAACACAAAAAAAAAATAGCTTAAAACCTTTTCAATAAGTTTTTTCATTACTAATTGGTTTGAAGGTTGGTCTTTTAAAAATAAAAAAAACCTTAGCTCGAAATTTATGCATAAAATAATTAAAAAGTCAGAAAACAAGTTCTCTTAGGGCCGTTTTATTCACTCGAAGTTGAACACAACTTGGGGACTTTTTTCGTCAACTTGAGAAATTGCTTTTATTCACTCAAAGTTGACAAAGTTAGTCAACTTTTGATTTCTCAACTCCCTGAAATAGTAGAAGTTATCCGAGCAAACTTGGGGTTTTGTTTGATTTCTGTTTATTCACTAGTTGTAGACAGTTCGCTCTTGACATCGGATGTCGGAAATAATTGTTTTATTAAATATTACAATTAAAATACGATTAATAAATAAAAATGTTTCGCGCTGGGATTTCTAGGAGAATTGGCCATCATCTTCTTCGAGTAGCGAAGATGAAGAAGACGGAGAAAATACAAGATCTTTCACGTGTTAAATTCAACAAATGGGACAACAGCGACTTTATCTATCGTTTTCGTCTCTCAAAACGGACGACAATGAGGGTTCTTGATTTAATAACGGATTCGTTGCCGTACGACAAGAGACGGTAATGTACATTGCAAATTGGTTCGTATTAGTTAGTTTAAATAGATTTTTGTTGTATTACTTGTTGCTAGATCGCGTGAACTACGGGCAATTACGCAATTATTAATCGTTTTATGCACTCGGATCAATTCAACTGGCGATTGCAGATTTCATTGGGGTTGGCATTACAAGGGTGCACTATGTGTTAAAACGTGTGTCTAGAGCTATTGCCAATCTTGCACCACGATTCATTCGTATGCCGGAAACGCAAAGGGAACGATTGCTGGCAGCACCTGACTTTTTCGCTGAAGCCAATTGGCGCACACATATCCACATTCAGTCGTCAGGTGGAACTGATCCGGTAAATTTCAGAAATCGTAAGGGATGGTTCTCTTTAAACGTTCAGACGGTGTCCCCTGCTAATATAAAAATAAACGATATCGTCGCTCCTTGTACCGCTCTCTGTCGCCCTCTAAAATCTTAATTTCAATTTTATATTTGGTCGCGGAATGTTGCTGCTTTTCTTCTAACAGTTTTTGAGTTTTACTTGGGGCTGGGATTTCCACCGATTCCCTTTTACGCCGGCGACTGTGCAATAGGCTGTTTAAAGTTTTCCGGCAATTCGGCAGGATTTACTCTCTCCCAAGTACGGTCAACAACTTGTACCTTCGTTCCACAACATTGATGATTCTGTATTCTGATGTTTTGTGCCTTTGAATTCGACCATTGTCAGTTTTATTCGTTTTTATTATTCTTTTTTTTTTTTTTGTACTTTTTCTCCCATTGCTTCACTTTTGTTATTCTTCACTTATTTCGTTACAGCTTTTGAATAACAGGCCGCAGTTCTAAATCTCAAATCCAAAGTTGAGACTGGCATATTTGTGTTATCTGTCATAAATATCCCAGGGAATTTCTTGAAACAGCAAGTACGCCAACTTGCGAATTTTAACTTCCAAACAGAGTTGAAACAGTGAAAAAAAACATTTTTCAACTTGCGGTTCAACTCTCGAGTTAAAATCAACTTCGAAGTTAGCCAACTTGGGAGTTTTCGGGAAGTTGAACAATAGTAAACAAAATCATCCTTAAATTTGCTGAGAAAGAAATTAAGGACAGCTATCAATTCGTGAATTTTATTCCGAATGGAAAATGTTACTTATAACATGAGAAATGTATTATTCTACCATATAGCCACTTAAATATATTATTGAATAACTCTTGTTCTTTATGGCAACGTTGCGACATTGAATCAACGAGTTTCTGGCAAGTCCTTGGTGGAATAGCTTCCCACGCAGCCTTGATGGATTTCCACAAGTCATTATTATTGGACGCTTTTATTTCCCTTAATGCCATAAGTTGGGTTTAGGTTGGCGATTGAGAAGGTCAGCTTAAAAAGTTTTGTTCCAAAAACCATTATTTTACATGCTTTGTTGAGTATTTAAGACCATTACCCTGTTCGAACATTGGTCGAAGAGGCATATTGCCCTCCGCAAAGGGTAGCATTATTTTTAATATGTTTACGTAAGACACACACACAAAAAACATCCCCATACCATTATTGCAGTGTCGGATTGGGCGGTCTACGAACTTGTGCACTGCAGCGATCTGTGTTAAATACATTTAATTTACATTTAATAATTCAATCTTTTAACAACATCCTAGTTGTTAAATGTAATAAGTAGTCGTCAATGTAATAACCTTCTTTAGAGAACACTTGAGGCAACCATTCGATTTATGAGACCTGGCTGTTTCTGTTCTAGTGTCTACTTTAATCTGCAAAATGTTGACGGTAGACTTTTTTATTTATTTTACAAGGCAACCGTTTAGAATGAATTATTACCTCAGCATCCCAACAGACAGTAACTTCTTGAGCGGGTCGAGTACATCTCGGGGATATTGTGTAAGTCTGTCTTCTTAACTAAGGCCCCTATTGTGCTTGTCGATCGTCGATCAAATCGATTGTCGATCGTCGATCAAATCGATTGTCGATCGTCGATTCGATTGATTTCATGTTTGGTATTGTGTAACGATTAAGTTGAGGATTCTACTATCTATTCCATCGAATTGTTTAAGCGATTCAGACGAATTGTTTAAAATGGCCAGATAAAGAAAACGAATAAGAGATGCCTCAAATCCTTTGGAATTGGAGAAAAGGGTGTAGGTATTTGATAAACACAACTTCACTACAATTTATCCTCTGCAGTTTTGTGAGATATTTCCGTTTGTCTAACTAGAAACTTAGCAGAAGTCGACTGTGAGAAATTCTTCTATGCCAGATATTTTGAAACTGGGTGTGTTGTATTGGTCACTTGCTTCGTCCTAAATTCAAATTATTGTTTTTTTTTTTTTTTACATAAACGTCACATTTTTTATGGAAATTCTCACATTTCAATTTATTTTTCTGAGAGCAACAGACCAACGATCAGGAAATTTCGATCGACTAAAAACAGCTGTCAAATCGACAATAGTCGATTACAATCGACACTCACAATACCTAAATTAAAAATCGACGATCGTTAATCGACAATAGTTGATTGTCAATCAACGATCGACAACCGCAATACGGGAATAAGACATTGATGGCGATTTTAACTGTTATTGAAATTAACCCATGTTCATCTTCGGTGATGTTACAGCCTGATAGATGGACTATTGCATTTAAAAAAAATGTGGGTCGTTTCGATATATGTATTCAAAAAAGGCGGTTAATGGACAAAATTACTAAATTTTCGTGAATTGATGGCAATGTATTTGTTTATACCTGATAAACCCAGTTTGGCACATAAGTTCGTCTACCACACTCAAGGTATGCCATCAATCTCTACAGTATACCCCAAAAAACAAATTATATATATTTTCTACGTTAGAAATTTTTTGGCAGACAATGGCAAGCTGAAGCTCACCGTTTGGAGTCGACAGAAACAATAAGTCGTGCAGGGCAAAAAAAAAAAAAAAAAAACATAGACCATAGACTGAATATTGCCCCATCAATTTATTTAAAATTTGAAAAGACTATTTCCATTCGCTTAGACAGCTCCAAACAGCGCTTCGAATCATCAGCACGTTGGTTTTGGTCAACTGTGATCAAACGCGATACCTACTTTAAACAGAATCTTAAGCAAAATATGTTTCACTTTACGGTTGTTTTCCGCCTTCCTAAAATTCCTAAAATTTAACTGCATTTTTCGCATAAAATAATAGTGTTTTACAAAAGTACGAAAATCTTTTTTCTTTGGTTTTGAAAATATCACTTGTCGTCACCAGTTATCTTCAATTATTCATTCATTCAGAAAAATGTTTTAATTCTTGATATTTCGACACTCAAGTATCTTGTTAAAGAGCATTGTCTAGGGTAAACAGTTTCGAGATCACCTCATCAACTTTCTTTCTAATTAAATATTGACATTATGTACTCCACGGTGACTTTGAATCTTTCGATGCTTGTTCCTGTGCTTCCGATTCTTCTTCGTTGCTGTCTTCAGTTCGTTGCTTAAATTTAAACAAGCTAAAATTTTAGCACCGCAGACATCTTCATGGTCATTAAAATATACAAAGCCGTCGAAAGGCACAGATTCATTCACCAAGCTCAACAAGAAGGCTCCACCGATCATGCGAAATGTAATCCTCCGTTCTTACTCCCCCTTGTTCGAAGCGATTGTAGTTTAGTGCTACTATCATTATTAAAAAAAAAAAAATTAGATTTCATGTTATTGAGAACTGACGGATAACTGTAAAAACTTCCGAAAAATACGTTTTGTTTTCTGCTTCCTTTGTTCACCTCGAATAGATCAATATGCATACGTATTCTTGACAAAATAGGAAACAAGGAAAACAAACGACGAAATAATTCGAATTACTGAGAAAATAGTAACTACCGATTTCGAAGTACAGCGAGTTTGATGGCGAGCTGACAGAGCAATCACTACGAATTAACGAGCGACTTAAAAAACAAATTCTATTATTAATTTATCCTATGGTTGGGAAAATCGCAAAAATTTATGCTAAGTTGGAAACTTATTTAATTTAAAAAAAAAAAAAAAAAAAACTGTCTACTAGCAATGCAATAAAATGTTTTTCTTTTACAGGGATGCGCTAGAATTCGAGGAGACACTTTAGGATTAGTTGGACTAGGAAGAATCGGATCGGCCGTAGCCTTGAGAGCAAAAGCTTTTGGTTTCAACGTTATATTCTACGATCCATATCTTCCGGATGGCATTGACAAATCGCTGGGTCTAACGCGAGTCTATACATTACAAGATCTTCTATTCCAATCAGATTGTGTGTCGTTACATTGTACCCTCAACGAACACAACCATCACTTAATTAACGAATATACAATTAAACAGGTAAGATAAATGCACTAAAAATAAAAGGGGATTTCTTTTTTACTACTGACTGGAATTTATTAATTTACAGATGAGACCTGGTGCATTTTTAGTTAACACCGCAAGGGGCGGTCTGGTCGATGACGAGATGCTGGCGCTTGCTTTGAAGCAAGGAAGAATAAGAGCTGCAGCTTTAGATGTTCACGAGAACGAACCTTATAATGTATTCCAAGTAAGATTGTAGTAAAACATCTTACACTTCACCCCTACGCAAAGAATGTTTGCTTTACTAACCAATTTTTATGTATTTTGTTTCAGGGAGCCTTGAAAGATGCTCCAAATCTTATATGTACACCACATGCAGCCTTCTTCAGCGAAGCCTCTGCTACAGAATTACGCGAAATGGCAGCCACTGAAATTCGACGGGCGATTGTCGGCAATATTCCAGATGTCTTAAGGAATTGTGTTAATAAGGAATACTTTATGCGAACACCTGCAGCCACAGCTGCTGCTGCTGCGGTAGGCTACTCAGAAGGTAAACTACAAATATTAACAAATCCAGAAAAATGAAAAAAACAAAACACAAAAATCAAATTTTAAAGAAAAAAAAAAGAAAAGAAAATAAGAAACAAAAACCAACAAAACAAAACAGAAAACAAAAACAACAAGATCCTTGTAAAAAGCTAAGACCGAAATTTTCCATCAAAAAGAAAAAAAAAGCAAAAAAAAAATATTTTTTTTTGCAAATGTCCTTTTATCGTTTCAAAGTAGCAAATCATAAATTCTTTTTTTTTGAATTTCTATTATAATTTTTTTTCTCATTCTAAATCTCAGAAAAGAAAAAAAAAACAAAAAACAAAAGCATCAGCAAACAAATAACAAAAATCAAAGTAATTGAACTACAAAATGTAAAAGTATTTACCGAGGGACACCTAATTCATATTTTTTTTGTCGTTTTTTTTTGTTTTTCCTCTCGCTCTCTTAAAATTTATTTTTTTCTTTATACATATCAATGTTTTATTATTTTTTTTTTTTAATTTTTAATTTAATTTTTTCATTTGTCGTTGAAAACAAAAATAGAAAAGTAAAAGCGAATGAATTAAATAAGGATAGGCTTACAAGTACGAGTAATAACAAAATAACAATTAACAAGATTTTAGGGCTTCATTTCTTTTTTTTCGTTTTTTTTAATTTTTTTTTTTTATATGCAATGCATAGCGTTGATAAGGATAAAGTTATTTAAAACTTTCTTGCACACCACACATACATACAAAGACACACACTATAATTAAATGATTCTCTTCTTTATTTTTCTTTCTGTACATTATATACATATATCCACACCAAACCTAAAAAAAAAAACAACAATTTTTTGTTGTTTGTAGATGAAATGTTTTTTTTTAAACAAGATTTTGTTGTTTATTTTTATTTTTTTGAACACCTTGTATCGAAATTATATGTAGTAATAGTCGCTAAGAAACATTTGTTATAGCAAAAAAAAAAAAACAAAAGGAAAATAATTGTAAAGCAAATTAAAACGGGGAATAGGATTACACAGCGGTCTTATAATGTACGAATGAATTTATGTTCCTTTTCCCAAAACATACATCACACACAAATGTCTTGTCAGGTTTGTTATTCCCGGTTTTGTTCGTTCGGCTCTTCTCAGCGTCCATTTTAGATTATGGACAGTTTAAATCAGAACAAAGTCACTTAATCACATATTCTCTCCCATCCCGCTATCTAGAAAAATTAGTTTTGCAGTGAAAAACTTGAGAAATTTATATGCACACAACACATATGGTTACAATTGTAAAGACATTCCGATATTCTTTACTTTGATCACTATTTGATTCGATTTGAGGAGTTTAAATCTATCGGTTGACTTTCGTTTAAATTCCTTGATGGGTGCTGCATTGACTGATATTACAGGACAACATCCATTTTGCGAAATTACACTTTAAAACATGCGTCTCTTGTTAATGCTGATAGTTTGAGTTTTCTAGTTCTTTAGTGCGATGCTTTACTAGCAAAATGTTTGTTCGAACTTTACCATAATGAATAAATTTGAAAAGACGTTTATATAAGCCTTTGTGATTATCAGCCGTTCCGTATACTATTTCCGTTGATGTCATAAAAATTATAAAAGAATCTGTCAAATATATATATTTACATTTATTTCTCTCTGCAATTGTATTTTGGTAGTAACGATCAGGTTAAGCAGGCTTTGAACAAGGCCTCATGGTTTCAGAATTCTATTAGGCATTCTCAGTTTAATAATTATAAAAACTATTTTAAATTTCATTAATGGAACATTTGCCGTTTTAGACACGACACTTTTTAGTTATCTTTTTTCCCTTCGAGTTATTTATTTTCTGAGCTTTTTTCTGTCCACTTGTCTTCCAACGCTTCATTGTTCAACTGGAGTCATAAAAATTTCAATTGCGATTGTATTTTATGTTAACTCAATAAATTCAATCAAATTGATTCTGAAATATGGAAAACACTGATTTCTTGTGGCCAAGAGGAAGAGAAATAAAATATTTAGTTTTTTTTTCCATTAGATGTCGTCGTAACATCACGACAATAACATTGGTTCCTCTCTTTTACACAACGTTGTGTAATACTTCGGATGTAAGCTGGTGGAACTCCCAAGTTATTGGGGTTTGACATGCATGTCTTCACATGACGTTGTACGCATTTTATAAATGCTTCGCACCTGCTGAACAAAATCGTGCTATGTTCTGAGTTTAATTGCCAGTCAATAATGCAGCAGAGGTATTTACCTGTTCTGTCAGAACTTTTTTCTATTCATTTACTAGTTTGTTAAAAAACAATAATGCGGCCCATTCTGTTTTACTGCATTTTTCTCTCGAAGTTTGACAAAGTCCTTAGATCACCAATGTATTCGTGTAAGCTGTTTCGTTTGAAATAACTATTCATATTCCATTTCTATCCCAAAGTTATCATACTACAGCAGACTCGAACAACATGTTTCTTGTCTGTATTTTTCGGTCATTATTGCCCATGTGAGCTCTATTCTTCGAGCAAAGAATTATGTTTTTTTTATTTGTTTGCCAACCAAGACAAAATGCTGCTTATTATCCTATTTTTTTTTTACAATTTGAGGAGTGATTCTATTCGTATAAGATTCAAGGTCCTGCTCACAAACAGCAGAAACAAATTAATTTTAGTTTTCGTAAGAGAACATCTTTTAAGAACTTAAATTTGCAAATAAAATACTTTTGAGTCATTTATCCTTATCTAACGCACTCTAAACATCAGGAAAAATATTCACACTCTCGTCTTAACTCTTTGATGTATACGATAAATTGTTGTTTTTGTAATCTTTTCTAATCACTTTCATATTAAATATTTGATTAATGTTTTCTATGTTAAATGTCATGTGATGTGCTTGTCTGTCCATAATTAATGTAAATTTGTCTCTAAAACTCGTTTGCGCAAATCAATCTATCAATCTATCAAAATACTCAAGAAATACCAACTTACGCTTAATTACGGACAAAAGGTGTGATTTTCAAGACGCATTTGGCTTTAATCAGATTTTTTTAAAGAATATATTTTGGTTATTTTTCTTCCCAAAATGAATATTATCAGAGAACACTTTAAAGCTTCGTCTTCTTCTTCTTCCCTATTACCGAAATTAATTGTCTTCTCGTTTGATATTTTTTTGTGCTCAATTACTTATGGTTTCTCCACTTTTATGTTGCCTTTTATTCTTTGGCCAAGGCAAGGTTCTTTGTCGAACATTTCGTGTTTATTTTCAAACTTCTACAATGCTTCTTCTCTCTCTACATTCATTCTTCCCATTTGATCAATTTTAGTAAAGTTTCACTGCCGGCCAGTCGAAATATGTATGGGGCAATAAAAATCTACTTAAACAGGCATGCCACAGATCTTTTACCGTCTGATTTTATTATGGACTTATCCAATTATCCCCTGTGAACGATCGAAAAGAGTGTGAATTTAACATTTAACAGAAACCGATAGTGTAGCGATGGAACTGTTTTGATGTTTTGATCAAAACAATTGATTTCTTCAATTCTTGTCATTTACAACATTAACTATGCTAGAGTACTCATTTCCGTCAGATTAACGTAATTTGTGGATCCCTTTATTTGAAAACAATGTCTGGATGCTATTCAACTGGTAAAAAGAAATATGGGATCAAGATCAAACATTTTTCACCATTGCATCACTTGAGGTGACCAATTCTTTGCCATTAAGTTAAGATAAGCGATCGGCTTTGTTGTGTGGGGATCCAAAATTTTCTTGTGTTTGTTTTGTGTCCCAAACATATGGAGAATAACTTACCACTGCTTTAAACAATGTTGAAATTGTTCAGAACACTTGAGGCATGCCATCAAGGTTTCTTAAAGGATAGTCAACATTTGCCGTGATTTGCTAATTGTGTTGGAAGGTACCTATCTTAATATGAACATTTTAATACAACCCATAATGATACAGAAAACGAGATCTTTGTAAGCAAACGATACGCGTAGGAAATATGTTAATTGTTTTGTTGTTAAGATCTTTATGACATAGATTATCTTTACAAATCCCCTTGTCACCCAAGACAGTGCCTTGAATATGATGAATACGCGAATGTGTTAAATATGACTTTATTGCGTTACTGTTCCAAACTAAATTTTGAGGAATAGTTTATATATCGAACGTAATTTGGTTATTCAAACTATGTTGGTAATTTTTTTTAAAAAAAGTTCGTATACCTGATATGACCCACCCTAGAAGGAACTAAAACTAAACAATTGATTTCCATTAGAGATTCGGAGTTTTGTGTTTTTGTATTTCTTATGTCTACTAACTGCACAGTTATCGGTTGATGTCTCTTGTGTTGTACTAGGTGTTTTTCCAAGTTTTTTTTTGTGCCGGCGGTGCCTATTTTATCCATCTTTTTTCTTATTCTTATTTTTTAATAATTTTTCAGGTTTGCTTCTTCCGCTATTCAAATGACTTTGGCAGTAAACAAGTTTCTGAGAAGCTTTTGTGTGTTTTGATGAACTTGACGTAGTTTTTGCTCTTTAGTAATTGACCAGATCTGATTTTGTTGGCCTCGCTAACAGTGCTCATTTGTGTTTTGAAACGAAATTTACGATTTTTTTTTTTCTATGTTGTTGAATAGTATAGGAGGAAACTACTTGCTAGCTTGTGTACATTTATACATATTTTTGTTGTAATTTATATATGTATGTACGTTTTATGTTTTAACAAAAAAAAACAAAAAAAAAAAAAGGAATTAAATATTCTTTTATTTTTCATTTATTTAAATTTAAATCATCACATTTTAAGTAAACAATTATAACTATTATCCCTATCATATAAAAGAATTTTATAATTTTTATGACAATCGCAATATAAAGCGCCCCGCAAACAAGACAAAAAAAAAAGTCAAAACAAATTGTTACAAAAAAAAAACTGAAAATTATCTTACTGACTTTCTTATATAGTACGAGAGTACAAATTCGAGTACTCATGTATATGTACATGCAATTTTATAAAACAAATTTAAGAAATAAAATTAAAAAAATAAATAAGAAATTATATCAACAGAAACAGCAAAAACAAAATTTGTCAATAGTAGAAGAATTGAAAAAGAAAATACAAAATATTTTGCTCTAAAAAATGATCTCATCATCCGCGTTTATTGTCGCCTTAAACAGAATGATCTAACAGATTAAAGCACTTGAAATTTCGAATCCATTTATCTATATATATATATATATATATATATATATATTATTTTTTTTTACAAAATATATCTGAGAAAACACTGACAAAACGAATGAAAAAGAAGAAAATCTAAAGAAAATTAAGAAAACAAAAAAAACATAACCCCGAAAACAAAACTACAAATCATTTGTGGGAAGAAGTAGAAGAAAAGAAAAATATGAGAACCTCTAATTTTTTTTTTGCACAAGATATTCTTTTTAAATAATTTTTTCTTTCTAATTTAATTTCCTTTTTTTATTTTTTACTATAAAAAAACAAAACAAAAACAAACAAAAGCCGAAGTGTATGTTAAAAGAAAAAAGATGCAAATACTATAAAAGAAAAAAATCTAAAAATAGAATTTAAACAAAAATTTAAAAAATTTAAAAAAAATGAAAAAAAAGTCAAAAATGGAAAAAAGGAAACAAAAAAAAGAATAAAGAAAACAAAATGAACATAAAAAACCTGTTATTTTATATTGTATAAAATATTTTTAATAACTGTGAAAGCTAAATAAAATTAAATTTTTCCAGAAAAAAAAAAAAAACAAAACAAAAAAAACAATCAAACTATTTTATGTTTCTATTTTTGTATGGTTTTTTATTTACACACATATTTCCGCCGCCGCCGCCGCTCTCTCGCTCTTTCTCTTCGGACAGACGACACTTAAGATTTTGTTGTTATATATGAATAAACACACACTGCGTTTTCGTTTTCTCCATATACAGCCGAATAAGTTTTCTGATTTCTAGTTGTTAATTATAATATAAATAAATATGTATATTTTTTTTTCGTTCTCAAAACTTTGTTAGACTCTCTCTGTTTCTCTCTTCTGTTTTTTTTTTTTTTTTTCATATATATATATCTAACTATAAAATAATACAAACTCGTACTTTCTCTCTTGCGTCGACGATTGTGAATTAAAAATAAAAAATAAAATAAATTGACATTCAAAGAAACTATTAGTAAAAACAAATCAATTAAATAAATAAAACTAATAACAAAACACAAAATAAATTGCATGGGATGATGGAATCATTATTTTTAAGAGCATAACTTATATATATATATTTTTTAATATTCGAAAAAATAAAACGAACAAATTTAAAAAAGAAAATAATAAAATAAAAGAAACGAACAAAAACTGCAACAAAAAAAAAAGGAAAGAAAAAAAAACTACAAATAGAATAAGAAAGTAATATTTGTAAAAGAAATTAGTAATTACATGTGTGGTATATGTAAGTGAAGCTCAGTAAGGTAATTTTAAATTTTTTTTTTCTTCTCAAAAAAAAAAGAAAAACCAATTTCATGTGTGTTGTCTCGTTTATTATTGCTTGTAGGTAGTGTTTTTCTTTTTTATTTATTTTTTTTTGTAAAAAATATATCAACAAACACGCATATCAAATCATATCTCTTAGAAAGAAATTTATACTTCATTTGGTTGGAGTAAGCTTTGTATTTTTTTTTTTTTTTTTTAATTTAATTTTAATTTTTTTTGTTTTACAATACATTTCGATAAATGAATTGTTTGTTAGTAAAAGCTCTCATTGGATGTAATCATTTAAACAAAAAAAAACGCGAAAGTGTTATGTTTCTGTCAATTCCATCATTCCCATTTGTTTTTTGTAGTTATTTTGTTTGCTTTTTATTGTATAGTATAATTTTTTTTTTGATAAATGTTCCTAAAAAATTTGTAAATTTAAAAAAAAAAAAAAAAAAAAAAATCGTCGACCAATTTACCAATATTCCTAACCGCGTTCGTATTCGATAAACTGTCGTTTACTGGCACTGTTTCCACTCAATATCAATATCAATATCAAATGTGTCTGTCGTCTGTCTTTGTTAAACTAAGTGGTGTTGCTTATAAGTTTTATTTTATTTGCAAAATGCGGGAATTGTTTTTATTTTTCTTCCGTTAAGTATTGACGATCACAACAAAATACAGGGCTTTACATAAGGTGCCCCCTGATTTTTTTTCTCAATAATTTTATTTTATGGATTGAAATATAATACTTATGAAATGTGAAGCCATTTAAATGTCCTCCCATCAATCGCTTGCATAAGTGGTTGGCCAAATTCGTAAACGCATTTGTTGCGCTAAATGTGCAAACCACGAGATTCGCAAACGCACAATGGAAAATTACTGCAAGTCAAACGGTTCTAAAACGCAGTAGATTCAGCTTATTTTACACGAAAGCAAGAGCATCTGGGCAACTGTTAAAGGAATGTTGCACTTGCAATTCAAATATATGCTTTTGACGTTTCAATTGCTCTATTTCATTTGCTTTGTAGATAATTTACTTTGCAAGTCGTGCGTTTACGAGTTCGCCCGTTGTGTTGAACTCAGGTTTTCATGACTCTTCGGCATAATTTGGTCCAAATTCCAATAGTTTCACATGGAAAGTTCGCTTTCAATTCTTGTATCTGACTTTGTGCCATAGAAATAATATAGGCCAAAAGAAAAAAAGTTACAAGTGGATAAAATAAGCACGGGCTAACTGACGAGGTCATTTCTGCCGATAAGACGATCACCAAACTTCATGTTAAAAATTTGTATTTATTAGCGTTTGATAGGAAAGTAAATTCCTCTGGGTAAGAGGAGGATGAAAACATATTTAAATGCTCTCAGAATTTTTTTTTTTTAGTTTTTAATGCCCTTATACCGAGTCGCGACGCGTTCTTCGACGCTTTACCAAAACCTATCAAACTTAACCAGTCAGAATTAACTTGTTGTTTTATAACTCTAGGATAAACTTGTTCTAAATTTTAATAGGGTATGTCATACAAAAAAAAAAGGGATTTTTCAATTGGGACATACTAATTTTGTATTTAAATACAAATGCACACGTTTTTTTTTTTTTTTTTGTGAAAACGTCAATCAGGCTTACATTTTATCATGGGGAAGTTCGCAAACGAGTGACGTTTAGAAATGAATAAAAAAAATTCCACGGAAATTCTGAGTAGGTGGTCTTAACTTTAAGAACGCCTACTTCAATTTTCGATCGTTATATTCATCTCACCAAACGTGAGTGCGTGTGTGCTATAGTGGATAAATTCGAGTCAACATATTCACTATTGAATATCAATGTGTCAGTGAAGCAACACACCGGTTGAAGTAGCGACAATATCGGAGCTGTTAGTACATCAGTTTACAATGAGTTGATTTCACGCGTTTCACAGGAATTTTTGAATCTTTCAGTCCACATTGTGGCGAATTTTGCGTAGAGATCTTGGCTTATACCCTTAGAAAATTAAGTTAACTCAAGAACTGAAGCCTTTTAATAATTTTAAGTGCCGAAACTTTCCCAATAAGGCTCTGCAATAGTTTGGAAAAAGTCGTGAATTTCTTTGACAAAAATCGTTTAATCATTTAACTTCGCTCGTTAATTCATTTTTATAAAGTTTTGTAAGTCGTTCATTTATTCCGGCTAGTTTTTATATATGTAAACATATATACATACATACAGATGTGTATAGGTACCAACCCGCCAATTCCTATGGGCACTGCGACTTAAAAGATTTATTGCCACAAAGTCAGGTCAAATGAGCCTCAACTTTCCTAATCACTCTGATGAAATATTTTGCAGTTTCTCAGTTATGAACATTTCCCTGCGAAAGATTGTATTCCGCGGCTTCGCTATTTTCTATAAAGGTACAAATGCTACAATCAGTTTTTTTTTTGACGAGTTCTTCAATAAGTTAAGGTCACCACAATTTTTCAAATTGCTATCACCCTTTCGGCGGGCAATGGCAAACTCCCGAAAGTAAAATTGCCTACGAAAAAGCTTCTAAGGAGTGCCGTACGGACTCGGCGATAAACCGTAGGCCCCGCTCAGATATGACAAAAATGACAACATGAGCAACACAAATGAGTGTCAAGAAGCTAGGCCATGGCCCATACCGAGCTGCCAGCGCCTTTCTTTAATAAGTTTATGTAGGTGGGATCATACTGCCAGTGCCCCGTTAGAAAGGTGATAACTCTTTTGATATCCCCTATGAAGTTAAGAGATAGTTCGAATTTATTTTGTAAGGTTTTCATAGTTCTTTTATCCTGTTAATTGAAGTACTGTTGGCTAGTTATTTAAATAATCTTTTCAGAAAAATTTACCTATGTCACTTTTGGACTTTGTGTATGTGTATATCATCAAATTTGTTAGACCAAATGTAATGCAAGTGCTATTGAACACTTTTTCTAACAATCTCCTATTTTTGAGATTGTGTTGAACATCCCTTCAATACGACTGTGTCTACTAGATCTTGATTTTGTTTCGTCCTTCCTACCAGATCTTGATTTTGCTTCTTGTAGATAAGTTTTAAAGAGTATTGAAGCAGTATAGTACCGATTTGGAATCAAATAAGATTAAGCTTAACGCTTTCGGTGCTGTTTGACTGTCCGTGAATATATAGATAGGGAAGCCCTTCATCTCCTTTCCAATAGTGGTACTGGCGCATAGTTGAATGTCATGATTCTCAACTTGCAAAGACTCTGGAACTTGCCACGGATACTTGCACCTCCTCTGGTGCCCATTTTGGATCCATCCGTATATCACTTGCTACCTTCAAGATTTGATGTTTGCTTTTGCAAATCCATGCTTATCATGTTTGGATCAATACTTATTATGCTTATCTTGAACCTCCTATCGAAGCGTAGAGTTCTTGGTCTATGGTCATTTAACACGCTGTTCTTATCTAGTTTCGGAGACTCATGAGATGAAGGATGAATTCACAAACCTCGGTATTCCTAACTTAGTTCAATCGCAAATATTTATTCGTATGTTTTTAAACGCATTCAGTACATAGATATATCTTATCCTTCTGTTTTGCTTTCAAAAACATCATGTCAGTGAAAAAAACGAATAACGGTTAAATCCTAGATTTTGTTTTGCCAAATATTATTTAAATAGTTCTTACATCTTTCTACTTCAAAAGTCACAAAACTATTCCACACTTAAATATAAATATATATAAAATATAAAATACTCAACTAATCTGCAAAAGTTGACTTTGCAGTCTTTAATAAGAATGACTTGGTTTTTGTTTTCACTCACTGGTATGGCAACATTATCGAATGAATAGGTCAATTTAAAGTTTTTTGCTACCACAAAAGTCTAGTGAGTAGAATGAAAGGCGCAAAACTTCATTGCCTTAGCCCTGGTAGCTCCAAGATCGGTGATCGTGGTGAGCACGTGGCAATATGGTAAATACTAGTGAAGGCGTTTTTTTCCACAATTTGCGCTGAGTTATGTGGATTTCCTTAGTAGTAGTAGTAGTGGTGTCAAACTATTAACGTGATTTTTACTCAGCGTTCGCGGAACGAATAATTTACAGATCATTGAAACATTTATCAAACTGTCACCATTTCCCCTTTTGTGGTGTAGTTCCTCTTATCAAAGCCGCTCAAAGCATTTTCTTAATCTTCTAAGTAAAGACTCAGTCCGCATGTTGTAAATTATGTTGGTAAATATGATTTTAATTTTTAAACATAGAAAAATATTTTCTGGTGTACTCATTTTTCCACGTTTCATTTTACTTTTCCGATGTTAGGAAGGTGACGACCTATGCTTGCAATTGAGACTTTGAACTTCAAAGCAGCACAAAGAATAGTCACTAGGTTCTTCATTATTCTCTGGTTTCCCTTTGACTTATTTTCGATCGAAAAATTTCCTTCGCCGACCTTGGTAAACATAAACAAATTTGCACAAGATACGTACACAAACCAGCTATGTTAATCTTTTTTTTTTTAATTCATCAAGGAAAATTTTCCTTCTATGCATTGGTTAACTATTTCCTATATGAAGAAAAATCGGCCTACTTTGAAGCCGACGAAATAAATATTGGTTAAATAATGAAAATTGTATATCATTATTTGACCACTTAAAATTCTAAAATCTGATTGTTTCATACTTCATATAAACATACCTTTATGCACAGCAGTACCAAATTATTTTTATTTTTAGGGACCGTTCCCAAAAATAAAAGAACCTTTTTGATGAGTTTAAGAAAAATAATGCAAAAGCACATAAATATGTTTGTTGCATATTGTATTGAGCCATACTACCTTGATCACAAAGTTCCCGGAATAACCACCGTGTGGCATTCCCATCGTTCCGATTTGAGTTCTTTTTTTTTTTGTCAGGTTGGTACATATGTTGTTGATATTCCCTCTAAATCTTAGCGTCATAACTTGACATTTGCAAAAGTTACGTAGCCAAGAGTACATCTATCTCTGTGCGTGTTGGCGATGGGACAACTCAAGTCAAATACCTTTTAAATACAATAGTATTTTGTTTAGGTGTTTTAATATTACTTGCGAAATTGATGCCACTCCAATTTGAGGCTTGTATAATATCTTCTACTACAAGTTCTGTTTATACCGACATCATCGCCCACTTTAGATCTAGGGTTCATAAACTTCAAATTTTTTTTATAACTAGCGTGCGCTCAAGTATTTATTAGCAGCTTAAAATGTTTGGTCATCGCGCAGGCGATTTAAAGTTAGGGAAGAAAGAAACAGGTATGGTTGGCGGTTTAAAGTGTCTCAATTGACTGTGTAATATTGCCTTCACCTATAAGTTTAATCGCACGATTTTCAATCATATCTAGCAAGTCCAAAAATGTCTTGGGGGCACCTGACCAGATGTACATTGTACATAGAGAGGTAAAACATTTCTTACATCGTTTAAGGAAACCAAAACCATTCGCGGCATCTTTGGCAACATCGTGTATATGGCCATTCGAATGAAGGTTGTCATTCACACATGTACCGAGAATGGAAAGTTTTTAAATTTTGCTTTAACGACACCAATCACCATTCCACTCTACTGAACGCAATTAATTATGAAGTTAATATAGAAATGTAATGAGCTTAACATACGCTGCCGTGCCCGTTCTACAGCCGATGAGCACTGACGTTAGTCCAGGAACGAATATGAGAAGATAGTACTGTCGTCACTACATTAAAAGAAGCAGAGAAGAGATTAATGAAGATTAAAAACAGTTTCGAAGACAAAACGGAGCCCTTTGTCACACCAGCAGTTATTTTGTGGACATTAAACTTATAACCATCCAATACAAACTGATTGAATGTTCCGCAAAGTTATTTGTAATCTGTTGCAGTAAAGAGTCGTCAATACCAAATTCACACATTTTGGACATATGAGCCTGATTGTGGGTGACAATGGCTCAGATGGATGGATCTCATGGTAATCCCATTTTAAAAGTAGTCCTTTAAAAAAAAATAAAGAGCCAAGCACTGTATGTCTCAGAAAATAAGCATTACAATTTTGCTTAGGGCAGATTGATGTACGCCTTGGTTCAACTTTTCGGTGAGAAATGCCAGAAAATCTCAAGCTACGAAAACCATACTGCGGGGCACTGAGAAGTTTTCGTCTTTCCTTGGTTCAACTTTTCGGTGAGAAATGCTAGAAAATCTCAAGCTACGAAAACCATACTGCGGGGCATTGAGAAATTTTCGTCTTTCAGATATTTCATAAGCTGACGGTTTATCAGTGTTTCAATGAACTTGGAAAGAACGGACATAAGTGCAATGGGTCTGTACGATGGACGGGCTGGATATTGGACCCAATGATGCAATTTTTTTTTGTTATTATGACGGTTTCAAGAACACCCTTCCGTCTTCGTTATTCGTAAGAAGGTTGTCTTCTTAGTACCAAGAAACAGCCTTTGTGGTGTCAGTGTCTGGATTTACTTATATACTTGGGCTTTTTAATTGTTTTTAGCAATATAAGAGCACGCGATACGATTATGTCATTTTCAAAGATCATAGCGTAAAAAAATATTGGTCTCAGTTAACCGTTCTCTGTGGTGTGTAGAGTGGCTCTCATGTGAGTTCCACGAAGAGCAGTTGTACGTGTATTATGATACCACTCGGAAAGTGTGGGAGAAAGATGTTTTGACTACTCTTTGAACAAATATCGGTCTTTATTACACACATCATTCAGATATCACTGAAGTGCACAACAGATTTCTCTACTTTTTCATTCCTGCAAGTCCTACAGAAATCATTGTTCCTCGTATTGTTTAACAGAGAGTTTAAAATTTGAAGAGAGTTTCTTTCAACAGTTTGGGATCGAAAATGTTATAGAGTTTGGATAGACGCTTGGAGAGATTCTGTGAATCTTATGTAGGAAAACGGTTGCATGTTTTTATTTTCAAGTGCTTGCCTTCTCTTCTAGTTCAGTGCACTTTAAGGCTACAGCCTTGCACGAGTAAAAAAGCAACAAGAGCGTTTTTATTCGTCTTTAAGTTTACTGTCTAAAATGAGATCTATTGTAATGGACGGGCGCTCTTTGAAAAACTCAAAATGGTGTGTTTGGTAAGGATGGTGTTTATATTCTGATTTAACTTCTAGGAAAGATCTACTTCTTTTTGGACGATTGACACTAAAACCACTGCACCATGTTTAAGATAAAAGTGTGTATGTATAAATCATATTGGAGAATGTTATACCTTATAATATCTGCGGGTGTTTGCCCGAAAAAAGAGAGCGATGTCGTCTGTGTAAGCCACCACACCAAATCCTGCATTCTCTACACAATTTGCCTGTTAAACCTGTTAAGGATTAGATTCTATAAAAGAGGATGCACTCTTGGAGTATTCCTTTTGGTGGTTTTCATCTTTTAAAGAAATACTGCATTTTCTGAGAATAAAGTATTGTAGCTCAAGTTATAGACAAAATTCCAGGTAATTCAACTTTTGATATTAAATATGTACTCGTGTGTTGAGCAATATAGATCCGCACAAAGAAGAGGTAAGCTAACGTCTTGTTTGCAACCTATGTACAGATATATTTGGCAATCGGGTCTACGAGTTATTAAAAACAACCAACAGTAGAATACCAAACGTTTCGAGAAATTTGTAGGAACTGCTGCGTGATTAAAAAAGATTTCAATTAAAAAAGAAAAGAAAAGAAAAATAAAACTAAAACCGCTGATCATAAAGTTTATTATTCTTATTTTTTTTTTTTTTTTTTTGTGATTGGCAGATCTTTAATTTATATTCTTCACTGCTTTTATTTCAAAATTTCCCACTTACAAAAATTTTTTTCATTTTGTTAACAAACGGTACATTTTCTTTTATAACTTCAAAGATATCAAAATGACCCCATCATCAACTTCATTTGTAAGTATGCATGGATTCAAAGAGGAACGCCATAGCAGTAGTTATAATGCGACTTGTAATATAACAGCACACACAGGTACCACGATCGCACGTTTGAGAGTGCTCTAGCATGTTTGGCGCAACATGTTGGTATCACTCGAATTAAATATATTTATTAATTTTAATTAATTCGTTATATAGTAACTACCTATCAGTTTATTTCAAATGTAAATTACTAGGTTTTATTTTATAAAAAAGAAAATTGGGAAAATATCTTTAATATTAGTATTTTTATTGCTTAAGTATTACTATATGATGTGAGAAGGATGTTTCTAGTTTTGTTTTTATTTTAAACCAATGCAGGGCCTAAATACTATATATTGTACTTATAATTCCAATTGACAACTACTACACCTAAATCTTTTAAAAGGGTAGGACTTTTTCGAAATTTCGAAGATAAAGGTTACACCAACCACGACTCTGCATATTCCAATTTCTCTGCGGTGAGTACGGGACAGAGGTTTAATGAAAAACACATTCCTTTAAAATTGACTTTATTTTCCGAATGTAGGCTCGAATGACTTTCATCGCTAAACCAGTGTTTTTATTTAAACTTTAAAAAATCGTTTACAAGCTTAAAAAAAATCTATTTTTGCTTTTAAAAAATATATCACTGAGAGCGTGTAAAATCATCCTTTAACAAAAGGGAATATCTTAAGCCACAGAAAGAAGTACTCTGCATAAGCTGGATATGCTTCGAATGTCAGAATGTTCGAGTGGTTTTGACCTGGTATCCCTGTCATTGAATGGTAGGTAACCTATGGCTCTTGTCCAGAGCCCATGTTCAGCAAAAGAATTCTTTCTCACCAATATTTAATTGACGCGGTAAAAGGAGATTCTTCTATTCTAAGTTCCATTGGAACTCCCATTGGAAATTATCTGGCGGTTTTTGTCTAAACCAGTATTTAAAGAAAAGAGGATAAAGGTTAGGTCTGGAACGAAAAGCACATCAGAGAGATATTTAGGTACTCATTGTTCGTTATCAATCCACTTACCTATTCTGGCAAATTGCGGCTAGTCGATCCCTACTTACTGCCCCCAGTTGCGGACTATAAGTCGGTTGAGGTTGTTGTTTTTCTACTAAATTTTCCTTCTGGATTATATTCGAAGACTCTGCTGACCGTTGTACTAGTGTCCAGTTAGATGATGTTGTGTGTCCATTCTTATTAACAGCATGTCATTGTTTTTGGCCTTCTTTAACGTTGAATGCAGCTTGAAAGCTTCCGTTTGAATACAAGATGACAGCATACGAGGGTTGATATTTAAGTTTTGAGATTGAGCGGTGCTTCAATAGATGTCTATAGAATCGTGCCAGGCAACGATTCGTGGATCTATGCATATGATACCGAAGCTAAACAACAATCGGCTGTATCGGTCTTTAAAGACGAGTCAAATCCAACAAAAGTTGTTCGCACACGAAGCACTTCGAAGCAACTGGTCGCCTGTTTTTTCGAAATAATTGAATATGTCGCCACCGTACCATTAGAGCGGCGTGTTCGCCAGAAGTGGTCGGAAAAGTAGGGGAAAGCAATCGAAGAAGACGAATCATTATTCAAGACGTCAATGCCAGGTCTCACACATTTTTTAGCATTCAAAACATCGAATTGATGGTTCATCCGCCGTGCAGTCCGATCAAAAAAATTTCCACTGTCAACGTTTTTCGTTTGCGTTCATATGTTTTGGAGGTACCATAATCGGAGTGGAAAAAGTGCTTCGAAAGGTGCAAAAATGTATTGATCTTCTTGGAAAATATTTTGAAATATTTACTTGTCTGTCTCAAAACTTAAGTAGCAACCTTCGTACGAAAGAAGTTGCACATGCTTTTAAAAGATTGTGCCTCCAGTGTTCGTTTGTGAGTTCCGCAGGTATTGGATATTAATTTGGAGTCTTTGATTTTTTTTTCACGATCTGCCGAAATTGTGAAAATTTAGTCAATTGTAGACTCTTCTTGTCTGAAATCACACTGATAGGGCCAATCAGGTTGTTAATGAGGAATTTTAGACGGTTCACACAATGTGGCAGGTAAGATTTTGTATGTTATGTTGAAAATACTTATACTATCTCACTATAGTTGTGATATTTGAAGGGGTATACTTTTTTGTTGATCGGGCAACTGATGATAAGATTCCACTTATTAGTCATACACTCTTCTGACCATATCTAGACCCATTACCTGTTAAAATAAAAAAAGAAGTGAAAGTTCAATTTTACAAAATGCGAAAACGCTTTAATATTTTCAACGATTAATGCTTTATTGGGCGATGGCGATGGCGCGATAGTTAGCTCATTGGACTATCACGCAGAGAGTCTGGGTTCGATTCCTGGCTGGGTCACCAACAATTTTTCAAATCGCCATCACCCTTTCGGCGGGTAACTCCCGAAAGTAAAATTGCTTACGAAAAAGCTTCTAAGGAGTGCCGTTCGGACTCGGCGATAAACCGTAGGCCCGGCTCAGATGTGACAAAAAAAACAACATGAGCAACACAAATGAGTGTCAAGAAGCTAGGCCATGGCCCATACCGGACTGCCAGCGCCACAGTGTTTTTTTTTATTTTTTTTTATTGCTTTATTGAGAAGAGTAAACCTTCGGACTAATTATGGAATATTATTTTAATAAAATGACTGCCTCGGCTGGCTTTGCAGCCGGCCATTCTTTCAACCTAATCTTGCAATACATTGTCAATGGTTTCGGCGCTTATTTCATGAATAGCTTGATTTTTGTTGAGTGCCTGATTCATCTTTGGATTGTTTTTTAGTATAGCACCGATCTTTAATGGCATCCCACATCCCCGATAAATCCATTGTTGGACGGCTTTTATAGCACGTAGTCCTATAGCTCGCTCAAATCCAAATACTTAATTTCTGGTCATAAAAAATCCGTTAACTTACCTTGGTAGCGCTCGCCATTGTACGTAACGTTTCTCTATTGTTGTCTTGGAAGAAAAATGAGCCAAGAATGCTGATGTATGTATGTCATGTTAGGGAGCATAGCTTGTTGAGATAGATTGTTTTATTTTTCACAGATTATCATTTTTTACCATATTAAAAATTAAATGTTATTGTAGTTGGGTAAGCCCCATGACCTTGGGAATTAATCAAATGCACGAAAAGTAAAACTCAAATCAATTTTCGAAGTATACTTCGAATGTCGGGCAATGCTTCTCACAATTATCTGAATTTGTTGACCTCTGTCTCTTTATTGTTAGACTAGGACTAGGTTCAACCCAGACTGTCGCGCCAAAAATTTATTATTTTACAATTTACTGCACCAGCTTTTTTTTTTTTAATAACTATAATTTATGCATAAATCCGTAAGATAAAGCCCAACACATAGATTTAGCGAATACGAGTATAATAGTATAGATAGTGATGTTTAATTAAAACTGCGCGCTTTACTTCGTTTTTAAGTTTTTTTCGTATATCTTTTGTGGCCTTGTGTAATAAGAGTTGCTTTCGTAATATGAATACTTGTATGTAGGGTTTATCACGACATAAAATTGAGAGCTCTTACTTAACAATTCATTTATCACTCGGGATGTCACAGTAAATTCATTTAAAAACGTAATTTTCTGTTGTTGGTTAGCCGTATATAGCATATATGTATACAAAAAAAAACAGATTTAATAGGCAAGGATATATAAAACAAGTGAAATAAACTTAAAATAAAGCGTTGCATAAAAAATATTCCCTTAAATACATTTTTTTGTTTGCAAATCATACATGCGTTATAATTTAAAATACAAACAGGATTAAATGGAGGATATTATACAGGCGCACTGCAACAGGCTCACAGCACAACACCCCACGAAGCACCACATAGTGCAGGGGCACATGCTCCCCCATCTGTAAATCCCTCTCCAGTATCAGCAACGCCAGTGTCAGCTGTACCACAGCCTCAGGTTGGACTTCAACTTGGACTTGTGAGTAAATCGGTAGGTATTGCACAATCCTACACTATATAGTAACTATTTAGGTAACATAGTACAACCATATTCTTATTTTAGTTTATTTGTGTTGTTAACATTGGTGTTGTCATTGTTTTGTATTAGTATTTGATGTTGTTGTTTTTGAATATGTTTTTTAGTTGTAGAGACTGGAATTTAAATGTTTGAAAATCTTTTGTAGTTTTAGATAAGAAGGGAATCAATTTCAATAGAATCCTTCGGGATGGTGATTCAATGTTGCATATTCTAATAACAATTTAAATAATCCTATTCTAATAATAATCTATTCTTTGCCATTTTGCATTGTGTGGTGTTTCGAAAAGATGTCCTGCCGCCAATTGAGTTATTTTCATTTTTCTTTTCCATTAACCCTAGGAAATGTCTTGGAATAATTTATTTATACAATATTATGTTCGTATTGCTTGGAAATATTTATTTATCAACACTTTTTCCAGTTCAAATTTGAATTAATCAAATAGAAACAATGATGGTTACAAGCTAGAGAGTGAACATTTCTTTACAGAGTCAGAACTAAAACCAAAAAAACGAAAAGTTGGCCAAGTACTTTTAGGTATCATTGCAAGATCCCTATATACATTACATTAAATCGTATATTTACTTATATAGAAAAGATTGTTTTACCTGTATTGCATGCTACATGTTGTGAAGATCATTGATTTATTCGAAAGAACTGAATATGTATAATAAAATGAAAGGGTTATCTTTCGATTAAGTTTTACAGGTTTTGGGCTGTGTCAAATTTTCATTGTATTCTCAATTACGCCATACATTTAGTTTTTTACATTTTCAGTGGAAGTTTAGTAGTGATTTAGTAAATAAGTAAACATTTGATGTATTCCGTTATTTGTTTATCACTTTTAATTGTTTCTTAACACTCATAGTTATTTTTTTTTTTTTGTTAGAAAACCTAAATTTAAACTACATTTTAAAAACTGAAAGAATTGTGCATCTGAAACTCAGTACTTGTACTTTACTTACTACGTGCCTACTTACTTGGATAGGTCCGCAATGGGCGAAGGTCTTAGAAAAAAACCAGAGTTTGAAAAACTGCCAGCATAACAGCAACAGCACTTAAAAAAACTGCTGTTACTGTGCTGCCAAAACAATTCTTTTGTTTTTAAACTTTTTTTGCTTTGCTTTTCTGCGCACATGTCTACAGCTAAGCCATAGCACAGCTGTAATGCTCGTTTCAGTTTGCTGTTCTGTTGCTTTGATTTCAAAATTTCGTACAGTCAAAGAACAGTTTCAAATGTTCGCTGCCCTTCGTATGCTTTAACTGCCGATGCAGGTACGAACAGTGCAGCGCAGCACAGCACAGTTTCATATTCTTTCTTCTATTGTTTGGTCGTGTTCGGTTTGTCTCCTTTATTCTATTGCTTTAAGTGATTTAACAATGGCGCTACGCGCAACACAATATCAAATTCATATTGATTACTCTTCTTCTTTTTTTAAAAGCTGAGTTATGCGAAAACAAAGCAACAGTAAAGGCAACAGTTGAAATTCGAGTTCTTTTGCTGTTGCTTCGCTTTTTGCTGCGAAGATCTTCACAGCACAGCAACAGTTAAGTTAATTTTATTTTCGTTAAGCTGCCGCTTTGCTGTCGCGCTGCTACTATCTTCGCAGCAAAGCAACAGTCGTTCGTTCGTTTTTCTGTTTTTACTTTCGCTTTGCTGCCGGCTTTAAAAATTTTCGCAGTCGCAGTAAAGTCAAAGCAAATGAAATAAAAAAAATTGAAGCACTTTTAAACACTGGAAAAAACACCTTTTCAGCTAGTGCAGTGTTTTGCTAGCTTTTTGCAGTTGTGTTCATACGAAGTTGGCGAAGATACCCTTCCATGCGTGTGCTACAGCTTTGATGAAATCGTACTGCGTTGTTCCTCTGGGTTGGAGTCGAAAACTTTTGAGGCCGAGACGCAGGTTTTTATTCGCTTAAGGTAATCTAGCCGGGGTATCCGAACATTTCTGACGCTTTCGCTGTTGAAACGGCTTACAAATATCCATACAAGAACATTTTTATCCTTCTTCATCAAAAAGCAAGACTGCAAGGATTAGTGTCCTGTATAAAGTAATTTTTCTTTTAATGCTTAAAGGAGGGCGTCCCTAATCAATTGCCTTCTGAGATCAAAAAGCAGGGACTAACATGAGTCACTCGCGTTGTATTTTTATTGGAGTTGATAACGAAGACATTCTCTGTAGCCAATCTACCATCGATGGAGAGGTAGTTTGCATCTATTTGGCAAGATTTGTCGTAATCCAAAATTTGTTCGGTTTTTGAATATTTAGACCAAAAAAACACACTAATCAGACTGCTTACAAAGTGTCTAAGGCTTACATCTATCTAATACGGCAGACAGGATTTTGTATGCGATGTTTACGAATGAGTTTTCCCATGTAGTTGGCGCAGTTCACGAGGTCTATCTGAAGTATCGGATTAACAATGCTGATGTACCATTGGTCAAGTGGACGGAAATCTCTCATCGTTGAGATTGAGCGGTTCATTTTGTCTGGCGGTGGGATGTAGTTCAGTATACAATGTCTTAAGGATGTGATACTGTTCCGTCACTTATATTGGCAGGACGAATGCTTAGAAATGATTGAATAACATAAGTCACACCACATGAGTCACCTACTACGTTTTAGTCTATTTACCCAAACCAATTTTGTTGAAAATGGATAGAAGTACGTTTAATAGAAAACGAGAGAACTTTCCCTCACCTACATATTTTAAAGTGAAAGCTAGAAGCGGTCTTAATTATAAAGGGGATTTCATTAGATGGTCTTAATTTTTCTTTTAGAGATTCTTTAGACTCACTCTTGGCATCTTTTGACAGATGTCGTATTTATGTTCCAAATTGTGTACCACTTAATTATCGAAGGTGTACTCTTCAACAACGTTTACAAATCATCTAATTTTTTTGTTACGTTCAATTACGACTACGTTAGGTACGTTAACATCAATTTTCGACCTTTATAATCGTCCTCACAAGTCATCATTTGAGTGTTAAGTGAACAAATTCAAACCGACTAGTTAATCCATAATTTTTGGCTAGTCGACAATCCAAGACCGCAATCAATCTTTTTAACGTCCCCGTGACGAAAGGACTTGGTTATACTCGTATGTCCATATAAACTCATATTGTCGATCGAAGGCTTTGTTATATTGCCGCAATTGGTTAATAACAAAACAATAACCTGCATGGTATGGATGAGTCATCGGTAATTTCTTCTTCCAAAAAAGATGCCAGTTGGGGTCGGTAACTATAATGAAGACCGCTATCACGTAATGTTAACCGTTGTTTTTTTTTTTTTTTTTTTTTTTAACTGAACGAGGATATGTTTTTTTCCCAGAACGGTGCCACTTGCGGTGATCATCTTTTCGCCAGAAATGACCCTGATTATGAACCCCCTTGTTTGATTTAACAACATTAAATACTTTGCGTTGGTCTATTAGCCATAGACCATAGACAAGAAAAAAATGTAGGCGACTTGGAGATGAATATTCGACTTCAAATTGCTTCAACCGGTTTATGCAATAACAAAAGCAGTCATGGAAAATATTGAATGTAATATTTCATAACCTGGTGTCAACTACCTATACCTAAATTCAAAATAAGAATTTCATTGTTAGCGCATGTACGAGTATTTTCTACTGGAAAATTAACATTTGTAGGTGTAGTCAGTTTTTGAAAGTATCCCTGTTATGTTCGATTTAATTGATGTTAATTTGTATCTTACCTGTCTGAAATGGTAAGTATTTCCGCATGCTTACCCCTTTTTTTTTAATTAGTAGTAAAAAGTTGTTATTTGTCACATTTTAAATAATTTATTTATCAGTATAATACCTATAGCCTATTTATTTATTTAATTTACAGCCGCTGAGTGCACCAGATCCTAATAATCACCATTCGTCTAAGCCAGAGCCATCAGAGGTCCAATAGTTCAAAAACGCCAATTATATTACTAATTAAAGCAAACATTAAAAAAGAAAACAAAATACAAAAAAAAATTCAAAAACAAGTGAAACGTAGCTGTTGTAAGTCATGAGAAAGAATACAAACACCGCAGAGCCAGCCGTAATATATATAAAAACAAAATAGAAAACAACAACAAAATAAGGAAGAAAAACCAACAATTTTTATTTGAAAATTACAAATTTGTATCAATCATGTTTTAATTTCTTTTTTTTTTTTTGTTTTTGTGAACCAAGCAATTATAAATTTTCTACTTCCACGCGATAAAAAAAAAGATAAATATAAATTAAAATACAACAAAACTTGCTCTCCTTTTCTTCACACACGGACATTGCAATACTCGACTATAAATTTTTTTTCGTTTTCGATTTACATTATCAATCAATTGTTTAGTATTTTACTTTCTTTCCAAGTGCTGTTCAATTACGTATACTAGTTAAGAAAATGTTATATTTAATGAAAATAAATTAAAATAAACGGAAACTTTACCGAAAACGTTGTAAAATATAAAAGAAGAAACAAAAAAAAAAGAAAAGAAAAACACGAACATTTAGACGAGCATTTTACATACATACTGTACTCCAACCGTTCAGAAGAACTTGGGTTATGAGTGTTCGACCCTTAGATGCAAAGACTTCTTATAAATTTAGTCGAAATACAAGTAAATACAAAGAAAGGACTAAAAACCAAGAGTGACTACAGCTAGGAAAACAATTGAAAACTGAAACAACAACTTCAATAGATTACCGAAACACTACCACCACACCATCATCAACAACAACAGCAATACGAGATAGAAAAAAAAAAAAAAAAAAATTAAATTTAATTAAACGATACATGAATGAGATATATAAATCCCGGAGAGCCGTTTGCCTCGCTCAGGCAAGGATCTAAAAACCTTTTTTTTTTCTTTTATTCTTTTTTTTTAAGAATTCGTAGATACATGTAATTTTAAGTTCAAAGTAGACAACAATATTAAATAAAAACAAATAAATAAATATGAAAACAACAAAAAAATAATAATTATATAAAAATAAAAAAAAAAACCTATTTGAGATACAAGTAAACAGAAAAAGAAAGAAAAAAGAAACTCCTTTATAAAAATACTAACGGAAAATCAAGTATATATTAATAAAAACAGAAAAAGTAAAAATAGTTTGCTTTTAGAATGGGAATGAAAGGAATCATGGTTATTATCACACCACTACTGATACTACCACTCCACTGGTACTGTATATCACGGTTGGTTTTATGGGTTTTTCAACATATAAAATGGCACTGTTTAAAGGCAAACTAGATGAATCTCCAAGTCCGTTTTGTGTTTTGTTCAAAAATGATGACCGATTATACAATAATACTTTCAGGTTTCAATTCTCTCACTTTGGTCTTTTGAAGTCAGCACTAATCCCTCGAAAGCCAGGATTTATGTCTTTGAAAAGTTCTTTATTCCCTATGTTCGAAGCAGTCTAACGACCTATGTCCCAATTTAGAGGAGTACGAAAACAGTGTTGTGTTTCTTTACCAGGAGGATAATATATTTTCCAAAACGGTTGATCGAATTGAATCAAAATGTTCATCTACGATTGTCACATCTATGATATGCGATTTTGTAGGAACTTCAAGGTATTGGCAAACAGTTTCTTACTTCAATTTTGTATTACCGTATGTTTCTTAGCAGTTATGTATAACATCTGTAGCGTTCTGTTTTGTTATAATGGACCGAAATGTGTCTACTACGCAAATGTCAGGTTAGCCTGGTGATAGCCTATGCTAATAAATTAGTATGCCAATGAAAAATCTTCACATTTTCGTATAGAATTTGCAGTAGTAATCGAAAAGCCTTGTGGATTCACATTAAAACCTGAAAAGGCTGTATATGCTGATCGATACACAATCGATTTCCGAACGAAGTATTAAAGTTCTTTAAGTTGCTCTTAAAATTTATTATATGGGGATGACGATGTCGTTCCCGCGGTACCTTACCTCAGAAGAAAACAAAATAAACCCTTCTTAATTGCTCAGCTGTGTCGGTCTTCGTTTACTTTTTTTAATTGTGGATATTTGTAAATTTTTTCTCATCAATAAAATGGCGTCTACTATTTCCAATAAAAGACACAAGGACATAGGGCTGGTAAGCAAAATTGCAACAACTTTTACTCCAAGTTTAATAACTCTTTCAAACAAATATCCTGCTCATAAATCTGACTAGGTGTGACCGTTGTACACTATGTTGTGAGTTTGTGGCGAATGTTATGATCGTTGAAAAATTTCGAGCTGACAACCGGTTTATTGCAAATTATAAAGTAAATCAACTTTTGGATAATGCTTCCACCAAACCAAATGTCGTGGTTCTGAATGTTTTTCTAACAATCGACATACTTTCTAAAAAAATTCAACGCTTATAATTTTAATAGATTTTTACAATGCATAGACTAAAGTCCCTTTCGCCAAACTGATTTAAGCAGGTAAATATACCTAAAACTTGATGATTTCCCACACTCTGTTCCAATCACTGTGGTAAAAGCCTTTTTGAACTACAGCCCCCCCCCCCCCCCCCCCCCCACAAACAGTGTCGTTTTGATTTGCCAGGGTTTTAATGGTAACCTTTTTGATTTCATTCTAAATCCAATATTACTCGATTCTTTCGTCTATTAAACTTTTATTTGTTTGTTTGTTGTACCGTACTTGTGTAAATTGCCTTTTCCTCACGTCCTTTCAACTTTTAATCATAACCGATAAAACATCACTAAAATATATAAGCCATGTTGTCTTAACATATAACTAAGACTTTATCATTTAACTACCCTACCCCCAATCCCCGGCTCCTTCTAACCCTAAAATCACTTCCATTTCCGTTATAGAAATAATTAGAAATTCCGAAAAAAAAATAAAACAATTGAAGAAATAAACCGTGCGAAAAGCTAATAGAAACAAAAATATACATAAATAAAATAAAAGAAAAAATTAATAAATTAAATAAATAAACACTAATTTCTTTTAATTGCGACTTACATTTTATATAAGTATATTTTTACATTTATTATTTTACCGTGTAATATTAGTGAAAAAAAGAAAAGAAAAAAACAAACAACAACAACAACAAAAAAATTGCAAAACAAAAAATGAATAATAATAAAACTTATATTTTAAGAAAGAAAACAATCTAAGAAATAAGCAGATGGTACTTTGAGAAAAATAAGAAAAATATAAAAAAATGAAAAGAAAAATATATATATATAAATAAAAGTAAATAAATAAAATTATTAAAAAATGGAAAACAACAATCGTTATAAATTTAAAAAAAAAAAAAAAACAAAAAAATAAATGAGGAAAAAGAAAACAAACAAAAAAAAAAACAAATTCTGGTAGGGTAAGAATTATATTATTAATGTAACATTAACAAACAAAAAGCATTGAATAAAAAAGCACTATTTCTAAGCTCAAATTTGAAAAAAAAAAAAAAAAAAAATACTATATGACGACTTGTTTGTTTAACAGGTAAAGGAACGAGTCATTTAACTAGGATGCTTTTTCATGACTTATGCTCTGTTTTATGATGCCGTACAGTATGAAACTTTTTCTGTAATCTGAAATTGATACAATATTGGCTGTCACTGGGAAAGAGCGTTAATCAATTTTAGTTTATTAGGGGCAGATTTTTTTTTAAGACGACGATCGTCTAACGACGTCGTTTCAACGATCGTATTGCTTCGTGTAATACTAAATAGTTTAATCGTCCGGACGACGTCGTTTTGGGCGATTCACTAATGCTTCGTATAACTCACTGAACTGTCAAATAACGACGATTGAACGATTGCTATTTTACAATCGTTTCATACTTAATGGTTAATTTTTATTTAGTTTTGTTTGTTAAATTTTTAATAAAAATGCGTCGGCATTACAATGTGTTGTTTCTCGATGACGAAGAAAGTGAAAACTCTGTCGGACTATTGCGAATGCGAAGGACGCTTAGAGATGCATCGGATCCTCTTCCACTTCCAACGAAAAAGCCAAAATTTTAAAAACTATTTTTAAACAATCTTCTTCTTATCCTTTTAATAACCCTTTCCTCGTTATACGAACTTTTGCGTAACGAGATTCCCATTTTTACCGCATCGTCGCATAATGTCACAGACCGCAGAACGCGTCTGCAAAGTGTCCGGCCTTTGATCGCCTCAGTGATTATCCCCAGGCGTTGTTGCGCACTTGCCATCTGAGAAATCCAGGAATTCTTTTTTCGACCTCGTTTTCTTACAGTTGGAGTGACCGTCGTTGATAGTGCCTTTTTAACTGGATTTTCCGTCGATCTTCTTTGAACGTGACAATACCAGCTTATTCTATTCGCCTCAAGCTGTTCGGTTACCGAATTCTTTATATTTGGACTTCCTCTTATACGCGTAGACCTGATGCAATCGCGTTTAGTTACGCCACTAGGCATCCCTAACATCTTCATTTCCGCTGCCGCCATTTTGTTTTTAAACGCTTCGTAAATTGTCCAGCACAGAACCGTACATAAGAGCTGGTCGACAAAACCGTGGTGTAGAGTTTCCCTTCAATATAAGTGGAAATTTTGGGTCGTAAAAGATTCCCGAATTTTCCCGCCATTTCATCCACCCCACACTCACTCTGTGGTTTACGTCGTCGTCACATTTCGCTTCCATTTTAACAACTGATCCTAAGTATTTAAATATAGTGCTTTTCGGAAGAACTATTCCGTCTAACATTATATCCGGAACAGGTCGCAACGGATGCGCAAATGGGCACGTCAAATGCTCCGTTCTGAAAATCTTCGACGTTATCGCTAAGTATAACTGCGTCGTCAGCGAAGAGAATTGGCGTTCCATTTGCTTCCCGCATGCAGTCTTTTAAAAGATAGTCGAAAAGGGCTAAGGACGCTTCCTTGGTGCACTCCGCCATTAACTGGAAATTCTCTCGTTAGTCCAGCAGAGCTTTTAACCGCAGTTTTCACGTTTCCCTAAATGTCTTGTATTATTCTGATATACGTTTCCGGTACCTTTTGAGACCTCAACGTGGCCCATATGAAATCCTTAGACACACGATCGAATGCTTTCTTGAGGTCGATAAATACCATGCGTAAATCCTTGGAGGAATCTCGGTGTTTTTCCATTATTATTGATAGGCTTTGGATAGCGTCGACCGTCGATCTTTCTTCAACAAATCCACAGTGGCTATTATCGAGCTTTATTATTTGCCGAAGACGTTCGTTTAAGACTCTTTTGACGATTTTCATCGTGTGTGACATTAGCTTGATTGAACGGTAGTTGTTGCATTCTCGAATGTCGCTTTTTCCTTTGTAAAATGGAACCAAGAAGCTACTTCTCCATTGATTCGGCATAGTTTATTTACATTTTAATTTATTTAAAAGTTTCGATAGCCATTCGCTACCGATTCCCTCCATCTTCGACCAAAACTATAATGGTCCCGCCGTTTTCCCCCGCTTCATTTTTCGATTGCTATATTTATTTCTTCGATTGGAAAGTCCGAAACTTCTTCCTCGAATAGATCAGCTGTCGGCACGATATCACGTGGAAACTGTTTTAGTTTTATTTAACGTTTTCTCTTATCAAAAGAGGCGTTTGTACTAGTGCTGGAAACGGTAAACCCAAGGAGCAGTTCGCCATTAACATATGGGGTCCTAGCTGGTGGTGGCTACCAATGGATGACTGGTAACGACTTTGGAATTTCTGTTGGCCAAAGTACCCTTTCAGAGATAGTTTGCGAGACCATAAAAGCGTTTGAACTAAAGCTGTGTCTGGATTACATGGGATATGGGCAACGAAATGAGAAAGGAGAGCAGTGGTTCTATCAAAAATATACAATACCAGGAAGTAAGTATAAATATCCATATTTTCGATATTTTGAATTGTACTACCGATTTATTCTGCATTGTTATTGGATGGGTAGAGGGTACCCACCTATATTTTCAAAGACCGCGAGAAAATGAGAATATTTTCTTCAATAGAAAAGGAAGACACAGCATAAATGCCATTTTCTATATTCCATTTAACCTGTTTAGTAGTTCTCAAACTGTTTCCCAAACTGTCTTCAGTTTGAACGATGAACGATACGACGATTGTAGTGTTACACGAAGCAAACTTTTGACGACGTCGTTTAATACAATCGTTTGGACGATGATCGTCTTAAAAGTTACGCGATGAGAGCCCAGTTAAGACATAAATTCAAAAGTTCTTTGAATGATCTTTGTAAGGCCGTTGAAAAACCCTTTTTCCGCAATGCTTCGCAGCACTCTCGTTCCATTTCATTGAATAGTCTCCACGTCATCAAAATGATGTCCTTTTATGCCAGTATTCACTTCAGAGAATAGAAAGAAAAAACCCGGGGCCAGATCCCGCATGGTGAGATCACAGAAACTGATTTCTTAAGCCAAAAGTTAGGTTACTAATAACGACAAATACGTAGAAGTATTATAGTGAGGCAAGAACCAGTGGCCCGTGGCGTATAATTCCGGTCATAAGCTCCATATCCATTTGCAGAGTCGGTTTATTCATCTTTATAAAATACTCGTACCAGCTTTTGTCCGCGGATCCATCCCCTAGGTGTTTGAATTGTTACAAATTGTATTTTAAAACTTCAGTACTTTCCTGGCAACGAGATAAAACACGATTTAAAAATATGTTGCACGTTTAGATGCCCACTTTCAAACTCTGCACGCGCTCGTAATACATTTTTTAATTCCCTACATACTATCTACTTTAAAGCTTTTGCCCGCAGCTTCGCCCGCGCAGGAAACCTGCTTAAAGATTTAGAATAATTATTTTTTCATTCTATACTTAAAATACCTCTATATGGTATACTACATTACAGGTTCTGCTTTCAAATGATAACACGACCAGGCTGCTGGGTGAGACGAAAATACATCAGGTGATTACCTTCTTGTCTAGCCTTCATACGAAAAAAATGAAAAGTCGCAGCGGAGATTGTCTTTTTAAGCGTTAGATTGTTCTCAGGAACACACTGGGGTAATAAAATGAGTACCCATCCTGCTCGCGACACAACAAAAGCAGATACTGCAGGACGTCGTACGAATGGTGAATCTCATCAATGCGCAGCAATAAGTTATCGTGGTTCTCAAGGATAATGTCTCGTTTCCCAAATTGCTGATCAACCATTACTAAGGCTACTTTATTTCAAGCGACGCCCACTATTGGCTGTTGGCTTCCTCTCAGCATTAATAACTACTTTGAATGTTTGAGATGTTCCTTTAAGGGGGTATTCTGGTCTACAGGCAAAAAATATTTTAACTAACGTATTTTTGCTAAATATTTATTTATAATTTCAGAATATACAAAACAATTTAACAAAATAAAAGCTCAAAATTTAAAATTTTACAGTGTTTCATAGATTTCAACTCTTCTTGTCATCTAAAACAAAAAAATTGTGTACCAAATTTCAAGTACATCGGTTCATTAGAACTTAAAATATCGTGTCAGTAGAGTTGAAAAAAATAGTTGCGAGTAAAACGCGTTTAAAGATTTGAGCGTAGTTTCAAGTAGTTTAAGTCATATAATGTTGCGTTACACTTACATTTCGTTAATCGGCAATTCCTGCCCCATCCAACGGTCCTTCTTCTTCTTCATGATCAATCATTTCTGCAGTTCTTTTAGCTAAGCGAGCCTTATCTTATTTAGAGTCAGCAGAAGTCGCAGTTCAGAGCGATTCGCTTTGCCCGATCGATTTAGTTGCCGCGTCACAAAAGCAGCTGTAACTCCGAAAATAATTTAAATTTTGAAAAATCCTTTTGAGGACATATTTTTAAGGGTCTAAACTTTAAAGATATGCCAAAAATTAATTTTTGTGGGGGCTAATGCCCTCATTTTTTTGCAGCGATCAAAACGAAAACGGAGAGGTTGGAGTTTACCCTACGCAGGACGTGGGGGGTTCGTTAGAGCCATATGTAGTGCGATGTATTGGTAGATATAAGAGAAGGGGGAAACGTAGGGTTCGGGGGTTAGTGTGAAAGAAAATGGAGTTGTAGAATTACATGCAAAACGAAGGAGGCTGAGAAGAGTCGGTGAATGAAAGGAATGTTTGCTGCGTCCCGTCGCTCCTCAAGGGTATTCTGTTTAATGAGTTTGAGACGGTCACGATGAGGAGGTAAGCTTAGAGGATCGTTCCAAGGTAGACTCCGAAAAGCAAATACAAGAAAACGACGCAAGATGCTCTCAATTCGGGATACATGAACATGGGGCGAACAAAAGTGATTTAGAGTGATCTGGTCATGTACGGGTTGCAGAATTCTTTGGGACCATCTTTTAACGAAGCCAACTGATGAGTTTGCATTATTAATTATCTCATCAATATGTGAGCGGAAATTAAATTCCCTGTCGCATAATATGCCAAGATCGCGGATAGACTGAACAATAGATATATGTTGGCCGTGGAGAAGGTAAATTTGGGGAGGACACTTGTTGCACTTACGTGAGAAGTGAATCGATTGACATTTGGTGACATTGAGTTCTGAACAGTTCTTGATGTACCACGTAGAAAAACTATTTAGATCTATTTGAAGGAGGCTGGAGGCATGTTGTGAGGAAATGGGTTTAAACAATTTAGTATCGTCAGCATAGAGAGAAAGCGCAGCTTAAGTAAGTATGTTTGCAATATTCTTTCAAATGAGTGTATTATAACATAGTTCGTATGCATGTGGACCACCTGTTGGTTATATTTTGAAAAATATATTATTTTAACACTGGGAGCTGTAGAAATAGGGTAGGCACTGAGAGATGTCAACCTGGCGATATCCATTGTCGCAACTATCTTCTACACATCAATTGTGCTTATAATACCTCCACGTGGTAACCGCCGGGTTAAACTTATAAGTGCGAATTCTGACCAGCAGACAAAAATAGCAGCACTATAAAGGGCACAGTGGATGAATTCCTCAGATGGAATCAACGGTGGAAACAATCCCGAAACAAATGAAACCTTATCCGGGCTACTCCGATATATTTGGAACTCAGGCCGGTAAGGATTTCTGCGATTTCGGCACTCACATCCCAGAACGGGTTACTGGCTGTCGGTCCAATTGACCCCCCCGTCCTAGGGGTATCGAAAAATGGACCTGGCTCTCCAAGTTAAGGGTTGTGCCACTGGGGTAACTGCTCGCTCATGGAAAAAATTTAAAAAAAGTTACGCAGGCCACGAATACGGACGGATCTATTGTTGACAACCCATGTAAACGAACTTCGAATATGCACGTGGAATGTTAGGTTCCTTAACAGGCCACGAGCAGCCGAACAACAAGCGGAGGCCTTAGAGTGCTGCAAAGCAGACCTAACCACCATCCAAGAAATGCGATGGAATGGGCCGGGAAAAAAGAGCATGAAAAACTGCGAAATCTACTACGACGATTATTATCGATGGCAAAACCAGCGGCTATTTGTATGCGGATTTGTTGTTGGAGGCAGATTTAGGCAAGAAGTCTTGTGTTTCCGGCACGTAAACGAGCACCTCGTAGGAATCGGCACCAAGGCTAAATTTACCAACATTAGCCTGTAGCCACCCATATCAGTGTGGATTCAGGCCAGAAAAGTCCACCATCTATTCACACTACGGCAGATCTTGGAGAAAACCCCATGAGCTTCCGATGATACACAACACCTATTTATTGAATTCAAGGCCGCGTAAGACAGCATCTACGGAGACGAGCTATACAGGGCAATGTCAGGTTTTGGTATCCCTCCCAAACTCGTCCGTCTGTGCAGGATGACGATGGAGAATGCACTCTGCTCCATCAACGTCCTTTGATGTCCAGAAAGGATTAAGACAAGGTGATGCGCTGTCATGCGATTTTTTTAACATTGTACTATTCGAAAGAAAAGTGCAAAACTCACGAGCAAACACAAGAGGCACTATCTTTCAAAAGTCCGTCCAACTACTCGCATACGCTGACGATATTGACATAATCGGGAGAAAGCAGCGTGATGTCAGTGGCGCTTTCGCGAGTATTGAGACTGAAGCGGCGAAAATGGGTTTAGCGGTCAATGAGGGCAAGACCAAGTATATGCTGTCAAGCAAAAAGGACAACCAACACCGACGTCTCGGGCAGAACCTTACCCTCGACAGATATAACTTTGAGGTAGTTAAGGACTTTGTCTACCTAGGCTCCGCTATAAATACAGACAACGACACCAGCGCTGAAATCAAACGAAGAATAACTCTTGCCAATTTCTTTGGGCTAAGAAGGCAATTGAGTAGCAAAGCCCTCTTCCGGACAACAAAAGTCACCCTTTATAAGACCTCAATAATTCCGGTCCTGCTCTATGGCGCTGAGGCATAGACATTATCAAAAATGGATGAGGGTGTTTTTGGTTGTTTCGAGAGAAAAATTCTTCGGGCGATCTTCGGTCCCGTCTGCATTGAAGGAGAATGGAGGAGGAGATACAACAATGAACTCTACGGACTGTATAGCGACATCGAAATAACCAGAAGAGTGAAGATCCAAAGACTGAGATGGCTTCGAATCCGCTCTCGAGGAGCAGCGCAGTAGAGCAAGGCCAAGACTCAGGTGGCGCACGCAAGTGGAAGGGGACCTCAGCCAACTTAGCGTGTGAAACTGGAGGCAGCTAGCACAAGATCGAGCTAGCTGGAGACGCTTGTTGATTGAGGTCCAGGTCCACACCGGACTGTAGCGCCATCTAAGGTAAAGAAAGTTACACTGATAGCTTTGAAGAGCTTACAAAATTTAAAGAAACTCAGTATTATATTTTCGCGATACGAAGTGGATAGATTTACGGTTGACCAACTTTTAGAAATATTTCAAAGTTACTGTGTTGTCGAAGCGGTCCGAATCTTGAAAAGAAATCTCAGTCGATTTAATGCAACTGGAGCTGGTACCCAAGTTTGTGAAAACAGTTCGTAAGATTGCTTTGCGTATTGATAAGCGAATATATTTTGTGTGCAGCTGTCGCCGAAACTCTGCCTACCTCAACACAACAGAGATCTCAGAAACTGAACATAGTCATACCGTCAAAACCCTAGACTTGTTTCCAACCTCTCACCCTGATAAGTACACTGTTGCACTGATGTACTCTCACCTCTAGGCTCGTCGGACCATTGTGTCATATCAGCTCAATTCTCGTACATTGACCACACAGTTAGAGAAAGAATTCCTAAAAGAACAGTATGGCAATATGAGAAAGCCAATTGTAGCGGACTTAACACCTTCTTTAGAATTTTAACTGGTCGTTATGTTGCCTCGATAATGACCTGGATGCCGCTGCTGATATGATCACAGACACTATTCTCTTTGGAATGAGATCCTTTATTCCTCTCCGGATAAAGAGTATCAGACCAAAGGAAAAGGCGTAGTACGACTCGAGCTGTAAAGAGGCTGTCAGGTTGAGAGAAATGTTTTTTGGGCCCTATAAGACCAACCCGACAGAGGAAAATCGGAAAACATTTAAACGAGCCAGGAATGACTGCAACACCTTTCTTAAGCGTGTAAAATTTCTATACGACCAAAAATTGAGGCAAATGACTCTCTTCTTCAATGGATTAGAAATTACCTTTCGGAACGTTCAATTCAAGTTGTCTTGGATGGTTTCAAGTCTGATATTCACAAAATGAATGCTGGTTTGCCCCTATGCTCTGTTCTGTCTCCGACCTCCGACACTCTTTTTGATTTTTATCAAATATCTCTTATCTGCTACTTCTAATCCAATATATTCCTTTGCTGACGACAGCAGTCGTTGCTTCTCATACTCGTTTCCGAACTCACGGCCTGTAGAACGGGAACTGCAGCGTTTGTTAAATTCATTTAATTCCGATGTTAACAACATAGTCAATTGGGGAACTATCAACAGAGTGGAATTTAATGGTTCCAGAACACAATGCTATCTACTATCGCTAAAGCGAAATGCAAATACCCAGCCATTATCCATGAATCGCACTTACGTCGTCGAAACCAAAAAACTTTCCATTCTCGGTATGACAACCTACGTTGGAATGACCACATTTTCGAAGTCGCCAAAATTGCAGCGAAATGTCTTTGTTTCCTTAAGCGATATAAGAAATTTGTTACCCCCCCTGATCTAGCTTCAATATACAAGGCTTTCATCCGCCCAAAACTGGAGTACAATGCTCACATCTGGTCAGGTGCTCCTAAGACTTCTTTGCACCCACTAGATAGGATTCAAAACCGTGCGTTAAAACTTATAGGTGATACCAATATTACACAGTCGATTGCCACCCTCGACCAACGACGTAATGTCTCTTGCCTCTCACTGTTCTATCGCTATTTTCACCACCAGTGCTCCACAGAAATTGCCAGTAGCATTCCGCCCCTCAAAAACTCCAACCGTAATACCCGTCTCGCTATGAATGCTCATCAGTACACCCTCAAGCCCACTTTCGGACGTACCCTGAAATATCGTGATTCTTTCCTAAGCCGAACAACTCGCTTATGGAATGCCCTGCCGAACTCTGTATTTCCTAGCCATTACAATATTCAGACATTTAAAACCAACGTACATCGGTTACTCTCTTTTCTCCCTCGCTAAATTTCCTTCGCCCGCGCTATGTGCAAACATTTTAAGGGTACACACAAATTCCGTTGTGCGCACGCCAATTATAAACTCCGGAACAATCGCTGCGCAGGTCCTCCTTTGTATTGTATTTGTTAGCATTTATTAAGTTCTTCGTTCACTTAAGATAATATAACATCATCCTTTGTCTATACCAAGCTGAAAAAAAAGTGACTGCCCTTGTTATCACTGCATTACAGCATAACTCGCATAGAGAAAATTATTAAATAAAAGTTTAAAAACATTTCTTTTTACATTTTTGTTATAAGTTTTTTTTTTTATTTCAAATTAAATTTATAATTAGTCATTTTCTTAAATACTGTAAAGACTTAGCTTTAAAAAATACATATTATTTGCACATTTAGTTTTTCCGTTCATTTATCATATTATTTACACATGATTAATGTGTTTGCTTATATAAACTTATAAACTTTGTTTTGTTATTATAATGTAAAAATAAAACAAAGAAACTTATTATAATTTAAATCGCTGAACAAATCGATATGATTCAGTTGGGGATGTCTACAATAATGACTTAGTTTTAAACGAAAACTTCTTAATAAAACATTATTGACTAAATACGCTAAAAAGATATATGTACTTTTATATTGTTTTTTTAATTTTATTTTATTAAATATATATGTTTATTTATATCCCTGTTTTAAAAACCGTATACAATTTCAAATTTATACATTTTAATTTATTTGTTCTTCTATAGTTATGACATTTGTCATTGACTAGATATACATTTTAAACAAATAAAATATATAGTGTGGATATTTAAAAAAAAAAATGAAATTTTGAAAAATTGAAATAAAAACCTCTTTAAACAAGGCGCAGGAAACTGAAAAAGTTGCGTATTTTCAGTGAAATTAATATTCTTATTTTGTATTCAAAAAAAAAAAAAAAATTGCCAGAAAATAAAGAAAGAAAATCGGAAGAATTAAAAAAGTTTATTTTGATCCCTGTATATCAAATAAATAATTGGATTATACGCAGCGTAGAATCGTTCTGGCTTTGCGGTTTTAAGAGCCCGCTATTTTAATGTATGCGCTCGCAAAAAACAGAATTTCGATTATGGGTCTCTATCATGCATTGAAGCCTGTAACTTCCAGCAGAAACATGAGGCTGGTTACGACTTTTGGCGAGCAGGAAACAACCAGATAACTGCATGAGTAAGGATTTACTCTTGTCTAAAATGGCAAGGGCATGCTATCCCATAGCAATAATCTGGCCTACGCCGTGATTGGACTCGAAACCCAATACGGAAGAGATTAAATGACGTGACAGCTAATGTATTCACTGCTGAAAACACTTGCAAACGTTAAAGGGACAATGATCTTCGCATCTGCCCATGGAATGTTTGGACCCTCAAAAGGCCACATGCAGCCGAACAATACGCAGAAGCTCTTAATTGCCATCATGCAATTTATTGCCGCCATCTAGCCGGACAAAACAAGGAAGAAAAACTGTGATATACCTTTGTACTATGTGATTGCTATAGGAAAAGAAAACAGTGCTTATTTTGAAGAGGATTTCCAGTAAGGCTAGCAGCGACAAAGGATTAACATTCAAATTCATCCCACCTCGAGCTCCTCCTTTTGGAGGCCTATGGGAGGCTGCAGCCAAATTGGCGAAACATCTGCTATTAAAGACAGGTTCACCTGCGACATTAACACATCGAAATTGAAGCCATTTTAAATTCAAGACCGTTCACTCCAGTTTTGTCCGACCCGAATGACCTATCTGCAATGACCCCAGGGAATTTTCTAATTGGTGATCCTTTGATTGCTCACCTAGATAGTGACACTGCACCCGCAAAAACTACTTTGCTGACTCGATGGAAGGCAATTTGCCAACTGAAATACGTATTTTGGAAGCGATGGTCAACCGAGTATTTGAATGAACTTCAATATAGACATAAATGGAACCAGTAAAGGAAAATAACATCAACATTGGCGACATAGTCAGCATCAAAGAAGACAACACGCCAACACTTCAATGGCCCATCGGAAGAGTAGTTCAAATCTTTAAAGGGGACGACAATATGGTTCCGATAGTCAACATCAAAACCAAAGAAGAAATATGGAAGGCACCAATCCATCGTTTAGCCCCACGTTTAACGGAATTGATGAAGGTAACACGAGTTTTACCAAAGCGCCAAGCACAACTCCACAAAGCGAGTCCACTGTAAATGATACGACGAAAACACTCACAAAACGAAGAAAAACATTGTATGTTTCTTAAGTAACCACCACAATGTTATCATTACTACTATTGCCGATAGTCTGCACATCAACACCGAATATTACAAGGTTCGATAATAATCCAGGAATATATTTCGAAACTATTGAATCGACCAATTTAGTTGCAACTGAATGGAAAATCATTGTTTATGATCTATGATTTAATACCCACACAATCAGAGTTAGAAGCACTCGATAATGGAACAACCCCACTTCAACACATATGCAACCAGTTACAACAGCATGCTCTTCACTAGTAACACACTTTATTACCACCAGAAATAGATTAAGAGCAGAAACCAATATAATTTCAAGACCCCGAGTTCCTCGGGCAGCTATTAACTTAGTCGGTAGTATAGCACATACTTCGTGTGGACTTCTTGATTCCCACGACGCAGAAGAGATATCCCGAAACATCAATCAATTAAAAGGCAATGAAGCGCATTTATGAACGGTGTTAAAGAACCAGACTTCCATCATAGATTCCACGACTAACATCATGAAACAGGACCAACTGGAGTCCAGAGAACGCATGAACTCCCTTCAAAATTTATCCGAACAGATCATTGCTCGAATCGAAGAAGCCTCAGAGCAATCCAAGATCTTCCAAGTTTCTACGTCATTGACAATACAACTCATGATTGTGGCAATCATGTGCATTAACAGATGCACACTATGGAACCATTATCCCGCTTCTGCTGTCTCCAGCTCAATTAAGGGCAGAAATCATAACCATCAAAAATCATCTGCCTTTTTCGCAAAAACTATCCTAAGAGCTCAAGGAGGAGCTACTGACAACATTCCACTGGTCGAACAAGAGCCCTTCAACTCATTTAGGCTTATCCCATTTCCGGCAACGGTCAATAATACAGTTCCCATCATCAACCTGTCTATAGAGGTTCTGCCAATAAATCGTCATCGAGATCAATATTTTGCAATGACGACAGTCGAACTTAAAGAGTGCGCCAAGGGCAATGATACACAGTTCTTCTGCGTCAGCAAAAACGTAAAATATCACGCTAGTTCTCAGGCATATACCTGTGAATTTAATCTTTTTAACAAGAATACAGTACCATCATGCGACCTGATACAGCCAAACAACAACATGATATGAACACAGTTAAGCAACAGTGACCAGTGGATATTTGGCACTCCCCTAGCTGTTCAACTATCTGCTGTATGTAAAACAGAAGTCAGTCAAATTGACGTTATTGGCTCGTTATTCTCTCACTCGAAGATGACTGCATAATGAGAAACAATCTAATCACTATCCAAGGGCATCAGATGACGACCAGCATTCTGCATTCGTCTTAAATCAGCATTGGAAACCTCTCTTTAATCAACCCCAACCAGGTGCATGCCGCACTGAAATTAATTTCTTCAGCATTCAACAACACTTCGCTTGAGTCTTTGAATGCTCTTCAAGTAGTTATCTGGCCCTGATACTATCAATTGCCATCGGAATTGCGATCATGTGCAAACTGCGCAGCCAAATGACGACAGATCCAAAGTCTAAACCTGTGCCGCAACCTCGAGAAAAATACGCTGTCAGTGAAATATGAGGATACTGTTGAATGCAATCCCATTCTACGCGGGGAAGAATGTTAAGAAACGCACTGGGTGCAATGAACACCTCACGCAGCTTAGCAATCAAATCTTTTAACAAACGTCAGCATAGCTGGGGTAGCGATCCCTTCCTGACGCACCGTAGCATTATGCATGTTCGATTACTATCTCATTGTTTAGGTAAGCATTTATTTGTAATTAATTATAAGTATAAATGAGGCATTCGGCCCAATAATAAATATCATTCTTACATTGATTGATCAAAGGACACGTGTGAATATTTCATGTCGCCTTTTATTACAAGTTTAAGTGCTTGGTTCATTATCCATCAAGGATAACAAGTTTATGTGCTTGATATCCAATCTCATTTAACAATATTTGAGACAGACTAAGGCAAGAAGAATTGGGCTCCCAACACGTAAGCAAGCTAAATTCGCTATCATAGACCTAATATGCTGGTAACGCTGCCAATGTTTCATTGGAGACTCCGAAACTTATCCGTTGGGTTTCAATTCATGCCGCTAAACAAAAAAGCTCATGCAGTTGAAGAAAAAGCTGGTGAGCTCTACGGACAGAAGATACAGGAAGAACAACATCTTCTTCAAGAGAAGAGATAAGAGCACGAGAAGCGCGCGCTCAGAAATATGGAAAGATTGTACACCAGGAATAACATATGTAGGTTTTACCAACGTTAAAAACGACCTGACAAGGCAAGAAGACTTGTACGTACAGGACTTGTAAAATAAAGAAGGAAACTTTGTAGTAGTCATAGGCGGTGCTAAGCATATGGAACGACTTTTTCTGCGACTGGACCTGGCAGCTTTCCAGTCAAGGTATTCAAAGATGCTGGAAATGACTATGTAGGGAGCATGCATCAACTATTTTCTCAAATCTAGTCAGAATAACGTGTACCCAATGAATGAAATCTCAGTATCATTTGCCCAGTCCATACTTCGCATACAAGATCTTATTTGTTATATTGTGTAAATGTCTGAAACCCGTCGTCGACCTTATTGGCCCCTATCATTGCAGTTTCAGACCAGGAAAGTCCACAATCGAACAAATCTTCACTCTAGACATACATATACTGAAAAAAGAAACTCTGTAACTCCAAATCGATACCCACCCTCTTATCATTAATTTTAGGGTCGCATTTCAAACCTTTTAGAGAGTCGAGCTATATAAGGCCATGTCTAGTCTTGGCATCCCTGCCAAACTTGTCCATCTATGTAGAATGACGATTGAGAACGCTCGGTGCTCCTTCAAAGTCGATGACGACTTTACCGACTCCTTTGATGTTAAAAAACAAAAAGAATTGTGCGGGGCTCATCAAATCGAACATCGGAAGCGCAATGTTTCAAAAGTCTGCGCAACTACTCGCTTACGCCGACGTGAGCGGGAAAATTGGAAGAACGCAGCGGGCAGTCACCAGTGCGTTCGCTTATTAGTATTGAAACAGAAGCTGCCAAAATGGGTTTAACCGTAAATATGGGCAAAACTAAGCACATTGCTGTCAGCACGGAGGGACATACAACATGGAGGAATTGGTAAAAACTTCCACGTCGGCAGCAATAACAGAAAGGCAGTAAGGGACTTTGTCTATCTTGGATCTGCTAAAAATTTTGCCATTTACACCTCAGCAGAAATAAAACGAGGAATGACTCTTACCAATCACTGTTTCTTTGAGTTAAACAGGCAACGATTATCCTAGTCTTGCTTTATGACGCTAAAGCATAGACTCTATCCAAAGCAGATGACAATATCCTCAGTCGCTTCGAGAGAAAATCCTTCGAAATATATTCGGTTCCGTTCGCGTTGACGGACTTTGGAGGAGAAGATTAACCGACGAGCTATATAGCGATCCGTATAGCGGCATCGACCTGGCAAGAAAACTGCGCATCAGTCGGTTAATATGGTTAGGACATGTAGAGCGCATGAACACCAATACTCCGCAAAGAAAGACCTCACCTTAGGTGGCAAGCACAAGCAGAAAGAGACCCAAACCGACTTGAAGTGCGCACCTCGATGGAGGTAGTTTAAGACCGCGCTCACTAAGGATGGTTGTTAGTTGAGGACTAGATTCCCCTTTAACTACAGCCCCACCTAAGTAAGAAAATAAGGAAGTAGATAAGTAAAGTTTTTTCCAGGCACCCACTGCAGATAACGATTTGAACTTCTGTTTAACAATATTTAAATAACACAGTAGGATTGTTGATTTGCTGCGAACTTTGACAGTAAATTCTTCAAAAAGTGGAAGAGAACGAAAACATGTTTAACTGCATTTATTGTTAAGTACGTAGATGCTCTATGATTCAGTTCAGGTCACTGTGTGGTGTGTAGTAAAGGACAATAGAAACCTTTATTTAAAGATGTTGATAGAGTTTCTCTTTCCAGAGCTACGCCTTTCCTGTGTTAGGTTTCAGCAATGTTGCGACTCTCATATAACAACGCATATAACAGAATTACCTATACATCGAAAATTCCTTATTCCTTAACATGATTTCAAGAAATTGCCAGCAAGGTCACCTGACCTGACTGCCCTCTATTTGTTTTTGTAGGGCTATATCAAATGGAACGTGAAAGCAACAAAACTAACGAATTTAAATGATTTTGGGCGCAACCCGCTCGGCAGTTATAAACAACATATTGAAATTGTAAAACGTTACACATACGTCACCGAGAGTGGATGACATTTGTATTTCAAACTTTATAAAATAGATTCATCTTCCACTTAAATCATATGAATAAGATAAAAGATTCTTTAGTTTCACAATAGATCAGAAATAATCAGTTACCCTGTACTAAGGGTTATGAAACAACAATTAGTTTCGTATACTACACATTGATTAAACTATTTTCCTCTAAGGAGCAACGAATTTTAGAACTGCATTGGAAATTTTCTAACATTTTTGAGGCCTTATGCAAATTGTAAGCAGCTGCAGAGTTGAAATCTCGAATCGGTTATTTTGTTAAACCGCCTGTGGCAAAAAATTAAAGCCAATAGCGTCTTTGTTAATCAAATTGTTATAGTAACTTGGCTCTAGGGGAGGGTCATACATACTAGTCAATTTAAATGCCAAAAGAAGACAAGAAACGCGATACTGAAAGTATTACTTGAAATAAACCAAGAGGTACAATATAGCATTTGAAAATGAATTTTCAAAAACCGATTTAACTTTTAGAAGGGCATTTAAAGAAAAATTTCCCTTCTCCAATCATTATAGGTACATGGCTGTCAATAGATTAACATACTGTTAGTCAAATTCATCCTACGGAAGTCATTCGTTTCAAGAGAAAGTTAGCTTTTATTGAGTGGCTCCAACAATTAAGTTTAAATTTACTGTCACCATGAAACCGTTTGTTCGATCATGAGCGCAGGCAAACAAAGGTAAAAGAATGTGTCAAAACGTAAAACAAAGAGATCCAAATACATAAGGAGAGAATCTTCGTATAAGATATAAGATTAAGTAAAAGCTGAGATATGAATCAAAACTTTTGGGCACACGATCAAAAAAATCTAAATCAAATCTAAATATGCGACTAGAATTTTAGAAACAAAAAGGTTCGTGTTGCAGTTACCTGCCGAATGAGTTTTTTTTTTAAATAGTTGGAAATGATCTGGTACATTCAATGTATCCACAATATAACTTTTAGTATGTATCTCACCCATTTAACATAACGGATAATATCAATCATTTTATGTAAAACAACAATATCATTGGGAGTGCGTCTTTGGTTGATACTGAGAGGTGTCAGCCTGTTGAAATCCAGTGTTGCAATTGTTTCTACACATCAATTGTGCTTATTTTACTTCCACGTTGTAACTGTCGGGTGCTGGTCGATGTCCATCCGGACTCGACTTTCTAAACTTTTAAGCGCGAGTGCTGACCAGCAGACAAAAGTAGCAGCATTATAAACGGGATAGCGGATGAATTCCCCAAATGAAATCAACGGTGAAGTAAAATCAATCAACAAATGGGACCTAATCCGGGCTTCTAGGACATATTTGGAACTTAGGTCGGTAAGTACAATACTTCCGAGACCAAGTCAGCCTCCTGGAAAACAGACGATGGCGGATGAACACTTTATGGACCAGCGGCAACGCTCACATCCCCGAATGGGTTACTGGTTTCGGTCTTACCGACCCCTGGTCCTAGGCGTATCAACAAAGGAACTGGCCCTCCAGGTTGGGGGCTGGGCCGCCAGGGTACCTGCCCGGCAATGGTAAAAAGGTGTAAGTTACGAAGCAATTACAAAGCTCGGATATGGATGGATCTACTGTTGACAACCCATGGAACGAAATCAAGGACCACGAACTTCGGATATGCGCCATGCAGCCGAACAACCAGCAAAGACCCTAGACACTATCGCCATCCAAGAACTGGAATAGGTTGGGCTGGGGAAAAAGGGAATGAACAACTGTGACATTTCCTACAGCGATTGTTATCGACGGCAAAAGCAGCGTCTATTTGAATCCAGATCTGTTGTTAAAGGCAGACTAAGGCAAGAAGTCTTGAGTGTCCGACATGTGGACGAGCGCCTCGTAGCAATCCGTATCAAGGCTAAATTTTCAAACATTAGTCTTATATGCGCGCAAGCTTCACAAAGGAGAAAGATGACGACATTTGTCGGAAGGTATAGCCTGGACGACACCATGATTCAAGCTAATTGACTTTGCGGCGGGATAAAATATTGTCTTAGTCAGCACGAGGTTTCCACAGGGAACTTGGAGAACTTCTGATCAATCAACTGTCAACCAGGTTGACCAAATTCTGATTCCTACAGTATTATGGATGTTCGAACGTTGCCAGAGTTCAACATCGACTCGAACTATTTATTACCGCCTCTGATGTGCTGGAGGCAGCTAGCCCAAGATCGGATAGACTGGTGACGCCTGTTGGCTGGAGTCCTGATCAAACCCAGATTTTTGCGCCACGTTCTAGTGACGGGTGGATGTAGAGTTTTGAATCACTTGCCATGTCACTACCCCGCTCCTTATTTTTGGTCCGAAAATCAACAGTGTGGTTTTACAAGCACTAAACATGGCCAGAGGATTTTGAAATAAAATAAAAAAGCTCCTCTCTTCGATACATATATCATCAGACAAAAACAATACAATTCCAGAAAGGGTTGATAGTGAATCAAGGGCGGAGTGGATATTTTTGACCTGGAGGCCTCTCCCCAAATATGGGTAGGGTTTTAGAAAAATAAGGTAAGATTTCCTATTTAGCACCTGAAGCAGCGCTGTTAAAAACTCAAGAGCATAAGTTTGCATAAAACAGTGAAGGCCACCCTTATCAGCATACGAGTATATAACACCGAAATTTAAAATTTCGTGTTAGAAACTTCATTCAAATACGGTAACCAAGGAGCAGTACAAGCCAAAAGAAAGAGATAAAATTCTTAAAATGTACTTTGAAAATCAATCCCTATACGTGGCAGTGTGGTAAAGTCAAAAATAAAACTCCGTCCCCGTCGACCAAAATTCAGACACTTTGTAACGTCGCGTTCAGCTGTTTGGGTGATTTAAAAGATGATTTACACATTTGATATTGTCGCTTGATAAGCCTCGTCATGTTTAATAAGCCCGATACATTCTTACTGGTGAATCTAATGTTTGGGACTTTTTCCATAGAAGTTCCGTCAGGACGTATGAAGAATGATTCCACATTGGTTTATTAAACGGTGTCTCCGACAGATAATAAGACAGAAACATATATGCTCTACGTATTTTTAGCTAAGGTTTGTACGGTTTTTAGGCAGCTGAAATGGAGATTATGGTAGATGGGTTAACGGCAGCTTTCATAATCCTAAAGTGGGTTATTGGCTCTAGAATGTCGCTCTTTCGCAAAAGATTTGCTGTACACCCCTATTACCGTTCGCGAGTCGTGCAAAAAAACAGGCGAATTTGATTACTCGGTATTACGGTTCGCGAATGTGCATTTGACTTGTCAATGTCAAAATACTGGGTAATGTACAATAATTTCCTTGAATTATGGTTAGCGACTCGCCGAATTTTCATTCGTTTGAATGCCAAATTTAAGCGAACAAGAAATTTTTGTGACACGGTTGACGAATTTGAAAAGGTGGAAACCTCTTTATATATAAAATGAAGCAACAACATAGGTAAAAAAATAACAAACTAATTTATTTATAGTAAAAAGATGAACGTTCATCAATTTAACAAGCTGGAGGAGATCATGGAGCAAAACCCAGTAAGTGCCAAAGGACTAGGCAGTTTTGGGTCCAGCAAAAAAAAATAGTACTAATTTTTGGGATCGGTGCGCAATTGATCTTAATTCTCTGGGGCCTCCAATGCGTGAAGAATAACAGTGGCATAAGATAGTTTTCGATTACTTCAGTGCTACAAGTTATTCTGCAGCCTTTCATTTCAGGTATGGTTAGATTATAAACTGAAATTAAAAAAGAAGATCGCCAAAAACAAAAAAGATTCCGTTTCAATTAGAACATGCTGTCGATTGCTTACTTAGTCTTCAGCATGCTGCTAATCCTAGTGGGCCTTTTTTTTGGTACGAGCACAAGCAACTCAGCGAGGGATGAAATGATGTCCGAAGATGAAAAAACTATAAGGATTAGGATTGTCCCTTATAGATATTTCTCCTTATTCTATAAATCAACACTACTAATCATTTTGCTATTTTCTACTGTAAGTTACAAAACAAAAAAAATCAAACATTCAAAACAGACAACGAATTTTTCTGACATTTGAGTTGCTGTCAATTTTCTGTTTTCTTTTGGCGTGGCAGCAATGGTTTTCAGGCGAATCAACAAACTCGCTAACCATAATACCGAGTAAAGAAAGAATCGCCGAGACTATCAACTATCAACTATCAACTCGCAGTTTCGGCGATTCGCGAACGGCAATAGGGGTGGTAAAGAGCATACATTGACTAGAACTCAAAAACGACTATAAACAACACTTGCTGCTTTATAAAGACTGCAAACAGTCCCTCCGAAACCTTTAACGTTAAAAATGTAGGAAAGGTGATCCGCTTTTGCTGGGTTCGCCGACATGGAAACGGGTTTGTTGATAAATAAGGACAAAAGCAACTATTTGCTATCAAAAAGTAGGTATACATTAGATCGACAAATTAGACAAATCGTCGTAGTCGATAGCTCTATCTTTAAGGTATATTTGTAGGAAGGAACATTGTTTACCTCGGCTCTGCTATCGATCAAGACAAAAGCAGCGAATACAGCGAATAAACACTCTAGCCAATCGCTGTTTATTTGAGCTAAGAAGATAGTGAGGGCTTATCCCGAACAACTAAGGATACTCCATGTACATATATAGAATGTATGTATGTATTTGATCCTGACTACCCTATTCCTAATTTATGACGGTGAAGCATGGACTCTAGTGAAAGCGGATGAAGGTATGCTATGTTGTCCCGCGTTGACAGGCTTTGGAAAATAAGATTCAACGACGAACTATATGAGCTATACGGTGATGCTTGTTAGTTGAGGGCCTTTCTCATCTTCAACTGTAGCGCAGTTAAGAATATCACAGTCGAAGTTTTGTATAAGAATAAAGGGGTCAAATCTGACAATTAAAAATATAACTACGAAAATATGTTGAGTTTAGAAAATGTCAATGGAGTGACGAACTCTGCCTCGCAAATAATTCCAATTCATTATATTTAAATAAGTTTTTTATGTTAGGGTTAAATGATTTTTTTTTTAAATTTAAATTTAAAGCAAACAAAAATATTTATATGTCTAATATGGCATCTTTGTGGTAGCAATTTCAATATAACATTTACACAAGCTAGCTTTAAACTTAGGATAGCTCTAAAAATGTTATTATTTATAGCTAATTAACTTAAATCTACGAACGAATAGCTACTCGTAATTTACTGATATTTGTTTAATTTTTTTTTTATATATCATAAAAATATTTTCAACAATTTTGATACGAATATACGAGTATATCACCTAAAATTTGTTTTTTGTTTTTTTTTTTACTTATACAGTAGTTTACAATAAATATTATTCAATAGATACATAGATATTCGTACATACTTAGGCTGCACAGTTTTTTGTTTTTTGTTTTTTTAACTTGGCACACAAATCAGGATTACAATTTCTACCATATGTTAGTAAGTATTTGTATGTACTTTGTCTCTTTTGGGCTAGGAATAAAGAAAAAATGAAAATAAAATAAAAGAAAAAATGGAAGATCGCTTATTGTGTGTATGTTGTTGTTGAAGGGTGCTCAAGATTTAGATCTTTCTAAATTTCCGCCATTTCATCGTCCGTCATGCGGTTACTATCAACGCTGAGGGATGCTTTGACAGTTGAGATTTTCGATACTGACAGTTTGGTTTCAAAGTCTAAAATCGGCGGTGGAGGACTGACTTCTATTGATTTACGTTTGTTACTTGGAGCATTCTCAGAAACCGTTCTAGATTTTTCGCCATTTAGTAAGCCCAGGGCTGAGAGTTTGTTTTTCATTTTTGTCGAATGCTTGGCCGAAAGTTTTGCACTGACTTCAACGGAAATGGGACGAAGTTTCTCGGCCGACCCCACTGTTGTCGATGTGGTTGTGGACGATGTGGTGGAAGATGTTTGGGAATTCTTTTTTGTATTTGGCGAATCGCTTTGTGCACTGGCCTTAGGATTTTCAGGACTTTTTGTTGAGGTGGTTTTATGCTCGGCTGCTTCGGTGTTGGTAATGTTTTCTTGTTTTTTCCATTTCGTTCGGCGATTTTGGAACCATATTTTGACCTGAAAATAGAAAAAGAAAATATCAGTATTAATTAATCAATGTATTATTATTTTTTTGGGAAAGTATAAGGGGAAAAAAGGGGTTTCGAATAAGAGGTTTCGTTTTGATTTAATAAAAAAACAACTATTTTTTACCAAATAAGATTTGATTTTAATTTGAATCGATAAATGAAGGCTTGCTATCAAGCGGCAAGAGCTCATAAGGCGATAAATCACATTGAGGCACATAAACACATAAGATGAATTCATGAAATTTCCCAAGGTATGCGTGTTCGAGTTTCCATGTCATCACGGATAAACATTCATACATCAAGCATATTTGGCCACACGTATGTGTATAATAATATAATATGAAAGTAACGTATTTTGGAAGTGAACTACACCGGGCATTCTCTCTGTATAGCGTAGGTGAATAGGAATATTAGTGTCAGAGCTTGATGACTTCGAATCATAACCTAAAGCGTAGTATAAACTACGGGAACAATTTTTGAACTAGAAACCGTATTACGGCAACGTTAAATCGATGTAAGATGCGTTCAGAAAACCAAGTAGCGAAATGTCGAGAACAGGACCAACTACTTAAACTTCCAAAGGATACTATACAAAATATATGATTACGAAACGTGAGAAAATAAAAATGGAGTTGCCAACATCATGACGTTTGAACTCCCATATGGGATCGTAATCGTATAAAAAATGACTGATATGAAAACTGATACTTGTGAAAGTGAAAATCTCAGCCAAAAGAAGTGTGGGATTCTAACCGCACTAAAAACACCTCCTGAATCATAACTGATCAATGAAATATCGACAAATGATAGTAATTTCAGTTTGAAAAAAGAAATCGCTTTTTTTACCACCTGGATACCACACATCAAGAAAGGGATTAATACCTGCCTAGAAAGTTAGATTTTATTCTCAGTTGACATATCTGAATTACGTTCTAAAAACCAATACAGATTCCCATATCCAATATTTAATTTCACTAGTATATAATAAATACAGTGTTGGTTCTAAAACATTTCCTTGTGGAACACCTGCTTGCATTTCTTTAAGTTCAGAGTATGCTTTTTCATAACGAACTCTAAAGAACTTAGAGAACCAGATCTAAGCGGATATGCAGAAAAATCAAACCATACAACGTTTCATAACGTTAGTTTTAGTTAACGTTGCAAAAAATAAGGCAATAGGAGAACGTGTGAAAGCAACAAAAGCATTGTAGTAGAAGAGGTACCCTCACAAATCCGAGACAGGCGACAATCAGTAGTATGGATCGCCGAAGCACAGACAATTGAGCTAACATTTTGTTGATTGAACGAAGAAACTCAGAAGTTAAATCGCCAAAATACATTGAATACGAGCAAAAAACAAAAATATTTGAAATAAATCAAAAGAGTTCTTTAACGCCTTCCTAAACAAACAATTTTCGCCTAATACCATTTCCATGGCTGTCGTGCTCGAAGAGGAAACGGCAGATCTTATAAAATCCAAATTTAGCCAAGCTCTTAAAAGAATGAAGTGTAATTCTGCAGTCGCAATAGGAACACATACCCCCCGAAATGTGAGCGACGACTTGAAATCTTGAGTTTAAGTGGCGTGCAATTTTGTTCAATTTACTAATAAAAGGCGATCGAATGTCCAACCTTTAGGGGTAAACTTACCAGTTTCACTGTATAAAAACAAAATCGACACAAGAAAATGAAACAACTACTGTTCGGTGAAATTTATGTCGCATTCTATGAAAACATACGATTGAGTTCGTGACAGTCAACGACGGAATATTATTCAACTACCTGGCAGTAATGCGACTATAATGCGAGATACAGGTCGACGTAGAAAACGATTCAAAGATTGTGGACAATGATGGAGAAATTGATAGGGTTTGCACAGATCTTATGGGGATGGCAACTAAATGCAATTGCGAATACATTACAAAACTCTTGGGCCTGTTGGCCCCGAAAGCCAGGTTAAATAGAAATTAGCATGCTGGCAGCGGGAATGCGATCAGAAAGTCGTGGATCTATCGACTTATACCCGTGATAAGTCCATGCCTGGAGAGTGGTCATGGTGAGGTGTTGAATAAACTTCAATTAAATGCATATCTCACTGCGTTAACTACTTTAAGTTCCCAGCAGGGTGAAACACTATCAGCACTGATTGAGTCCCCGTAATGCATGAATTTTGAACTACGAGTATTATACTAGTTTCTCTCGCTTTCAATTTGAAATTTCTATACCAAGACAAATTTATTGCCTTCTTCAATAATTCTTTAACATGGCTAACAATTCATTCCGAATCTGACTTCAATGTATGTACGTACGTACATACGTAATTGGGCGATATAGCCCCATTAAGTAAGCAAAAACAAATAACAAAACAACTCCTCACAAAGCCAGACTCATCCATAACGTCAATTAGCTAAACTATTTTTCCAATTATTTTATCTGACTACGCTATCAATGTGGAATCCCCACAGCCCCCATCGACAAATACTTACCCATTATTGTATTCGTTCTCATACCCCGTGCTCCAATCGATTTTCGACAAATTACAGAACCACAATCTACTCAATCATTAATTAGTAATCAGCCAATCTATCATATTATCTACGCACATTAATCCAGCACCAGTTCAATATTTATCTGAGTGATTTGATCTATCAATTTGCATTCTAGATTTTGTGATGCACATCCCAGGAAACTGCAAATGTGTTCATAACACGACTGCACAAATATGTATCTCTGACATTCTCCCACCGCCCGCACATAATAATAGCGAATAAATTAATTAGATACGAAGCACGACAATTAATTGTCAGGGTAATTGAAAATTAATTCAATTCGCCATAACTATGTACATAAAGATTCTCGCTGCTCTTTCAACGTACGTTTCAAAATTACCGCTAATTACCACGAAAAAAAAACCCATTGCCAACTGCCAACTATCTTCTGTTTATACTTTTCCTTCAACTCTAATTCGTATACAATCAGAGTGAATTTACTCTAAAGGAATATCTAACAAGTGACATCCTGGGTTCCTTTGACCTATCTCGCCGAAAATAGTTCACACGAGCTGTATCTGTCATGGCAAATGCTTTCAACTCATTAAGGCGAACACATTTGTCGAAGACTTGACTTCCTCTCCTCGGTGACATTTTAGTCGTATTAAGTATACATAATCCAAAATGGAAGCTCTTAGCTAAAATCCGGCCACCCGACCTCTGTGGCCAATTTAAAGATTATTCATTTCTTTATGTATTCGTTTATTGCAACAGTCTGCGATGTTTTCATAGATAAACTACGAAATTTGTTCTGTGTTTGCTGTGAGGTACACTGTTCGACTGTTCTTGAGAAGATGCTTCGTGGAGGTTGGTTTGGATTTCGAAAAGCTATTTAATTGGGATCATCTAAATCGAGGAATATTCCCTTCAAGCAATGGTCTTCTAAAGTTGCGGAAGAGGATTATGCTGCCAGTATGTCATATCTTTTAAATGAACTCAGATACTTGGTGTCCGTTTGCTTAAAAACAGATTCATATGCGTGTTTGAGAATGTTCAGCAATATGATTAGGAAGCTGTTTACATGAAAGGCAAATCTGTTGAAACCTCTGAAATGAGATGGTGGGAAAAATTGAAAGGAGTCTACATTTCGGTGAGTTTGCGATGGCGGCCTTGTTCGATATAGAAGGAGCCTTTAATAACGTGCTTGAAAGGAGGGTAGTAAACTGTTCCATTGGACAAAGCTCGGCTAGAATGTCAGTGACCAGGGGAACCCCTCAAGGGGGAGTCATATCTCCACTCTTGTGGGTGCTGTTCATCAATGATATCCTTAAAAAGCTTAATTCAATATGTATTAGCGCCACGGCATACGCGGATGACGTAGTCATAATAGTGTAGAGAAAATACCTGAACACTTTAAGTGAGATTATGGGGTTTGCATTGAAGACGATCAGCACTTGGGCTAGCAGCTGTGGTCTCAATGTCAACCCCTCCATAACGGAACTGGTTCTTTTTAACAGTTCCGCTAACATAGCGGAATGAATCAAAAAGGCATATCCGGACAGGAAGGACTGGCAAGAAAATGCAGTAATCAGGCCAATTAAAATTTTAACAGATGTCTCGAAAATAGAGGAAGAAACAGGTTCCGGTATCTTCTCGGAAGACCCAAAACTAAGAGTGTTCATAAGGCTACCGGACTCTGGTAGTGTGTTCCAATTAGAGGTCCTAGGTGACCTTACGGCGGCTGAGCTGATGCAGATGAGATCGGTATCCGATGGAGATATCGCTATCTACACCGACAGCCAGGCTGCTCTTAAGCAATGGAATCAACCGACATCAGCTCTGATACAGTCAGGGGCTGTCGCACAATGCTCGAAGCATTATGCATTCAGAGCCGGGTGAGAAAGTGCTGGGTGCTAGGATACTGCGGTATAGAGGGAAATGAACCAGCGGACGAGCTTGCAAGGAGAGGAGGGCTACACGAAAATGGCGAGGTTGCTAATCTCAAACAACTGCACAGTAAGAGGCACTATCGAGGAAAATACCATAAAGACTGACAGCATAAGGTGGTCGAATCTGGAAGGACACAGGGTATCCAAGGCTCTATGGCCACTTATCGATGGTAAAAGATCTAGATCGCTGATTTAACTGAACAGGGATACGCTTAGGTCTTTAATAGGAATTCTAACAGGACACTACCTCCTGCTGAATCACGCAAAGGGACTCAAAAAAACAGATACGGACATTTGTAGATTCTGCGGCGATCTACAAGTGGTCGGGGATATAACACACATACTGTGTGAATGTGAGGTACAGCCGAAGGAAATTCTTAGAAAAATATTTCTTTGAAAACTTTGAGGAAATAGGCGGCATGGCTTTCAAAAGACTTCTTGGCTTTTGTAAAGAACTTGGGTGTTTTACCAGGGAGATTGTTTAGGTTTCTGCCACTTGAAATTAAATTCAACTGGTCCCACAGGGATCGCGATGGGCCCCTTTTTGGTGCCCAGTGATGTGTCTTATGAAACACTCTGTTTAACCTAGCCTAACCTATTAGGAAGCTGACTTAATTGACTTAACAAGTGCGAGCTCCAGAAAAAAACTTACGACAACGATTGATCGAGGAAATGGAGTGGTGGATCGAGGAATGATCGCTATTTACACATTTTTATTGAGTTTAAGGGTGTATGTGATAGGTCCAACAAGACGATTCTCTCAGAGGAAACCCGAAAATAGTTCGAACGAGCCAGCCATAGCTACAGCGCCTTTCTTAAGGGTTTGAAATTTTAATATGACCAAAAATTTAGCCCAAAAACTCTACAATGTCCCAAATATAGTAACAATTTTTGGTCGCACGTCAAAAGTATAAGAAATTCTGCCACATCCTCCATCCCAACGCCCCTGGAAATATGGAAAACAGCATTTGTATAGCTCGTCCCTAAAACAAGGTGAATCTTTTTCTCTCTCCTTCTACAGACTCAATGAGCTTATGTTCCCGCTTTCCATACTCATGCACACGGAAACGCTGATAAACCGCCAGCTCATGCAATATCTCAAAGCACAATGACCGGCAGAACGGTTTTTGCAACAACAGGTCCACTAGTGATAAACTATAATACCCCTTGATATTTCCTACGTATTTAACAGATTTCGGCATTGGGGCCTTTTATTGATAATGCGTGCGTTTGTAAACGAGCTATTTGGCATCCTTATCAGACTGACCAGAATGACAATGAAGAATGGTCGCTGCTCCGCAAAGTTCGGAAGCAATAACGACGATAGTAATTAAGCAGCAGACGGATCTACTGTTGACAATCTCTTCAAACGAGACAAGGGGAACGAATTTTGAAAAAGCACGAGGAATGTTGAGTCCTTCAATACCACGAACAACTAGCTCAAGCCTGGATATTAACGCAACCCAAGAAATGCGATGGGATGTTATAGACTAAAAGATAATGAAAAATTACGACATCTAAAGGGTATTTCTTTAGAACAGACTAACTTTGATTTCGAACAAAACACATAAAATTTGTTTAAATAGCCATTTACAATGTGGCGCAAAATTAATCATTCAATTTTGTTTTTGAAGTACTTCTTTACTGAAGAAAAAAACGGAATTTTGAGTAATAGGAATCTTTATTTGGACCTTTACAATTTTTTTTGTTAAGTGGAAAAGATGATATTCGCCAAGTGGCTACCGCCAGTGTTGATACACATTTGCGCCCGTTTTATCGAATTTTCCATGTTTTTCCGCAAGATTTCCGGTGACAACTGTTCGCATTCCTGTCGAATATTCTCCTTAAGGGCTGCGATTGACTGAGGCTTGTTGGCAAAAACCCGTGACTTCAAGTAGCCCCAAAGAAAGAAGTCTGGGATGGTTAAATCGGGCGATCTTGCTGGCCATGCCAAATCGCCAAAACGGGAGATTACGCGACCAGGAAACGCTTCCCTCACAATATCCATTGTGGCTCGTGCAGCATCTTGTTGAAACCACATGTTCCCCAAACCCCGCTCATCCATGGCCTGCAGCGTTTCCCAGTATTACCGATGGCGTGCTCAAAAAAAATACGGCCCAATCCCTCATCCCGCGTGGCTTTGATTGCATGTAATGGCTCTTCGTGCATCACACACGGATTTTCAGTGTCCCAGAAACGAAGATTTAGGTTATTGACGTAACCGTAACCGTAAAGTGAAAATGCGCCTTGTCGCTCAAGATGATTTTCAACAAAAAATCGTCTTCTTCGTCGTTAAGATTGAGGATGGCTTGACAGTAATTCTCAAGCGACTGACGGTCAAGAGGCATTAACTGATGAACTCTTTGCACTTTGTAAGGGAACATTCCATTAAAATTCGCGTAGGGTCCGTCTGGTGATGCCCAATTGCGTGGCCCGTCACAGCGGCGATATTCTCAGCCGAACGACCAGTCCGGTGGCGGCCACGCACTGCATGGTCTCCTGTGGTTCCAGTCTGTTCGAGTCGAGCAGCTAAGCGCCGTAATGTTTGCCCAGTTGGCGCTACACGATTAGGAAATAGACGTCGAAATTCACGCTGCACTGCACTAAGATCAACGACCGATTATTGGTCAAAAACATCGACACAATTATTCCACGCTCTAACGGAGTATAGCGCTCCGTTGCTAGTCTGTGTATATACTGCAGCTGTCTAGTTCATAAATGTCAAATATGATTGACGTACGACGCCATTTGCAAAAATTAATTTTGTGCCACCTTTTATTTATATTCAATCGAGAGAATACATTACAATTGATTTCTGACCACAACTTCGGGCATAAGTTTATCACGGTTATTGAATGTCAAAGTTTTCGACCAATTTTCTAAGCACTTGTTGCCGTATGTCCTCAATAACATGAATAATGTTGACTTTCAATGCATCGAATTTTGTTGGTTTGTTAGCGTAGACTAATCGATAAATCGAAGTATCTCCGAAAGAAATAATTAAGAGGCGTCAAATCACAAGATCTTGGAGGCGTATGTACATGCCTTCATCGAATGATTTCTTCAATAGGTTGATTGTTTCATTTGCTGTATGGCACATCACTTTCACATTCATGCCATTCACAAAAAGTTATTAATCATGGCTCTTGAGCGAATACCCTTGTTACGGCTGATTAGCTTAATCGATAAACACAGTTTTTCGATAAAAGAGCGGATTAAGTGACAGTTGATTTTGGGCCTATTCACAGACATTTTGACGCAAACGATTGTCGTTCGGCTTCAATTCCTACGAGTTGGAACTTGTAAGCCTTTAAACCAAGACCTTTGCCTTAAATCGGTAGGAATTATTAGAACACCATTCCTATTCTCCAGATTTGGTTTCCCTTAGGTTTCATCTATTGTAACTTGTGACTGGAAAACAAACACTAAGGGTCAAATGAAGAGGTGGTAACGGCGGTAAATGCATATTTTGAAGACCTCTCAGACCCGCACTTTAGAGACGGAATCCAGTTATTGGACAAAGTGTATTGAACTAAGAGGAGATTACATTGAGAAATAAATGCATTTTTAAAATAAAAACTAATTTCTTCAGTACTAGGCCGAGAATTTTTTATGTTCCCCTCATACACGTATCGATCGTATATCTAAAATGTAAATTGTGAAAAAATAGTGTGGATGTGCAGAACTTCCTAACAAACAAATTTAGAAAACCATCTGAATCTATTTCAACCTCACTCACTGTATTCCATGAAAATCGTCTATTTCCGTGGTTTGTTATTCCATTAAGAGAATGGATAGAGCTACGCATGTAATGCTCCTCTTCAAATTTGATTCAAACCAAGTGGTAGACAGCAGTGTGCAGGAGCAGACATTACGGATACTCGTACGTATGTACGAGTATCTTAACATCCCAAGAGTAGTAGTACATCAAATCACATGGCTCCAATGTTATCACAGCAATTAGTGTCAAATAATATAACGCATGAGTTGATCCTGAGCCCTTTATGATGTTGCAAACGATAAATAGACAGATTATGGGCACATCCTCCTGCAGCATCAGGCCCCAGTGCCAGTATTAGTAGCATCCAAAATGCTCTACCTCTGCCTGTGGTTCTGTGGGCGGGTATCTCGAGTATCTATGAGTTGGGACCATTCATTCTCAAGTCAAAATGGAAAATGGAAAATGGAAAACTCAATAATTAACACTTTGTGTGTTTTCATTTTTGGCATTTGGCAATTAAGTCGAAAATCTATTTATGAATGGCCACCAAGGAGATGGGAACTGGGGGAATGACGATGAAATAGGATGGATGGATGGATGGCATGGCATTTCTATTTGGATTTCTTGAGAAACTTGACATGGCTTTCAAACCAACAGAGGAGGTTAATATAGTTGCGGTGAATATTGTATCTGCAATATTTTCACTGCGGTAAAGACTTTAAAGAAGACATACAACGGTCGATGGATGAACCAACAAACGGGCGATGATGATTACGACGACGAATAAAACGATATACTACGTGTCATTCGCACAGGAAGTTTATGTTTGTGCCAACGCCAAGTGCGAGAGCCCGAATGGCTGAATGGGGATAGAGGATTTCGACTTTCGAGCGCGAGTGCCTGATGGTGATAAAGATGATGATGATGATGTCGGGGATGTTTATAGATTTGATCGATGGGGAAATCACCTTTCGGCGCTAATTGCTTAATTATGAGATTTCAATTAATCGCAGGCCACGCACAAAAATATCTGCGCTGCGTAACGACCGATGAAACGACTGATGAGCAGCCAGAGCTGTAATTTTTGTCGATGATGATTTTTAATTAATTCCGTTATTTTTAAATATGTCTGAGTATATAGGTAGTGTGGCCTTCTCGTACACCACCGGAGATGAGGATTTCACAAGTTACGGATAAGATTGTGTGGTTTAAATTTTCCCTTACAACTCAGTTGAGTCGTGAAACAACATTTTACGGTTGCTTTCATCGAGCAGGTTGAACGGCGGGCAGTGTTTGGATAAGGCGAACACCACTGAAGCCACCACTTCCGTTAGTTTTGATGTCATGCTTAAGTTTATTAATTAATTAGATCATTAAAAATAATGTTAAACGAGGCCGATGAACACAAACATTGCCTGGACAAGATGTAAACTATATGTAGAGTGCATCCAATTATTGAAATGAAAAGGTGTCAAGATATAAGGGGAATGTGATTTGTCTTAGTAAGAGTTGTTAAGCTCTATGATCTACAAAATAGTGTTAAACTTTTAGACCTGAAACATGACAGGATCTAACGTATAGGTAGAAAATCTCTCAAATATTAAAATAAAAACAGAAACACTCAAACTCAAAAGAAGCTCTTGATTATGATATGAGCAGAGAACACTTTTGGAAGAGCCAGCTGTTCGAGCGGATTTACAATTAAACTGAAAGATATAACTAGACAAAACTACACCAATTTATTGATCCAGAAAGGGATGAATACCGCCCAATACAAATTCAGGGTTTGAGTGACTTCTGACCGCGAAGGATCTAGTCAAAGTGATGTGGCTTACCAAATTCAACAACACAATGTTCCAATCGTACGTACTCTCAAATATCATGATTTTTCCTAAGCCTTACAAGTACCCTGCAGACATGCAAACATTTAAAACCAACGTAAACCAATACCCATCTATCACTGTTTCTAATGTTCCTTCGTCTGCATCTGTAGCAGGAAGAAAAGAGTTCGAGCGTGACTATTGTAATTCCAACGATTAGAGGCGAAGAATATGCCAGCATCTGCAAGGAAATGTTTTATACGTTTAACTCGCTTCTTCAAAGAAGAAAATAAAGACAAGGGTCTGAAAACAATGTAACAATGAGATTTTGTTCACTGTGCTTTCGAAAGAAAATTGTCCAAGAAGCTTGGAAGATAATGGATAGTATGACACAGCTAACATTTTTTCTTCTTTCCTTTAAGGAATAATACGTTAAAAAACAACCTTTCTAGAAGGTATAGATATCGCAGAACCAAGTCGGCTAAATATTGACAAAAACGAAATGGTGATGTCAAAAACCGAACTTTGGCAAGGTAATTGCCTTAACTAATCAGCATTCATTTTAGATGGGTAAATTAGCTTCACGACAAAGTGAAAATAGAAAATATATTGTCTATAAGGCTCTAAGATATTTTGAGCTAATCGAGTTGGTTATACTGACAATAACTGAAATTTTGTGTAAGATCGCTTAGTTTATAAGGGCTGCCATCCCAACTTTTCCATACATTTTCGATGGTTTCGGCCACTTTTTTAGGCCAATATTCTTCTTGAGTGTCCAAATCGTCTCTAGATTGTTCGTATAGCATCGATCCTTAATGGCACCTCACAAAAAAAGTTAGAAAGTTAAAAGTTATGTTGTCGTCTTGGAAGAAAGATGTTACAATATTGCTGGCACTTCAAACAATAAACCAAACAGTCATATGTTCAGGATGCATTGACTTCTTTATGTCTAAATATGTACATTTTGTTTGTTTATGTGGCCGCCGAGATGGAAATGTGCTTCATCTGAAAAGATGATTTTTTTTAAGCAAAATTGCTAACGAGTTGGGTCATTATTTTGTTTCGATTGTTGAGTCAACTTGTGAGCTAGTAATTCGACATCTTTATCCAAAAATTTCCTCAGGCTAGTGCGACTGATGCTAACCGAAATTTCTTTTCAAAATTCGCACTATTTCGACAACACAATATCCACTACGAATAACGCTCGTATCTTTTTGTTGACCAAAAACAGAACTTTTCGCTCAAAAATTAAAAAAAAAAAGTATGTCGATTTTTGAAAAAAACAGTACTTTCGTAGTACATTTTTTATTCAATGAAAATCAAAAATAGGATAAAATAAAATCAGACTATTCATTTTTATCATCTGCATCGTCTTAAATTTCCATTAGAGTTTGTGTTGTTCCTGTTCGAATTCAAATAAAACGAGTACGACTTTTAATGTGGGGAAAAATGATTCTAAAAAACCCCACATTTATTAAATCTCCCGTTCGTTCCGAACCAGAACTCTATCTTGTTCCACAGACGGAACAAGACTGAGCTCTCTCAGTATAATTTACAACAATAATTCAAATGACAGTGTTGCCATTTGTAACAGGATTCTTCTGTGGCGGTTGCATTGTACTTGTTTCTTGATGCAATTTGACGAAGCAATTCCGGCTTCGATTTGAGATAATTATAAGAGTCAAGGCATCTATATTTCAAATTACATTTGATGGTCAAAATCACCTTCAGTGTTTCCACATCTATTCGAGTTTTTAAGGCATCTATATTTCAAATTGCATTTGAAGGTCAAAATCGCCTTCAGTGTTTCCACATCTATTCGAGTTTTTACTGACGTCTAAGTTTTGTTGACTGCAGCAAAAATTCGTTCCACCAACGATGAAGTTCCTAGCAGGCATTAGATGGTTTCAACTATCGTAGCAAATTCATTGTAATCGCAATTGGTGTTTTTAAGATGATTAAATATCTAATATGACATATTGCCATGAACACCTTGTTGTATGAATTCGCTCCGTGTTTCCACTATCCATCGTGACGTTTTACATTGCGATTTACAGTACTTTTTGCGGAAAAAACAGTATTTTGGTCAAAAAAGCAGTACGCAGTTTTTGGGTCGAAAAAACAGTACCGTACTGCGAAAAACAGTACGGATATGAGCCTTTATGAAGGAAGTAAGTTTGCAATATTTCCCGCGATGTCATAAATCAAACGATTACGAATAGCGAAAATATAATACTAAGTTTCTGTCAATGATAAAATAACATATGAATCAATAAGATACCAACAAATCGCCCAGGTCGAATAAACGTAAACATTTTTTGCCATTGCTTAATTTTTTAGAAGATATATCGTCTTTTTAGTCAAAATAAGTTATCTGTGGTGATATTAACTATAACTATAATGAGAAGAAGAGATTCGAGACAACTACCATTCCCGACACAATTAAATCGCTCAACTTGACAGCAGTAAGCTCGAGCACCTCACACTCTGTTTGGAAGACTCTTGTACTTTTTGAACGAGGAGAAAGAATTTCGGTTATTATTTGGCTGTAGTATTGAGACGATCAGTGACGGTTTTGACCAATGACAACACCTTTGTCAACACTTTCACTAATACAAACATATTATCTGTCGAGTGTATATTTTGATGATAGATATACTTTAGACAGAGACAGTCTCTTTGATCAGATAGACGATTATGTCGATCCTAATGCGCGAAATTTACGTTCTAAAGAATTACTTTTTCTGTAGTTAGTAGCTCAGCGATTGTTAAATGATCCACATTGTAAAATGGCACACAATTTGGCAAGCTAAACATATACAGTCTTGGATGACAGTTCAATTGCACGTTTACGATTGGGATGTCAAATCCCGACCACGAATTTGATGATCCATTGGAGGATGGAGTTGAAGAAAAGCGATGCCCCTCTAAAGTGTTGGGTTTTGGTGATGTTAACTACCCAAATACGTATAAAACTCACTGTTGCGAAGAAACTAAAAGCCTCGGATAAGAACGGATCTACTTGTGAGAAACCTGCAAAATGAAAAAAAAGCAAAGAGACGTTCAAATTTGCAAATGGAAAGTTCCAACCCGGTACAGACCGGCTGCAGCCAAAAAACTGGCAGAGGCCTCGATTACTATAAAACATATATCACAGCTATTTAGAAAGTGTGGTGGGATAGGTTGGGGAAAAGAAGGATAAACAACTTGACAGAAAAAACAAACAGATTCCATTTGTATGGATTTGTTGAAAGCGACACTCATAGACAAGCAGGCTTGAGCTTTCGACACGTACAATCCGTTTGATCCGTATACAGCAAAAATGAAAGAAGAACTTATAATAATAAAAAAAAAAAATCAATTGTACTGGTTTATTTTGTTTATTTACTTGAATGCTTTTCAATTAATATGTTGTCCACTCTCCTCCATTATCAATAATTGCTTGGAGTCTTCGAGGCATGCTTTCTGCTAATCTCATAGGATAATCTTGAGACAAAGATCTCCATAAAACTCGTATTTTTCGTGATAATTGTTTGACCGTCGAGAACTTCTTTCCTTGGAGCTTTAGCTTCATGAATGCCCAAACATTTTCAATGGGATTTGCATCCGGCGACTGTGATGGCCAATCTAAAACATCGACGTCATTTTCTTGTTTCCACGCATTGCACAAACGACTGCGATGTTTCGGGTCATTATCTTCTTGCAGTTACCAATTCTCATTCCTTCTAACAAACCACCTTTGGGCAGATGGTAATAAAGCCATCTTATAAATTTTGACCATTTTGGGTGCGTTTAAGTTATTTGTAAACATGAACAAATTGCCAAATTCTTGTTTTGAGAAGCATCCCCAAACGTGCACCTTTGCCGGGTGTTTGACGGTCCGCTGGATTAATTTATTGGATTGTGTACACCAGGTGTGAGTGATAGGAGACCATGCCCAAAAAGAAGCTTCATCCGAAAAAATAACGTTGTTCCAATCTCTGTCCAAATTCTCCTTGCCCCAACTGAGTCGTTTTTCTACGTGTTTTTTTGGCAGTAGTGGTTTCTTTATTGTGCTTCGAAATTTAACATTATTGGCACATTATTACACACATTTAGACCCCTTTTACGTAAAATCCCTTGTCCTCCACGTAACGATAGAAGAGGATTTTTTTCAAACACGCGTAGAATCATTTTGTCCTGATTTTTTGTTGTTTTTGGCGTAGACCCACGATCCGGCAAATCATCCACATTTTAAACCTGGGAATAACGGTGCACCCACTTGCTTTTGACTTTTTCATGTATTTAGCAGCTGCTCCGTATGACATTTTCGGTCCTTTTGGATGCGTGCACAAGAATACTGCTTCATAGCGTGATGCAAACGCGACGCTCATTTTAAAAAAAATGACAAAAATTGAACACTCTTTAAATTTTTTTATTCAAAGGATCTTAGCAGAAGTATTTTTTTATCTGCTTATGCAAATGCCACTTCCAAACCGGTTTTCATAAACGAGTTTTGCCGTATACGGTCTTATCAAACAGACTGTACCTTATAAAAATGAACATCAAAGCTCTATTCGCTAACATCACAATCTGATATGCACTCATACCTCCACAGAGGACAAAGATGAAACGACCAATGAATGTTTATATTATTATTATTACATGACACTATAAGTGCAGTTTTAGACCGTGGAAGTTCACCTTGACCAAATATTCACACTAAGGCAGACCAAAAAAAAAAACAAAGAAGTATAGATTGGTATTTATCACCTCACTAGCAATTTTAATGAAGCATATGATAGCAACTATAGTCACGAGTTGCGGAGAATCCATTCAGTTTGAACATCCTTCTTAAATTCCTCAGATCGTGCAAATTGACGATGAAGAACGGTCAATGCTTCGTGAAGACCATGAGACCTTAAACTTCAGAAAAGGATTTAGGCAGGCAGGTTGTGATGTGATTTCTTTAACACAGATGCTGTTCACATTAACATTATAATGACACAAGAAATCAAAGACCAAATTACACTTGCCAATCACTATATCCTTGATCATTGTTAACGCAAGATTTTTGGAGTGCTTTTTGATTTCGTTTAGCTTGGCTGTCTTTTAAGGAAAAGATACGCCGAATTGGTCAGAAATATGTGAAGCAGTCGTCTGAAATGTGGAGAAAATTAATATTATCGCTTAGAGCCGAACAACTGTTTTGCTTATAGAAGCAAAGCAGCAGAGAAAGACAAGTGGAAGGGGAATTCCATTATTTTTTTTTGATAGATTTTTCGAACCCTTAAATAATTTGTACATATTGCGGGTACAGAAAAGTTAGGGAAGAAAGAGATAGAGAAAGAGATTTTTGCAGGTTACAATGACTCGAAAATAAAGAGGTCTGCCGGGCCGAAATAAAAGACGCTACTCGTACTGTTGTCAGCAAAGCAATATATTGGATAAGAAGCTGAGATTATTGATGAAAAGAGTTTCGGAGTCAGACCGGAGCTCTGGGGCACACCAGCATTTCTTTTGTGACTATCAGACTTGAAACCATCCAAGACAACTTAAACAGATTCTTTCTTATCTATTGAAAAAGAGCATCGTCGGCTGCAAAAGAGCCTGATGCCAAACTATGTCAAATGCCTTAGAAATATAAAGTGACACTATTTTGCGTTCGCCAGATAGCACCTGGCTATCCTGGACTTTGGTTCCACTTTCGCTGTAGGAGAAGAGTAAACAAGATGAGTCTTTTTTGGGAACGGGCTGGACAAATGCACAAAGAGTAGAAAAGCTTACGCAGTAGTTTTGCAGCGTGAAATAGACACGAGTGAGAAAGTGGACTTATCCAAAGCACAGTCTGAAATACTAAATTGGCCTTATCTAAAGAGTTGAATCTCATTACAAATGAGTGTTGGAATGGATGATGAGACAGAATTTTTTTATGTTTTTAACGAACGGCCACCAATTTTCACAACTTTGGGACATTGTTTAAGAAAAGCGGCGTTCTGGGTTCGTTTAAGTTCTTTTCGGTAGGTTCGGTCTCGTGGGATTAACAAAAATTTCTCCGATAGCCTCATTACAGCTCAAACGCTACCATGCTTTTTCCTTTGGTTTGATACTTTTCATACAATGAGGAATAAAGGATTTCATTGCAAAATAGTGATTGTGAACCTATCAGCAGCGGCGTTCATGTCGTTATCGAGGAAACATAACGACGAGTTATAATTCCTAAGGAAGCTGTTAAGAAATTTTTTCTGAAGAATTAGCTGATTTGGCGCAATGGTGCGACGAGACTAGAGGGAATGGTACCTACCTATGGTAGAGGAGGTAGTTCAGCAATAGAATAAGCCTAGTGTCGTGTCGCCGGGCATTTGCAGAGAAAATGAGGAGTTTCTTACTTTCAAGGAAGTTTAAGTGGATATGCATTTCAAAAGCTCCTAGCGAGACACATGACCGAGCCATGCAGACCTGAGCCCTATGTGCCACTGTGCCATTGAAACCAGTACAGTTATCCCCTACAGCGTTGGCGCAGGCGGGTAAGCTCGTTCTAGCACTTCTGCACCAGAGTTAGGGATATGGTAGCCGAGTGAATAGCTTCAATAACGTATTTGCTATCTATAAGGATAAAGGAGAGTAATGCCCGGGTAACGTGCAAACCGGTTGGTATATGCACCCAGTCATTGCCTTTGCAGTATGATAGTGATACACCAACAGCACAGGAGATGGGAGATCTTGCAGTGCGCGATTTCAGGCAGTTGTCAAGGATATTTTGATTCGTTCAGGTTTACCCTGGACTTCTGTGGCACCCAAGCAAGTAAGTAATATTGCCGCGTACATGGAGTCCATTATTAAATTTACACGCAAAGACAAGCTGTATTTAAGCACTCAATTAACAAAAAGGAACTGAAACCATTTTATGGTCGCAAAGGTAGCCTTATTGGTTCATAATAAAATAGTGTCATTCGTTTTTCAAACTAAATCAAGTCGATATAGTCGCAGATCTGCACTCCAAATTTTTCACATACATATGTGTCTTCATGAGGGCCGTTGAGGATATTAAAGACAAAACAGCTGATTTACGGAAACCAAATTGTTCGTTAGTAAAGAAATACGTTAACAAACCTCCAGAAATAAAAGGTTTGGGAAAGAATGTATTTTGATTGTGCTGGTCATTCTTCTTTTTCTATTTGTATCCGAAGATGTTTTGAGGATTTCGTAAACGTTCTGATTATCAAGATTAAAAAATACCTAAATACGAGAGGAACTTTCAAATAAATTCTAAAAGACTTAAAAAATCTACCCTTAACTAAAAATAAAAGAACCATTCCATAAAATGTTCAGGTAAGCCTGTGAACCTTCAAATTATTCCTTATTTTCCCAAATCGAACGGCACTTGTTCTTCACTCGATTTGAGTTCCATAAAAAAATCCAAATAAAAAGTTCTGGGCAAAAAATAGACAACTAAATCACATCGGCAAGCAAAGAAGGTCCCCTCCTCCATTCGCTTTTATTGATCTCAAACCAAATACCACTCTCGTCGTGATGTACTCGTACTCATAGCATGTTTTCAATTACCCTGTCTAATAATAGGTTATTAAGTTGAGTGACGTTCCCTCTATTATGTTATTATTTTCGAACGATGCTTATTGCTTCTCCGTTTGTCTATGTCGGGAGATAGATTGCCGAAGTGCCTTCTATTTTTATCCAAAGCACATTACCCATACCCGAGACCCATATTGGATAGAGTGAAGCCATCAAAGAGGACTATGAATCTTCTTGTGGGTGAATGCCGAACCGAATACAAGTGCCCTCAAATTCAACATTCGGCCTTTTTGAGCAAACTACGAGAATCTAACTATCCCACTGCTGAGTACCACATCTTACTGCAAAAATACTCAAAGTCCTCCAAAAAGGCAACGTTTACGAGTAAATGGCATTCCTCGATGCTATGATATTCACGACAAGTTATGGTTCGAGATACAATATCAGACAGTTTAATATGCGTGTTTACTATTGTAGATAAAAAAAAATACTCGTAATATATTAACATTGCAGTGATATTCACATACGAGTTCTTAGCATTTGTACAAGTATTCGTTCCACTATCCAGATTCACCCGCAGAGATGAGGACCATCAAGACAAGATACATAGATACTGACTCAGACAACAGAGTACAAAAAAAAAGAACAAATTCAATTCATCAAGAGACAAATTTAATTTCCTCCCAACATAATTGTACAAAGTGTTCACAATACGGAGCACTAACAATTCTACACAATTTGTTGTTTATAGTGCTGGGCAATTTATTTATTTTTTTATTTTTTTTTTTGTGCTTGGTGCACACTGATGAGTCGGACAACACTCGAGATGCTCAGGGACGCGCAATAAAAGATGAAAATAATTTTTTCTATTTATAATTGAATCATAGTGAGCTAACCATTTGAGAAGTTGTATATCAATCATCGACGACTAACTTGGTATTGCATACTTTAATCGATTTTACAGTGTGTACTGAAAGAATACATTTAGTTTTTTGAAGTATACGAGTACTCTGTGTCTATAGACAAAATTTGTGTTCTCTTTTTGACAATTCATGCATGATTCGTGACATGTGTCAAAGTCAAATATTTTCAGTTGGATTGCAATTTTATTATGGAAAGACTTTGAGATTATTGAACTTCATTATCAAAATTCATGCGCTGGAAATGTTTTTCGTGCACTTCCGCCATTTGACGGTCGTCATAATCGACCTACTCAGTGAGTAATAATGAAAAAATTTCGCACCAATTTCACGCTATTGGATATCAAATTACCTCCCGTAGGCACAGAGGAAAATATTGCTGCTGTATCGGCTAGTCTTAAGGAAGACCGCTTTATGTCTACTCGTCGTCTTTCGTAGTAATTGGGATAATGGTCCAAAACCTTACAAAACACAGCTCGTCTTAAACGAACGTCTTCGGCAAATAATAAAGTGGATTTGTTGAAGGAAGATCGACGGTGGACGCTATCCAAAGCCTACGAATAATAATGGAAAAGCACCGAGATTCGTCTAAGGATTTACACATGGTATTTATCGACCTCGAGAAAGCATTCGATCGAGTGCCTAGGGATCTCATATGGGCCGCGCTGAGGTCTCAAAACGTACCGGAAACGTATGTTAGAATAATACAAGACATGTACGGAAACGTGAAAACTACGGTTAAAAGCTCTGCTGGACTAACGAGAGAATTTCTAGTTAATGTCGGAGTGCATCAAGGAAGCGTACTTAGACCTTTCCTCTTTAACGTAGTATTCGACTATCTTTTAAAAGACTGCATGCGCGAAGCAAATGTAACGCCAATTCTCTTCGCTGACGACGCAGTTATACTTAGCGATAACGTCGAAGATTTACAGAACGCCTTAGATTCATGGAGAAATGCGCTAGAGAGAAACGGGTTTAAAATAAGTCGTTCAAAGACGGAGCATTTGACGTGCCCATTTGCGCATCCGTTGCGACCTGTTCCGGATATAATGTTAGACGGAATAGTTCTTCCGAAAAGCACTTTCTTTAAGTACTTAGGATCAATCGTTAACATGGAAGCGAAATATGACGACGACGTAAACCACAGAGTGAGTGTGGGATGGATGAAATGGCGGGAAAATTCGGGAATCTTTTCCGACCGAAAATTTCCACTTAAATTAAAGGGGAAACTCTACACCACGGTTGTTAGACCAGCTCTTATATACGGTTCACAGTGCTGGACAATGTACGAAGCGTTTAAAAACAAAATGACGGCAGCGGAAATGAAAATGTTAAGGATGTCTAGTGGAGTCACTAAACGCGATTGCATTAGATCTACGCGTATAAGAGGAAGTCTACATATAAAGAATTCGGTAACCGAACAGCTTGAGGCGAATAGAATAAGTTGGTATTGCCACGTTCAAAGAAGATCTGCGGAAAATCCGGTTAAAAAGGCACTATCAACTACGGTCACTCCAACTGTAAGAAAACGAGGTCGGAAAAAGAATTCCTGGATTTCTCAGATGGCAAATGCGCAACAACGTCTGGGGTTAACCACTGAAGCGATCCAGGACCGAGCATTATGTAGACGCGTTCTGCGGTCTGCGACATTAGCCAACCCCATAAGCGGAGCAGCAGCGATGCAGTAAAAATGGGAAACTCGTTACGCATAAGTTCGTATAACGAGGAAAGAGTTAATAAAAGGATAAGAAGAAGACACAGCTCGTCCAAGAACTGAAGTTGAACAACCTGTCACAGCGCCGAATTTTCGGTGAGTGGATTTTGGAAATAACTAGAGGAGTATCCGGTTTTTTTTATCGAAAAATTGTCTTCAATGACGAAGCTTATTTCTGGTTGAATGGGTATGTTAATGAACAAAACTGCCGTATTTAATTCGATGCACTGTTTGGCGCGGATTATGGTCCAGCTGAATTATTGGCAGGTATTATTTCTAAGATAACCGACTTTGTCAATGGTGGTCGCTATCGTTTAATGATTTCGAACTTGTCTATGTCGATAAGCCAGCATCAATAGCAGCCTTGGAAAAGACAACATTACAAGTGTTATTAGCGAGATCCAACAGAATATGCTCTAAAAAACTAAGTGACTCAAAATTGGACTCTCCCTATGGACCCACTTAAAACGTAGTCGTGGTCAACATTAACATGAAAAATCAAACGTTTGAAAATCACCCATTATGAGGGCGGAAGAGACCTGGGGATAGATGTCCAGCTGTGTAAAATTGACTTTAAGTCGATAGGATCTTTAACTACCCACTTTATAGGCAATGGACATTGTCTCGTCCAATATGATTTGATTTATAAAACCGACTGTTAAACAAGAAAAATGCCAGCACTGTCGGGAATACATATATGAGTTCTGAAGGAGAGGATGGACCATCTGTTGGTACATTTTTGAATCATATGTTCTTTTGACACTGATAGTTTTACAATTTACAAAAACTCAGTTTTATACGAGTATTTTCGCGGTACGAAAAGAATCGATTTGCGCTTGAGCAACGTTGGGAAACTTCTGTCAACATACTTTTCATACACACTGTAAACATTTTAAAATTATTTGGAAAAACAATTCCCCTATCACCGCGTCTAAATCATTAACTTTAGATGTTTATAATAAAAATAAATGAGAACCGAAAAAAAAAATGATTTAAGAACACAGAAAAACGCGCCAGCCACCGCCAATAGAAGGCAGAGAGGGCTCGAAAGATGCATGGGATCAATGGAAATTCAACTTGTCGGGAGACCAACACCACTAATACCAACAACACTATAGCACCCCACATCACAAGCGATCTTTGTCTTCACACTCAGCGAACTCAGCTCGATCTCGTTGGAGATTTTTCTTTTTGATTTTTTCAAATTTCCTCCCCCTCATCTACTCGTATAATCGTACTTATATTCGTATCTAACGGTTTATTAATGAAAATATTTAGATTTGTATTTTTTTGCTTTTTTGGGTTCCTTATTACTTTTGATGATGTGTATGATGTAGAAAATGTCGGCAGCTGAGATTTACCCTCCACTGACAGATTGGGAATGATCTAATTGTTATTGCCAGCAATGGCGATGTAAACGTTCGTTGTTTGTTTAGTCGAAAAAGATTATTTCGAAAATGTTCGCTGGCAATAAAATTCATAAGTACCTGCACTTAAGCAATTTATTTCCCATTAGACAATGTGTTTACACCCAAGCTATGGGTGAGCACATAAAACTGCGGGTAGCACGCATACGGAATGTTGGGGTTCGCCTTTTATTTTTTTTGCTTTCGTGTAATGTGGAGGCGCCTTAAGAGGTTAGGATGGGGTATAATTTGTTAAGCTAATTGCTTGGAGCTATTTAATTTAGTGGTAAACAAATATGTTTAGGATGATTTGGAGTCGGATGACATTACACTTTGTCCCGAATGTGGTTTGATTACCCTTTCAGTTGAAGGGGTGAAATGTTGGAGAGATTTCAGTGGTGGTCTTTTTAAGTTGATGGTTGGGCGGTTTTTGAAAATAACCTTTCCTTTCTCAGGGTTATTTGTGAGATATAAATTTATAAGGGTAGCAGGATATATATAATGTAATTCAACAAATGTTCGAAAAATCCATGTCAGGAGCCAATGGAATTCGAGTGCCGAATGTCAGAAAACACACGGACATTATCGCGGACCAATGCAAGTGTAAATTTGCTTATTTCTCTGTCGAAACAGAGGACAGAGAAATAGTGCACTGTACTTTATCTCAGTCTTTCGTAAAAGGATGAGTTAATGCTTCAGAGTACCAACATCCAAAGGCCGAGTATTTGCAGTCTAATGCAACCATGGGACGGATACTGGTGGAGGTAATTCTCCGCACCATCTTCATCAATCTTTCAGCAAGCATTAAGGATGTTGTGACACGTATGCACACCACACTTAGGTGATTAGGAAGAGCATAGTGCGCGTAAGATAAGTAAGCACCCTGAAGTATCTTCTGCTGTGAGCCAGCAAAAAAGTCACTAACTTGTAAGCGACATCGGAAACTACTCGTTTGGTCTGACGGAAACCATGTCATTTGCAGTTATGCTTATATAAAATCTAACAAAGCTCTTACTGAAGACGCAGGCAGTCCCAAAGAAGGTTTAGGTCCTGACAGCTTTTTCTCAAAGCTCCGCCCAACAACTTTATTGGCGATTTTATTTTCCATTGCAAAAAGCCTCAGAGAGCTCACAGAAGTTTTGCATTCTCAAATTAGCTTGGGAGCAAAGGGCAAGCAAGGTGCAGCTTGGCTTTCGCTACAGATGCAGATGCTTCTTCCCCTTCACCCACTATAAACAGTGTGCGTGGTTCATTGGAGGATTCTCTATAAATCCGATTGCAAGATGGGTGTTGTTACCATCTGTGAAAACCCCGCATAGCTGAAACCAATCCCGAGCAAAAACAATGTATAGTAGTACTTTTGTTGCAACATATGTTCCGGTGTCTGCATCAAATCCAATATGCTGTCCACAAGATCAAAGTCGAAAGAGAGACAGTGCACAAGGTCATCACAAATCCAAATGCGTGCTGTATCAAAGACCAATTTTTGGCTTGAGAGTTTGGCATACTTGGGTATGGCTGATTAAACGGCAATTAAGTATTTTTGTGAAAACGTGTTCCACCAGCTAGGTTGACATACCTTACAATTTATTTATTTTATTTATTTATTATTATTATGTACTTCTAACACAGTAAGAATACACTTTGAAGTCTGTGAGAGATAAACAATTGGTATTGATTAATTAGAATTAAATTTAAGTAATTAAGATAAAGATACATTTGATAAAATTGAATTGAATAGAGTGAAGAGAATTCAAATTCAAATTATCAGTAATTATAGTAGTGTTTACATTTTATAATTTCTGTATATATATTATTAATTTAAGATTTTTACTTAAACATATGAAGTTTGTAAGTTGTATTTGCTTGAAAAGGATTTGATTTGAAAAGAAAAGCTTTAACTCGCCGTTAAATCGACGTGCGTCATTCAGTTCTCTCAGATTACGCGGAAGTGAATTCCAAAGGCGAATAGCGGCAACGAAAAATTGTCTTTCGGATGTTAGGCAAGAGAAATGAGGTAGAATCAAACAGGCAGATCTGTTAGAACCCGAAAACTGGATTTTGTTATAAAGGTATGCCGGTTGCCTTGTTTTTATAATGCGAAACAGAATACCAAGAGTACGAAACTTGACGTAGTTCTGAAACGACGTCCCCAACAAGTTTTTTGCCAAGTGTAAGATGTGGTCGAACCTTCTGACACTGTAGACATAATGGATAGTTCTGTTGAACGCTACCTGTAGCTTCCTTTTGCTCTCAGCATCACAGTTATAGAATATTTCACATCCATAAATTAACACAGGAATAACCAGAGATTTAGCAAGAACTTATCTTGTCCTCAGCGGTGTGAACTTTTGAGCAGTCCACAAAGTTCGAAGAACTCCATATGCCTTACCCACAATTGTATTTGTATGGTTAATCCATGTGAGTGTTCTTTTGAATACCGTGACAAGATTTTTTGAATTTTCAACGAATTCTATTGCTGAATTGTTCAGCATGATGGCTTGAAAATAGGATAGCTCTAGCTTCTTTTTTGAAATAACTAAGCATTAACATTTGTTCGGATTGAGTGCCAGTCTATTTTCCAAAGACCAGTTCGAGATCCTGTGAAGATCTACGAGGGCTGGTCAATAAGTCCGTGACTTTTTGAATTTCTGAGCTCTTTACTGAAACAGCAACACTGCTCCTGTCAACAGGCATCTGTCAGTTGACTCCTGTCAAAATTTAAACTTGCTGCGTCAGTTAGTTTGTGTTTGACAGCTATTTTTATCAGACTACTCACTAATTTGAGGAGAAAATGGAAAAAAATGAATTTCGTGTGCTTATTAAGCATTATTTCTTGCGAAAAAAAACCATTACCGAGACCAAGGCTAAGCTTGATAAATACTATGGGGACTCTGCACCATCGATTTCAATGGTAAAAAAGTGGTTTACTGAATTTCGTTGTGGCCGTACAAGCACTGGAGATGCCGAACGTCCTGGACGCCCAGTTGAGGTCTCTACACCCGACACAATCGAAAAAATTCACGATATGGTGTTGGCTTTCCGCAAGATGGGTGCCGCGTTTGCTCACAGTCGACCACAAACGCAATCGTGTAACAACTTCACAGGAAGGTTTGGCGTTATTTAATCGCAATATGGAGGAGTTTTTCCGCCGTTTTGTAACCGTGGACGAAACATGGATCCATCACAACACACCAGAGAACAAACAACAGTCAAAACAGTGGGTTTCTAAGGGTGAATCGGCGCCAAAGAAGGCCAAGGTGGGTTTGTCAGCCAATAAAGTTATGGCGACTGTTTTTTGGGATGCACGCGGGATAATCCACATTGACTACCTTCAAAAGGGAAGAACAATCAATGGGGAATATTATGCCAACTTATTGGACCGATTCAATGACGATTTGAAAAAAAAAAACGACCTCATTTGGCCAAGAAAAAAGTTCTTTTCCACCAAGACAATGCAAGGGTGCACACATGTGCAGTTGCCATGGCAAAAATCCATGAATTAGGCTATGAATTGCTCCCTCATCCACCCTATTCTCCAGATTTTGCTCCGAGCGACTACTTCTTGTTCCCAAACCTGAAGAAATGGCTTGGTGGAAAAAGATTTGACTCCAATGATGAAGTCATCTCGCAAACAAAGGCCTATTTTGAGGACCTCGACAAATCATTTTTTTTGGAAGGGATAAAAAAATTGGAGAAGCGTTGGACAAAGTGTATAGAGCTCAAGGGAGACTACGTTGAAAAATAAAATTATTTTTTTATCAAAAAATCTGTGTTTTAATCCAAAAGTCACAGACTTATTGACCCGCCCTCGTACATTCAAATCACTGGCACAGTTTTCGATAAGTTCAAGAGTACAACTTTTATAAATTTGAATATCGTCGGCGTAAAAGTGAATTCAAAATAACGGTTTCTATATCATTGATGTAGAGTGAGAATAAGAGAGGTCCCAAAATCGATCCTTGGGGAACACCTCGCACTAAAGGAAGAAATTCTTTCTCTGAGATACGACGAAAGTAACTTTATAGCAAAGTGAGACATATTAAAGTAATGACATAATTTATCCATAGGAGTGAGGTGGTCGACCATATCGAAAGCTTTGGAGAAGTCTAGAAGGATCAGAAAGGTAACATGGACCTTATCCAATTTCTCTCTTATATCTTCTACCACGCTCATCAGAGCAGTGGTACAGCTATGTTTTGCACGAAATCCAGATTGAACTGGACCTATAAGATTATTACGTTTGAGATACTCACTTATTTGCTTATGCATAATTAGTTCACACACTTTGGAAAGAAAAGGTAAGATTGATATGGTCTGAATTCATCATCTGTCGAGTTCTAAGGGATTGGTATGATTTTAGCCATTTTCCACTAGAGGGGAAAGATGCCGGTCATAAAAATGGTATTTATTATGTGCGCAATATATGGCAGCAGTAATGGCAATATCGCTTTAATGAAAACAGGATGCACTCCATCCACTCCTACAGCATTTGATTTTACAGACAAAAAACTTTCGACTATATCTGTGCTTTCTATTCTTGTAAAAAAAACGGTGTATCTGTTGAGACAGCGGGGCCACGATTAGTCCTATTTTGATCTACTGCTGAGGCTATAGGATGAATCGATAAGAACATACGATTTAGTTCATTGTTATCAATATCACTGGGACAGCTTAATTTTTGTTTACCAATCCCTAGCTCACGAAGGTTACTCCATAATTTGCGGCCATCTAACTTGGTATTCAGGCGATTTGAATAAAACTGTGACTTGGCAGCTCTTATTTCTTCAACAACACTATTTCTTAAGTGTTTGTAGACTTGTTGGAGCTCGTCTATCCGAAAGCGTTTCCATCGGCGGTAAGCCTGATCGCGTTGTAACATTAAGTTCGTAAACCATGTCCTTGTTTTTTCCTTTACCGTTCTAGTTGTTATTGGGACGTGTGTATCAAAGAGATGGTTTATGTTTCTGTGGATAAACTCAACTTGATCATCCGGTGAGGGCACATCGTAAACGAGATCCCATGGAACGCAATGTACATATATGGTGTTCAAGAGCAGACCTATCTACGTTTTTAAAGTTCCTGAAACTATAATTAGGCGAATTTGTGCGACCAATACAATTGGTATTATCATAGATATGTAGATTCAAAGGAGCCTATTTCATGATAAGCCCAATGTTGTGGCAAAAGCTACTTCACATTGGCATAAAGCCGACAACCAACTGAAGTGTTTTATAGGATGGCACCGAAATACTTAATTTCGTTGTAGAGACGCATGGTGACGCATTTGTGTTTAGAACTGTGTGTGCTTTACATCTGCCAGTTACATGATTCTTTAGGCAGTACAGTTACATGATCTGTATACGATTGAGCATAAACGTCTGAACTATTGAAAACGTTGAGCCAAACAACGTATGGTTACAACTTACTAATTCCGTTTAAAGCGCTACCAGGTCGTTGATGTTGTTAGGCTTACGTATGGACCGACTTTAACCAACCTGGATGTTCAGTGCTGTTACTACAGAAGAGCATGCAAATACATAATCAACCGGAATTGACGGGGCTGTCTAGCTAACCAGATAACAACCCTACTGTTGCGAAGTAAACCAAGAGGATGTATTTAATGTTGATGACGCCTGCTAACTCACTTAGATTGCGGTAAGGTCCGGATGTAAATTAGGGCTTTAGCTTGCAAGCCTCTTCACCTAGCAGATGAATCTGGCTGAGTTAAGGTGTCGAATTTTTCCCAGGCCAGCGTCTCTTTGCGTTTAAATTGAGGAGCATTTTCTAAACTTTTTTGACGAGGTCGAAATCGTTTCCTGCGTTCTCCATTGATGCAAACGAGACTAAAAATCATCCAAGAACTTATCACCCGAAGTGCCTGAGACCGTTTTTATCTGCTTTCGTCAGTGTCAAAGCTTCAGCGATATTGGGGACTGGGATGATCAGTGTCTTGTATAAAGTCTTTTGACTTGCTCGAGAGAGAGATTTCCAAAACTTTCGAAGCCCTTTCGTTTCTCATTTAATAGTCTTCTGTTCTTCATTTATAGATGGCGCTGTTAGTTTTAGCAGTTATCACATAACGAACCACTCTTCAGGAGAGATTTTTGAACGGCAGCAGCTGTTCTATTTAACCAACTAAAACCACTCAAACGAACTAAAAGATTGTGTCCATCATTTCAAATTCAACTTTCGAATCAATCTGATTCTGTAGGTTCATGAAATCTTCATAAAATATCACTGGCATGAATGTTCATTAGGTCTCAAATCAATTTATGCGTAAACACATAATCACATTCCATAGTGCTAACACACCCAGAAGGCACGACTAATCTCACAGCAGATTGCGTTTAACTGTTGTATGTACATACTCAGGCGGACAGGGCATCAAAATTACAATTATCAAGATGCCATGGGCTTCTCAAATCACCTCTTGATTGGAGCATTAATGTTACATGCTGCATGCTGCATGCCACAGGCATTCAGATACTCCCCACTGAAACCAATTAACATATTGCATTGCAGAGTGCATGTTTGACTCCTCAGACAGCTTTGCCACCTGCTACTGCTACCTACTATTTAAACTGTGCCTATTACTAAGGACACGACTTCATACATATACGAACATGGATACGGGTACATTTGTCGGGATATACGCACGCATTCCTATTTATGTATTCGTCTGTATGTAAGATACGGCTACGCGAGTTCATTTAAGCAAACAATATCGCTTATCCGAACCGACACCCAGGACGACTGTGACTGTTTGGGAGGCGCAAATTATCCCGCAGGTGAATCTACACGGGTGCAGATGGCGAACAGCTTGTCTTTGAGTTATGTAATCCAAGTGGCGGGAATATGTTGTTGGGAGTACCATACCACCCAGGCCTGTAAGCTATGGCAGCTCATAAAAGTGCCACCTATAAATGTGTGTCCCTGTATATAACATCGGTTTCCGGGGGCACTGCAATTTGATGTATCTAATATGTAAATAGAGATAGACTCCCATAAAGAAAGAGATCGATGTTCAAGAAGAACGTACGTATACTCGTACATGTAGAACCATCGTGATATAATTGCCATTCGGTGGTAACCCTAGTACAATAGGAGCACAAGAGGGTTTCTCGCACTCTCTTATTTTCCAGGATAACTTCCCGCAATCGAAATTAATTAATTTGATCAAAATACTGAATCTGATGAGGTGATGCTCATCGAATTACCATTCCCATCCAACAAAACAAGTGGGAGGGAGATGGTAATCATTACGAGTATCTTAAAATATTCGGAAATCAATACTTCTGCAGGGTAGTCCATGTGTACGAGTACGACTCCCTCCTGTGCTCGACGACGATAAACAGGCAAAGTTTTTGGTGAGAAAGTTTCTCAAGATTTTGTTGGGTGCTGATTGTGACACAAAAGAGAAATGGTCAAGGACATGATTAAGATAGAGCAAGATATTTTCCACAATATTGCGAAACATTTTGATAAATGGTTTTGCCGTAGGAAAGAAAATATTGAAGGTAGAGCATTTCCCTTAGCGTTTTCTACTTTCTGACTTCTTGACACAACTTTGTAATGTTGTATCAAAACAATCATTTTGTCATATTTCTTACTGACTATATGTTGGACAACCATGGAGGTGTGATCAAAATCTGTAGTGTTTACGGATAAACTTATTTGAGGGCAAGGTACACTTCACGTAGAGGTGTGAAAGCTGAAGGACGGACAGTTTATATTGAAGTCCTTTTCGTTACAAACCTTTTGTTTTAGCTTGGTGGTGCCAAAAAATCTTCCGTTGATAACCTATAAAAAAAAAGTCAACCATTTCGGAGCGCGGACCGTAGAAACACAAATTCCGAAAATACACGTAGGAATACCCAAAACTGTGAAATCATTACAAAAGCGTGGACAACGTAGGCTATATCTGTCGTGTCTATTCTGGTTAGCAAAATGGTCACTACTAGAAGACAAACTCTCAATAAACATTTATTCATGGCTGGGTGCTACCAGAACAAATATGTATTCTGAACGTAAGCACTGTAGGAGAGACTCAAGTTGCGGTGCTAGCAATATTTTTTACTTCAAATCGAGCACAGATGACCGAGCTAAGGCTCTTTCAGAATCCAAAATTTACAATCACTGGTTAAAGATACACTTTATGAATTCTTCGTTAATTTATTTTTATTAAAGTTGGCGTAAGAGTCCGGGAACCACATCAACAGTTGTCCTCATTAAGTGCTATTTTGGGCGAATCGTCTCCAACTGAGCCCGCCATGTTAGCTGAAGTCCCTTTAAGCATGATACCGAAAACTAGGTTTTTCTTTACTTTGTTGCCCCTTCGGTATACATAGATCGAAGTCACTCTGGGCAGGAAGTATGGTGTTCATTATTTTAATTGGCCGTCTTTGTCCTAGCAACCTCAGTTGATAAATTTTGACATTCTGACAAAATCAGTGTTGCTTCATCGTCTTTACAATTTATTCTCAAACATATTTTTTCAAATCTTCTGGAAGCAGCAAGGATATTGTCTTTTGTATTATACACGAAACGTTCCAAAATAAGCGTCCTTTCTAAAAAAATAAGTATTTTTAGTGAGCCCATTTATTGGCAATTATCTTCTTCTTTTATTAACCCTTTCCTCGTTTCCCATTTTTACTGCATCGCTGCTGCTCCGCTTATGGGGTTGGCTTATGTCGCAGACCGCAGAACGCGTCTAGATACTGCTCGGTCCTGGATCGCTTCAGTAGTAAGCTCCAGGCGTTGTTGCGCATTTTCCATCTGAGAAATTATATGCATCAGAACGGTAGGTTCTTGCCTTATGTACTGTCAAAATTCCATGACATTTGGATGAAGCGAAGTCATAACGTCTGAAATGAGAGAACATTTGTGTCGACGGTACAAAAATTTAACGACGACCAAATATTCTTCAGAGTTCAACATTCTAAGAACATCATCAAGAAGGCCAAGAAGACCAACAATTTCCTTCACAACATTGTGACTGATAATGAAATGTGGTGTGTTCAATAAAACCCAGAAGCCAAGTGCCAAGTGAAAAGCACCGTGCGACCCAAAATTAAAAAAAAATCTCGTTTGGAGTCATTGAACTGAAGGCAATGTGGATTTGACTTTCTAATTCTAAGCAGATTTTCGATCAAGGAACTCTTTCCTTCCATCAGGGAATGTTTCGTTTTTACAATTCTATCTTGGTGTTTTGAAGCCTTTGGTGCATCGTATCTTTCGGTTAGAATATCTTGCAGAAGAAAATTACCTTTTCGAAAAAATGACGGATGTTCTCGTTGAGGGCTATCAGATTCAAACGACAGCATCAGACAGGACGTCTGAAAGTCGTCGACCAGTGGAGACAAGCTAGACACCCCAACATGATTATGATGGGTGGGGGAGGACGATCCCCGGATCCCTCAAAATCTAAACGACGATCCACTGCAGAATTTAAAGACCTGCGGGAAAAAGTGGCCCAAGGCACTGATAATTGGCTTTTATCTTGGCCAACGATCTAGAGGATAGCTGGATCGGAATAAAATCAAATATGGAACTACGAGTATATCTGCAAAATCTTCCTTCTTCGTGCCAATACCCCAACTTTCTCCGATCGAATATCGAAGATTAAGTGTTCGGGACTGTAAAAATAGTGGGCAACTCTACCGGCGAGTGTTCCGCTTATTCAATTTAAAGAAATCGTCGAGTTCCAACGGGGCATTTATAACGTTATAAAGAAGGTTCACCATGATGAGACTTTAAGTAAAACTAATGGCTCTTCTTGGCTCTGATCTAGCGCATTACTCGCCTATTCTTGGTGTCCTAGATATGAAAATTTTGTTCATTTACGTATTCACATAGGTGTGCCTTGTCGCACACGATTATTTTTGACGCAAAATTGTCTCATTGTTGTTGAGATTTAGGAGCGTCTAAGAGTATAAGTTAAACGCGATCCGCTGTTAATATCCATCAGCAGATGGACTTTGTAAGAAAATTTATTTTAGTATTTCGTTAAAATGTACCACATAGACGTCGGTGGAATGGCAAATTACGTGACACTCCTGCGGTCGACGGAGCCTTCTGACATCTTTAGATAAGGCGGCGATATTCTCGGCCGAACGAGAGGAAAAAGGTCTATTAAGGGTTTGCTCGGTCCTATGTTGTTCTAATATCTAAGAGTCGTCTGTCTCCTTTCCAAATGTCAAAACCGATTGGACATTCGACATTATTTGTAAAACTGATGTTTCCAAAAGGGTTAAACATTATAGACTACCTTATATGTACATACATATAAGCATGGAAAATCATTTGTAGCGCTCCAGTCGCACACCTAATGGTAACTTAGAACTACAAAGTGTTTTCGTTACACAAGTGGAAAGGGAAAAGAACTGAACAGTAAGTACTCCAATCAAACGTAACTTATAGCTACATCGGATCGGAATTGGTAACATTTAACATCTGACGTGTATAACAAGACCTTAATAGTTTTGATCAACGATACTGCATCTGGTTGTAGAGATCTCCAGTAAGCCAAACAACTATTACGACCTATAATAAGTTCTGGCATTTTCTTGAAAGATGGCAGTAGAAGTACCCCGTGCATGGAATTTCGAATGGAAACGCATCTGGAAGGAAGTACTGTATCTAACCTTAAATTTCAGAGCATGGTAGTTCAATTAAGTGTTGACGAAGTAATTTTTTTATTGGTTCTGAAATTGTCTACTTTTGTGACAAATAAAGTGTATTTGCGGGAAATTTGATTGCACTATTTAGTTCAAAAGAAATCTGCACCTTAAGCACACAGAATTCTTGTTGAGACTTACGGTGACAATGCTCTGTCGGGTACGACATGCAGGGACTGGTTTCGATGCTTCAAAAATAATGATTTTGAACTTGAGAATAAAAAACGTTCTGGCGCACCGAAAAAAATTGAAAATTCCAAAGAAATGGAGGAATCACTTGATCAAGACCGATCTTAGACGCTAGCTTTACTTACTTTAGGTGGCCTACAGTCCGGGGAGGATCTGGGTCTCAATCAACAAGCGTCCCCAGCTAGCTAGATCTTGTGCCACCTGTTTCCAGTTTCGTATGCTTAGTTGGCTGAGGTCCCCTTCCACTTGCGTGCGCCACCAGAGTCTCGGTCTTCCTCTATATGGGGCAACTTTTGTTGTTCGAGGGAGCGCTTTACTAATCAATTGCCTTCTTAGCCCAGAGAAGCAGCGATTGACAAGAGTTATTATTCGTTTGATCTCAGCGTTGGTGTCGTTGTCTGAATTCATAGTGGAGCCTGGGTAGACAAAGTCCCTAACTACCTCAAAGTTATGCCTGTCAAGGGTGACGTTCTTTGCGAGACGTCGGTGTTCAGTGTCCTTTTTGCTTGCAGCATATACTAAGTCTTGCCCTCATTGACCGCTAAACCCATTTTCGCCGCTTCCGCCTCAATATTTGTAAAGGCGCCACTGACATCACGCTGCTTTCTTACAATTATGTCAATATCTTCGGCGTATGCGAGTAATTGGACGGACTTTTAAAAGATTGAGCTTTTTGTGTCTGCTCGTGAGTTTTGCACTATCCTTTCAAGTACGATGTTGAAAAAATCGCATGACAGCGCATCGCCTTGTCTAAATCCTTTTTTGACATCAAAGGTCTCTGTGAGGTGTTTACTGACCTTGATGGAGCATCTTGCATTCTCCATCGTCATCCTGCACAGACGGACGAGTTTGGCAGGGATATCAAAACTAGACATTGCTCTGTATAGCTCGTTTCTATAGATGCTGCCATACGCGGCCTTAAAATCGATAAACAGATGGTGTGTATGGATCTGAAGCTTATGGGTATTCTCCAAGATCTTCCGTAGCGTGAATATTTGTTCGATGGTGGACTTTCCTGGCCTGAAATGGACCTATTAGGTTGTTGAAGAACGGCTACAGGCGTTCATACAATCCGGCAGATGAGATCTTGCATGCGATGTTAAGAAGACTGGAGCCTCTGTAGTTGGCTCAATTCAGAGGGTCTCATTTCTTGAGGATCGGACAAACAATGCTGAGGTTCCATTCATCGGGCATACTTTCATCCGACCATATTTTAGAGATGAGTTGGTGCATGCTCTTTACCAAGTCATCGCTTGCCGCTTTGAAGAGCTTTGAAGACTCCAGCTTAGATATTGCTATCTTCGCTTCATCCAGGTCGGGTGGACGGAATTGTCGGTCATCATCGTCCAGGTTGAAAGGTTCATTATGCCTGACAGCGGTATTTGTTTTCTCGTTGCCGTTATACAGTCTACAGAAGTAATCTTTCCAGATTCTCAGCATCGACTTCGACACTACTACTAAGTTCCCTTATTCGGCTCTACAGACTTCGGTTCGGGGTTTGTATCCGTGGCATGTTACTTTTACCTTTTGGTAAAATTCTGAATCTTATTCCGGGAGTAGCATCTCTTAATTTCCTCGACCGCGCGCTTCTCATGCTTCTCCAGAGAAGCCGGTGTTTGTCCCTCCTTCTCTGCTCATAGACCTCGTGAGCAGCTCTAGTCTTTTTTTGCAGTGCCGCATTGCGTGCATCTCTGATGGCCTTCTTGCAGTGTTGCCACTAGTCTTCGATGCTAGATGCTGGCGGCAAGGGACCTCTTCAGAGACTAAGGGAGACTCGATTGAAAAAGGACTTGGCGATCTCTTGCGGCTGTAGCCGTCTGACGTCGAAATTCCTCACAATATTAGCTTGTCTTGGCGTTGTTCTGTTAGACGCTAGCAGAACTTAGAAAAATATTACAATTCGATGAGTCAACAGTTTCAAAACGTATAAAAACGTCAGGAATGATCCAGAAGCAAGGACATTGGGTGCTGTATGAATTGAAGCCGAGAGACGTCGAACGGCGTTTTCTCACGTGTGAACTACTTCTTTAATGGCAGAAAAGAAATGCTTTTTTGCACCGTATAGTGACTGGCGATAAAAAGTGGATACACTACGATAATCCAAAGCGTAAAAACCAAATATTCTTGGTTCGAAGCTTCTTCTCTGCATTTGTTGCGAACAGCAGGTTGATATTTATTATGACCTGCTCAAACCAAATGAGACTATCACGGGAGATCGCTTTCGACTTCAATTGATACGTTTGAGTCGACCCCTAAAAGAAAAACGACCGCTATAAGTGTCTCTGCTCACGTTTGTAAAAAAAAAAAAAAACAGCGAGAACTCATTCAAGGTCCTAATACATGACAAAGACCTTCTTCCCAAGAAGCTTACCAAACAGAAAAAGCAAACTTGAGGAATGTGTTTCCTTGACCGATATTCGTAACTAAACATCCCTAGGCGATTCTGGAGGTTCCACCCTAATAACTTCTTCGTAACTCTCGTTGAACTTTTGAACGAAGAACTTTTGAATTAAATAGTTTCTATGCCATGTTTACCAGAATAAGATACTCTTAAAGGGAAGAAGAAAATCATGGAAAGGTTTGGTATTGTAGTTGGCAAATGGCTTAGTGCCAGCTGAGTAGAAGAAATCAGGGCCAGATACACGAATTAACAAAATATTGAGCACGCATTAGCGATAAAAACTCCTGAGACGTTTGCTTTCCGACTAATACTTGCATGAAACTGTAAATGCTTGTTCGAGATAATCTTGTGAAAAAATACCAAGCTTATTTTAGGGCAGGATATAATGTTTAGTTGTTGTTTGGCCGCGTAATACAAAACCTTTGAGTAATGAAAGCTAGGGGATTTACATGTTTACGACTGTCTGCAAAAAGTCGTTTTGCGATTCAATCCATTGAAATGCAATTCCAAAAACAAAGTGTGTACATTCCAAATGTTCACACTTATTTTAGAAATGGCCAGTCATTTGTATTATCGAATTTGTATAGCAGTAACCTCGCACTGTCCCGATATAATCCCAACCTAATTTGATTTAATTAACTACAACCACTAAAACCGAGCAAGCGATGCCACTTAATAACCTTAATCACCTACCACAGTGGCATCTTAGCTCGGTGTTTTTATTATTAATTCGATTAAATTAAATCAGCGATTTAGCACATCAGCTACAGCAATGCCAATTCGAATGAATTCGCCGAGTTGCACTCGTACAACGGAATAAAATATTCACTTTGTGACAGGATACATTTTTCAAATTAATTTCCCACATTAATGCCATCGTAAAGCAGCGGTAATACCAATTTGTGTGCCCTCATAATCCTCATCCCGATGCGACACCCACCCTGCTCCATGCACCGAAAAATCCACCACACATACCATAGCACATACAAAATTGCAAATTGAGATCTAAAAATGCGAAATGCATCGTTACGTCGAGTCGGCCATCAGCTCATTATTCTCGATTCTATTTATCAATTCCCGCTCATTAAAAACCGCGGAAAACAGAAGGAAAGAAGGTGGGAAGGGAAAGATCGAAAGAAAAAAGCACAAAAGTTGGCAACTGTCAAAAATAGCATGTGCGACTATGAGCTGTATTCAGTATTTGTACAAAAATAGCGGTGCACTGTGATGCATTGCAATGGCGGGCGGGGTAGCTGCCACCATCAAAAGTACTATTACGACGGCGATGTCGATGTCGATGTAATGCGCTCCTGAATAAGTAAAGCGCTATGTGACTATGTAAAGTAGTGACTAGTGGCGGTAATGGCTATGTTATTACACTGTGATCCATCCTCAGATGTCACCACTCATTAATTACATCGCGCTAGTGTTAGCAAATGGGACTCCACTCTCTCTTGGTCTTTCGCTTTTGTGCGTGTGTTTTCCTATCCGCATGACGTTTTTAATGTGCGCACTTCAAACCAATTAAAATCCACAGAAGCATGAAGGAACGCAAACAATTTAGCAATAAAGTTGAATGCGCTGAATGCGTTGAATGTGCCCCAGCTGCCGAGCATCACCGAGGCATCCTGCTTTTCTCTGTGTTTGTTGTTTCACCATTTCCCCTGAAGGTTGGATGTCTATAACGTTGTCAAGTGTGAAGTTAGTTGAAGTTGCTTGTAATTGGCTTCGTTTATGTGCGAAGGGAGCGAGTGTATCTTTTGAGAAGACCGAGTCGGGGAAGTGCAGGCGAAAGTATGTCTATGTATGAAAGTATGGCATCATGAAAATTTGGTTCAACTTAAGCAACACCCTCTGAAAGGTTTTGGGTCAATTAATTAATTTTAGACTTTATTCGGTGCGGTTAATGATGGAATTATGGATATGCATACTTCATATCGAAATGAAAGGACATTGAACACTACTGTGCATCATCTGGCAGGTGGGCAATTAAATATTATATAAATCTTGAAGGACGACAGCAACCTGTCATGTTACTACGGCCGGTTTGTTTGCCTAGATTTGAATTGCAGATATAAGTTTTCCTGCTAGACTTAATGAGGCAAATGCTAAGAAAATTATTAGAAAATCAAATCTTCGAAATAGGTTTTGTAACCAAGTATGGGTTCAATCCACAAGGCTCACATCGGCAAACACTTTTTCTGACTTCAGCATTCTTTCGGAAAGCAATGGCTAGCCAAAGTGACGATGTTCGGGGATTCCGTTGTTTGTCTTTCGTTTGAAGTGGGCAGTGGGCCGTTCAACTCTCTGTATACAAAATAACAAGAGAAATAAAACATAAAATGGAGATATTAGGCGTTGATGTACCCCTACAAAAACCGTAAGGTCCCACGAAGCCAGCAGCCAGACCCAAGTCTCTCGTACTGAGCGGCAATAGGAAAGTCGGTGGCCTCGTAGAGACATTGGGAAGTTTTCGTTTGCTTTATCGGCAACTTGGAAAGTCACACTATCCGCAGTAATTGAATTGAATAGAATTAAATATGATTTATGATGATGATACGATTTGTTATCCAGTATGACACCGAAGAACTTAGCATGGTTGGCGAAATGGACCGTGATGCCCTTAGTTTCCTCATTCTCAAAAAGAGAACAACCTCTGTTATAAGTCTGGTCAACTGTCTACTGCATTAGTGATTGAATACTTCTAGGGCAGCGTGCGTTCTAGAACAGACATTCAGTGCGAAGTCATCTTTTTTAGTTATAAGCCCTGCTATTACTGTTTCTTTAGGTTTTGTTATGTATTGCAGGCGCCGACACTGTTGACAATTATGTCCGCCGAAAGTCATTGTGTTCGTGGGTCCTGTGAGTAGTTCGATGTCGTTGGAGATTACGTAACGTTGGTCCTAAGCTGGGACCGAAAATATTTTCATACGAGTACAAAGCATTTGTAGATTGCTGAGATATTCATCACAGCAAGGCTTCTTCACGCCTACGTAGACATAATGCGATGCCTAAGTATTAGACAGAATATATGTTAGTTGAGCATTTTTTGTGATTTCAGGTTGGTTCTTCAACCTTTTCGAATTGTATTTATTAACATTTTGCTCTTGAGTTAGTAAAGGAACCACCTGATATCATTGCGAGGTCCCAAGGAATCCCCTGGAATGTGACTATCGCATACGCGGGATTCGACTAGAGTTGATAGTTTCACTTTTCAAAAGAATATTGACAGATTTCGATTCTTTGAAATCCAGATACGAGGGTTGTCTAAAGAGTTTCCGACCGCAACGTTAAGATAGCGGCACTCGTCAATAAAAGGTAGTGAATGCTAGTTACTTACCGAAGTTTCAGTCATTTTGGAGGCGCGATTTTTAGTTGACAGTCGTTTGAGTGAGTCGATGTCGAGTGTTTTTTGTGAAAATGAAAAAAATTGAGTATCCAGCTGTATCTTGTTTTTGAAAGGCAACACGCCTACGCAAATCAAAAATGAGTTGGACTCTGTGTATGGGGACTTAAACGTGGCCATAAGAGCTTGGAAGATGATGAAAGTTCGGACGTCCAAAAACTGTAACCACTGACGATAACATTGCTAAAGTTCACCAAATGGTGTTAGACGACCGCCAAATTAAAGTGAGAAAGATAGTAGAGGTTATGAAAACGCCCAAAGAACGCGTTTTAGGCATGAGAGCTGTTCGCGCGTTGGGTGCCGCGTTTGCCAAAAAACATGTTCGAACATTTCCAACGCTCTGTTGGCGCAGTTTAATCGCAATAAATCCGAGTTTTGGCGCCGATTAATTACTGTAGATGAAACTTGGGTTCACCCTTATACGCCCGAAACAAAATTCAGTCAAAACAGTGGACTGCAAAGGGTGAGCAAAAACTGTTTTTTTCGCCTGGGAAAGTGATGGCGACTGTTTTTTGGGATAGTAAAGGAGTTATCTTAATCGATTATCTTCAAAAAGGAAAAACCATTACGCATTATTACTTGCCAAGACAGAAATTGCGGAAAAACGGCCACATTTGCAGAAAAAGAAAATCCGTCTCACACCTCAGCGGTTGCTATGGCGAAAATCCATTAAATACGGTTTGAACTGCTTGACCATCCGCCTTATTCACCTGATCTAGCCCCTGATCTCGGAGGACAGAGATCTTCGTCATATGAGGAGGCAATCGCCTTCGTGAAAAATTATTTTGCAGAGAAAAACGCCAAGTACTATTTGAACGCGTTAGAGAGATGGCAGCATCGCTGAGAAGTGTGTAGAGTTACAAGGAGATTATGTAGAAAAATAAAAAAAAATTTTGAGAAAAAATTGTTTGTATCATTGTTCGGTCGGAAGCTTTTCGGACAACCCTCGTATATGGTATGTATGTTTATTTGCCTAGACGCCTTTAGGGTGATAATGGTCTGTAACCTATTCTATATATAAAGTTTTTATTTGCTACATTCAGAGCCTCAGACTGCTGCGTGGAGACTTGATACCCTCGCCCGCAGCTTCTAGTCAGTAGCCAATTTTTATATGTTAGCTCGTCTGCATGTTCAATATCTTCCACTCTTCACTGATGAAGCAAAGATATTTAGATTCTTCAGAACAGAGCTTTTTTATATCTTCGACCGTAATGGATGGCTTTATTTTGCATTCTGGCTGTTAAAAATATCGTGATTTCCTCATGGTAGATTGCCACTATTGTCACTAGTTTCCGGCATCTGCTACAGTACATCCTTTTTGAAGATATTGTTATGATTTGGAAGGCGCAATAAAAATCGTGCATTCATTTGATCCAAAAAGGTGCCAGCTTCGTTATTTATTGCCATTTTTGATTCATCTAAGAAGAAAGACATCGAATCTTTTACCGCTTGGTTTCGGTTCAATGACCTTCTTTTTTTGGAAGACACATGATAGCGATTGTTCGAAGTCATTATGGGGACCGTGAGCTAAGGGTTTGATTTTTACCTATTGCGCTCATTTAAAAATGCTTCTGGTTACAGATTTTTATATGTGGACCGTAAAGATAAAAGGTATAAGGTCAGTAGACCAAATATAAGACTCTCGTTGGTGATGTTCACACGGAGCAAACTTCAGCAGTCCACTGCACTTTTGTGACTGAAATAACTTAACGCTGAAGTGGATTGCCTGCATGCGTTAGGATTTTTAGACAGAGAGAGGGGGAAAAGATCTTTAGGCTCAGTGGTTATTTCTCTCCTTGGATGGCATACAACAATAAATGGAGTTTTTAAATTGTTAGTTTATCACGGTTTTTCGCGCAACTTCTGTTTTGTTCATCATACTCTCAACAAGCTTTTCCAGTCCTTAAGGGTCAATGACGTCTTTATCGTTCAGGGTCGGCGCAAGTCCACATATTTAACTTAGAGAAACGCTCCTTACTCAAAGTTACTGCATACAAATTGAATGCGGTTTTGCATATAATTGTTTGTCACGAATTAAATGTTTGGAACAAAGTCCTTAACTTCATCCGAAATTCGGTGCGATGTCCAGAGTCCGCGTTTTTGTGTATTTTTATCATATCGTTTAAAGTTGAGGAGAAAAATTTGTTTGCTTTTCCATTCATTCGACATGTTCTGGCCGCTTTCGATGCCGATGAAGTTCAGCCATTTTGACTATGCTATAGTCGCTTTGTTTAGGCAGTCGGCACCAAAAATTCGTAGAAGCATTTTTATCTCAGAGCAACCAAGCGAATTTTCATCCGCATTAGATAAAGTTGATGCTTTCGCGCCATATACTCGTAAAAGCACTGTAAGGGTAAAAGTTTCAGGTAATGCTTTCTTCGCATTATGAAAGGAACTTGATCCCCATTAGTTCAACGGAACAGCGATCGGAAAGATACTATATTGTTATTGTTTAATTTCGGTGCAGTTTAGAGGATCGGACAAGCGTTGGTGATCTATTACCGGGATAACTTTCATCCGACTATACTTTACCGAGTTTGGTTGAGTTGGTAAGCAGCTTTTCCTAATTCCTTTTTGGTCTTATTCACGCCTTCTCTCGATCAGGTGGACGAAGTTGTTGCCTGGCAGGCGAAAGTTGGTCGTCTCCGTCGTTAAAAATTCTCTTCGGAGTATCTTTCCTATGTTTTTGCACAGGCGTGACTCCATGAAAACTGTTAGATCCTTATCCTTCCATTCCTCAGTTTGATTTGTGACCTTCACAAGAAGTTCTGAATACCATTTCTAAAGGAGGATCTCTTCATGGCCTTGATACTTTTCCAAGCCCTTAACAGAGCGCTTATCCGGTTCTTCTTTCTTCCTATTTTACTTCCTGAGATGCTCCCTCAGTCTTCTTACTCCTAGAGTTCGTAAACAACTCTTGTCCTTCTTCTTCTTGTTTGCCTGCAACGCTTGCCGATACTCTTCTTTAAACCAGCTGTTTCGTTGGGGTGGACAGGTTTAATATAGCATATCAACTACAACGTCTCAAATGACCAGCAATCCATAGAACTTCTCGAAAGGCTGTAGGAGACTCGATCAACACAGCCTTTGCGAATTGTGTCATTGGACCTCCGAGTCTCTTTTTACACCGTCGAAACAGTCAAATATTAAGATACTAGTAGTGTGTTTTGCGTCGATTGCTTTGTGATCAATTTGGCGAGTGAGGTGGTTTTGTTGATATGTACGAGCTTTAAATGCATTTCGGTTGGGCTATCCTTTTTTTCTCGCAAAGTAATCTTTTTCCCAATCGCAGTGTGAGCGCTGATAAGCCCTACTTTTGTCATGAATTTTCGCCTCGATGTGGATTGCAATCAAGCATTGTCTCGGAAGTCCCAAGCTTAAGACTTTTTGCTTGAGTTTTTCTCTGATAACAATACATCCAATTGCAATTACTTCTGCCCGCTGTACGAATCACCATGGCTACATCACAACCCATCCACCCAAATTTTTTCGATTGCAGTGATAAACCGCCTTGTAGTGGTTTACAGCGCGTACATTCAATGTGTTAAGCCGAAAGTCGTTAAGCGTTTTCCGTCTGCTAAGGGCGTCAGGAGTCTATCCATATTCGATACTGTTTGGGTGTTCAAAAAAAAAAACATACACTTTCTCAAGTGATCGAGTAGTTAATTTAATGCCACAATCCCCAAACTAGTTGTTAAGATGATTCAGAGGATAGTAACAAAAGGTCTTTATGGGAGTTTAAGCGTTGTTGCTGTCTTCCGTCAGCCTATAGTTCTACATCGAAAATCTTGCTAGACGCCGACAAAATCCTCGTATGAACTGAGCTGCAAATATGCCGAATACTACTTCATCATTACTTCTTGCTGTCTCGAGAAAACCGCATCAAATTAAGCAAAAGCCGATTAGCTCATCACTTTATTAGTTCGCCGAGAAATTAATGTAAGCCCGAGACGTCTTTAATTAATTGTCACTCAGTGTGCGCGCACTATAGCGTCCTTTCCCATTTAATGCATATTCAACTGTTCCGATAGATGTTCCGAAATTTTAAAATTCATTCTCTCCCCAAATTCGCTACCCACTACCCCCACGGATTTAAATTGCCATCGTTGCTCAGATAATGCTGTACAATCGACAATTTCAAGCAATTTGCCATTGTTGCAAGTTGAGAGGGTTTGGTCAGTTAGTCGGTCGTCGGTCGGTTCATAGAGGGGAGGGAGCCGAATATTTGTGTATCTATGTACATTACAGTGCCGTCAACAGAGGCAAGAGAATGGACATAGGCAACCGCTTGGTGTTGGTCATATGAGGGTCGTGTCCACAATGCAAGCACGATATTAATTGAGATTTATTGACTAATTAGAATAAATTAACATCGCAACAATCTGTGCATACTGAACGGATTGTTATTGTTATTGCTACTCCTGACAGACTACCCGCCTGCCAGTGCATCTATTCATTTGGACGTGTAGTTTGGGGGGGAAGGCCTACATAAGGTGGCGGCTTGAATCGTTGCATTCTAATGGCAATATAAATGGCTTTCTAAGCACTGCTGATACATGAACTCAACGATAATACAGTGGCATACAGTAGTCGTTCTCATCATTTAGGTATCCGAGTACAAGTACTTGTATACGGGTATATCCGCGCCATAAGGGTTGACCGGTCTGACATTTATGTGATAATGCCAACTATCGATATTGATTAGCACCTCTTTTGTGTTAAGTGTGGGGTGGTGACGCTCTCTATCCGTGTACATGTACGGATTTAGAGGGGTGTCGTCATGTAATATAACAACTATCCCTAGAGGGCGAATACGGATACAAGTATATGTTGCACACACTACCGTGTCCGGATCCGTTCGTCGGATGACAAATTAATAACCAAATTGGTCATAAATATTAAGCGGGCGGGGAAAATTAAATTCTCCAGTATTATAGTAACGATAATAACGGTTTCATACTAATTCGAACAGATTAGGTAACCTAATGAAACGGTAGTCCTGGAAATATGCCACTAGTGAGCTCTAGTTAAGTGATGATACGCGCGGCTGAAGTGTTTTTATAATTGTTAGTCATCATCATCATCGTCGTCGTTGACGTCGATGTATTCACTGATTTGACGGTGCTCTAGTAGGGTGAAATACTATATGAGTACGGCTTTGCATAGATACAGAACACCACATAGAAAAGTCCTCGTACTTGACTGACTGGAAAACCGTTTTCATCATACGGCTATACTTGTACTTTTAGCTTGAGGGTTAGTTGGTTGGTTTGGTGTGTTATACTGATAAACAGTTAAGTGGTTCTGTTTCTCTTAATGGGTAGATAACAAAAGTTAAAATTCTATTGAAAGCCTTCATGTACATAGTACTTGTATCTGTATATCCTTCATATCTAGGAGTTGGGATATTTAAATCGAACGCACTTGTGATTTAAGAAGAGATTTAGCGAAAAGTGGCAGCTAATTGGGATAAACATGGAAAACTATTTGAAAAGTTCTCTAAAAGTGATTATCTCCGTTACATGGAAACAAATCTTTGGTATAGAATGGTTTAAATGAAGTTTTGGTGAAATTTGAAGGCAAACTACTGCTAAGAAAATAAATTCGATGAAGGCGAACATCTGCCCTAAATAGTGACAGCGGTTGTTTGTTACTATTTTGCCGTCAATGAACAAATAACATGCCGATCTATATTAAAACTCATTTCTGTAACAATAGTCGTATCTGAGGCGTGTACGATAGTCTTCAATTGCCGATCACTAGAAGTAAACAGAACATTTTTAGTCAGACGCTTCTACATAACTTTGTACTTCAAACAAATGTGTGAGGCAGACATTACCAAAGGAAGCTTGCTGTACGTAATCTGGAAATTATTATACGGTCGGCAACTGGAGCAACTAGAGAAAGATATGTGAACTTATCGCAAGACCTTCCTCAGTGACTGAGAATGATCAGCTATCCGACTCGACTTGTGACTCTTAAAAGCGCTTTTGCTGACCAGCAGACAAAAATAGCAGCACTATAAATGGGACAGTGAATGAATCCTCAAGAAAGAATCAACGGTCAACTAGTGTTTCGGACAACAGAAACAGAAAGAATCAACGGTCAACTAGTGTTTCGGACAACAGAAAAAAGATCTTATCTGGGCTACTCTGACATATTTAGAGCTCAGTTCGGTAAGTCAAGGTCTTTGGAAAGTGGTGATGACGGATGAGCCCTTAATGGAGCAACAGCAGTGCTCACATACCCCAATGGAGTACTAGTTTAGATCCAACCGACTGGCCTTGCAAATGAGGGCTTGTGCTTCCAACTGCTTGCCCATGGCAATAACAAGCCTGGTATATGGACGGATCCACTATTAATAACCACTGCAAACGATATAAGGACAACAAACTTCGAAATGTGGACAGTTAGGCTCCTTAATGGGCCACGTGAAGCTGAAAGTGAAGTCAACATCAACTTGAATTATCACCTTGTTCTGGCAAAGGTATGGATTCGTATATCCCGAACATTGCAAGGGCAAGTTGATACTGTGAGGAAGTTTGACGTCAGACGGTTAACAGCGCAACAGACCGCTAAATCGCTTTTCGATCGAGTGTTCATTATTCTCTTCAATGATGCCAATATCCAATATAGAAGACCATTGGCATCAGAGATGTCGTCTCTAATGTACTGTCTCTCGAACACGGCATCCCTGGTTTGACGACGATTTCCGGCAAGCACGTGCAGATAAGCAAGATGCATACAAAGCGGCGTTGCATAGAAGGACTAGAGCTGCTCACTAGCTGTACGAACATAAGAGGAGAGATGAACACCTGCTTTTCACGAAAAAACAGAAGGAACATAAGAAGCGCATGGTAAAGGCGGTTAAGAGATGCTACTTGAGGAATTAGACGAACCAACAACTCCGTCCATCCGACCTGGGTGAGGTGAAGAAAGACATAACTAAGCCTATGTCCAACAAAGCTACGGGAACACACCCCCTGACGGCCGAGTTCTTTAAAGCGGTAGCCGCCGATCACTTGGTAAAGAGCTTACACCAACTCATTTTTGAAATATGGTCAGATGACGAAGGGAACCTCAGCATTGTTTGTCTGATCTCCAAGTAAGGAGACCCTCTAAACTGCGCCGACTACAGAGGCACCAGTCTTCTTAATCTCGCATACAAGATATTGGGTGAGTTCAAAAACGTCGGCTGTTCTACCTCAGTACGATCTCACATCTTTTTAAATGCGTTTCTGAATGCATTTACTGATCGTCATAGTTGTAGATATGTTTTAGTACAATTTTTCTTTCAAAAACGTCAACTAATTCAATATGTCGGAGCAGAAAAAAAAAAGATATTATCCTTGCTATTAGTTTGATTTTGGATAAAGAAAATGACAATTGGTTAATAAGGAAGGAAAACGAAAAAAATAAAAAATCAAGTGTTCGGCGGATTTTGATAACTTCTAAAAAAGCTAATCCGATGAGAGCCGTGCCCAAAAATATCGGCTTTGTGAAAACGCGCAAAATTCTGGCTCCATTTGGATGCGTGTGGAGACTAACAATTTGATGTCGCTGTGACACAAAATTTCCACTTCTCCATCCATATTCCTAAAACAACAAAACGTAAGATATACTTAGGTTTTGTTTAATTCAAACTTACATTGATTTTAATATATAACGAACGATTCAACAATCCAATCCTTTACGCGTCTTAACTCTGCAGCCACTTTTTTTTGCTAAGTAATCTGCACGACGCCGTCAATATTTTGACGTCTTTGAACACCAGGTAATGCAGTTTGCCTGCGACAGTTCTGCAATGAAACTGCATTATTGAACGCAGGTAATGCAGTTCTTTGTTAGTATGACGTTTATGAATACAGGGATTGTCTATCGTATTGTGTGAATGTCTGAAGCCGTTCGTCAACAACCTTATAGGTCTATGTCAGTGTGACTTCAGGCCAGGAAAGCCCACCACCGACCAAATATTGACACTACGGCAGATATTGGAGAAAACTCATGCGCTTCAGATCGATATAGGTATTTATAGATTATAAGGCCGTTTATGACAGCATATATAGAGAGGAGCCATCCAGAGTAATTCATAGCTTTGGCATCCCAACTAAACACGTCCGTCTGTGCAGGATGACAGTAGAGAATGCATGCTGCTCCATCAAGGTCGGTAAAGATCTCACCGAGACCTTTGATGTCTAAAAAGGATTTAGATATCTTAAGTCCCGTCTCTAGCCAAGAGAGTGAATGCCCAACAAAAGAGATTGCTGGGTCATGTAAAGCGGGTGGACACCCGTGCTTCCGTCGAGAAAAAACATTGAATCCACATCCGAGGAAGACTGCGACTTACGAGGCGCACGCAAGTGGAAGGGGATCTTAACCAACTTAGTGTGCGAAACTGGAGGAAGACTGAAGGTACTGGTTGGTTAAAGCCCAGAACGCGGATTCTAGCACCACTTTTAAAAGAAGAAATAGAAGAAGATAAGTTATGCATTTTAATTTTGTCAAATAAGACCAAGAACGTTTCATTATTCTTACAAAATCTTCTCTAGAATCTGAGATTTTGTAAACTTATTCCTGTTGCCTTCCTCAATAGGTGTAAAATTGTTTGTTCAATGTTCAATGAAATATTCGATTCTCTGAACATTGACCAAAACAGCTCTAAACGGGTGAATTTTTGTGTTTGCCTTTCAGTATATACGGTGTCGTTTGATCCCGCATTAAAAATAATATTTGCACTAGCACTGTTATACCAAGAATTTCCTGTGATAAGAACATCAAGTGACGATTATCTGGCTTTTACTGCTGATAACACTGCATTTTCCAAGGGATTATTCTGTATTTTTGGATGGCCTTCCAGAAATTGTTTCAGCCTCCACTGATGAGCTGCCAGTTCTGAGGAGGTGTTATCACTGTTTGTGTGTAGCCCTTTAACATTTTTTTAGTTTTGTGGATGTTTTTAACTTCAGAATCCCAAAAATTGTTGCAACCTTTGAGACATTGTTGTATTATATTTTTTGTCTCAGTTTTTAGTCAAAATTGAATTAACCTCCCTTAATAAGAAAGTTGCAGTCAATGCTGGCTCGTTTGATTTTATTTTAGTTTTCCCTGTTGAATTGGTATTGTAACATCGAAAAAGTAGTTTTCCCTGTGCCTCTTGAGAGCACAATCCGTATCACGCCTTTTCGTCGCAACCATACAAAATTAAGAAGTCAATAAACCGGCAACTAGCTTTAAACTCAAAGCGCATGGTTTTCTTAAAAATGAAGGAAATTTAGTAGAAGCAGAGAGAATATTTGATGTTTGCCAACAGCTGCATCATATAGTATAGAAGGATACATAGGGTTTTCAAGAATATCCAATACCAATCGGTCAAAAAACGTTTGGTCTAGACCGTATTGGGTTTCGGAAAACTTCGATTGTTCGACGGTTGTAGCATGGCGCGAAATCGTGCAGAAACCAAACATCATCAAAGTCAATGTTTTCAATTTCAGCCCAATTAATAAGGTAATCATAGCATTGTAGCGCTCAGCGTTGACCGAAATTGTATTTGCAGCAGCATTTTCGAAAAAAAATTGAGACAAAGATGTCACCACTCCAAAATCCGCACCAAACTGTCATTCTAAGAGATTCATTGGGTTCTCAACAATCAAGTGTGAGTTTTCATATTCCCAGATGCAGTCATTTTTTCTTGTTAACAATTCGAACTGCTGTTAGGCCTAAACTGAGAAGCCTCCAATTTCTGAATCAATTGGACTTTAAAAGAGAATAATCCGAATTCTTTTTGTAAAATTCTCATCAGGCTGATGCGTGAAATCTTGAGTTGCTTAAATCGATGGAGACTAGATGTTCCTCGAGTACCCTCGGCCACAGTAGCCAGAATGTGTACATCGATATGTGCCGATGACGGGGACCGGCAGCGTTTTCGCAAGCAAGCCAGTTTCATGAACTTTTTGCGCAACACTCAATTTTGAAATAAGCTTGCAATGTTACCCAACATTGTTCAATCGTAAAGAGAGTTATGTTACCGATTGACTGTCAAGACGTCGAATAGAAAAGAGCTGCCAGTGTCAAAATAACAAATGAGTCAAAAAGAAACTTTTATTTGGCCAACCTTTTATAGCTGTCAAAAAGGGGGTACATAGAACATAAACAAATCGGAATGTTAATGTCACATTACCCAACTGTAACTCTACTAACTATACAATGTCAATAACATATTCAAAGGAATCCAAAGCGAATGAATGCCAACGCTCCAGACCAAAGAGTCTTCGATTTCAACCTAGAAGGACAGCGCAGTCGAAGGGGCGTCTTTATCTTAAATTACCTACACACGTAAGATCAGTCGATTCTATGTGCGTAAACCATAGGTAAAAGGTTTTGACGATAAAAGCATTTTCAATTTGGTTCAGAACACGTCCAATACTCTCACACTTTTCACTTCAACGAATTCTATCCATTCTATTCAACAGAATTCATTACTTCAAATACCTCCTCTGTTCAATCCATTTCTAACTAATTCGACGAAATAACTAATGGATTACCAGAAAATCCCCAATGCAATGGAGCAATAATTCATTTCTAAGCCCAGTGCAACGACAACGATGTACGAGTACATTAGCCCACCGCCAAGCACGTCCGAATTTGCGCACATTTTTCAAAATCGAATCAAAATCGAATGCTGACTCGAAAACGAACCGAAAACAGTTTAGCCGCATTTTAGATATTTTCGCCTCGTTTTGAAATAATTTGCATTTTCCAATATTTAATCTGGTCGGGCTTCGAACTTTTTTCTGTGCAATAGATACAAACACGGATCCACGTAGATACACGGTTCCATGGTGGGCCAGCCGTGCAGACTATTAATTACCTCAATGACCACTTCAGAAACGGCAGCCGCTACAGAAGTTGTATCAGTAGCATCAACAGAAGCACGTTAATGCGTGGATTTTATTAAAATTAAACCGTTTGCGGGGGAACCCTCCATCAATCCACAGGGAAGTCGAGCAAAGATCCAAGCAAAAAACAAAAACATATTTACCACACGCGATTATTTGTTTTATTCCCGTGTAATTATTTATAAATCAATTAGTACATCATCAGTGGTACTCGTAGTATTGGCTAGGGGCTTGGGACTAAGGGGGGGTCTATGCATCAGTAGCCAAACCAACTTAAAGCAAAGCGAACCAGCCAACGAGACCGATGTGGAGGCGGAGCTAGTGGCGCTCTTGTATGACACAATGTATCTGGGAAATGAGCATACCGCTGGCTGCCGCTACAAATGTATCGACGACTTTGTGTCGCTGCTTAAAGTGTGAGATAAATGGGTGGGAGTGGGATTGGGAGTGGGAGTCAGGTGTGTGCGTAGCTGGGCAGCAAAGGTAGGCTGGCTAAATGGAATTACTTTAACGAAAACTTAATTTTTCAATACTTTCCTTGTTGTTGTTCTCGTATCTGTGACGCTTGCCTTCTGTTTTCTGTCGGTAGAATTGGAATGACCGCGATAATTGGCCGATTGAATACTGTTCTCGATGGTGTGATGATGATGTTTGGGGAAGGTTCGGTGGCACGACAGGGTAGATCACTGTGTCAGGCAATTTAATGAAATTATTTATAATTTGGCTAACTGCCAACGGAATAATATTTTATTGGTGGTGCTTGTGCATGGCGGTCAGATTTTAAACTCTCAACCACCGGGCAATTGAATTTAATAAAATTGGCCGCGCGTTCATTCACTACCGACCCACCGCCCTCTCATGCACTGTTTCGAATTCAGTTCCCTCGTACGAATACTCGTGGTTTAGTGTGGTGAAATTAATGCGATGCAATCGATTGGATGTGAATTTTTGTAGAAGCGCACCATACGTCGTTCCTCTATATCACACAAGGCCTCCTATGTAGCAGTGTTTGCGGCTCAATTAGATACGAAATATTCACACACAAATAGACAAACATATATGTACATCTAATGCAGTGACTATACATTGTGGTGGGTGTATTTAAGCATGGCTCTGACCACAGAGAGGTACGCTTCTCGGTTCACCTGTGATGTGATGAGGTGATATGTTCTGTGCATTCAAAGTGAGCAAAGAATTCATATATGCAGTAGGGAAACATCGCTAAATGGTACAAAACAGGAATGAAACAGTTGGCTCTATTGCCAATGGAAAATGCTTTCCGCAAGCATCTGTTCCTCCGCCATGCCTGCTGAGCAATAATAATACAAATCTGACGATTTAAAGCCTAGCTCACGTTTTCACAGGAGGATTCGCAGTCGTCTTACAAAACAGGACAAGTAAGAGTCGACTGCAGCATTGACTCTGAAGATACGTAGATAGCTCCATCAGCAGATGAATATTATGCTTCCTGGATTCGATAATCAGCTTAAAAGTGGATGGTACACCTGCTAGAAAACCTGTCAGGGATGCCTCAAGGTGGCGTCCTACCTCCTCTAATACTTCTACTTTTAATACGCTCGAGATAGAGTAGCTGCTTATACGAATGCGTTGCAATTGCCGTCTTATAAAGAAAGGAACTCGTACAATACGCTCTCAACAAGTTTATAAGCTCCATCTGGGAACTATATACTTTGACGAACTAGATGATATGACCCGCACATGAATTAGAGGTCTATTCTGCTGCATTTTAAGCTCCAACTGGTGCAACGAGTAGAGAGACAGACACTCACGAAAAGAAGCTCTTAAAAACTTCAAGTTCCTACGAACAGAGAGGAAGAGTCCATGCAGTCCAAGATTGCCAACTTAGAGCTAAGCCGAACTTAAAAAGAATTTTTCATCAACGGAGATTACTGTCCTGCTTTACTCCGGTATACCAGCTGAAAACAGGAATATGACGTACGAAAGATTTTCATACTGTAGAAATCGTTCAAGGACCGGGTATTGCAAGGAAGATTTTAGAGTAAAGTAAGAACGATAACCATTATAGTGTTTGTTATACACACCGTGGGAAGCTTCAGCCGGATATAAGAAAGATAACTTTTGCAGCCATATATCTACGAATACCGTGTAGACTCTAATGACTAGAAATTATATCTCAAACAGTTTGTGAGTAAACACCGCCATGGAAAACGAAATGTGTCGATCCATGTCCCATCGTCAGTGCTCGGTTTTCGTCAACGATCCCTGGACAGAACAAAAATAGCCTGTTGTTAGACCTTTTTATGAAAATGCAAGATGTAATGTTTTACACAGCAATAAGCCGTCAGCCTGATTTGTCTCAGGCGGAATATGATAGGGTTGTATTTGTATTTTTTCACGGCTTTTTTTTTCTTGTGATAACAGACCGTGATGAAGAATTTAATGTGCGGATTCTTGCTTCAGCTCTTGCAGGCTCCTAGGGTGACGTTTCAACATCTTGTTAAATCTCTTTGTCGGGTGTCTGTGCGTTTTGAAGACAAAATCGATTGTTCAACTACATCAATGTGTTCAGATGTATGGACACTACTAGTTCTTCTGCGGCATTTATTCACAACGGAACCAGTCCCTTGAAGTCTTTCACCCGCAACAAAATACGACTTTCGATCCGGAACACGAAACGCACGCTGGACTGTGTTAACTAAGTCATTTTAGTAAATAAACGGCTAGTCGCAAGAGCTCATAAGTAACTGGTACTGAACGGCACAATAACTTCTCACTCTTCTGCGTCGATTACCATTATCCCCACCACTTTGAGTTTCTCCCACTACTCTGGCTGTATAAACGTCGTATCGGGCTCAATGTTAGGCAAACTACTCGTATTGTAAATGTGAAAAACGGAGTCGGTATTGCAATGGCATTTTGAATTTGAAAAAGAGCCCATAAACAAATAAAAATAATATGCTACCGCTTCGCTCCAAAGTTGGGTCAGTACTTGTTCTATAAAGCTGGCTGGAGTAGAATTATTTTAAAAGCAACCGCCAGTGACACAGCTGTAGACTTTCCCAAATAAATATCTATACATCCCGAAGAAGTTTTCCTACCAAATCGTATCTCATATTTCACAGCAAAGGATTTGTCAGTGGAGTTACATATCACACAACTTCGTTACGAAGTACAAGATGCAATTATAGTAAAAAACACTTGTTTGGGCAGTTAGGAGGGACGGATGTCCTATGTCGAATACAATTGCCGAGACAGCTCGAAAGGGTCATAATAGTTGAGGAGATTGAAACAAGTGATAATTTCTGTAGTACGAGGGGAGTCCCAAAAGTACCCGATAAATGCGGGGAGTTATAAAAAAATAACAATCTTTCAACAGTTTAAGATAGAAAGTTGATAACGCTTCGTTGAATATCACTTCTTTAACAGCCATCAAAAGTGAACGTTCTCAGTGAATTTGAAATCATGAAAAAAAATCGGTCATCGTTATGTAATTCAATAGGTTGATCTGAAAGGCTTCGGTCCAACAGATATCACAGCCGAACGGGATTCTACTATACTCTAAAGGGAGCTGCTCCTTCATTTACAACAACAGCTGAGGTCGTATTAGCTGCCTCGACGAACTCCGAAGTATTCGACCAAGTGAGGTCACTATGACAGAAAATGTTAAAAAAATCAATAAAATCTTGTTGGATGACCGTTGACTGAAAGTGCGCGGGATTGCAGACAAGGTAGACATTGCAAAAAGTTCTGGACATCGCACATTAACTGAAAATTTTGACATGCCAAAGCTGTGCTCAAGATTGGTGCCGGGTTTGCTCACAATGGAACACAAACAGCGTCGTGAGGATGTTTCCGTCAATTGTTTGCCAATGTTTCGCAGGAATAAAGCCGAGTTTTTGGTTCGACTCATAATCTTTGATGAGAAATGGAAACCACAATTTCACTAAAAGAGATGAACCAGCTCAAAGGACGGCGAAAACGATTCAATCAGCAGGCAAGGTAATGGCGTCAGTTTTCTGGCACTCGCGTGTGATAATTTTTATTGAGTATTTTGAAAAGGTCATGACAATAAACAGGGAATATTATGCTGCTCTATTGCAGCGTTTGAGTGATGAAATTAAGGAAAACGGCCGCATTTGGTGGAAAAGAAAGATTTTTCATTGGGGCAACGCACCCGTCCACCTCCGTCATTGCGATGGCTAAAATCAATAAGTTGAACTTCCAATTGCTGTCTCACACACCCTATTCGCCTCAAAATGATTGTTTTTTGTTTTAATCTTTTCAAAATCTTTTCAAAAAAATGTCTTGGCGTAAAAGATTTGCCAACAGTGAAGAGATAGAATCTGCGGTTAGTGGCAATTTTGAAGCGCTTGACGGTTCCTACTATAAAGTGTATAGAGCTAAAAGAAGACTGAGTTCCCTCCTTTTTTTTTTACCATTTTCTTTGACAGATCGGGTACTTCCGGAACCGCCCTCGTAAGTTCGTTATTGGCTAACACTTTCTATTATTTCGTGCGCTTTTTATGACTGTACCTTTGAGTCAGCTTTCGTCTGTAAAAAAAAGTCTATCCTTTGTTAGCTGAATTGAGCCTTCTTATTTAAGATATCGAATCACATTGACGATGTGTCTGTTTGCAAGTAAAGTCACCTTGTCCAATCAATCCTGACATTCCATTTAATGGATGGAGCTATTAGGCCATATCCCACAGATGAGTTGGAGTATTTCCGTGGCTTGAAATTGGTTGATAATGAGTTCCGGTTTTGAACAGATGTTATATGCTCATAGCGCTCGAGGGCTAATATTCTAACTTCTGCTTGGTTATGTGAAGTGAATTACTGTTTTCCTTTGTCCACGTTGGATGTCTTATTTTCCTTGGCACTGTTCCAGAATCGAGTTTTTTTTCTATAGAAACAGATTTTCGTGGCCTTGACAGTAAACTCTGTTAGCTTCATTTTTTTATAGCGGTCGTCAGAATGTCAGTTCGAACGGCACATTCTCTGAGTGGAGAAATATACAACACATTAGCTTTTTCCATTGCAAGTGTCTGTTAGTTGAATGCTAGAATTAACCGCAAAATGCATCATACTATTCCCAATAAGTAGCAAAAGAAGTAGAGCTTGGAAGGCATGAGCACTTTGTTAAAGAAATTATAAAGCTCCCGGTCATACCTGTGCTGACAGATCGTTGCGTTTTGAAAGCCAGTTGACGCTAAATCTCATTTCCAGCGCATACCACCGGAAAACTATGCCATAAGTGCGAATTGGTCTGACGAAGCTGGTGTAAGCCAGGTGCTACGGCACTAACTCAGTTTTGGCCTACAGACTTTTTGATCGAAATAGGGAAACTAGAGCGTTTTTTGTTTCGTTCGCGTTCGGTAAGATCTTCTTTCAACTTCAGTTCGCTGTCAACGATGAGACCTACAATATTTATCTGCAGATCTTTGAGAATCTTGGATGGATTCAACTTAGTTAAGTGCTATCTTGATGTAAGCGTGACCCAGCCGTTTTCGTTAACTTTTTTCAGAAAAGAGAAATATAGGAGAGCGGTCTTGGACTTGTAAAGTAGAGACCTAAAGCTGCATTCATAACACTACTGTTAAGAAAAAAGTGGGACAAGCTGCGGAGAGCCATTTATGTCTAAGTCTTGAAGAAGATTTTGCAGGTATCAACGTAGTTTGAAACTGTTTCAAATCAGAAAAAGAGATTTTCAAAGAGGGTAGTGTGATCTAAACTGATCTGAACTGATCTAAACGCCTCGCGACCGTTTATAAGTAGGTATACATTGTAGATCATTTCTTTCAAATAAAATACTAAAAATACCTCACTCTTCGAATTCGACTAAGAACCAGATTACAAAATGAATGAGTGTTCATGTGACGAGAGTATCAGACTTGGCAATCGGCTATAACAAAGAACGACGAAGGTTTTCTCTGTTAAAATGAGGTTTTTAGAAGAGCTTTATCAGATTCTGTGCAAAACTTGTTAGAAACTATAACCCTATCTTAACAACCTTGTTAGCTGGCTTGAGATAGCTGTGAAAATTGTAGATATGAAGTTGCAATAGGAAGTCACTTTAAGTTTTAAGTCTTTGACCTCAGTATAAAGCAAGAGGAAACGAGTTGGAGATAAATTCCTGTGCTGAACAAGGAAACAGTTCTCTAATGTCCTTGAAAAGTAGCACACGCAATGATAGTAGATTTAAGTGAACTGATTTCTGTCGATTAAGAAGAAAGTTTGATGGACACCTTGAACAGTATGTTGGAATCGATAGAATCATCTCGTGGCGACACTAGATTAGTTACACGCTTGCGGACCTAGCTTCAGCAGAAGACAACATTTTAGTTTGATAATGTTTGAGTTGAGAAATCATATTGAAAACAAGGTTTATGGACGGCTCACAGATTGGGTCCCCTGCTAATATTTACCCTTTCAATTTGAAGATAGATTACTATATCACTTACCTGAGTTTCCGTCACGTTCAATAGCTTCGCCATATCAGTTCTCTCACTTGAGTTTAGGTACTTTTTGATTTCGAATTGTTTTTCCAATTCAAAAATTTGTCGCCCCGTAAAAGTGGTGCGCGCCTTCTTTTTTCGACGCGTGTCCATTGAACCCGAATCGGAATCATCTTCAGTCGTTTCCATTTGGTGTTGTTTCTCACGAATTGATTCAGCAACAGCGGTAGCATCTACAGAAAGTTTCTTCTTTTTCACATGAGGTTTTGGTGGTAGGTCTGTGAAGAAACAAAAAAATAAAATTAAATTAAATAAACGAATGTGTTGTGGTATACGGTAAGCCTAAGCTCAGGAATGAGCTACATACTTCTGGCTGCTTACACAGGGATAGTGGTAGACCAACGACAGCCCTCATATTCTTTAACAGGATTACAAGGTATGGAATGTTCAAACCCTTGAATAGGCCTGAATGTCCACTCCACTATTTGTCAAACTAAAAAACCATAACATTGTGAAGAGCGTACGATTCACTGTCGAAGAACCTGTAAAACGACAAATTGTAATGCGAATGAATGTTCGCACCGTAGTGCCGAGCAACTAATAGGGCTCTAGTAAGCTAGTAAGCAGACTACAACACCATCCAGCAATTGCGTTGGGATGGGCTAGATAGAACGAGGATGAAAAACAATGACTACGGCTCCTTGTAAAGGAAAAAGACGGTAAATCAATGATAAATAAACGCAATGGATTCGTCGTATTGTAGATGTTCGAACATAATGAGCGGCCGTATGGATTGAACCACTACCTCCTTGTAGCGGAGGTGCGAACAAAAATATGCTGGACGAAAGGGGAATAGAAGAACTGGGAGGAGATTTAGGGTTGGATGGACGCAACAAGAGTGGTTGTTCTTTAAACTCTTTATCTTTATAAAGTTTTGAAAGACAGAGGTTTTGATCCTCGCTCGTACCCGGCCACCCACAAAAAAATCCTCGTTTAATCAGTAGTACAGGCAAGCTCATGTACCAAAATAATTAGTATGTGAAGAGACGGTGCATCGACGGATTAGAGCGGATGGAAGACTCTTAGAGAAAAAGAAGGGCCTTCTCCAAACGAAGTGCAGCGAGAAAGCGAGAAATCGCGAAAACGTTAATTCAGAAACAACGTCCAGAAGTTATATCAAAAGTTAAGGCGTAAAATACAAGTTCAAACAGGGATGAGTACGGAAATGAAATAAAAAAAGTCACAGTCTTGGCCAAACCATGAAAACACCACTTGTCGTGACTGCTTACTTGGCAAAACCACGTAAACTTGTACGATGAAGGCCAAGAATTCCATCTACCCGACCAAAGGATAACAAGGACATGTCTAGTTGCCCAACAATTAAAGGCAGCAGATGGGGTATTGCAAGATTTGATCGGATCGGAACGGAGTGCATCTAATGGAGATTCGATGTTTATATACATCCCTGTTATACGAGTATACTCGTACCAACCCTAGTACTTAATCTTGAGGAGATTTGTCAGTTGTCGCCGATGCTACCGCCGATGGGTATTTTCTTACTTGTTTTAACTAACATCGGATTTACAATCATGTTTAGCATAGCAAGATCGCAAGATTATGTTCTGTAATCACATTTGCGAGGAGCAAGCAACTGGGTATCTTAACTGCTACGCGAGTCATCATTACACATAAAGCGATCATAATGCTACACTTTTGCCCATCGGGACCAATCCAATTCTCGATAATTGGAAAACGTTCAAACAATCTAAAAGAAAGCTCAATTCCTTGCATTAAGACCTTTTAAGTTTCTTCGTTAGAGAGGTGAGAATTGCACCCAGAACCGCAGAGGATTTTGTAACTCTAACTTGATTTTCAATGCTTCACCAGTTGGCGCAGTGTAGAAGGTCGGAAAACAATGCTCAGGTTCTATTCGTCGGGCATACTTTCGTCCGATCATATTTTGCAGATGAGTTGGTTTATTATCCGTTTAAGTCAGCGCACGCCGCTTTAAATAGCTCGGTAGTCAGGCCGTTCGCTCTAGCAACTTTGATAAAACTTTTTCCAGATCGGATGAACGGAATTGTGGACCGACATCGTCCAGGTTGAAAAGTTCATTCTCGCTGACAGCGTTATGTGGTCCGTCATCGGCTTGATACAGTCTACAGAAATGCTCTTTGGAAATCCTTAACATCGACTGGGAAGTTTGTTATCCTTGTTTCGTTTGCAGGAGCTGTAAATAGTAAATACATCCGTTTTCTTTTGTCTGTTGCTTCTTCATAACTTTCGTCCTATTTCCATGGCCGGGCAGTTACCAGAATGTCGCAATCTTCAACGTGGAAAGCCAGTTCCATTATAGATACCCCTAGGGCCAGCGTTTGGCGAGACCAAAGCCAATTACCCGTTCGGGGATATGAACTCATTAAGGGCTCATATGCCACCATCTATTTTTTAAGACTCTGCCTTAGTCTCGGAAATTCTTATCGACCAGTGTTCCAAATATGTCGGAGTAGTCTGGACAAGGTCTTATTCCGAATATTCCGAAATTTTACTGCTGATTCTATTTAGAGAATTCATCTGACATTCCGTAGATTTCTTTAGGCTATTACAATCTTTACTCTGATTATTGAGGAGCTCGAAGACTGAATAGCTGTCTGGGTTTACTTAGCAGTGAAGTCGTGAGCTTCTATGAATACGCAATGGAACCCAGCACCAATTTCAATGTATAAGCCCAGTTCCTTCATATTAATAATTTGATTATTCATCTGCTTATTCTTGTTAGTTCCAGATAGATGATATCTGTCCTAGAATAAGATATATTTGTCTATGGATCACAAGATCAGTTTTTGAAGAGCTTGTTTCAGTTTTCCAGAAGGTAAGGCCAAAGAATAGTATAGGTTGTCGAGTTAAAATTACAGTCTTTCAATTATTTTCAGATCTTGTTTTCTACATGGAGCCAGACGAGCGATTAGAGGAAACTGAGCTTGAGAATTTCTGAGTATCTATCTGCAGGTAAAATCTCTGGTCAAATAATATCCACTAATGACGTCTTAAAAGAAGTATGCGTTCTCCGAAATTAATAGGCTACCTGCGGAGACAGAAATGCTGCCAGAAAAATGAGTGTTAAACAGAATTTCGAGTAACCGTTCGTGTGAAACAGCTCAGGAATTATCGTCTCTTCTGAAAGTGTATCCCGGCAATGGCATCTTTGCCAAAGTTTTTCTACGATTCCCTTCGTAGCGATCCTCTCACAATCAGTGAGTGGCACCCTATTTTCAGAGGAATCACGTTAAGGTTTCTTACTAATAGAGATTCAACAGAGCTCCGTTGCCATTGAGTAAGGTAAAATATTCTTGGTTGTCGTCCAATTGTCGTTCTACCGACCGGATAAACTTTTTTGAAAGAAATACGTAAGAAATGATTGATTTGCCTACAATCTATAAAAAAAAATTAGAAAGCAACAAAGTATCCCATATTCTCTGTGGCCTTTCAAATAGGATCTAAAGCCCATCCTATCACAAAAGGCTCATTAAACTGACCTCCATTCAATAGCTATACAATTAAACTACATCTTTTATTGCACCTTAATTGTTCCATTTCGAAAGCGGCCAACCATTTACGTGTACAGTCATGTTATAGTCAGTCAACATATTCAAGCCTTCAGACTCATATCTGCCCTGTGCCCTTTAATGGCTTAACAAGCCATAACTTTGTGGAAAATTCAAAACAAGCCGACAAGTCATTCATCAGCATCATTAGCATACCAGATTCCAATTCCAATTCCCATTGCCATTCCACATCCAAATCTAATTTCTACTCCAAGCCAACGAATGCATAAAAACGAACAACCATAACCAATCGGACGAGTATGTGGTTTGCAAGTCCGGAAAACGCTAATCGTTTAATTGACTGCTGCTGCTGCTGACTTACTGCTACTCTGCTGCTGCGTTACTGCTTGCTGCACAATACGCGCTACGATATATCCGTACTCGTACTTGTAATCATTCTAAAAATACTAATTATGATCACGTAGCGCACAGAGTGCTATTGTGGCCGGACCGGCTAAAAGTTATAAAAATAAACCCACATGCGAACAAGCAGGCAAGTAATGGAATGAAAACCTAACAACTCTCCTCATGCAATCGTTTAAATTGACTTTTGCAGAACTCGCAGAACTTGTGGAGCTTGGAGAGCTAGCAGAGCAAAGGCAGTTGCTCCAATTTAAATCGTCGCGACCGGCAGCAATGCTGACGAGAACGTCAGTCGTTATGACGACCAATAAACGCGATATTAATGGCAAGTTTAAGAAACAAGATTCCATCATCATCATTATTATCATCATCATCATCGTCTTGATCGTCGTCATCGGTAACAGTCAGAGGATCTAGATAGATTGCCTGATCAGCTTGCTTTAAGTGCTGACGACTGTAAAACCAAATACTATGGTGTGCCCTATGTGCCGTTCGTGTTGGCACTACTGCATGAGTCACTGACAAATCAACTCGAAATGAATGCGACCATCGAGTTAAACGATGATGCAGTATCCACTTAAACTGACAGTGTGGCTCGAATTCGACTCTACTTAATCGTAGTCGCAGTTGATGTTTTTTCCTCGACTTTTATTGGTGTAAACATCATCTAAATTGACTCATTGTTTGTAATGACAGTTGTATATTGTGTTCGCTTTTGAATTCGTGGAAACGATTGACGAACTCATTGCAGCAATAAAATATTCTAGATTGGGTTAATGGACAAATATGAGCGGTGGACGAGTACGATTACTATTGTATGTACTATATATGACTACGACTACAGTATGACCACGGTACGAGTACTCGCAAGGGGATGATAAATCGAATTCCTTCTAATTGATGAGATAGAATGCAATATGGAACTTGTTAAGATAGATAAAAGTATTTTGAGGCCAAAGTCTTTAGATACAGAAATTGGAAAAAAACATAGAACAGAACTTCAAGAGGACAGATGTTTTGGAAAAGTACTCACTATTGAGCAATCAAAATCAAAGTGGTTCGATGAATTGGAGAACTATTTAGGAATTGTTTATCGTGCTTTTGAGATAGTTACATATTTTCTGTTTTTAAATATCTATGATCTGTTGGTGCAACAGCACTTCATGTCGGGCCCACAAAACCTCAAATACATCGTAAGAACTGTAATAGAATTCACTTAATATGGGTTGTACGAGTAGTAGGGGATCCGCGCAGATGCTTGATGGTGAAATTGCTGACTGGTAAACAATTAAAAGACAACGATCTTCTGGTCAGCACGTTTAATGTTCGGACCAACTAGCGGAGATCCCGCACCATAAAGTGCAATTAGATGGACCGCGCGAAATAGTAAGAAAGAACTCTAAAATCTACTATAGAGACTGCTCTAGACAACATGTGATCGTTTTCAATCCGCCTGGTTAGTTGACGAGCATGGGAAAGAACACAGTCTACTCGAGAGAAGTGCTACCAGAAGAATGAAATTCAGAAGATTTAATTAAAAATAAAACAAAGATAACACAGTTGTTGAGCCCGAACAGAAATCTGTAAAAATCTGGAGAAGAAAACTTTATAGTAAAGGGTGGGCCATCTATTGGTTTGTTACTGAATCATACTATATTTTATTTTGACACTGACAGCTCTTATGAGCTCAAAAAAATGTATAGAAAATCAGCATTCTTTTTTGGCGATACGAAAATGATCGATTTACAATTAAACAATGTTGGGAAATATTGCAAAGTTATAGGTACAAAGTGGATGCTGTGTTGCTGAAGCATTGCGAATTTCGAAAAGAAATTTCGATCAAAATAATGCACTAACTACAGCTGGTGTATGTACAAAGATTGGTATAGATTGGTTTGTGATTGATGGTCAAACATATTCTTGTGGTTATCCTGTGTGCATAATGGAGAATATTGCAGCGCATTGCCATCTCGGCGACTATGTAAAGAAGCAAAATTGCCGTATTAAGAGCTCGGGAAATCCACATCTACTCATAGAGTAACGAATGCGTCCTGAACGTGTGACTTTTTGGTGTTGTTTGTGGAGTAGCTGCATTTTTGACAAATTGTTCTTTCAAGTCGACAATGGATGAAACGTTACAGACAAAGGAAAGCGCTACTATTTTTTTATTTGCAGAAATTGAGGATTTGCTATGGTTCCAGCAAGATGGGAATACGTGTAACACAAGCCGTACAACAATCGATTTATTGTTCACTAAATTCAAAAATCGTGTAACAATGCTATGTTGCTTGGCCGGCATGGAACTGTTATTTGACGCCTCTAGACTTCCATAGACGATTCAGACACTCAAGAGCTACATTGGTCAAGGGGCCGAAACCATAAAAAATATTATTGAAAAATTTGGTTGACAGGATAGCCTACTGTCAAGCAGTGTATCTTTTACAGCGTTTTTGGCAAGATATCAACAGATGGGCCACCATTTAGAACCACAGTCGGTGATGGGAATCCGGAAATATTATTTCTACAGACTGTGGAGCAGTGATAGCAAACAACGTCCTACCATCAAGGAAAATGAGCCATTCAACTTGGACGAAGATAGACAACTTTTCGTCTACCCGATCGAAAACATGTTATGACAGCTATTTCCAAAGCTACTGGACCAGTTGACTTAACTGCGGAGCTGTTTAGAACAGCAGATGATAATTGAACAATAATGTACATATACATGGTCATTCAATTTATTTCGTAGCCTCAAGTTGGTAGCGCTAGCATTTAACACCTGCCAAACTTAGCTGTCATTTGAAGTGTCATAATACGAGTATTAGTTGAATGTTTGCCATTTACAATAATGAATCGCTTATAATGCGAACAACGCCTTAAAAGTATTAAAACTTACTACAAAAGTGGTGATTCAAACGTAGCCATTTTTCGCGCATTACGAGATGATTATGGTCGTCATAATCGACCGACTACGCAAGCAATCGGTAAAATTGTGAAGAAATTTGAAGAGAGTGGAAGCGTTACTGATGTCGTAAGACCTGTGCATCATCGTCATGCACGCTCAGTAGAAAATATTGCTGCTGTAAGTGCAAGTGTTGCAGATGATCCGAATTTATCGATTTCCCGGCGTTTGCAGCAATCGAACGTGTCGTACAACTCCTTATGGCGTATTTTGCATATGGATTTGCATCTCCATCCTTAAAAAGTTCAACTTACGAAACAATTGAAGCCTGCTGACCATTCACAACGCCGTAGATACGCTTGGGTGTTGGCTTCTGAGTCAACGGCGATATGCCCGATGAATGGAACCTCAGCATTGTCGCTCTGATTCTAAAGAAGGGAAATCAGCTTTACTGCGCCAACTACAAAGGACCAAGTCTCCTCGAATTCGCATATATATAAAGTCTTATCTGCTTTTGTTTACAGGTCTGATCGACCCCTGTTAGTGTGGTTTAAGGCCAGGAAAGTTCACCATAGATCAAATTTTTACATTATGACAGACCTGACAAAATACCCAAGAGTTCCGAATCGATCCACAACACCTCTTTATTGATTCCAAGACCGCATATGACAACATCTATAGAGACGAACTATACAGAGTCATGTCTAGTCTTGACATCTCTTGGCTAAGCCGATTCGATTAAGCAAGATAACGATTGGGAGTGCGCATTGCACAATTAAGGTCAGTAAGGACAAAACCAAGACCTTTGTCCTTTATAGTCAAAAATGAACTGCAAATAGGCAGTGCGTTGTCGTGTAATTTTTTCAACATCGTTCTTCGAAAAAAGTTTGCAAGCCAGTTCCAGGGGCATCATCTTTTAAAAGTGTGTTCGTTTGCTCGCATATGCAAACGACATGGTCATAATGGAAAGAACACCAGCGAGCTGTGAATTGGGCGTTTGCGATTTTTGAAACAGAACGACGAAGGTAGGTGTAGCTGTCAATGAATTGAAAACAAAGAACAAGGTTGCCCAATTGAACAGCAACCAACTTCAGAAGGCTGCTGTTTTCAAAACAGTTGGTAAGGCTGAGTCGATGTTTCGTTTAATGACAGTTGGTTTCATTGTTTACAAGCGTAATTGTCATTCTTTACATGTTTGTGTCAGTTTCGCGGAATTTGTTTATCCTTAATGGAATTCAAACGTATCAAAGTGAAGCGCTGTATTTGTGTATCAAGTATCTATAGTCAGAGCCTGTAGGGCTTGGTGTCAGTTCGTGTCTCGAACTATAGCACGTTACAAAAATATTGGCAGTGTTGCAGAACGCTATAATGGTGGTATGAAAAAAAAACTTCATTAAATCCAGAAGTGTTTCGGAAAGAGGTTTGAATTGAACGAAATCAACATAGGAGTAACTGATGAGCTGAAGATATCGCAGACACTCATGCAACGTATATATATTTAAAGATGAGCCCAAACTAAAGCTTTGTAATTTCGAAAACGTACAACATTTTACCGATGTTACAAAAAAAAAAGTGAGGGTCGATACGAGGAAAGAGTTGAGCTGCACGAACGTGAAAAGTTGCCGACTATCGTGTTTTCGGATGAGAAAAATGTCATAATCGAAAATTTCAACTTTTGTTTGGCCAGCAAAAGTCAAGCGTCACAGTTTGTCATGGTTTGGTGAGAGAGAATGGACGTTTAAACAAGACTCTAAACCAGAAACAAAGCACGCGTCAACCAAAAGTGGTTAAGAAATAATGTCCCTTGCTTCGCTTCGTCGATCCAATGGCCTCCACTTTACCAGATGTAAATCAACTTCAATTTTCCCATGACAAGGTCAGCACTTAAAACATATCGAATTGTGGATCCGCTTAGGAAAGCCCTTCTTCGAGAATGGAATTGAGCGTAATCAACTCCGATGACGACAACAGCGTGAAAGTCATACGAAAAATTTCTCTTGCTAACCGCTGCTTCTTTTGGCTTAGAACCACAAAACTTTTTGTGATACCCAGTCTTTTTCTCAAAGCTTAATCCTCCAGTTTGAGAGTAGTGTTTAGGTTTTTGAATGGCAAAAATACTTTGTTGTAGTTATTGTACGGTGGCGGGAACTTTGAACACCAAAATATCAAAGCAGTCATCAACGAAAAGTTAACACTGAACGTCTGCTGTCATAAAAACTGTAGAAGCCTTCTCTGATCGAATCTTATAACACAAATGCTGCATGCATCAATCAAAGCTAAAACAACACATACTCGTAAATAATGATCACTAGTTTTCGTCCTAGGTAGTCTTCGTAGGTAGACTCCGTTCATTGAGGATGCAAGAGGCTTTTGGATATGACATGGGAGGCAATTGCAGAAAAATCATCAAAATTCATCATCATCATATCAAAATTCTTATGAAACCGGAGAAGTTTAGTCAGAATGTGTTATTTTTCGATTGGACTATTGTTTTGGTAGTGCTATAAATGCAGATAGAGTCCGAACTGTAATGGAATAAAAGAGAAAAGCGTACATGGTCGTAATTGGTTTCTGTGAGTAATATGTACATCAAGAAAGTGCGTTAGGTTAGGCTTTGAAGGCGGGAGACTGTCAATCTGACTAATTCCTTGGGGTACCCAGAGTCCCAGTCTGGAGGTGAACAAAGACCCCAGTCTGTAGAAGAGCATAATAGGAAGAGAAAAAAAGAACTAACGATAACAAAGAGTGCGGGAAAAATATGCAGACCACAGACGGAAAAGAAGTGGAGGATTTTTAATATGTTCTTGTTAGAGTGCCTTCATGAAACTGCCAACATCTATTGAACGGCTTCGCCGAAAGATACACCAACTTTAACTTTTCTAAAAAAAACATAACTCAAAACTTACCTTTTTTATGAATTTTCGAAATGGATCTTGCAGTCACGTTAGTGTCATTACGAGAGTTACTCTGCTTCGGTACTGACAAATTAAGCGGCTGATCGATGCCAGCAATCGCACTGTCATCCTCACTGGTTTCGCTCAATGAAGCACTTCGTGTATGGCTGCTGCACCTTTCCTCGAAACGGTTTATCTGTTGGGAATACTGCTGTTGGAAATTCTTTAGAATAGTCTTTGGCGATTTCATGCGACTTGCGTCTGAATCCGACTGACTCTCCGATTGTATGCCATAGGTGCTACTTGGTCTCGACTCTAGCCGTGTTTCTTCAAGAAGTTTTGTTGCCTTTCTCCATCCTAAAATATCGGCAATTGCATATGGCGTAGGTCTATTTGGTGGTTTGGCATAAACATGCGGATGCCAGGTTGAGCTCGACGTTGAAGAGCTGATGTCACTTAGTTCAGATGGCGACTTAATTGAAGCATTTGTTGGTCGGCTATTGGCTATTGCAGTTTGTATTCGAGATGGCGAATAGGTACCTTTAGATGTGGTCTTAGTTGGTGACTGTGATTGTGACATTCCCTCAAACGTTAACTGACCATTTCGTTTAAGAGATTCAAACTTGTCTCGTTTAACATCGCCCGCTTGTGGGTATTGACTTGTGATGTCGGTACCATAGGAGATGTGTGCGTCGGGTTCTGATGTGGATGCAGATCTTGCATTGCCCCTCATGTAAAATGTTAGAGGGGCTGTTTGCGGACGATCGGCACTTAGAAGGCTGGCTAATGTGTCTTTACCCAGCGGTGGTAATGTCATCGACTGTGCACCAAAATGTGACAGCGCACTGCTTATATACTTTGCTGGGGGTATTGTTAAAGGATTCTTATAGACATATGATTGAACCATTGATTCGGAATCGACGTTATCGTCTCCTGTTCTACCGTTGCTAGTAAGCTTTTCCGTAGATATTGCTTTCTTCTCCTTCAACAGAGCTTCAGTATCGAATATGGGTGCATGCGCTCCACTAACCACATCAGCAACAGAGTCTTTATCCACTTCGGGCATCATCTAAGTTAAATAAGTTGCCTATAAAAGAGAAGAGGAATAGAATTAAATTTTATGTAGACAAATTTTTAATTGGGAAAAAATAAGAATTAGTAGAAAGATAGAATATTTTCCAGGCCAAATATAAGGGTAGGTCAAAAGGCAACAGATTTATATGGGGGTGTTTTTTTTTTTAAATTTATATCTGTCAAACCAATTGTCAAATTGCAAACTGTCGATGTCACTTTAATTTAGTAGTATTCTATCGTGATGACAAACACGCTTCACCAATGTTACCAAATTTCAAAGATTTTGTTCAAAATGATAGTTGTGTGCGCCAGAATAATAGAGCACTTGCATCATATTTTACCCGACATAATCCACCTTCTGAGACCACTATTCACTGTATTATGGTATGGAAAATTTTACGTAAAGATAAGAAGTAAAATATCACAAATTGGGTAGAATAGTTGTACTTCAAGTAAAAAGTAAAAGATTTCATTCTAGTAGCTTCTGGAAAGATCAATGAAGGGGAAACAAAATCGTCTAGAGCTTATAACTTCTTCAAATGCGCAGTATAAGCTTCGACTATATGTAACGGTAGCTGCTAACAATATTGGTTGATTCCAGGGTAACGGTCTAAAGGTAGCTACTAACATGTTGAGTTGCCAACAGTACTTACGGCGTCTTTTCGGATGACTATTGAGGGGTTGATGGGCTCCGACTGTGGTGTGGACGTGAGGTGCTCCAAACCCTGATGTATGTGGTGCTCCTCTGGTTGGCGTGCTGCTCCAATTGGTTTGGTGTGTTGCTTGTCACGATCGATCACGTCGGGGTCACCAGTTATTGCGTTCACCACTTTCTTTAACACAATATTTTATTGATAAATTTTAACGAAGTGAAAACACCATTTATTTTGCTCTTTAGTTCTGTGTATATATGTATTTGCTTTACAACTGCGTATATATATTTTTTTTTTTCTGTTTTGAAATTACAACTTGAATTGAAATGGGTAAGTCTGTTCCCTCTGTGGCTTGTTTTGGACTAAAAAACTAACATTCGAATACATGTATTCGGAATACACCCGATTTCAACTACATTCGGTTGCAGGAATTCTAGTTTTTTATGTACTCCTTACGAAACTGCTCAGAGAAGTACTTTTTTCTTTGAGCCCATTACAGGCTTAGAGTTGTTGAAAACTATAGGCTCTCTAAGAAACTCAAATTCCTGTGGCATAGATGGCATTTAAAATCGGATGTTGAAGAATGTTGTTTGTTTTGTTGTTGATGTCCAAGCATACATTTTCAATAAAAGCATTTTATCTGGAGTTTTTTCCGTAGCTCTTAAATCTGCGGATGTAGTTCCACTGTATATAAAAGGTGTCACAAATGATGTAAGCAACTACAGAACTAATTCGCTTCTTCCTTCTTAATAGAACAAGCTTTTTCAGTTCAACTCAATATGGGTTTCAAAAAGTTTAAAGTACGGAAGATGCACTGATAAAATTGTTCTCACAAATGTTCGATAGTTTAGACAATACAAAGTTTACAGCAAGTCTGTTCGTCGACATTTCCAAAGCATTTGATATGGTTAACCATTACATATTGTTGCGGAAATTACAAAATGCCGATTTTCGATGTTTTGTTCCTGAGTGGTTCAAATCATATCTTGTAAATAGATCTTAAAGAGTAAAGATTAAAGTAATACTAGGTTTATGAATGTACGGGTACCTCAGGGCTCTGTATTCGGACCAATTATATTCCTGATTTACATCTTTTGCAGATGATGTTGGTTTAACATATTATTCTGTAAGCCCTCTATATTTAATTGCTGATATCAATGCAGATTTAAAAATGTTTAGGACATGGTTTACTGGACACAGACTGATGATCAGTTCCAAAGCAGGCCTTCCGCTAATCGTTTTTCAACAGAATCCAACCACTTCTAATTTTACAGAAATTTACTGCAAGAACAACTGCGGGAAAAATCGCTTACATCATAGCTTTCCACTATTTTACGATCTGCAAATTCTTTCCGTCTGGCATTTATATTGTCTCAAAGTTCTAAAGTCCTTTTTCTATAGATCTGGTAATTTAAATATTAGAGTTCTTGAAAATTACAATATACGTCGTAATCACTTGAATCTAGTAGCTTTTCCTAAATTTCGAACCACAGCCTATAGGAATTTTTATACAGTTTCATCGAGCCTCATTAAAGAGCTTCCTTTTTGGATTAGGACTCTTAGTCCTATCAAAATATTTTTGAATCATCATCGATTGTGCTTATTTTACCTCCAAGTAGTAACCATCGAGTACTGGACGATGTCTACCCGGACTCGGCTTGCCAAACTTACCGAACCACGAATGCTGACCAGAAGACTAAAATAGCACCACTATAAACGGGACAGCGGATGGATTTCACGATTAGTATAAGGCCTCGTAGAAGTAGCATCTTCCGACAGGTGCTGGTTCTTTAAATAACGAGAATGAGCCTCTGCAGCCGAGCATCTTACAGCTCTGCTAATAAGCCTTAAGTGAAGGGGACAAATGGCGAGTTTCCCGCGCCATAAATCAGGATTAGTGTCGGAAAAACAAAACAAGACCTTATCCGGGCTACTCCGACATATTAGGAGCTAAGGCCGGAAAGGATTTCCAGGACTTAGTCAGGGTCTTGGAAAAGAGATGGTGGCAGACGAACCCTATAAGGGCCAACGGCAGCACTCACACCCCGGAACGGGTTACTGGCTTCGGTGTATTCGGACCGTCGTCCTAGGGGCACTCAAAAGGTTGGGGGTTGTGCCGCCGGGGTAACTGCCCGGCCATTTAAAAAAGCATAAGTTACGAAGCATCAAAAAGCCTCGGATATGGACGGATCTACTGTTGACAACTCACGCAAACGATTTAAGGACAATGAGCTTCGGATATGCACGTGGAATGTTAGATCCCTTAATAGACCACGTGCAGCCGAACAACTAGCAGAGACCCTAGACTGCTGCAAAGCAGACATAACCGCCATTCAAGAAATGCGATGGGAAGGGCCGGACAAAAAGAATATAAAAAACTGCGACATCTACTACGGCAATTGCTATCGACGGCAAAAGCAGCGCTTATTTGGATGCGGATTTGTTGTTGGAGGCAGACTAAGACGAGAAGTCCTCAGCTTCCGGCATGTGAGCGAGCGCCTCGTAGCAATCCGCATCAAGGCTAAATTCGCCAACATAAGCCTTAAATGCGCGCATACCCCCACAGAGGAGAAAGATGACGACACCAAGGATGCCTTCTACGAGCTCCTCAACAAGACCTACGAGCAATGCCCTAGCTATGACATTAAAATTGTCCTCGGTGATTTTAATGCAAAGCTAGGAAGAGAGGCTATCTTTGGTGGAACAATCGGAAAATATAGCCTGCACAACACCACCTCCGATAACGGATTCGGGCTAATCGACTTTGCGGCGGGCGAAACATTGTCATGGCTAGCACGCGGTTCCCACATCTCGACATACACCAGGGGACTTGGAGAACTCCTGATCAATCAACAGTCAACCAGATTGATCACATTGCGATCGACGCAGAGACTCCTCCAGCATTATGGATGTTCGTACGTTCCGAGGAGCCAATATCGACTCGGACCATTACCTTGTTGTAGCCAAAGTACGGGTGCGGATATCCCAAACTACGCCAAGACAAACTAATGCTGTGAGAAAATTCGACGTCAGACGGCTACAATCGCAAGAGATCGCCAAGTCCTTTTCCAATCGAGTGTCTCTTAATCTCTTAAGATGTCAAATGCCGCCAGCATCAAGCATCGAAGACCACTGGAAACACTGCCAAAACGCCATCAGAGATGCCGCTTCTGATGTGCTGGGGTTCACTCGTCCACCACAACGAAACCCCTTGTTCGATGATGAATGCCGGCAAGCACATGCAGCTAAGCAAGATGCATATAACGCGGCGCTGCTTAGAAAGACCAGAGCTGCTCATGAGCTCTATGAGCGGAAGAGGAGAGACGAACACCGGCTTCTCAGGAGGAAGAAGAAAGAGCATGAGAAGCGCGCGATCGAGGAAATTGAGAGAATTGAGAGACCTCCACTAATGAGGTTCCGAAGTTTTACCAAAAGGTAAAAATAACATGCCGCGGAAACAAATCCCGAAACGAAGCCTGTAGAGATGAACAAGGGAACATCGTAGTAGAGTCGCAGTAGATGCTGAGAATTTTGGAAAGACCATTTTTGTAGACTGTATAACGGCCATGACTAAACAAATACCGCTGTCAGGCAGAATTACCCTTTCAACTTGGACGATGATGACCAACAATTCCGTCCACCCGACCTGGATGAAGTGAAGATAGCTATATCGAAGCTTAAGTCCAACAAAGCTTCTGGAGCGGATGGCCTGACTGCCGAGGTCTTCAAAGCGGCAGGCAATGACTTGGTAAGGAGCATACACCAACTTATCTGTAAAATATGGTCGGACGAAAGTATGCCCGATGAATGGAACCTCAGCATTGTTTGTCCGATTCTCAAAAAAGGAGACCCTCTGAACTGCGCCAACTACAGAGGCATCAGTCTCCTTAACATCGCATATAAGATCTTATCCGCCGTATTGTGTGAACGCCTGAAGCCCTTCGTCAACAACCTGATAGTCCACCATCGACCAGATATTCACTTTGCGGCAGATCTTGGAGAAGACCCATGAACTTCAGATCGATACCCACCACCTATTCATCGATTTTAAGGCCGCGTATGACAGCATCTATAGAGACGAGCTATACAGAGCAATGTCTAGTTTTGGCATCCCTGCTAAACTCGTCCGTCTGTGCAGGATGATGATGGAGAATGCACGCTGCTCCATCAAGGTCGGTAAAGATTTCACCGAGACCTTTGATGTCCCTAAGGGATTTAGACAAGGCGATGCGTTGTCATGCAATTTTTTCAACATCGTACTTGAAAGAATAGTGCAAAACTCACGAGCAAACGCAAGAGGTACTATCTTTCAAAAGTCCGTCCAACTACTCGCATACGCCGACGATATCGACATAATCGGGAGAAAGCAGCGTGATATCAGTGGCGCTTTCGCGAGTATTGAGACGGAAGTACTTAATCAATTTAAAGATAAATTAAAAATACTTGAGGAAGGGTCGAATACAGAAAATAAGTTAGTTATCATTTTCAATTTATAGAATTGTATTAATTTTATTATATTTTTTAGTTTTATTTATTGGTTGGGTCGTGTAGAGCACATGGACACCAATGCACCGGTCCGAAAAGTCTTCGAATCCGCCCCCGAGGGATAGCGCAGTAGAGGAAGGCCAAGACTCAGGTGGCGCACGCAAGTGGAAGAGGACCTCAGCCACCTAAGCGTGCGAAACTGGAGGCAGCTAGCCAGGGATCGAGCTGGCTGGAGAAGCTTGTTGACTGAGGCCCAGGTCCACCCCGGACTGTAGCGCCGCCTAAAGTAAGTAAGTACCTTTGGTCTGACATGAAAATAAGTAAGAGACAATTTAAAAGAGGGATTGATGTTTGTACAAATGTCGAGTTTGACATCCCCTCTAAGCCTACCGTATACCAACGGATAGTGACGGTATAAATTGCTCCCTATTCCTTTCAGATCGGCACGAGGTATGCCAACGTTTTCGATGCAGTCAATTCGAAAGATGACAGCAAGCCAGATCAAGCGAAAAAATATTCTCGAAAACGACAGTGATGCTGTCAAAAAAATTTAAAAGCACGAAAAGCTCTGAAGCGAATGAGCAGCAATAATTAGATCTGCACAAGTTGCATGATGCATCAGAGAAAGACCGCACTCACCAAAGTTGCACTCAATTAAAAAGGCCTTCGAAAGACTTCCAGTGATCAAGTGGAGTCAACAGTAATCGAAATAGCCTGTTAGTTGGGATCCATGTCCGTCATGAACTTAAGCGCTTAATTTCATCTAGTTTTTTTTTAAAAGAGTAGAGAAGTCTTTGTGTGTCTTTGTGGGCATATGGAAATTTTACCCAAAGCCTAATCTCTCATTCCACAGAAGGTAGCAACATGCAATATTTGGAACGATCAGCTATTGTAAACCTCAAAAATTTGAAGTATTCTGCTTTAATAGAAAAAGCAAAACCAGACAATTTAATTACAAAAACCATCATCCGGAATTACAATTCAAAATAATCATAATTCTTACCTGTTTGGCCTTAACACTTAATTTAACTCCCTCAACAGTAGCACTAAGCACACGATAAACATCAAAATTATCCACAAACGCAATAACCCACTCACATACACACAAACACGTCTATACCTCCACAACACAGCAGAACATTTTAAATGAAGTTGAGCGCAAATCACAGAATTTGTCACCCCAAAGGCTACATAATAACTATTTCGTCTCTAATCTACACCCCATTATAAGACCGACCTCGATGTAGTTGTTAGCAAATTACAGCCTCCGGATCCTGCCAGAACGTGGTACGTAGCACACACAATCAGACACACATACTCCCTATACAAACAATCTGCGCCTCATTCGGCCACAAATCATTTCAATTCCGAGCGATTAACTAACACATGTGTCGCCTCTTAACGTAGAGTACACAGCAGAAAAAAAAAAACAACTAAACCTGTCTCCCCCAAAGAGATACATAGAGAGAAAGAGAAGATAAATTCTGCACGTCTGGCAATGCCTCAACGTTTTTGCCTTCGCAACAATAATATTAATAACATTACATTCCTCTCCTCCAACCCAGAACCCTCTGCTGAACCCCGAGCTGAAGCCAGTTGTACACATAGCCTAACTGTTTAAAAAAAAAAGAAAAGAAAACCCTCCGTTTCCATTCATCCCCTGGCTTACCATCATTTCCAACCCCCATAAAAGTACCAACATTTCAACTGACAACAATTTAACTCAATTTTCTATACAACTTGGCAATCGTTTCAATCCTGCAACGAGCAAGAATCCTACTTTGGCTGTTTACAGTGCTCCAAGGCACACGCAAGCCATGCTTTTTTTTTTAAAGGGTGTGGGGGGTAGTTTGGGTGAGACGGAGGTGGCTGGTTGAATGTCGCTTTATACAGTAGCAAATGGCAGAAGCATAGCCCGGATGGATGGAATATTCAAGGAATCGTGCTTTATAAGCACAAAAAGCGACACGGTAATAGTATCCGAGCTCCAGTTCTACATCCACCCTCAGTTCAGTTCAGACGAAGGCGACCCTCCTCCACTCCACTTGATCATCCAATAACCTTTTATATCATCATTATCATCATCCCTTACGGGTTGGCTTACAGTGTTACTCGTCGTTTAAACATTGTGTTGCTTTGGCAATGAGTTGTCGTGTCGTTTTTGAGTTGAAATTTCTTACTCGACGAGCACGACCCATCGACCGTCCAGGCGACCAAGCGACCAAGCGACCAAGTGTTCACCCACACTCTGCCATAGTCTCTGTTGCTGATGCATTCTTGTTTACTCACTGACTTTTGTAGGCGTTCGTTTGTATGTGTCTGTGAATACTATATATATTTCCGGATTCTACCACTACACTCAAGAGTAGTTCATGTATAATTGAGAGAATAATCGTTTAGGTATTTGCACAGAGTAGCATTTGCTCGTAGAGCACACATAAGTATCTTGTATCCTTAGCAACCTACAGAGAATCAAGACGAAGTCCAAGGGGATGAGCCCGAAACAGGAAGAAGGCAAAAGAGTATAAAGACGACAAGGCCGAAGGTGAAAGAGAACGACCGAACACGAAAGCGAGCACTAGCCAGCACGTAGACGAGAAGAGTCAAGACAAAGGGGAGCATCAAAACGATGAAGAGTCCTTTAGCAGAATTTATTACGTGCTAAGCAATAAGTGGAGTAAAAGTTTTGCTACATTGATGCTATATAACATACACACACTCATACCCAGAGTGGGGCCAATGGTTGTGGGGGTAATGTTGAACGACAGCAAATGATGGCTGGCAAGTAGGTTGAAGTTGATAGCAGCACAAGTGGGAGACGGTGAGGTGAATTAAGTTCTTTCCTTGGAATTCATCATTAAACGTTTCCTCTTTCGTTTGCAATGTGCAGATATAACATTTCCTACCCTTAGTATGTCTTCAGTGTCCATTCAACGTCGTCTCCCCTATCTTCGTCTTCTTCCTTCGACCTTGTATACAAAATGGAATCTAACAATTTAAGTAACGTCGAAAAGTTAGTTAGACATTTTCATTGTTTGATGCTTTCATTGAATGACTAACAAAAGAAATTGTTGTTGCAGTTGGCCCCAGGGCGCCGGGGTGATGAAGAAGGTCACATCGGATTTTTGGTCTCGGTATAAGTTAATTAAGAAATTTTGTGTCGAAACATTAGGGTACACAAGGGAGGACATCACAAGAGACATCCGAATGAACATTAAAATATCACAAATCCCATCTTTCAATCTGGTCTTTCGTTCATCCACCTGCCCAGAAGTTAATGTAGTATCTGGGTTGAGTCAGTCGTTTGCTCGGTGCTAGATAAGATCTTATACAAAACATTCAACAGGAGTGCAAAAATGTAGTTTTTTTTCCAATAATCACGGGAATAAGTCAAAATTGCGGTGCAGAATGTTTAAGTTCATCGACTACTAAGCAAGATTGTCAGGATTCAAGTTTAGCCTTAAACGTAATTATTTTTACTGACGTCATCACTATTTTGGCAGGCCGTAAACTACTTTTGAAAGTGTAACCTTCTGCTTATGAAAAAGTTGCATGCCACTGTACACGAAATGACAAGACGGACACTCTACTGTGAGATGGACGTCATCTTATAATGCACAGGAGCGATACAAGTACCGGCAAAATCTTTAGATTTTAACGACACTGAAGGCTGCTACGATTTCACCAGTGACATTATTAGCGGCCGGTCAAAGGTTTCTGGACTACGGGTTGTCCGAACAGGGACTTAAAACTCGGTATCATGGGTAGTAAGGACCGCTCCTGGAACCTGAGTTAGTCCATGACTACGAAAGAATCTACCCCTTGTGCATTTCATGGTGGCTATGGTTTAAACCAACAGTCGCAGAAAGGGTCTTCCACTTATGGTTGGCATGATGTAGAGTTGAAAAAAATTGGTAATGGCCGTACCCCTTAAATCGTCAAGAGGTTTTAGATCGGACACTTTCCAAGGCTCCAGGAATAGGTATCACAGTAATTGATGTAAAGCGCAAGCCAAGCGAATTCCTGTGAAATTAAATCAAACAGTGGCAAGACTTCACGAAAAACCCTAAAGAAGATCTGTACTGTGAGATAGAGAGGGAACAGGCCGTAGCCTAATCGGAATTTTTATTATTCCAGAACGCCTGAGAGCTGAAATAATAGAGATAAGATCAGGAAGAACTATTTTTTTTTGTAGTAGAAAAGAAGTTGAGTAAGAAAGTATCAATGTCCTGATTTTATATGGAAAAGACTTTGTTTGTGGACTTTAAAGTGACATGAATTGGATCTAGTCTCGAAACACACGACTTACATATACACTTTAGATCTCTTTTAAATACCGCAAGGACATCTCTGAAAATTCGGTATGCAAAACCTTACATTATTGAAGAGCAAATAGATGCTCACATAAACACTTTAACCCATCAAGAACGCTAACTAACAAAGCCCCAAGAGAAGATGGAGTTCCTTTTGAACTTTACAAAAAGTGATTTTGAACGAGTTTAATTGGCTCTTTAAGAGTGCAGAATTGCTACAAAAAAAAAACATTGTGGCGCTGGCAGCCAAGTATGGGTCATGGCCTAGCTTCTTGACACTCATTTGTGTTGTTTATGTTGTCATTTTTGTCACATCTGAGCGGGGCCTACGGTTTATCGCCGAATCCGAACGGCACTCCTTAGAAGCTTTTTCAGAGGCAATTTTATTTTCGAAAGTTTGCCATTGCCTGGCGCAAGGGTGATGACGATTGGAAAAATTGTTGGTGATGTCGGGGATCGAACCACAAACCCTTTCTGTGATAGTCCAATCAGCTAACCATTGCGCCAGAATTGCCACAAAGCTTTAGAAAATCGGTAATATTTTCGCTTCATAAAAAAGTAGATTATACAAACCCTGTAAATTATAGAGGGATATCCTTCCTAAACACCGCTTCCAAGTTATTAACCGCTCTAATTTTTAGCAGCTTAACGAAATGGATTCTAAATAACAACGTCTTGTACGAATTACAACTAGCTTTAGAGAATTATTCGACGGTTGTCCAAATTTTCACACTGTTAAACCTTGCGCAAATATATAAGCAAAACCATAAAAAACTGTATGCCAAGTTAGTAGACTTAAAATCAGCTTTCGATTCAATTTCTCGCGAAGTGGTTTTTTTACAAATTATATATAGTGATTGAAAGTAGTAAATTGGTTAATGTCATAAAAACTCTGCATGTAAACAATAAAGCTGTGGTATGGAATGGTCACTTTTTGTCTGATGTCTGATATAACGGACGATATTGCGGATAGTGTGATAGTTAACCACACAACAATACCAGGACTAATGTAAGCCGACGATATTGTCTTGCCAGCCGATACTGTTAACAACATGTACTTGTACATAGCTTATAGCATAGGTTGGAAAAATACTGCAAACCCTGGAATTTAGCGGTAAATCTCGAAAATTCTGGTATTTCGAATAAACGAAACCGTGGCTTACCAAAGAGAGACCGTAGAAGTTGTTAGAGAGTATAAGTATCTCGGTGTTCTGATAACAGCTAATCTTAGAATGGAAAAACACTATCGGAAGCAAAACGAGCGATAAATTCACTGTGAAGTACCTGCATACAAAGCAAATAAACAAAAAATTATTTAAGCGACTGCACAGTTTTTTTTTGGGGATATGCTAGTTTTGACCTCGTCGAAAAGTTTCTACGATTTTGGATAAAACGCATCTTTGGACTACCGAATTGTTAAACACTGCACTTTGATTATCTAATAAAAGTTATGGAAATTAGAGAGGAACGCTTGCCGAAAATTTTGCTGAAATGTATGATAGCAAACAACGATCATTGCATCAAGGAATGTCGAGCATTTTCGGGTAGTAATGGATGCAGCCTTATTTTTTTATCTAGCGACGGACATATATTTATACAGAAAATACGTAAATGCTGCACAGTCTCCTCAACATAGGATGTCAAACAGGAACATTAATTATAAGCAATACTTTATGGAAAGAAATAAGTCTGAGATGATAGAACTATCTTTATAGTACGATGTAAATTAATAAACCTGAAGAACATGCCACATAGATCAGAGCTTCGTATGATGTGTGATCTCTGCAACCTCATGCAGAAAACACATGAGCAGAATTTTGTGTGCAGTGAAATTAGAATACACATATTTTAATTCGCGAAGCCACATATAAATGCTGCATGCAACGCTGTTCTGCTACACATCTCTATTTCTAAATTCGCTGCAATCGGCAGTGTCACACATAAGTGACAGTAGCTGTAAAATGACAGCAACCGATGCGATTGACTTCAAAAAATATCTGCACATCTGTTTCACGGGCAGAGCTGCCAGCAGTGCTGCAAGTAGATTTTCTGCACATGTGTTTTTGGCATTAAGAAGCGGGAGGACTTCTATTATTTTATTTCTGTGTGCCCCATACTAAGCGAAATTCAAAGAAATTACTTTGGAGTAAGGGCGCTTGAAAAGGAGGAACTGACGGGTATTTTGAATGGTGATCGTGGCTGGGATGAGTTATATAGATACTCTACAAGTGCTCGTCAATATAGTAAACGAATAAGAGAAGGAGATATTTACATAAAATATTGTTTTACTTTGTCTTTGATATATATTTGAATAAAAATTCATTAAAACTAATCTACTCCCCTGAATTGCGTTTCAGAAAAATCCACCTTAAATGGAATTTCCTGTTCTGCATATTGTTTACGTAGTCGATGGAAGACCTTGCTTCTCAGGATCGCAACCCGAAACACAGGTGAAATGCACTTGATTCAGAGAGATTTTGAGTTCTTGCACGACCTTGCACACAGCGATACCTATGTAGATTACACTACAGTCAAGGGTGAACCAGATCCTTAAGCTATGAGATTTACTAGCGGTATTTGGCCAACTATCTAGTTTCGAACTCAAAGATGTTTAAGGCACGTTGTTGATTATCCGAACCGAATTCAGGCAGTTGGTGTTCATGCGCATTGTATGCTCCAGCCATCTGAGGTGGCGGAGTTCATTTTCCAATGCCGCAATATAGCTGATGGAATTTGCTGGTATACCCCCTCTTCCAAAGCCTATCAATGCAAAAGGTACTACATGGAAGAGCAGGGATAAGAGTTCTTTTTTGTTTTCTTTAGTACTTAATGGTTCTTGACAAGGCCTTACTACTTAATTGCTTTTCAAAGCCAACAAAAAATTAGCTCTGTATACGTCTTTGTTTGATTTCCAACGAGTTATCAGTATCTGAGTAAATGACAGAGTCAAGGTAAACAAAATCCCTCAGAGTTACAGGCAAGCCTCTCTTGTTTTCTTTTCCGAGTTCCGGAACATTTTCTCAAGAATACTGTTTAAGAAGTCACATAACAGCACATCACCTTGTCTCAATGCTTTTTGATATCAGCGGTCACAGTGAAACTGCTTCGGACCATTATGGAGCAAAGAGTGGGCACCGTTGTTCTTCTGCAGGCATGCAGCGTGGCTTTGTACAAAAAGTTCCTCTCTATAGATACATATTGGTTTCTACAAACTCGTCTTCTCTTGTCTTAAGTAGCTCGGTAGGTGGACCGGGTTGCCCGGTTCTTCTACTTAGCGGCTGAATTTGGAAATGGCTTTTCCGTAATCCTAGTACCGACTATGCTATTTTGTTTCGTTGTTCATCTTTGCAGGCCTCTGTTCAGGATTTGTTGTCCCTTGACACATTTTTTGAAAAGCCTTCCGAATACTGTTCCTAAAGTAGCCTTCAAAGCAAGCTTCTAATGATCTGCCATTCAATTTGGGGGAAATCGACTCTCTTTTCTGCTCTTTCCCTCTATCTTGCTTAATCTGGTTGCTCGGAATCTTTATTTACATAGAGATTGAGGAAGAACGGGCATAGCCCAGTACGTCAGTTATTTCTTGTTGGCAACGATGTTGTTGATGCTAGTACTAAAGGCAGGTTGTCAGAGAGTTCACGAGATTTTGAGAGATATTTGATTGGAGTTTTTAAGGTTTGCTAAGTTGCCCCTCATTGAACGTTAAATCTCCTCACTGTGTTTGTTGTGAAAGAGTCTATACTAACCGTTTGGAATGTTTGAACACCTATAACGTTCCATTGTGACTTATAAGGTGACGAAACGGTCTCATAGCAAAAGCGATAATTAACTCTAGCCCTTCTGGATAACACATATAATTTTCCTCCAAAATGTTGTTTTATTATTTGTTGTTAAAGTGAAATTTGAACACCCAGACATTATCCATGAATGGCACTTGCACCGTGGAAACCGAACAATTCAATCTCGGTATGTATATCGATGACAATCTTGGTTAGAATGGCCTCAATATACTGCCAAAAATACTGCGAATTGTCTAGGTTTCCTTAAACGATGTATGAAATATTTTACCCCTTCTAGTCTGGCCTCAATATAAAAGGCACTCATCCGCCTAAAATTGGAGTACAATGCTCACACCTGCCCAGGTGCCCCTTAGACCTCTTTCCTGGATAGGACTTAAGTCCGTGCGATACAGGTGATGCTTATATTGTACAGTCAATTGGCACACCTAAACACCAACGAACCATCTCTTGTTTCATCTTGTTCTATCGCTTTTCATCACCAGTGTTCCACCCAGCCATACAACTCGCTCGTGGAACGCTCTGCCGAGTTCTATATTCCTAATCATTATAACCCTTAAACAATTAAAACCAACTTACATCGGTTCCTCTTTCATCTTCCTCTCTAAGTTTCCTTTACCCCCGATGTGCAAACATTATTACCCGTTGAACGGGCCTTAATTATAAAAAAAAAAGTTCTAAGGTTCGGAATATTCGCATTCGCACTTTGTCTTCTGCAAGGAAGCAGTTTTCTGAGTCGATGGTGGCTTCCCGAAACGTTTGGACATACGGAATGTTGATGAATGTTTCTCGGGTTGATGGAAATACGATTAACCTGAGTTCATTGTCAGAGCTGATGTCTATGAGAAAACAATGTTTTACTCCTCGCTACGGAAACTGCGGATATGTACACACTTCTGATGGCAATGAGCTGTATTGTGAAAAACAGATGGAAGGGGTGAAGCATTTTCATAAAGCCTTGCCTTGCTGAACCATGCTATCACTTCCAAACTAGTTCAAGAATAAAGGACTCCACTGAACGCGGTCGGAGTCGTGAGTCACTTAGTCTTGTTAGGTCTTATCGTAACAAAACTGAGTTCGTGTAGAGAAGAGTTTCAGGAGTCAGGAACCGAACTAATGTAAATCAGTCTGCATTCACGTTAAGGCCGTTCACAGTTGGGTCTCTTATGAACATAACTGCAGATAGCATTAATGTCCAAATTTCCGAAAGAGTTTCTAAGAGGTCAGCGACTTTCCTGCTGTCCCTAAATAGGAAAAGCTGCCGACTCCTTACTGGAGTCGTAACATTATATTACAGTTTTGCAAAGCATTTAGGTGTGCTGGGCATAAGTGATACAACAACCTGCGATGCTTACTGTGAAAGCGATGGTCACACCGAGGAGCACTATTTCTGTGATAGCGGGCATACCCTCGCAGCAGGCTGCAGGAATTTAGTACCGATATGCTTGCTGGTGGTACATATGGCACTTTATCGCTGAAGCGCTTGCTCATGTTTCTTCGAAGACTCAGAAATTTAATTTGAAAGAACTTTCAAGTTTTTGTCTGAGTGTTTTGTTCCGAAGGTATGTGTGTCTTTGTCTGACAGTTTAATTTACTACACAATCCTCAAATTCAGGGAATGGCGCCAGTAACCCACTGGCCACTCTGCAGATTTAGGCAGAGAAAATAGTTTGTCAAAGCTCCTTTGTCAACGCCCCTATCTCGACAACTTAGCTTATTGGGGTAGATCTCTCATATGACCTGAGCTCCGAATATGTCAATGTAGCTTAAATTAGGTCATCATCTGCCTTTTAAGTCGCAGTGAACTCCATCTTGGGAGTTCCTCCTTCGCCAAAGCCTCCGTATTTTGTTTAGAACTGTAGTTCACCGAGCTAAATCAGAGTCTTTGGTTGCACTTCACTCGCCGTATACTCAACCTGGGCGTAAGCTTGACTATGGCTACAATTGGAGCCAATATATACAGCGTCTCAATACCACTGTCCCTACGATTAAAAGAAAACAACCAAAACACAAAGTGTATGCAACTTGTCCACCACAATGTAACCATTAAAAAGCTTAACTCGAACAAGAAGTTTCGGATTTCAGAAATCTCAAAAACAGAATCGAAATTAAAAAGCCATTTCATTGTTGTTCTTTCCATTTAAGTGTCATTTGTTTCTAAATGTGAACACAGGGTACACCCCCACCCCTAACAAGAACCCTAAACATTTAAGTATTTAAGTATGTATTTCAAATATTGAAGCATGTGGATGTGTGCGTTGCAAATTATATTCGAGAGCTCGTTATGTTGTTTTTCGAAAGGGGCATAATAATACCCACACACACAGTGGGGGTTGTACGAATACACACAGTACACACTAGGAGGCAAAAACTGGCTTTGTTGTAATGCACGTGTTCAGCATGCTGCAAAACGTTGGTTTAACTTCAAAAGCAGGAATCTACCAGCGTACTCGTACACTGTGTGCATGAACAGCCCCCCTTATAATGTAGCCACCTCATTTCATTCCTTTAACCCCACCACACCACACCACACTGTACTACGCCAATACTTGTCAAAGTATTTAGGGAAGTATTCTAATTACGGGATTGAGCACATTTTCCACTCCGTCATTTTGCATTAATAACGTAATTTTGCTTGCGGGCTATGAATACTGGGCTGAAGAGCAGTGAAAGTGCAGGGGGTGAGCAAAGTTCGGAGCATTTTGGGGGATGAAATATGCTGCAAGTGCGGTTATCGTGTTCTTTCGGTTGTGACTTTGTGAGTGTTCGCATAGGTGATTCGGACTAGAACATCATAATCGTCTTTGGCGAGCTATGCCGTGCATGCGGCGCATGTAAATTGAAATTTCACACATTATTGCGAAATTGAAACTTGAAATTGCTCGCTATTAAGGGATCTGGGGAATTCGATGGCATAATCATGACACTGCCTCGCGCAAGCCCTATATCCCCAACCTTAGCTCATAAATACAGTCTATGTGTTACTGTGATAGTGTGGTGCTTGTAGGGAGTTGTGCGGGCAAGGGGTTGCTTTATTTCAGTCCCCATTTGTTGGTGGAACATTCGGATGATAACAATGAAAGGATTACAAATTATTTGCGCTAATTAATTGATAGTTGATTGGGAATTCCATGGGCGCATTTGATTGCACCTGCTTTTGGTGGTGTACTATAGTTGTTTGCCTCCCGATTTTGTTGTGTTGGTGTTCATCGGTTTGGGGTATGTTTTTGTTTTTGCTTTGGCTTTGCAAATTGTTTGGGGTGGGTGGTAATAGGTCGGTAGTGGTGTTGGCCTTTTTTTTTAAATTTAATTGAGTGTTTATGATGTTAAGTCAATGGGTAATTAATTTAATTAATTAGCCCATTTAATTTATGGAGCAAGCAAACATGGTGCAGTGAAACATAATTCATGGAGTTGTTTTTTCGTTGGCCCTTTTTGGATGCTTGGGGAGGCGTGACGAACACTCGTTGGGGTTCATCGATGGTTAGATGATGTAAATGAGAGCGTCCTTAATGACCTGACGATAGTCGGAGGAAATCGTAAACAGCGCTGTAATTCAAGACAGATACTTACACAAATGTTTACCACCCTCGAAGCTTGCTTTTAAGTTGTTGTCATGCCATAAAAAGCTATTAGCTCTAATATTGGCTTAATGATATTCTTGCTCTGCTGTAATTCTCTTAGGACTCATTCGCAGCTGTAACATCGATGTCAGCTTAAAGATGGTCTCGCTGCTGCTGGTCTGACTTGGTCTTATTTCTGTTTCACTCCGGATTTTTAATTTTCCAGAAATCGATTGTCTGCATCTCTCGAATTGATGATATGTTGTGGCCTGCTCGACTTAAAGAACTTCGTTTGCCCCCATTCGTCTCGTATAAAGAGGGGAAAAATAATATTCAGGCACCTTAACACCTTAGATGAGCCAGAGGTGCATTAATATCCAATAAGACTATCCGAAGACCACTTTTTTAGGTGAATTCACACACCTAAAGACTACAGATAGCGGACCAAAAATCTTTTCATCGATGCAGGTCGGAAATCGAAACCTGAATATGAAAACTGCCATGGGAGGAACGACTTCGAATCGAGAAACTCAGCAGGAAGGGAAATATAAAGGGTTTTCCAATAAGGACTTGGCAACTTTGTTTTTTAAATAAAACGCAAGAAATTTGAGATATTTCAAAACTTTATTATCGGCTTGAAGAACAATCAAAACATTTATGAATGGAACTCGACTTCGTTCATATGGCCAACGCGGGCGGGTTTGCAGCGGTCGATTCGTTGGACCCAATTTTCAAAGACTGGGCCACACATTTCGGCCGAAACGGCCGCTATTTCACGTTCAATGTTGGCTTTGAGCTCTTTCAACGTCATCGGCTTGTTGGCTTGTTGGCATAAACCAATGACTTAACGTAGCCCCACAGAAAGTAGTCGAGCGGCGTTAAGTGGCACGAACGAGGCGGCCAATCGACTGTCCCAGTTTTTGAGATAACAAGCTCACCATACTTACTCTTTAATAAACCGATTGTAACGTGTGCTGTGTGGCCTGTGGCACCATCCTGTTAAAATCACAAGTCGTCCAAGTTAATATCTTCCAATTCGGGCCAAAAATCACCGATTAGATCATGGCGCGATTCTTGAGAACGCCGTGGAATTGACTGATTTGGGTCGTTTGCAAGGGACGCCTGAACGGCAGCGATATTTTCGACACTTCGACCAACCCGTTGTCTCACTGACACGACAACATTACACAATGAATATGTAGACTCAAATTTTTGCACTAAACTTGTTTTTGCCTGTTTACTAGGGCGAGAATTACGACCGAAAATTGGAATTAACGCTCTTAAAGTTGCAGTCACTGACTCCGAATTTCGGTAGAAATTTTTTAAAATTTGCAGGCGTTGCTCATTCGTGTACTTCACCGTGATGAAAATGTTGAGTTTACTGAATAAATTGACAGTGACAGTTTGATGATTAATGAAATAGTGCGTTCACAAATTAAATTCAAAGTTGTCAAGTCCATATTGGAAAACCCAAGAAAACCCAAGGAAAACTCAAGATAATCGCGTTTTATTGAGCAAAGGTTGCAAAATAAGTCAAATTTTGTAAATTGACCTTTGGCGAACACTAACAACAAGTCCGCACCGACTTTTTGTGACAGAACTTATCGCGAAGAAATCAAGGAAAAACCAAGGGCAGCAGGCAGCCCAAAGGCCTAGTTTTCTGAGAATGGCTCCAAAATGTGATATAATAAATCAAGCGGACATGATATGTGGAACAACTTCTATGAAAAATGTAAGAGTAGTGCAGAAATTCTAATCAGTGTCTGAAAAGGACTGCTCCACTTAAATATAGGAACATGGTATTGGGAAGGGATAAGGCAAACACGCCAGGTAGGAACAAATAAAAAACCTTAAGTTAGACTATGAACGAATTCACAATCCATAAGCAGGCGACAAGCATTACACGAAGTGCATATTCTAAGCATAGGCAATATTTTAATGATTGTGGTGCAACGAATAAAAAACTATAAGTAAGATGAGCGAGAGTACCTACTTAAGGGTTCCAACAAAGCTTGCAAAATAGATAGAAAGTCGTCGGTCGGTAAGCGAAGAATTTCTGACTTATTTCTTCGCCTGTTGCGTACAAAAAGAAACATCAAAGTTTACGAAGCTAAAATAAGCGAAGCTGAAAACAGAGTTAATCGTGGACACGCAGTCGGATCGGACCACAAAGCCTCTCCAAAGTACAAGTGAGAATTGTAAATTCCCATTAATTATAGTTCAATAAAATGATCAGTGGACGGAAAGCTTTCTTGTTCCATACAATACAACTGCAACAACCACTCGAAAATCGGCAACAGAATACGTATTTATTTAACCAAATGGCAGTTAATGACACTCTAAGGTAAGTCCGCAAGATTTTCTAGATTTTGAAGCAGCATATGAACGAATTTTGGCAATGAAAGCGCTATCATAAACTTATGACAATTAGATAAAAGTGGTAGAAGATAGCAGTTTACGACTCAGTCAAACCAACCACTTTCCATCGCCTCAGTCAATGTAACAGTCGTCTGACAAAATGAACCAGACAAAATTTACGTCCACCTGACCAAGGTTAAGTGAAAACAGCAATTTCCAAGTTTAAGCCCAACAAAGCTACTGCACTCGATGGTTTAAGGGCCGAATTGGTTAAACCAGCTGATAATGAACGGATACGAATCATACATCAGCTCTTCTCTAAAGCCGAAGCTGACGAATGTATGCCCAACAAATGAAACCTTGCCATTGTCTGGTTCTATTGTAAAGGGAAATAAGCCTACTCAGCGTCGCATATAAAAACATGTCTGCTGTTGTATGTGAACGCCTAAGGCTCTTCGTCAACAGTTCAATTAGCTCCTATAGTATGGTTTTGAGCCAAGAAGTCCATCATACATCAAATTTTCGTATTACGGCTAATCTTGAAAATTACGCAAAAGTTCTAAATCGATGCACACCACCTTTACATTTTGGCGCATACGGCGACTTCAATGGAGGCGAACTATATAAAGCCATGTTTAGTTTTGGCATTCATATCAAGCTTATTTGATGTTACGATAAAACCGAAACTTTCAATCTCAACAGGCTTTTAACAACGGATATCCCGGCTTAGATAACAAGGTCACGCACACCGGCGTACAAACCAGAAAAGTTTTCGAATTTTGCGGAAGGATCTCGATCTACATTCATATAAAATCAAATTGATTCAAGAAGTAGACAAGATGACCATTTGAAGCGTCGAGCTTTTTTAAATTGGTCTCTGAAAATGGTTTCAACCGAAACGGAGTTTCATTTTTATGTTCAAAATCATCAAAAGCAATGAACCTTATTTCTGGCTAAATAGCTTTGTCAACAAGGAAACTATGCGCTTTTGCACGGCTACAAGCCCACATGTGCTTCATGAGACGCCACTAGTTACATAAAAATTGACTGTTTGGTGTGGGTTAATTGGCAGCGGCTTCATTGGGATGTAAATGTTCATGGCTGATGAAGGCCGCCAAGTTAGTATTAATGGATATCGCTTACGGGAATGTGGGTCGTAATAGCATGCGCTTAACATTGGCGAGATTTGGTTTCAGAAGAACGGCGCCATTTGCAACATGTTTTGCGTTAAATCATTGGTATATGCCAATAAGGCAGAGATGTAATCCGTGTTAAAACCAAAATTGAACCCGAAACTGCTCCGGTATCGGCCGAAATATGTGGATCTAATCGATTTTTTTTTATTTTTTTCGCTTTCTCAAATTATTTGTTTTGTTAAAAAACAGCACAAAAATTTGTAGTCCTTATTGAAAACGCTGAAGCTATGTAACTAGAACTGTACTATAGATAGTAGTCATTTTAGGCGGCTTTTTAAGTACGTATAAAAGGCCAGTTAGCCATGAGCATTGAACTTACATAAGCAACTTCGATAAAAATATTGATCGGTGAATTTTTCATCAGAGCGACTATAGTTGGTATGACTCTTCAGGATAAAGCAATCAAATTAAGCGACAATTTTTCTGTCGCCCCTTACTGTTACATATCTCAGCTCTAAATGATTGTCAGTCTTATTTTCGGCAATATTGCATCATTGTGAGAAAACCCATCAGACGACGTTCGTTTCTTCCGATCTATTGTAGCGATCATGACGAAATATAGTCTGTAAAGTAACTTTTATGTTAGAAAAAATCCACTCAACCAGGGATGTAGATGTGGACCTCTTTCGCACCGTCTTTTCGGTCCTTTTTAGGACTCCACAACTTTCAACATTCAGGCTAGAGGGTCGCCTATCTTGCAGATCGAGCAAACGATGCCGAAGTTCCCTTCATCAGGCATATTTTAGCCCGATCAAATTATAAAATTGTGTAGGTGTACGAGTGTGCTGTTTACCTTCTCCGTTAAATATTTTGAAATCACTGTTGTCCTCTAGATATTGCTATCGCCTAGCAATTCTTCCTTCTTTTTGATAGTGGAATTTGAATCATTCCTGTCGTTTTTGTGACTCTGCTAGATACCTATATAATTATCCTTTCAGGTCTCAGAGTGAGATGTCTTGGTTTACCTCGTCCCATTCACCATTTGGTAAAATTTTCGCAAGGTTTTTCCTGAAGTAGAACACCTCAATATTCAGTGTTAGAAGTATGATTAGATATCAATTGTGATCAGTTTAATTTTTCTTGGTTGCCATTAAGTACTGGTCACAACGATCCCGACTTGACTTACCAAATATATTATAGGAGCGAGCTTTGAGTTAGAAGAAGGGGGCCGAACGACGGATAAATTTGTTTTTCATTACAAGTGAAGAAGGCCTTCTAAGTACTTACGAGTTTAAAATCTGATAGATCTGTTGATATCAAGTCAAATAAGGTGTTGCTCCAACAAGAACTGGGCAGAAAATTGAGGCCATAGCAATTATTTCAACAATAAATTGCTACTTTTCGGTGGCCAGCATGATACGATTATCTCTTTAAGGTATCTCATCATCTGTTGTAGTCTATTGGCAACTGTAAGGTGCATACATTTTATTTAAAAAAAAAAAAGAGCTTTCAGATATCGTACGGTTGATTAAAGACACAATACATAAACAGTTATATAGTCAATTTATTACCTTTAAATCGAGAGAATACATTCTGCGGGTAACAACAACTTCTGGCATTGGTCCACCACGGCTGGATTTGTTTATGGTCATCCGAGAGACAAGTTCGACCACTTTGAATAATGTTTCCTTCCAATTCGTCGATTGTTATTGGTTAGTCAGCGTAGACTAGCGACTTTACGTATCCCGAAAGAAAATTCATCAGAAGGCAACAAATCACCAGAGCTTGGAGAGTCAATTTACAGGGCCATTACTTGACCAGAACACGCTGATTCTCTTCATTTTTGAAAAAAATATGGTCCCATGACTCCAGCCCACAGACCGCACCACCGCCCACAACAGCGATGAGATGAATAAGGCTCTCAGATGGTCGATTATGTCGGGTGTAATATGTTCCAAATGTTCAAAACAATAATTTTGAAACCAAATTTCTAAAATTTAATAGTTGTTAAAGCAAAGACAACTGAATAAAAATAACAACTGGTTTGACAGGTATAAATGACTGAAGTTGGTACTGAGTTAAGAAAACACCCTTTTCATATTAAAATCATCAGCATAGTGGATTTTGGCAATTTAAGGCGGTGATGATTCTTACTAAATAACGTAACCACTCTGAAGAATTATATTAAAGTAGTGGACACTACATTAAGGTTTTTAAACAGTGGTTAACGAAAGTTTTGGCGTTGTGATTTTAAACCGGATCTGAGTATCGTAGAACTTGGCTCCTCAACAAAAAAAAAGACCAAAATTATATCAAAATATATCTGAGTAATTTTATTTTTTTTTTTTTTAAATTTCCTATATTGTTGTATGGCTGTTTTAATGCTGGGTTTAGGTGCTACCTGTCAACTACAATAGTTTGTTGTTGATAGCCAAAGACATTAGTTAACCATCGGTGCTATCAGTGATAGTAAAATAAAAAAATAAAAAATATTGAGCAAAGCGCTTGTTTGAAATTGTTGGTTGTAAACAGAATTTCTGGTTCGGATGCGTTGAAAATATTGGAGAAAGTTTACGCGGACTCGGTAAGGTCGAGAACAAGAGCATCTATGTGGTGCAAAGAGTTCAAAGAGTGTCGCGACAAATTTTTTTTAGATTTTCAATTTAGTCTCCTTTTGGCTCTATATACTTTTCTCAGCAATGTTCAATAGCTTCGCTACCCCCTTAATATAAGGAATCGTCAAGCTCTTCAAAATAGCCATTAACTCGATCTCGTCATTGTTGGCAAGTCTTTGAGGAAGCAAATTGATCTTCAAAAGATTGATTAAAGCCATCGCAATGACGAACTTGTGGACTGGTGTGTTCTCCTGATTTAACAAAACTTTCTTTTGCTTGATTTTATCACTTAAATGCTCTAATAAGGCCACATAATATTCGTCGTTGATTGTCCTGCCTTTTTCAACATACTCAATAAAAATTATCTCACACGAATCCAAAAAAACTGACGCCTGACCTTGCGAGCTGACTTAATCGTCTCCGGCTACTTTGGAGCCGGTTCTGCATTTTTAGTGAAATTGTGAACCCATTTTTCATCAAATGTTATGAACCGACGCAAAAGCTCGGCTTTATTTCTGAGAAACAGTGGCAAGCATCAGATAGAATCATCCTCACGACGCTGTTTTTATTCTATTGTGAGCCACCGCGGTCAAAATGCGATACACAGCACTTTTTTTCCAATACGATTTTGTTGATTTTTTAAACATTTTCACACTACGGTGTTCGTCTTGGCAGCTAGCCAATATTTTATAATTGTAAACGAAGACGGATACTCCCCCAGAGCAGAATTCAGCTCGACTTTGATATTGGTTGAACTGAAACCTTTCAGGTGAGAAGGTATTGAATTACATAACGAGGACCGATTTTTCCATGATTTTGGATTCACTATTGATAGCTGTTAAAAAAAATGCTATTCAACGTAGCGTTATCAGCTTTATGACTTTAACAAGGCCGGGTACTTTTGACACGACCCTTGTATCTCACGGTAGATGTTTTGCCGGCACAGCACGGCTTGTTCCATAAGAACTGAATTTTCTTCAAATGGATTAGTATCCGCCGAAAACGACTGAAATTTTGGCAGTACAAGCACATAACATTTCCTTGTAAGCGAATTGTTGACCAAAGACGCTATCAATATAGCCGAGAAAGCACCGTAGATTCCACATATGGCACCGTGTGACTTTTTTAAATTAACGCTTTGTGCGGCCCGGCTTAAGTCGATTCAATGGTAAACGAAAATTCGCTTAGAAAACTGAAGACAATCCCAGAAATTGCCTATAAAATGGTATGGATGACTGGTTAGTTTGCTTCAAATAAATCTTATTTTAAAGACAAAATAAATTTTGATGATTAATTGATTTGTGCTGCTGTTTATTGCCTCAGTCGCTGTAATATTTTAACGGAATGCATTTACGATAAAATTGTAGAAATTGGTGTCTTGCTGATGTTTCTTTGTAAAGAGACGGCCTTCTAGCAAGAAAATACAATCAGCATTAAGAGTTCATCCTGACAGCAGTCTTTAATTGACTTTAAACTCTTAGTCCTGCATTGTCATGGCATCGTATCAAAACATTATTAGTCAATATTAAGTATGGTTCCTTAATTTAATGACAAGCCCGGTTGGTAAGTAAACAATTCGAACAATAACTTCCACACGTCCTGATCCTGGTAACTTGGGTTCCCATTTCGTAAGTCCGCATCATTAATTTCAATTGAATGCTAAACTACGACTGACAATTTCGCATCAAAAAGTTCCTCGCCTCCTGGAATGGGTACCCCACGTGATTAAGATAAATTACATGGAACGCAAATTCTCAATTAAGTGCACAAAACGAGCACAAAAAAAACAAGATGAAGAACGAATAACAAAAATAACTAAGAGAGCAAAAAGCAAACAACAAAACAAGATTTAAGCAGATTTACGAGTAATCTAGTCTATGCGAGTCTAAGCAATTCTCCCTTCTTCTTCTCTTTTTTTATTGGCTTTTTCCAGGGGTGGATTTGGTCGGTAGGACCGGTAGGACTAGGGGTGCTGAAGGGGACTATATTTATTTCTATTTTTTGGGATATGAAAGATTTGTGGGAAAGTTTTTATTTCATAACAATGATGTGTGACAGTGGGGTGGAATTAATGGTTAAACCGGTGGCTAAAAAGTGTGTGCCTGTCTACATGACAAGAATTTTTAAATGCACCTCATTATGAAATTTGACCACTTTTGTCGTCATCTCGGGATCCTGGGGTGTGATTGATTGTTCTCTAAATTTACATGTAAAATCTTCTAGAGTTGTATATCATATTTTTGGGATCATTTCAATATCAATTGTTCAGTAGGATAAGAAAAATGTTTCATAATGGGCCGACCAGTTTCAAAGCCCACTTAATCGTACACAGACTACTGTGTTTGCCTTCCAGAAATAACAGAAATAAAAGCGAAAAGAAGTATTCTTCCTCCGAATTCAATATCAGTCCATCGTTCAGGTGGCACTTTTCTTCCTAAACAGTTTCATTTTTAATAAAATTAAAGGTAATACAAGACATTGAATATTTTGTGCCGAAAATCGGCGAACTTAGAAATTTTATTTTTAGAGGTTACTTGCCTCAATAATGTCCGAGTGTCAGAGTACTTTTAAGCAAGAAACTCTTTCATAAGTGATAAAGTGCGGCACAATTACATAGTATACTTTATGTTCAACATGTCTAATGGTCTCATTTTGGTTTCAACAGAATCGGTACTTAATTTTGGGAGACAGATTAATTGTATGTGGCTTTATCTAAGACGACGATGTACAGAGAGGAAGTTGATATAATGATTGTTTAAATCAAAGATTGCTTTCGTACTGTAGACCATGTATCTGCACAAACCAGCACGGTTTTATGAAATGTAAATCAACCACCACTAACCTAACTTAGTTCGTATCTAGTACACTTTGTGCTTAAGAAGACGTTGATGAAGTCAATTCAGTTTCCACAGATTTCAGCAAGGCTTTCGATAAAGTTTCCCATGAACTTATCATTTTCAAACTAAAAAAAACTTGGGTTTTCCCCTCCGTTTGTGGCATGGATCAAATCCTATTTAGAAGACCGAGAATACAGAGTATTCAATATCCGACCCCATTAAAGCAACATCTGGTGTCCCTCAGGGTAGTCATCTTGGACCAACCATCTTTATCCTAACGATTAACGACATAAATCACGATTTAACGAATTCTAATCTTTCTTTCGCTGACGACATGAGAATTTCCAAAGTCATTTCAATGCCTTCTGACTCCCATTGCTTGCAAGATGACTTAGATAAGTTTTCGGTATGGTGCAAGCAAAATTTTTTGGAGCTTAACGTCAACAAATGCCAAGCGATAACGTATTCCCGCAAACGTCTTCCTCCGTCTCCAAAAAACTACTTTATCTGCGGTGAGCCTATTCCCTCCACTGTCTGTCTGTCCCACTTCTCCTTATCCAAACTCACCGCACCAGTTACGGTCACTTCGAACCATTATCAAGAATGTTGCGTATAACAAACAACTACCTACAATAAACAGCAGTCAACATGAAATCAAAAAAGCCCTGCTCAATATGTCACGCCCATAACATCTCCCCGACTAATATTTTCCCTCGCCCAATTAGGTTAAGCATTTTTTTGTTAGTTTCTAGGTTTAAGTTTATGCTTGTTAAAAAGCTAAATAAAGTTGTCCGGGATAGACCCGGGCCAATTATAATACTCGTAGTACCTTGTTCTGTTCTAATTTTATGACAATTATTTTAAAATCTTAGACGTAGATCCTTTTCCAATCCCAGGAAATTCCACAGAAGTGCGCGGAAGCTATACACCTTTCGAAAGAGTATTTTTTGGCAGTTTATTAGCCACTCAATTATCCCTTATGGTTCTGAGGCGTCATACCCACCAGAATCTAACCTTCTTATGCCCGATCATGTTTTGGTTATACCAAAGCATTCTGCCAAAAAGCAACACCTTTAGGGCTGCCGTTCATAGCTAAGACATGGTACGTGTGGCAAATAACAAGGCCTTTAAGTCTTCTTGGGCTATCCATAGTATTTTCGAAACGTTTTGTCTTGTACCGAATTATCAGATTAGACTCATCAATATACTACACAAATGCATTTTTTGCGTAGATCGTCTAAGCCTCCCCCTAGTGCTATATAGTTAAATGTGCTAATGTGAAGATTAGGTACCAATACCTTGATCATACTGCAAAGAATGTGAATGTGTTTTAAGCAGCGTATCCGAAGATGTTTTTGCGATAAAAGCAGATTTTGGGAGGAGTTTTGTGGAGAAGAGTTGGAAGAATTACAGTATAAGACACACGAACTGTGAACTGTGCATATTACTCGTAGTTTAATCAGTGTCTTTTGAGTTGACTTGTTTTTTTCTACGTTTAAGGGTAAATGAAGTTCTAACCTAGAAAGCAAGTAGATCTAACGCAGGTATAGGTCCTGAAAAACTCTTTTCTGAGTTTTAATCCGCAAATTTATCGGGTTCTGGTTCCCCGTGATACCATTGTGATTGTGCACATAAAAAGCGTCGGAAATTCTTCTGCCGAGGAGTGAAAACTAACGATATCATGCTCCAAAAAGACACCAGCGCCACATCATGAATCGATTTTGACACCATTCGTGAAGTCTTTTTTATGTTCTTTTCATTGCTCAGACACCTGGACTCTGGAAAGCCGCTTTCGTATTTTCGAATTTCTAGTATCATTGGATCAGTCAAAAGATTGTCGACATGCAATCTCATCTTAGTTCCATAGCCGTTTGCACAGAAGATTAGCTTTTCTTTTATTAAAAATTGCTATAAACTACTGCCGATAATATGAACACCAAGAATATGGAGAGAGCCTATCGTTGTTTAGAATCTGGTAGAAGCAGCAGTGACGTAGATATCCAAGCTGAAATCAAAGAAAGCAGCTGAATGGAAGGCTTACCGGCCGAGGTATTCAAAGCTGCTGGAAATGATTCTGTTGAGAGCATACACTCACGACTCAAATATGGTTAGAAGAGTGTGTGCCTGATGAATGGAAGCTCGGTATCGTTTGCCTGACTCACAAAAATGGAGAACCCGTCAACTGTCTCTTCAACATAGCATACATGATCTTATCTGTCATTTTTTGTGACTGTCTGAAATCCTTTGTGTCAACAACCTAAATGATCCCATTCATTGCGGTTTCAGATTAGGAAGGTGAATCTATATCTTCCATTTTCACACTTTGGGTGATTCCGGAAAAAATTCAAGAAGTCCAAGTCGATATCAAACATCTTTCATCGATTTTAAGGCCGCATATGACAGTATTTATAGAGACTTGCTATATCCTTGCCAGGATTTAAGAGGAGTACACGTCAATTTGTTCGATCGCTCCATGTGCTACTTCGTCAATCCAGCAACATCTTAGCATTGATCAGCACATAAAGAGTGACCAGATATTTTTTCCAATTGTTATGTGGAAAAACAGCTGTCAAAGTTACCAATGACATCCAGCTATCAATATATTCAATAAGGTTTGCCATTTCATCATGCATCGTTTTACACTTGTCGAACGTGAGGAAATTAAATAATACTATCGAAATTCCGGCTCAGTTGTAAATACGCAACGTGAATTTCGTCGTGAGGTCGGTCGTCATCATACGAGTAGCTTCGGCGTGCAGTCAATTCGTCGCACCATGGAAAAGTTTGAGGGTGAGTACACTCTTTTGGATCTTAAGCCACCAATTAGACAGAGATTGGTAAAGGCCACATTGCAATGGCACATCCGAAGAAATTACTTTCTTCTTGACCTGAATGGCGGAACAATGCCTTCTGGGATTAGTTTCATAAAGAGAAGATCTTTGGCAGAGAAATTTATTCAATTGGTTTGACGATGACGCCTATGGTCAGGTTAGAGAGGTGACAAACTTTAATAATATAGTACCCCAAGAAGGATTTTCAAATAGAAGTTCTTTCGACTAAGTTCCCATGATCATGGTCGCACTAACACAACAAAATGCGATTACTGACACTAAACCACTTGGTCTCAAGGGACTATCTACAAAATCTCTGGTCCTCTAAGCCGTAAAATAGACAAGAGCCTACCGAGTATTTCAAGAAATCGAAGACACTAAAGACTTTAATGCTAAAGGCCAGACAGGAAAGGAAGAAATGGAATTTTGGTGGACTATTTAGGAAGTAAAGCCGAACTTTACTCATTTTAAAAAAATTCAACGGGCTGATTACTATAAGACAGGTGACAGTTGCTCTGACAGCGCTAAGAACTGGTAAACAAGACAATGCTTGGGAAGTGCATTTCAAATTACTGGTTTAACCCAACAAGGCACTCAGTGCCATATGTGGGACAACCATTTTTATTGTTCCTACGGCTCTGTTAAATATAAGTAGCGACATCTCTTGGTTCTTGAGGGATATATCGCAAATGTAGCAATGATAAAATACCAACAATTACGTTTAGATCTCGCTATTGATCTTATTACTGTCATTAATTTTCGAAATTTGAACTGGAGTTGTACGTTTTGTAGTTACCGTAGATTCAAAAGTTAATAAAAAATGTTATTATTAAGAATTTTGGCACAGAAAAAAATATTGCGTATTAGAAGAAAGTGTTTTTTGCAGGGGTAATTTAGTTTTTATATTACTTTAGTATAACTATTAGGATGGCAACGATTAGTATAAGACCTCGTAGAAGTAGCATCTTCCGACAGGTGCTGGTTCTTTAAATGACGAGAATGAGCCTCTGCAGCCGAACATCTTGCACCTCTACTAATAAGTCCTACTTCACGCCTCCCCGTAGCGCCATCTGGAAATTTCACTAGAAATTGCGAAGTGAAGGGGGCAAATGGCAAGTTTCCTGCGCTATAAACCAGGATTAGTGTCGGAAAAACAAAACAAGACCTTATCCGGACTACTCCGACATATTTGGAGCTCAGGCCGGGAAGGATTTCCAGGACTTGGAAAAGAGATGGTGGCGGACGAGCCCTATATGGGCAAACGGCAGCGCTCACATCCCGGAACGGGTTACTGGCTTCGGTGTAACCGACCCCTCGTCCTAGGGGCATTAAAAATGGAACTGGTCCTCCAGGTTGTGCCGCCGGGGTAACTGCCTGGCCATTTAAAAAAGCATAAGTTTTGAAGCATCAACAAACCAAGCTTGTTGACTGAGGCCCAGGTCCACCCCGGACTGTAGCGCCACCTAAAGTAAGTAAGTAAGTAAGTATAACTATTGATAAATCAAATTTATATCCATGTTCCACATATGGTGCGTTGAGCTTTTTAACCTTTTTTTGACGAATACGTATTTTTGATAAGTGTTCTTATAAATTCTTTTATTTATTAGAAATTATGGCGAAAAACTATTCCTTGGTGATGATATTGAGCATTTATTGGCAAAACCATCGGAAAGTGAAGATGGGGAAAACTTTGCTAAAGCTGAAAGTGATGAAGATATACAAAAACATCAGTCTGCTGTAAATTTTTTCTCTGAATCCCTTAGTGATGTGGAAACACCACCATCGCCGCAGAGCCATCATGATGTGTCTTCCGTTAACGAAGATGTTCATTTAGTGAGCGAGCAGCAAACATCAGTAAACACTCAGCCAGTACATTAGGTGTGACTTCAGCGAGTACTGCATGTGCCAATAGACAATCACATGAAACGAGACGATCACTGATGTCTGAGTATTGCTTTTTCTAACCGAACTAGAAGCCAAGGATCGGCGACTGTTATCAAAAAGAATAAAAGGAGCTTCAATTGGAAAAACTAAGCTTTTCAGTTTTCTGGATATACAAACTTACAGCCACCAATTATTGAATTTAAAACTCTCCTTCAATACTTATCATGGTTTTTTGATGACGAACAACTGGGGCATATTGTAGAATAAATGTACAAATTTAGTATTCAAAAAAATCTCTCAAGACCATTAAAAATTACAATTGTTGAATTAACAAAGTTTTTAGATGTCTGTCTGGTTATGAGCTTGTCAACATTGTCCAATGTCTTAGTGTCCCTAAAAGAGAAGCACATTTGACGAGCAAATATGCGCGACCAAAGCTTCCAATATTCTGCGCCAATAAATGGGGGTATAAATTGCTTTTCTTTTGCGTGGATCGGGGCTTTGCCTACGATTTTGAAATTTACTCGGGAATGGAGAACGATCCGGAACTAAGGTATCCAAATGAGCCAAACAAATTGAAATAAAGACGAAGAAGCCGAATACGCGGTCCTACCTCATTAGAAAGTCAAACGTGGCGGATTTGAGCATTTTCCTATTAAGAATCAAAAAAGGCAACGCTGTAAATACCCCGGTGGCAAAGGCACTTTTCATAGACAGTAATAAGATATTTTATTTTCTAATTTTCATTTTGTTGATATTATTTTTGAAATACCTAATTCTAATAATGGAAATTTTTCTATAATGCTTCGTGTTACGATTATATTAGTTTAGTATCAAAAATACTGTGACAGTATAAAAAATTATAGTTAAAGCTCAGTGTACCACATATGGAACAGAAATAAGAAACTGATTTTCTATTAAAATATTTGGTTTTAATTTTTTTTATTATGTTTTTCCTAGTTCTAACAACTAACTTCATAATATATTTTTTTATCAGCCATAAAAAAAAGAGCCTTGTAGGGTTAAATGCAAAGGGACAAATGAACCTCAACTCATCAACTCATAACTTCAACTTAATTATATCTTAATTATACAATTCTTAAAATGCTGAAAACGCATATACAGTGTGGTAAATAATATCCCGGACTGGCTTTAGAGTACATAATTAAAACACGATTTCTATTTAATTTTCGGTGTTTTTTTTTCGAAATATTCTCCTCCTGATTCAATACACTTGTTATAGCGATTTAATAGTGATTCAAATACCTGCTCTAGCTCATTTGGCGGAATTTCCCTCAGTGCCCGTTTGGAAGCTGCTTGAATGGTCGGAATAAGGCAAAAGAGCATATTTTCAATTTCGAATTTGGCAAGATGATAGACTACGTGAACATACCGGATGATTAAACAAATTCACTTGATTTGGAGCCGAAAGTTGACGAACAATGAGTGCTGTGTGACTCGATGCATAATCGCACAACAGAGACAAACTTTTTCGATCGCGATATTCGGATCAAATACTTCGTGTACTAAAACCGATATTGTAAGCGACCTCCATGCAAAGGGCTTTAAAGTTCTAGACGTCGTAAATATTATTAAAAAGAAAAGAGAAAAAGTCAGAAAATAAAGAAGATATCTATGGTATCAAAACTATTTTAAATATCGTAGTCAAAATCGAACCTGTGCGAAGGAACACAAGATCGATCCCGCAATGTAAGCGTTGCCAAGGCTTCAATCATACGCAGACTTACTGCCAAAAAGAACCGCGTTGCGTAAAATGTGCCGGTAAACATCTCTCAGAAGAGTGCAACTTAAATAAAGAACTTCCACCGTCTTGCATAAATTGCCAAGGAAAGCACCCAGCAAACTATCGCGGATGTGAAGTGGCGAAAGAACTCCAAAAAAGGCGCGATACGCTTAAAAAAACCTTACGTCCAAACCTACACGCAACCTCAAATAAACCTAATATTGCTAAAGAACAGGCAGTGAAAGAAAGAAAATCCGTCGCGGTAAAGTCGAAGGATATACAAAAAAAGATCGCAAAGGAAAATCCGCCACCGATTGACGCGCTAACGTATGCACAAGCTGCGTTGCAAGGAAATAAAAAAAGCGGTGTTACGCCAGATCCAGTGGCTCGCGTTTTCTCCCTAATTCTCACGACTCTTGAGGAGCAAGGCAGAACAAATAAACTTCTAGTTGAAAAATTGTGCAATCTCGAGAAAGAAATACGTAAAACCCAATTCCAAGCATGAATATGAAACAAGTGCTTAAAATATTGACGTGGAACGCAAACGGCCTTATTAAAAAACTCAACGAACTGGAAGTGTTCTTACAAAAAGCCAATATTGACATTTGCTTGATTTCTGAAACTCACTTGAGGAAAGGACCTCGTGTAGAACTAAAGGGATACTGTGCTTATCATGCATACCACCCATCAAAAAATGCCAGAGGCGGATCCTCATTGTTCATTAAAAATTGTATTGAACACTTTGTAAATATGAAGATTGAATGCGATGCAATGCAGTTAAGTTCGGTTCGCGTAAAATATAACCACCTACACTACAACATTGCATCCATTTATTGTCCTCCGCGATGCAAGCTAGAAAACAATGACTTTAAAGGTATCTTTGATTCACTCGGACCGAATTTTATAATTGGTGGTGACTTTAATTCGAAACATACCTTCTGGGGCTCAAGATGTAATTCAACGAAAGGCAGACAACTCTATGAAGCCGGTATGCAATGTAAAGTTGACTTTTTCTCGACAGGAAAACCAACATATTGGCCTTCGGATATAACAAAGACCCCTGATCTTGTAGACTTCTTTGTCACAAAGGGAGCAGCCAAAATTTCTACAAACATCGAGGAAAGTTATGATCTCTCCTCAGATCACTCACCAGTCATTTTGACACTAAGCATACTCTTAATAAAGAAAGAAGTGGCGCCTAGATTAACTAACAACAAAACTAACTGGGACGGTTTTAGAAATTACTGCAATGAACATATTGTTCTAAACGTGTCGCTAAAAACACAAAACGAAATAGAAGACGAAGTCGACAGATTCATCAAAGTCCTGCAGAACGTTGCCTGGAACAACACTCCAACTCCAAAAAGAAAAGAGAAAGCAAGTAATGAAATAAAATATCCGCCAGAAATAAAAGAACTGGTGAGAGAAAAGAGGAGAGCGCGCAAAAGATGGCAACAATCCCGTGCTCCCGAGCATAAAACATACTTAAACCACTTATGCAACAAGTTGAAAGAAGCAATACGAGATTACAAAAATCGGAATATCTCTACATATCTCGAAGGTCTGACTGCCGAAAGAAGTTCAAATTACTCCCTCTGGAAAGCCATGAAGGGAATCAAAAAGCCTCAAATGCAATTTCCTCCCATAAGAAAAAATAATGGCGAATGGGCAAAAGGAGATAAAGAGAAGGCGGATCTATTTGCCGAGCACCTAGAAGAAACGTTTAAGCCTTTTGATGGACAGGCGTTAACAGGAGGTTCTTATTATATAATTACGGCACCGGACAATTTTAGAATAAAAACAGTATCCCTACGAGAACTTAACCAAGCAATTAAAAAATTGAAAAATAACAAAGCCCCTGGTTATGATTTGATAACAGGTCAAATTCTCAAGGAGTTGCCAAAGAAAGCCCTTATCAAACTGCTCCAACTTATAAATGCCGCGCTAAGATTATTAAACGTTCCAAGCCAATGGAAAGTTGCCGAAGTTATAATGGTCCCGAAACCAGGCAAATCTCTAAATGAAAAAAAGTCCTACAGACCGATATCGCTTCTGCCGATAAAATCTAAAATATTTGAAAAAATCCTATTGAAGCGCTTGCAACCGATCATTGAAGAGAGGCGTCAAATTCCTGATCATCAATTCGGTTTTAGAACTAAGCACTCCACAATTGACCAGGTCTTTAGAATTACGAATGAAATTGAGAAAGCCCTAGAGGGGAAAAAGATATGTTCTAGCGTGTTTCTTGACGTGTCTCAAGCCTTCGATAAGGTATGGCATGAAGGCTTAAATTTTAAGCTAAGTCAGGTTCTTCCGAGAGAGCTGCATACGATTCTGAAATCGTACCTGGAAAACAGAATTTTTCGTGTTAAACATGGCACCGAATACTCGGAATTTAAAGAGATCGCTGCTGGAGTTCCGCAAGGAAGTGTACTTGGTCCGGTATTGTTTTTACTCTATACTCGAGACATACCGGAAGAATCAGGTACCATAGTAGCCACGTTCGCGGACGACACGGCGATACTAGCTACAGATACTTCAGTCGAGTTAGCTACTGGAAAGCTACAAACGGCTTTGGATAAAATCTACGAATGGACAAAGATATGGCGAATTGTTCTCAATGAGACCAAATCTACTCATGTTAATTTTACTTACCGAAAAATTAACAACCTTCCCATTTTCATTAACTCGGTACAAATACCATATGCAAATGAAGCAAAGTATCTAGGAATGACACTAGATGTAAAACTGAAATGGAAGCCGCATGTTAAGAAGAAACGTGATGAACTTGAAAATAAATTCAGACAAATGTACTGGCTACTAGGAAGACATTCCAAGTTAAGCATACATAACAAACTGCTCATCTATAAGCAAGTGCTTAAACCTGTTTGGACGTACGGTATACAACTTTGGGGTTGTACTAAACCAAGCAACCGAAATATTCTCCAAGGCTATCAAAACAAAGTTCTAAGACAAATCGTGAACGCCCCATGGTATATCAGAAACAGTGATATCCACAGAGACTTAGGAATAGTTACCGTCGAGGACGAAATAATGAACTTTGCTCGCAAACTCCATATTCGTCTTCATGGTCATTGCAATAATAAAATACTCCAAATTCTGGACGAGACAAACTTAGTGCGTCGATTACAAAGAATGAGACCATTCGATCTGGCGCGATAAGAACTATCCGCATATAATAGCGGTACTAACAGGTGCTTTTGCTGGAAAGCTACCTGCCCCACGCGAACGTTATTTGAAACGGAAACTACTTGATAACGTAACTTAGTTGTAGTCGTTAAGAAGGGAGGCGTGTTTTTAGTGAGTAAGAATCTTACACTACTATGAGCAACGGGTTCATAGTGTCTATGAAGATTTTCACACCTACCCACCAAAAAAAAAAAAAAACAAAACGCTTCAAAACTTCAAGATAAATAATATGCGCCAGTAACTGTTGCACCAGCTGAAAAAAAATAAATGTCATTCAAAAATAACTGTTCTACTCATACAATCATCACATTACACCTATTGCACTAATCGGCATGTGTGTGATGCATTTTTACCAAGTTTTGTGTTAACGACCGAAATTCTTAAATGAAGAAGTGTTATGTAAAAATAATTTTTATAATTGTTCAATGTTAACCGAATATCATGAAATTGTGACAGAAAGTAGAAAAAGATTCAAACTTGAAAAAGCACGTTCGGACAAATAGATGGCGCTCTTGGTTGCTGCTATATAGCTCGGGTCCGGGATATTATTTGTCACACTGTGCATGCATTTTCAATGCAAAAAAAAAGTTTTTAACAGTTAATCGAATACCTCTAAATGCGACCATCTATCTCAGGATTGTAAAGCAGCCAGCTCATCACATTGAAACATTAATTCACATCGACAATCATAATAAATCAACAAGGCTCCATGTCCAGTCGAATGCGACCCTGTTCTACTCCTAATCGAATGCCAGAAATGATTGAATTAATATCGACGGCCATATGCGCAGCAATCCAATGTAATGAGTTCGCAATAAAAGTGTCTATGGCTCGGTTGCATTCATTAGCATTAGCATTCGCATTCGATTCCAGATAAAAACGATTTTATTAATAAGTGTCCACTTTTGCGGACAGGTTAATTTGTTTTTCAATTTGCGCCGACCAGCCTCTTCGGTACGTCTTGCCGCCATCATCACCATCGTGCAGTTTAAAAGTACATATACAAGCGTGCGCGCACGCCCGATCTCCCTCTCGTACGCGCAATTACAACATGTTTCGTTGTACGGATAGATTTGCGCATTTGCAAAGGCTTTGCGCGTTCTTCTGCTTCAGGCGAACTGTCTGTCTTGGCATAGACACATACGGTGGTCAAGTAGCGACTTTAGTCAAAGCACATCAAGGGGGTTGAGTGTTAGGAAACCTGGTTTTGTAATTCAAGTCACGCACACCTGACTCTTTCAAGTTGATTGTGTATCTACAAGCTGTGAGTACACCTACCTATCCGTTTCTACTTCAGCATGGTATGGCATAAGCAGAGACATGAGACAACGCTGGCATATTCGATTGACACCGAACTCAATTCGATGGAAGTTCACTTCCTCGAACACATTTTTCTTCTTCTCTTTGTAATGCAGAGAGGGGAGGGTGAGGAATAGGCAAGCTTACGCTGGCTAAATCCGCAGAATGGTGTGAATTCGCTTTTTCACTTTCACACTAAACAGACATTTCCTTGGAAGCGAATCAGTGGAGATAAGGTAGTTCTGTTTCCGCTCGACACATAACCCCAGGAATGTTTGTGCAGCGTCGATACTCTCTATCTTCTGTTTATTTTTCAATTAATACTTCGGATGAAATCGCATCCTCGTGATAACCCAAAGGGACCAAGTGGAAGAAGAAAAATAAAAATCGTAAAACGAAAGAAAAAATGAGAAAATAAAGAGCAGCCTGGGCAAGGCACGAGTACCTATAGTATGAATTACGAAAGAGCATTATCATCAATTCGTAGTCTTTGCGGAGGAAGTGGCAGTTAGATTTGCCTGACTTGCACCCGATTCTAACCTGACCCAGCCCAGACTATCCAGCCTGATGTCTATGAGTGGTGGTGGACAGATAAAAATAGATAATAAGCAGATACGAACTTCGAAGTGAAGTATGCCATACCCATATTCAATACAGCTCCCCATGCATAGACCCGCTTTGACCTACTCGTTCTCTGTATTTTCTTGTTCTGAGTGCTTTATTCAATTGAGAGTCAGAACGAATACAACAACGACAACTTAAGCAACGATGAGAAGGAGCACAAGGATAACGACGAACAAAATAAAAATGCTAAATTGAATTTTCTCAGATACGAATAGACTGTCTGTAGGGTTTGGGCAGAGGATTGGATACAAAAAGATACAGCGACATAAGAAGTGAATCTTATTTACAAGACAAGACGAACTGACGTCTCTCATTTCACTGCTCCACCCTTAAGCAATCGTTGAACTCTCAACCCAATTGGCACCCGCACAGTGGCGTTGATTACAGATGTAAGAGGATTTACCCAAAAACTTTTACGTACTTGATATACGAGTATCTGGACGAGGATTTGGAAATGTTTTTATGGGGTATAGTAGGAAAAAGGACAAGGTTCCAGGGACGCTGTCTTTATTTTGGGAAGTTAATTTATGAGATTAATAATGGCATTGAGGTTGATAAACTTTTATACTTGTGGCCATGATCGACGTATGAGTTATTGAAAAGGAAGTCAAGCTACTGTCCTTCTTACAGTACAACATCTAAATGATTTGAAAGAGGGAGAACCTGGATTTATTCAGTTTTCATCAGTTCATCATGTGACTCGACAACCTGCGAGCATAGCATTGCCATACGGCGGTTTCAACACGTCTGGAAAGCTGTTGGTCTAAATGCATGAGCAAATTCTAAAACTTGAAATCGACAAAAGTATTTATAAAGTTTGGTTTGAAGAATACCCGGACTTGCTTTGGTTTTGTAATGATACTGACATCCTGCATAGGCATTTCTTTATGACGTTCGTGAAAAAGTCACACAGTTGCAAGCTGAAAGTAAGCATTTTCAGATATAGTTATTAAACTGGACACAATCTCCTGCATGAGGACCATCAGTGAACTTGTGAGTTTAAAATTGCGAATTTTTCTTCTCTAGGTGACATAAGTATGGCGACACGAACCTTCGAATCTATTGTGATCCTAAGCCTAAAACTACTATAAAAGGCAAGGTGTGATTCATACAAGAGCCATAAGGCTTATACGCTCACCTTATGGTGAAATGTATTAACTTTCTGACGGTGCTCATCAAACCCACTCCATAAATGGTGCAAAAATTATCGGCGACGTAGACCCACAGTCGAACTTAGGCTTACTCTGCTCTGACAGCCGCATGCCCGAGTAACTTTGTTAATACGTTAATTTAGCAAAAACAGAGTCGGTCTGTTTTATAAGAAAAGATACTTTGCAACAATCAAGTAAATAGAATTCTTCTGAGCTTCTCTAGAATTGCCATCTATCTACGCCTCAGCTTGGACATCAAACTGAGGTGGAAGGAAAATGTTGCGAATCGAAACAAGAGAGCTCTGTTTATGGGATCTGCATTCTAAAGACATAGACTCTGCCCATACCATGGTCTTGAAACCGATTCCAACTTATAGTTCATCTGTGTAGCATTATTGGTGCATAAAGAACCAATTAGGTCGGCCCTTATGGTGAGAGACACTCATCAATGAAAGAAGCTAAATATGTGGGGCGTGCCATTTTAATATCGAAATCGAAGTAGTTGGTGCAGGATTTTTTTCTGAACAGCTTAACGAATCCTTCAATCTACCCAAACAGTGTATCGTCTTCTAAGATAAAGCCTCACGTACTTGTCACTAGCTAAAGCTCAGCTCGGATATTGGTATAAACACATGTAGGTCGGCAAGGAGGCGATTAGGGCCTTAACTTAGAATAACATAAACTAGAAACTGGAGTACATCTCTCAAGTAGCACAAGATCATACTCTGTTCGGCTCTGAGACCCTCGGACCTCCTATGAACTGATGAACTAGCTAGACTCTGATCTCTGTAGCGCACTCTCTTCTGAATTGTCACGCACTGTGATGAAATTTCTAGCCAGTTACCACTTCCAAAACTTAAAAGATTTCTGTTCTGTGAAGATCACAGATCTTGACATATTTATCATGAAATCTCGTTGGTTCTAGGTTAGGTACTCGCCTTCACATGATCTCCCACTGGTATCGCAATAGACTTACAGAAGTTCTTAGTGCACCACAACGGGAACCATTCTAACCAGACTTAAGCTAATCGGACTTATTTGTTGATGCTCGTACCGATAACCCTTGATGGGTTACACAAATATAACAATGTGTCAACGCAGGTGACGTAGGAAACATGTTGGATGTGTAATTGTGTACTCACAGCAGCACAAGCACAATGCACTCTAATTTCGGAACCCAATGCTTTTTCCTAAAAGGGCTATTTAGAGAACTAGTTTAGAGATTGCAGATGAAGGAGAAATTTACAGGCAAACATTGAGTAAGTTCAGTAATGCAGGATCATTACAGAAAAGTGCGACGTAAAATCCTTCTATGAGCTGTTTAACAAAATAAACTAGTAAAGACGTTTCATGTGAGCTAAATTAGTTGAGAAAATTAAAACATCTTTAGCAGTGAAGTATGTCTTCAAACGCTGTATGAACTCGAATATCACCTAAAACCAATTCTGAGAATAAGGGGATTAGGAAGATAGTTGGCCTTTCTGTAAGAAATGGTTTCATGGAAATAAATAATCGAAAGTTTGCCAGTGGGTAAGCTTAAAATACCAAACAAATGCAGCACGAAGAAGATGAAAGATTGGTTTTATAAACATCGTGCGTCGGTCACAAAATTTTAAAATATGTGTATGTACATCTGGGAACAGTTTAATAGCTATAATGACCAGCAACTCGCTGTCAGGTAAAATTTACTGATAGACAATGCAGATTGTCGAATGATCAACGAAATTATGATTGTGCGGGGCAGACAGCTCCTTAGGCGTACTATTAAAAGTAGCGAGAGTCAATTGGGTATTTGGGCGCATTTGAAAGACCATGATACCGTGGATTTCAGGATAATTGTCCTGGAAAGGAGACAGCAACGTGCATCGGACTAAAGAAAATGAACGTAATGCGTGCAGAAAAAACAGGGTCATTAATTGACTATGTAAGCTTATGAGAAAGAGACATACTCTGAGATGAACAAAAAAAAACAGCGTCAGTTGTGCCTGAACCAACTGTTGATGATCACACCAAATGAAATAATAACGATTTTCAGACTCACACTCTACGAGTAGCCGAACAGATGTGTCGAATAAAAAATAGGATTCAAAAATGAAACATCTACTGCTGTATTTTCTACCGAAACTAAAAGCAACTTACATTTGTATGCGGATTTATTTTCAGGGAATCCGGCATTTAAGCTAAGGCATGTACATAAACCATGTCCATAAACTAAGAAGAAATTCAACGTTAGGCGATCAAAATCGCAGAAGACCACAAGTAACTTGTTAACATAAATACTCAAGAAGCCTTATGGTGCACGTATCTATTATATTACAATATATTGTAGAAGACCACCGAAAATACTTACTTACTTACGCGACGCTGCAGTTCGGGGTGAACTTGAACCTTAGCTAGGAATAACAAGGCTTTACAGTTCGTCTCGTGTTAAGTTTACTGCCTACAGTAGCGCACTCCAAGTCGGTTATGGTCCCGATCTAGTTGTGTGCGCCACTTAAGGTGAGGAAGTTACCTACTGCGTTGTCCGTTAGATTCGAAGATCTTGCAGACCGGATCATTGACGTCCATTCCTTCTTGATGCCCTGGCAATCTCAGGTGACTTATGCGCAGTTTTCTGACAAGGTTGATTGCGCTGCACAGCTCGTAAAGCTCGTCATTGATTCTTCTTCTCCAAAGTTCGTCAGCGCAAACGGGACCGAAAATTTTCTCTGGAAACGACTGAGAATATCCTTGTCCAAAGATGATGTCAAAGAAGTCACATGACTGCAGGTCATCTTGTCTTAGATCTTTCTTGATATCCAAGGAGTCACTTGAGACTTTGCCGTCTTTGCTGAAGCAGCGAGCGTTCTCAATCGTCATTCTGCACAGAGGGACGAGCTTTTCAGGAGATGGCAAAACTAAACATGGCTTTATATAGCTTGTTTCAAAAATACTATAAATGAAGGAGCCGTGTCCGATTTAAACCTCATACTTTAGACATTGTTCAAATATCTTGCCAAGGAGGTAGTGGAAGCATTATTTTGGTGACGTCGTTTTATGTTCAGTGGGGGTGTGGACGCATATTAAGCTTCCGTTTGTGAATCAACCTTTAATGCGAAATGTCATAAGATGCTCACTCACATGTTGGAAGCTCAAGAATTCTTGCCTAAGTCAGCCACATATGTCAGATCCATATAACCGCCAGAGATTTAAAAAAAAATATTACTAGAGCAGCTCGCAAGCTATACAAGTAAAGATGAAATGAGGTACACTGTCACACAATGAAGATAAACACGAGAAACGTGTGATTATAGATTTTGAGTGCTCCTTAAGCATGGCAGACATTTTACCAAAGCTTATAGAGATCATGTCAATGATTCATACAATACTTATAGTAGATTCAGATTTGATTTTAAGAATAGGAAGGGCATGTTTTCCAAGATTGCTTATTTGAGTAAGGAGTCTACAGTTATGTAGAATGGTCTTTCGAATATAAATTGTAATAGACGGTGACATCAGATGGCAAGTATAAGGCCTCGTAGAAGTAGCATCTCCCGACAGGTGCTGGTTCCTTAAATGACGAGAATGAGCCTCTGCAGCCAAACATCTTGCAGCTCTGCTAATAAGTCCTACTTCACGCCTTCCCGTGGCGCCATCTGGAAATCTCACTAGAGGTTGCGAAGTGAAGGGGGCAAGTGGCGAGTTTCCTGCGCCATTAACCAGGATTAGTGTCGGAAAAACAAAACAAGACCTTATCCGGGCTACTCTGACATATTTGGAGCACAGGCCGGAAAGGATTTCCAGCACTTAGTCAGGGTCTTGGAAAAGAGATGGTGGCGGACGAGCCCTATAAGGGCCAACGGCAGCGCTCACATCCCGGAACGGGTTACTGGCTTCGGTGTAACCGACCCCTCGTCCTAGCGGCACTCAAAATGGAACTGGTCCTCCAGGTTGGGGGTTGTGCCACTGGGGTAACTGCCCGGCCATTTAAAAAAGATTAAGTTACGAAGCATCAACAAGCCTCGGATATGGACGGATCTACTGTTGACAGCCCACGCAAACGATTTAAGGACAATGAGCTTCGGATATGAACGTGGAATGTTAGATCCCTTAATAGACGAGCAACTAGCGGAGGCCCTAGACTGCTGCAAAGCAGACATAACCGCCATCCAAGAAATGCGATGGGATGGGCCGGACAAAAAGAAGATGAAAAACTGCGACTACGGCAATTGCTATCGACGGCAAAAGCAGCGCTTATTTGGATGCGGATTTGTTGTCGGAGGCAGACTAAGACAAGAAGCCCTCAGCTTCCGGCATGTGAGCGAGCGCCTCGTAGCAATCCGCATCAAGGCTAAATTCGCCAACATAAGCCTTATATGCGCGCATGCCCCCACAGAGGAGAAAGATGACGACACCAAGGATGCCTTCTACGAGCTCCTCAACAAGACCTACGAGCAATGCCCTAGCTATGACATTAAAATTGTCCTCGATGATTTTAATGCAAAGCTAGGAAGAGAGGGTATCTTTGGTGGAACAATCGGAAAATATAGCCTGCACAACACCACCTCCGATAACGGATTCAGGCTAATCGACTTTGCGGCGGAGCGAAACATTGTCATGGCTAGCACGCGGTTCCCACATCTCGACATACACAAGAGGACTTGGAGAACTCCTGATCAATCAACAGTCAACCAGATTGTTCACATTGCGATCGACGCAAGACACTCCTCCAGTATTATGGTAGTGCCGAGGAGCCAACATCGACTCAGACCATTACCTTGTTGTAGCCAAGATGCGGTTGCCAAACTACGCCAAGCCAAACTAATGCTGTGTGAAAATTCGACGTCAGACGGCTACAATCGCAAGAGATCGCCAAGTCCTTTTCCAATCGAGTGTCTCTTAATCTCTTAAGAGGTCCAATGCCGCCAGCATCAAGCATCGAAGACCATTGGAAACACTGCCAAAACGCCATCAGAGATGCTGCTTCTGATGTGATGGGTTTCACTCGTCCACCACAATGAAACCCCTGGTTCGATGATGAATGCCGGCAAGCCCATACAGCTAAGCAAGATGCATATAACGCGGCGCTGCTTAGAAAGACCAGAGCTGCTCATGAGCTCTATGAGCGGAAGAGGAGAGACGAACACCGGCTTCTCAGGAGGAAGAAGAAAGAGCATGAGAAGCGCGCGATCGAGGAAATTGAGAGAATTGAGAGACCTCCACTAATGAGGTTCCGAAGTTTTACCAAAAGGTAAAAATAACATGCCGCGGAAACAAATCCCGAAACGAAGCCTGTAGAGATGAACAAGGGAACATCGTAGTAGAGTCGCAGTAGATGCTGAGAATTTTGGAAAGACCATTTTTGTAGACTGTATAACGGCCATGACTAAACAAATACCGCTGTCAGGCAGAATTACCCTTTCAACTTGGACGATGATGACCAACAATTCCGTCCACCCGACCTGGATGAAGTGAAGATAGCCATATCGAAGCTTAAGTCCAACAAAGCTGCTGGAGCGGATGGCCTGACTGCCGATCTCTTCAAAGCGGCAGGCGATGACTTGGTAAGGAGCATACACCAACTCATCTGTAAAATATGGTCGAACGAAAGTATGCCCGATGAATGGAACCTCAGCATTGTTTGTCCAATTCTGAAGAAAGGAGACCCTCTGAACTGCGCCAACTACAGAGGCATCAGTCTCCTTAACATCGCATATAAGATCTTATCTGCCATAATGTGTGAACGCCTGAAGCCGTTCGTCAACAACCTGATAGGTCCATATCAGTGTGGCTTCAGGCCAGGAAAGTCCACCATCGACCAGATATTCACACTACGGCAGATCTTGGAGAAGACCCATGAGCTCCAGATCGATACACACCACCTATTCATCGATTTTAAGGCCGCGTATGACAGCATCTATAGAGACGAGCTATACAGAGCAATGTCTAGTTTTGGCATCCCTGCCAAACTCGTCCGTCTGTGCAGGATGACGATGGAGAATACACGCTGCTCCATCAAAGTCGGTTTAGATTTCACCGAGATCTTTGATGTCCAGAAAGGATTAAGACAAGGCGATACGCTGTCATCCGATTTTTTCAACATCGTAGTTGAAAGAATACTGCAAGACTCACGAGCAAACACAAGAGTCACTATCTTTCAAAAGTCCGTCCAACTACTCGCATACGCCGACGATATTGACATAATCGGGAGAAAGCAGCGTGATGTCAGTGGCGCTTTCGCGAGTATTGAGATGGAAGCGGCGAAAATGAGTTTAGCGGTCAAAGACCAAGTATATGCTGTCAAGCAAAAAGGACAACTAATACCGACGTCTCGGGCAGAACGTCACCTTAGACAGATATAACTTTGAGGTAGTTAAGGACTTTGTCTACCTAGGCTCTGCTATAAATACAGACAACGACACCAGCCCTGAGATCAAGCGAAGAATAACTCTTTCCAACCGCTGTTTCTTTGGGTTAAGAAGGCAACTGAGTAGCAAACCCCTCTCTCGGACAACAAAAGTCAACCTTTATAAGACCTTAATAATCCCGGTCCTGCTCTATGGCGCAGAGGCATAGACATTATCAAAAATGGATGAGGGTGTTCTTGTTTGCTTCGAGAGAAAAATTCTTCGGGCGATCTTCGGTCCCGTCTGCATTGACGGTGAGTGGAGGAGGAGATACAACGACGAACTGTATGGACTGTACAGCGACATGGACCTAGCCAGAAGAGTGAAGATCCAAAGGCTGAGATGGCTGGCTCATGTACAGCGCATGGACACCAATGCTCCGGTCTGAAAAGTCTTCGAATCCGCCCCCGAGGGACAGCGCAGTAGAGGAAGGCCAAGACTCAGATGGCGCACGCAAGTGGAAGAAGACCTCAGCCAACTTAGCGTGCGAAACTGGAGGCAGCTAGCCAGGGATCGAGCTGGCTGGAGAAGCTTGTTGACTGAGGCAAGTAAGACGGTGACATCCAACACTTGCTCCTAGAGCGCTACTAAAGCTGATGTTGACATTAAAAGCAGCAGGCGAGAATTTGATCGGAAAAATGTATCTGAATGTCAAGGTCTTAAACAAAGCCTTAAGAAGTCAGCGGCAAGAATCAAGTGGTAACAGAACCAGAGCGGTTGGTTTACAAATATTGTGATTGTGAAGAGGAAAAATTACGCTGTTCCCTTGCTAAATTTCGCCCTAGGAAACATGATGCTAAATCGCCCTTGTACAATTACCAACATTAATAAATCGGCATATCAATTCAAAAATAAAGTGAAAAACACATGTGTACCCAAGGAAAGGATAGTAAGACGGTCCGTACTATGGTGGGATGAACAACTAGAATATTTTAAGAAAAAGGCAAAATCTCTTTCAAAAAAGCTGGCAAGTTGCGAGTATGTATATAACCGCGCTGACATAGTGAGACCTTGATCTATAGGAATCCAACACACTGTCTTGGGTGACAATGGAAACTCTATTAATTCCAAAAAGTTCCGCTGTCTGTACGTAAAACGCAAATTGAAAATAAGTTGATTTTCAAAGGCAGATGTTAGCTTCACCATCAAGAAACGCTCATGAGACTTGTAAAAGATTCTGCCAGTCTTGATCTATGACGCAAAAGCATAGAGTTTGACGAAGAGCTGTTGAAAAAATATCTGGATTTGTGAGTTATGGCCCATGCAAACGTAGAGCTTCTTCAATTTCTATCAGATGTGACAAAAGTGTTAACCCGCTGTTGATGGAGCTGACTAGTAGAATGAACGGAACTACGATCCTCAGCCATCTGGGAGTATGCAATTGTTGGCAGTTGGCCAAATACCGCGCCAAATGCAGAGGTTGCTTGTTAGTGCTGTTTAAGTATGGGAGTAAGTTACTTCTTCCCCAACTGCAAGAAAATTATGGAGATATTCATTGAAGTGCAATTTCCGGGATCTGCTTTACAATATAATTCAAACCTGCAATAGCAGTGACGACCATTTCTGCCACTGAATTAAGAGTCAATCTGGTAAGCCCTAAGGTATAGGCAAAGTTAAATGCGCAATTGAAATAGCAATAGCAAGATTATATGAACATAGTCTTTATCTGAAGACAATCTTAATCGCTATCATCAGTGATCTATATTCCAAATCCCGGGCGAGAAAAGGGAGTCTCAAATTCACCCAAAACTTCAGATTCTTTTAAAAAGGGGTGGGCCACCGGTTGGTATATTTCTAAAAAGGCTACAAAAGAAACACTTTTCAATAATTTTCAAGGATTGTTGCTTAATTGAAAAGAATAAAACTTCCGACTAACTTCATTTAAATGACTACCAGGGCTGGCTTGGTTGTAGGCCATCATGTGAACCAAATTGTTCAATACATTTTCGATGGTTCGGCTCCTATGTCATGAATAAAAAAACAAACACACTGTGGCGCTGGCAGCCCGGTATGGGCCATGGCCTTGCTTCTTGATACTCATTTGAGTTGCTAATGTTGTCATTTTTTTGTCACACTTGCCCCGCTCAATCGCAGAATCCGAACGGCACTAAGAAGCTTTTTCATAGGCAATTTAACTTTCGGGAGTTTGCCATTTCCCGTCATGAATAGCTTCACCAATATTGTTCTTGAGAGCCTGAAACGACTCTGGATTGTTCGTGCAGCATCAATTTTTAATGGCAGCTGCGTGGGGTCAAACATCATCACCAAAATGACTGATTACACAACTATTGAAACAAGTGTGCAATAAATCGATTGCCGTCTATTGTGTTGCACGTAGCCCCATATTGTTGAACACATAGCTCGCCCAAGTCCATATCTTAAATGTCAGGCTATAAAAAATCGGTTATCAAGCCTCGGTACGCTCTTCATTTACTCAACAGGTCATCTCAAAAAATGATGTTTTGAGAAAAATTGTCGTCAGTTCTAACGCCCAAACAGAGAAGCGATGTCATATTGCTTCAATGTCTGAGTCAATTAGACCTAGTAAGCGAATAATCCGACATTTTTATGCAAAAATCTCCTCAGACTAGTGCGACCGATGACGAGTTGAAGAAACGAACACGGAAAAACGTTGGGTTATCCATCAGCAACTATTTAACCGAAACACAGCATCCAACTAACTTTGCAATATTTCCCAACAATGTTCAAGCGTTAATGGACTCATTTCGTACCGAGAAACTATTTTACTAAGTTTCAGTCATTTTTTTGAGCGGATGGGAGCTGTTGGTATCAAAATAGCATATAATTCTGATTCAAAAAATCCCAACAGATGACCCACCGTTTACTTAAGAAGACAAAAAGCTACCAATGGAAGATTTGCCTTACAACGCGCAGGGAACTTTTGCTCTCATTTACATCTTTGCTCGTATCCGTTGAGAGTGTCAGTCACTTTACATACATTGAATTTACCCCCTAGCAGATTATTTTTATTAAACTTCATAGCTCGTAATTGGACGATCAAGAGGGAGATTTACATCGATAAAGAAAACCATCGAGCCAACAGCTTAATGTAAAATAATAAGGGACGCCACAGGGTTCCCATCTTACATCTACACTTGTAAGAAATCGCATCAGTGAGTTTTTTTTTTCTTAGGGATTTCTATCATCATGGTTCAAAAGACACTGTCATTGTTGTACTGTATCTACATCACAGCTGATTGTCATTCATATGAAGCTGCTTTGAAAAAAAGGGGTTCTCAACAAACCCCACTGTGTCAGCCAGAGATACTCGTACATTTGTTAAGTTCACAATAAAACGTTTAAAAATAAACCAGGTTTTCTATCCATGTACATACGAGTATATCTTTTCAACTTGATCCCTTTCCCTTTTTGACATGTTCTATTCAAGGATGTACCATATAACGGTACGAGTATATACAAGTATGAGTACACAAAAAAAGTGATGATATTGCAAATAAATATAAGAATATACAAATACCTAGCATGTGTGCAGGATAAACTGACAGCAAATCCAAATAAAATTAAGATACAAGCATACTCGTACTTCTTGGATTGTATCCATGGCAACATATAGTTGCCCCCATTTATAGCAAATCACTTTAACGAGTAATGACTCCTTCTAGGCGGGTTTTTGTGATGGAAATCACTGTCAGAGATAAGAAATTACGATGATGACTAGGACATTCGAAACAGTTTCCACGTAATTACATTTCCAATCATCAACACTATACGAGTACCACAGCATCATCCCTTAACCTCAGTGATTCCTTTAGAAGTAAAGTTCATCTAAAATTGTGTACTTGTACTCGTAATCCTAATCGTATTCGTATTCGTATTCGTATTTGTATCTTTGTATAGAAGAAATCGATATCCTTAGAAGTTGACGACGCCGCCGGAGGATGCAGAGTGAGAAATCGGAGGGCAACAACATTTTAAGAAATAACTACCAACAAAGCCAAGCAATTAACACCGAATTGACATTTATATCTCATTCTCTCAGCATTTGGAACGATCAAAACAGAATTGTTGGATACATTCCCAAAAAATATGCTTCTTTAGATAAATCCTTAAGCAAGGGCTTCTTCTCTGTTTCCTTCTACTTAAACTGTATCTATTCCTCGTACCTATATTTGAGTGCATCTGACATTGATGAGTTTTCATCTTCGAAAATAAATTTTCCGTTATCCGAATGGAATGAACAGAATCAAATTAAATGAATTGTGCGTTCGAATTTTAAGTCTTCCTTATAATACTATAGTTGAATGGATGGTTCAGAAGGGCCAGCAAAAACACAGATATGGATAAATGCCAAATATTGTAAATTGTGTACTTGAGTCATTCACCGTAAGATAGATACATTAAACATTTAGATCCTTAATTGGTTGACGATTCTTCCCAAAAGCTAACGACAACCCCACTACCATCGGGGGTTAGGCATTTTGGGTTGGAATTTGAGAAAACAACTTATCCTCTCAGACATACCCGTATAATTGGAATTGAAATGCTCGCTCATCATAAAATAGATTTCGAAGAAAAAGTTCAAGGACGTCATATCTATCTTTCAAGTTTCTTTTCTTCTATTCCTTCGTTCATTCTTTACTTGTTCTGTTTTCTTGTATTTCCTTTTTATAGAAAAGGGATGCAAACTGGAAAGGGAAGGTTTTAACAAAGAAACAGAAACACACCGGAAACATTCAGGATAAATGAGTAGAAAGATTCTTTTGGTATTTTTGTTGAAATTGTCCTGCCGGTGAATTGAACCATATGCGAGTATGTACATTTGTATGTATACAGAAGGATAAGAGTAGGTATATTAAGAATTATTATTTGGCAGATCCAATGCAAGGATGTGTACTTTGGAGTGGGCTGGGTATCTAAAGGAATACTATACTTGTCGTATTCCTCGTGATTGTGTGCTTGCGTTGGGATTATTATTTCACTTGATTGAGCATGGTTTCATTATTGAAGGAGTAGGATTTTATGTGTCATTATGTCATTGGATTTCGTTTTCTTATTTATTGGATCTCTCCTTCAGTGACATGATTTTAATGGATTCCGGAATTAATTTGCTAAGAAAAATATTTTCTATTATGCTGACAGGAATATTGAAGTATGTAGGTATGTGTGTACGATGGGGAAAGGAGGAGTATGCCGATTATGCTATTTACTTCGAGGGAGAAAAGAATACTTCAATGTTTCAATATTTGTTTGGGGTTATAAAAGACAGGACGATATGTGTATTGGAAACAGACGTTTTGAAAATTCTGAATAAACAAAGCCGTCTGCACCTTATAATACCGAACTTGACTGATTTGCAAGTTTCATAGATTGCAAAGTTGCTTAATTTGCATAGAAGTACCTACTATTAGACATGTTAGATGAATGTTAGGCGAAAAAATCAGTCGTAGATGCTTCTAACTCTTTGAGGTTATAGCGCAGGTAAAGTCACAAAGTAAAATTGCCAAGCAAATCAGCACGGAATTAATGTTATCGAGGCAAACAGTACACTACCAAATACACAAATTAAAACAAACAAACTCTGTGCAGGCGAAAAAAGAAAAAGAACACCAAAAGAAGATACATGGACATCTTTTGCGGCAGTTTGCAAAGAACCCTGACTTAACACCAAAAACTGTCGAACTTCAAATGAAGAAATATGCGCAAAATCCAATTAGAAAACAAATAGTTCGTTGAAGGCTTGCTGATCTAATTTTAGCACATATTCCGCCAGGAAATTACCATACATGATCCCCAAGAACAAAAACAGGCGACTGCAATTGCCAAAGAATACTAAGGTACGAGGGCGGGTCAATAAGTCCGTGACTTTTTGAATTGCTGACCTCTTTACTGAAACAGCAACACTGCTCCTGTCAACAGGCATCTGTCAGTTGACTCCTGTCAAAATTTAAACTTGCTGTGTCAGTTAGTTTGTGTTTGACAGCTATTTTTATCAGACTACTCACTAATTTGAGGAGAAAATGGAAAAAATTGAATTTCGTGTGCTTATTAAGCATTATTTCTTGCGAAAAAAAACCATTACCGAGACCAAGGCTAAGCTTGATAAATACTATGGGGACTCTGCACCATCGATTTCAATGGTCAAAAAGTGGTTTACTGAATTTCGTTGTGGCCGTACAAGCACTGAAGATGCCGAACGTCCTGGACGCCCAGTTGAGGTCTCTACACCCGAAACAATCGAAAAAATTCACGATATGGTGTTGACCGACCGAAGATTGAAAGTGCGAGAGATTGTGGAAGCCGTAGGGATCTGTGGTTTCAATTTTGAATGATCACTTGGGCATGAGAAAGCTTTCCGCAAGATGGGTGCCGCGTTTGCTCACAGTCGACCACAAACGCAATCGTGTAACAACTTCACAGGAAGGTTTGGCGTTGTTTAATCGCAATACGGAGGAGATTTTGCGCCGTTTTGTAACCGTGGACGAAACATGGATCCATCACAACACACCAGAGAACAAACAACAGTCAAAACAGTGGGTTTCTAAGGGTGAATCGGCGCCAAAGACGGCCAAGGTGGGTTTGTCAGCCAATAAAGTTATGGCGACTGTTTTTTGGGATGCACGCGGGATAATCCACATTGACTACCTTCAAAAGGGAAGAACAATCAATGGGGAATATTATGCCAACTTATTGGACCGATGCAATGACGATTTGAAAAAAAAACGACCTCATTTGGCCAAGAAAAAAGTTCTTTTCCACCAAGACAACGCAAGGGTGCACACATGTGCAGTTGCCATGGCAAAAATCTATGAATTGGGCTATGAATTGCTCCCTCATCCACCCTATTCTCCAGATTTGGCTCCGAGCGACTACTTCCTGTTCCCAAACCTGAAGAAATGGCTTGGTGGAAAAAGATTTGACTCCAATGATGAAGTCATCTCGCAAACAAAGGCCTATTTTGAGGACCTCGACAAATCATTTTTTTTAGAAGGGATAAAAAAATTGGAGAAGCGTTGGACAAAGTGTATAGAGCTCAAGGGAGACTACGTTGAAAAATAAAATTATTTTTTTATCAAAAAATCTGTGTTTTAATCCAAAAGTCACGGACTTATTGACCCGCCCTCGTAGTTGGGGGCTGTAAAAATATGGTAGGCGCTGTAAGGTTCGACGTGGGAACTCCGAGTTTTGCAACTGTTTCTACACTTCAATTGTGATACCATCGGGTACTGGTCGATGTGCATTCGACAAAAATAGCAGCACTTTAGACGGCTCAACGGATGAATTTCCTAGATGGAATCAACGACGAAGTAGAACTCCAATATAATCCTAAAAATACCTTATCCAAGCTACTCTAACATATTTAGAGCTCAGGCCGGTAAGGATTTTCGAAACTTAGGCAGGGTCATGGTAAAGAGATGGTGGTAAATGAGGCCTTAATAGACCAACGGCAGCGTTTACATACTCAAACAAATTTTCTAGTCTGAGCGACCCCTTGTCCTAGAGGTATCTAAAATGGAACTGATCCTCCAGCTTGCTAGTTGTTCCGCCGAGATATAACCGCCATCCTTAAAATTCGATGGGATCGTCCCGACATAAAGAGGATGAAAAACTGCGACATCTACTACGGCGATTAATATTGACGGCAAAAGAAGTCCCTATGCGGATTTGTTGTTGGGGACAGACTTAGGCAATAAGTGTTAAGCTGCCTTTTAGCTTTATTTGAGCGCATGCCCACACAGAGGAGAAAGAAGACGACGCGAAATAAAGCTTCTACGAGCTTTGAGACAAACCTACGATCATTACCTTGTTGTACGGTTGCGTTAGGAATTCCTACGTCGGACGGCTACAATCGCAAGAGACCACCAAATCCTTTTCTGATCGAGTTTCTTTAAATCCCTTAAGAGGTCCACTGCCGCCAGCATCGAGTATCGAAAACCAGTTGCAACGCACCACAACAAAACCACTGGTTTGACGACGAGAGTCGGCAAGCACATGTAGCTATTCAAGATGCATACAAAGCTGCGCTGAATAGACCCACCAGAGCTGCTCACGAGCTCTACGAGCAGAAGAGAATAGACAAATACCGTCTTTTTAAGAGAAAGAAGTAGCATGAGAAGTCTAACCGAAGACGAACAAAGGAACATCGTAATAAAGTCGATGCTGAGAATTTGGAAAGCGCATTTCTGTAGCCGGTTTAACGGCAATGACGAAAAAAATACCACTGTTGGGCAGAATGACTCTTTCAACTTGAACGATGTAAATCAATAATTCCGTCCATTCGACCTGCATTTAATGAAGAAAGCCCTACGAATATTGAAGCTAAAATCTAACAAAACCGGTAGAGCGGACTACCTAACTGCCGAGCTCTTCAAATCAGCAGGCAATGAATTGGCAAGGAGCATACACCAACCCATCTCTAAAATATGGTCGGACGAAAGTATGCCCCATGAATGGAACCTCAGTATTAATTGCCCGATCCTCAAGGAAGGTGACCCTCTGAACTGCGCCAACTACAGAGGCATCAGTCTTCTAACCATCGCATACAAGATCTTATCTGCCGTATTGTGTGAACGTATGAAGCCGTTCTTCAGCAACCTGATAGGTCTATATAAGTGTGGTATCAAGCCAGGAAAGTCCACCATCGACCAAATATTCACAAATATTCACGGCAGATCTTGGAGAAAACCTATGAGCTTCAGATCGGTACACACCACGTATTCATCGATTTTAAGGCCACAATGTCTAGTTTTGGGTTCACTATCAAACTCGTACATCCATGCAGGTTGCCTATGGAGAATGCACGCTGCTCCATCAAGGTCGGTAAAGATCTCTCTCAGAATTTTGATGTCGAAAAATTGCAAAATTAATGCAAGACATCGACTTAGACTAGACAAAAGAGTAAAACTCCAATGAGACTAAGATGGCTGGGTCATGTAGAACGTTTGGATAACATACTCGTATGTAGCAGAAACGTAAAATACTTCGAATCCGCTCCCGAGGGACAGTGCAGTAAGTTAGTAAGAGCGCAACTCAAATGGTGCACGAAAGTGGAATGGAACTTCAGGCAACTTAGCGCGCGAAATTCGAGGCAGCTAGGTAAAGATAGCTTTTTGGTTAAAACCCAGTTCAATCTCCAGCCACCTAACTAAGAAAGTAATCGTTATTCCAGCTGAAAAGTGATAGCTTGTGGTCTTATCTTATTACCTTTTGCTAGTCTATTTGTGTGTTTTTGGTGGATATTTCGACCATGAGACGCGTCGCTACACTACTTGGCACAAGCGATGAGGTTTCTACCGACAATTGGCCGAATTCAATTGATCTACTCGTATCACCGTTTTCAACAGATTTGGCTTCATTGTCTTATTCTTATTCCCGGAACAAAAATTGCTTCTTCTTGGTACCCGTTTCGAATCGGTTGATATTATAAAACAAAGGAGCTTAAGGTCATAGCAAAATGTTGTAAAGAATAGAAAGATGGCATAAATGTCTCGGAACTCTTTGCACAGAATGAGTGTTAGTCAGATGAATTTAACTCATTTTTTGTGCCCCTTTTTTGTATGCACATTTACTGGAAATTTCTAAATATTTTAAGAATAGATAAGTATGCGCGAGGATTCATCAGTGTGTCTGAAGCAGGGCCAGGAGTTCCAGGGAAATCCCCATGGATACGAGAGGGACCGTTCTTTGAAGTCTGGTAAAAGCAGATGTAATGTATTTTCTTGATAGCTTATGGAACAATGCAGCCGACGCAAAGGGTACCATAAACTTGTAGATTCAAATTACCCTCCTCAGTGACAGTCCCCCTGTCTTGACGAAAGCTTCTACGCTAATAAAAGGCCGACAATGAAGGCCCACAGCGTAGGCTATTGACATAACATATTAAGTCCAAACAAGTTTGCTATCTACGATGACGGACCAGTTAACTTTCGAAAAGAGAACAACGGCAGTTCACGAGAATTGCCTGAAAGCCTATTTCAAAAAACATCGATAAAATCTAAGACTGTCTACTGTCTCAAGTAGATATTTGCTTTGTCAAATTAAACTGACAAAACAACTGCATTACCTGTATATATCTAATGGTTAGAGGTTAGAACCATTGTGGGTTTTAAGCAGTGATTAGACCAATCTACAGCGTGGCAGTAGTAAGCTCGCATTGTGGACAACCTCAGTTTAACGTTGCTTATTTCTGACCAAAGTTGCACGGCATGTACAAGGATGAGTTATCAAAAGAATGTCAACTTTCGAAGAAAATGTCCCGGAGAATCTTCCGCGTTGATAGGCAAGTTGTTTCTTGGTCAGATCACCTATTCGCAACGCAGGTTTGTACACTTGAAATTCGACCACTTTTTGTATTTTGTAAGCAAGTTGCAAGAGTGATAGATCTGAAGCTATTGGCAAGTATGTAGTCAGGGGGTTTAAGTATATAAGCCAGTAATAGGATCTTTCTCCAGATTTGCCAGCAAATGGTCTTTACCGTTTTATAGCAAACTGTGTGCCAGTTAAAATAGAAGCTTTTATCTTCAGTTATAGAAAATGGTAGTGACCTTGTTCTGTTGGGAATTGAGTCGACAAAGTCTACTGGCTACTGGGGGTGGTCGTGGTGTAGTGGTACTAGCCATCGCTTCTCACTCGGACGGCCAACGTTCCAATCCTACTCATGACAAGTTTTTCATTTGTGTAATTGGAACTTAGTCAGAAAAATCTGCGTGTGAAGGCATAACACTGGCATGTAGATTTGGCTGTTGTAGAGTTTCAAGCACAAAACAACCGTTAAAATTTACAACCTGAATCATTCCGAGTGAAGAAAAACTCTCCGTAATATTCGCGGACTCCCACCCCTGGAGAGTCAATATCAAAACCAAATGCACCCGAGTTTCGAACCACTGCATCACAACAACTTTCCTTTCTCGTCCTTCTATTTTTACGCCCGCGCCCAGGCAACAGTAAAAGGGAATCATAAACCCCTTGAGGCACGCGTAAATTATAAAAAAAAAACTGGCTGATTTCAGGACTTTGGCCAGCTTACTGATATATTTGCCTTTTATCTGTTTTTTTCTCACAATCAATGCCATAGGCATAGCTAATTACTTAGTGGCTAAGGTTTTCCTTTTTGTTAGTATGTCATCGATTTAGAGTAACTACCTAGTCAAGTCATAAATACTGGTACACAACTGAACTCACTCATTACGAATGCAACATTGTGACGTAAAAAGTTTTTGACATTAATTGCTTACAATCATGGAATGGGGCGACATCGAAAATCGTATTGTTGTAGTTGGCCTACTTTAATGCAACATGGAAAAAGGCGATATCTTTAGGACGTTGCGACCGCTTGGAATCACTCGCAATTTCGTGTATGTGCTGTGAAGTTGTTTGAGGATACTGGTGGAGTACGAGACTGTCAAAGATCCGGCCGTCCGCGCACTGTGAGAACTATGAAAGCAATCAAAGTCGTGAAGAAACAAATCGACCGCAAACCGCTGCGAAAACAGAAAATCTTGTCGCGGGAAATGCAAATTTCGCAAAAATCCATGTCTCGCATTATCGAAAAAGATTTAGGACTCAGCGCGTACAAGCGACACACTGGACACCTACTCACGGCCGCATTGAAGGAAAAACGCAAGCAAAGATCGAAAGCGTTACTCAGACGGTACGCGAAGAGCGCTCACAGACAAATTCTGTTTACTGACGAGAAAATCTTCACCGTAGAAGAATCGTTCAATAAGCAGAACGATCGTGTGTATGCTCGGTCATCTAGAGAAGCATCCCAACTCATCCCGAGGGTTCAAAGAGGCCACCATCCCGCGTCTGTAATGGTATGGTGGGGAGTGTGCTACGATAGCGTTACCAAGCTCCATTTTTGCGAGAAAGGAGTTAAAACATCTGCCAAAGCATATCAATCGACCGTCTTGGAACCCATTGTGAGGTCTCTCAACCAATCAATATTCAACAACAAGCCATGGACTTTCCAGCAAGGCTCTGTTCCAGCTCACAAAGCAAAAACGACTCAACTGTGGCTCAAAAACAACGTTCCTGACTTCATATCAACGGATGATTAGCCAGCTGGATGTACAGGCTTCAACCCGTTGGATTTCAAGTTTTGGTCCGTATTAGAGGGCATGGCTTTCTCTACTCGACACTCAAATATTGAGTCGTTGAAGCGAGACCTCGTCCGTGCAGTGGACAATTTCCCCATGCGTGAAGTGCGTCTCGCAACCGATGAGTGTCGTACTGGAAGGCAAATGGAAGTCTTTTCGAATAAGTTGTTCTAAGATTTTTAGCCATTGAATAACCCAATGAAAAAAAAAAAAAATTGTTTAAATATTAATTCGTTTTCATTTGGCGCTGATTTTTCTGTGTACCAGTATTTATGACTGGACTAGGTACAAAAGTGATAACAGACCATTGTGCACATCTTTGCCAGTAATTGAAGCTGTTAAGACTATTACAGAGCATCGCTCTGTCTTTGCCTCTGCCATTAGAAATGGATTCATTTTCAGTATTGTCCAAAGCTTCCTTAACAATTAGGATGGCTTAAATAAAATGCGATTTCTTTGCATTTGCCGATGTTCTGTACCTGGGTATCGGTCTGCTTATAAGCGTATTAAATGAGGTTCTATATGAGAGATACACCTCCAGTTTTTCATTCAGTGCAATATATAGGTTTTTAGAGGTACGCATAATAGTTTACAAGATGTCATCACAACTACGAATGAAGAAAAAGTAGTGAAAGTTTTCATATCTTGCTATGACAGTACATGAGAGGTCGAAGAAGAAGAAAAAGAATAAAATTACTCATAAACATAAACTCCGTCAATAAATTCTCCACATATCAGACAAAGACATCGCACTCCCAACGCATCCTTATGTCTTCGGTACCTCCTACCATCCATCATACTCGTTACTTTGCAATGCAGCCAAACTACTCAAATAATAAATGGACATCCCACTTTCAACTGATAAAACAGAAAAATTAATTAAACATAATAAGTTGCCCCACACGTATTTAAAAAGTATAAATATACAAATCGCCACAATTGGAGTAGGTATCCGATCCAGCAAGGACCACAAACTTACAAGCATCCATCAATTGAAGTATCACAGAAGCATCAAACCGTCAGCACGTCCCATTAATTGCCATCAACCAACCATCAAGCCGACAACCCACTTCCCAAGCTCCAGCGCCGAAGCCAGACTCGCAAAATACCATATTACTGCCACTGGCGCTGCAATATGCCATCTATCTCTTCATCTCAGAATTAATCGACTAACATCCACGACCCAATGTACCGATGTATAGTATGTACGAGTATCCGTAGATCGTGGCGCTGGCTAATAAGACCCACAAATCCCCTCTCGGATTGCAATTAATAGATCAACTCTGGGTGTATCACGGGAATTCGAACAAAAAAGATACGAAAAAGGCAAACAATATTAAATGACGATTAATCAAACAAGCGAACTCGAAATGGAAATGTGAAAGGAAATGGAAAATATACTCGTAGCAAAACGACAGAATGCCAGAATGGCTGAATGGCGAAATGAAATTAAGCGACACGACGCGACATCAGAATAAAGGCCGTGAAATGATTGAACATGCTTCTACTTACTTATTAGCACGACGACGGATTACAGGGCAATCGAAGAGAAACCTTTTCGAGGTGCAACGTCAATGGATTGGAGCGTTAATACCAACTTGGTGAACCAAATGCTTGTGATGCTGGAAGTGGTTTATGCCATGTTAAGTGCACAGTGGAGCCTCTGATGCTTTCAGTAGGTTTAGTTTGGGTGGAGTCATGTTTTTAATATGAAATAATGATGACGAAGTAAGTATGATGAGTATGAAGATGATCCTAGAAAGTGAGAAGACATTCTTGTAGTAAATATCATATTGAGGAGTTGGATTGAAAAACTCGACGCAGCATCACATATTGACATTCATTTATGAGTCATCCCTGCCATCTCCTGTCAATTGAACTCAAGTTCCCTGAAGATGTAATCGACGAACTTAAGAACTGCGCCATAAAAGTAGCACAAAGTAATCTCATTCCTTGGAAAACTTCTAGTGATTGAATATTTTGGCTTCATTTCAGAGAAGAGTAAGAAAAATATCGCAATCAATCAAAGTTAGTGATTTTATAGAGAATTTTTACGGCCTTGGAAGTCCGATTGAAAACTGTCAATGCTATTCTGTAAGGCAAGTTGCCAAGTTATTGTAAATACTTTAACAATCACATCGCCACAGATACAGCTCAATGAGTGGAAACATAGACGATCACAGATATTTTGAAAAAAAAAACGCACAGATCATATCTATCTGATCGGTGTATCTTGCTTGAATGGCCTCAGTAATAGAGAGACACGAAAAGAGTGAGTTTTAGTATCAAAAATTCGTAGAAAGTTAAACGCCTCATTGGACAAAGATGTCAAAGAGTTCCACGATAGAAATAATATCTGGAAGAAGCGCTAAGCGAATGGTAGCTAACATTGATTCTGGAAGGTAGACTCTTCGAAATAATATAATAAAAGCGTGCGCTAAGTAGATATGTAAAGAAATAGTTGATGTCTTAAAGCAGAACTTGATGTAGCTACCTGAAAGGTATCAAGGTAGAGGGAATGAAGGGGCTCTAGAGCTATCAAAAAGCTGGAGAACAACAAATCTGCTGGCTCCACCGGTACACCAGTGGAGCTTTTCGAACATGAAGATGATGTTTTTGTAGGGGTTATGCGACAAAACAAGAAAATATTCTCGAACACTGGACTATCAGCTCGAACTATTGAAGCAGATAGGTTCCTAGCGACTCATACTATTAGCTATCGGCCAATTTTTCACATGAAGAAGAGACATGAAAAAAAAAGTCGAGTTGACCGAATTTGAGACAATGGCGAAATGGATTTCAAAACGTGTATCTACTGGACTTCAGGTAGCAGATGCACCGTCATGTGTGTGTTCTCCAATCATATCTCGGACCCAGCTATTGCTGAGTAGACGAATGTTTCTTTTCGAATTAATGGTCACGAATGGAGGACAAGATACTCTTACATCCGCAAACACTATGAGCTGTATATACATATGTAGTTGGAAGACCCAAAACACGTAGAATATAGTGATTTGACTACATCAAGCACATAACAGTAAGGTTTTAGCATGGCGGATCTTTGAATCACAGGTTCGAGGCGACAACGAATGCTTTAAGGATCAAGCTATCGCAAATGCTTGAGCTTTAAATATCCACAACTGACAGCAGAATAAACTGGATTACAAAGAAAGACTCTTCACGGATCGGGAGTGCAAAAGTATCTACAATAGCATACCCAACCCAATAAAATAATAAGATTGCATCCTTTTGTCGTAAGCAGGGACCAACAAAGCGGCATGCACTTAGAGCCGTAGAGGAGAAAATATCCAAAAGTCCTAGAGCTGATAAGGCGACCTCTGGGCTAACCATTCTACGATTAGCAATCAGGCCACTTGCACTTGTTTTATCTTGCACAAACTAAATCCAATACCTTACAATTCATAAAGAAACAAATTTCAGGTTCTTCTTCTTCTTCTTATCCTTTTATTAACCCTTTCCTCGTTATACGAACTTATGCGTAACGAGTTTCCCATTTTTACTGCATCGCTGCTGCTCCGCTTATGGGGTTGGCTAATGTCGCAGACCGCAGAACGCGTCTACATAATGCTCGGTCCTGGATCGCTTCAGTGGTAAGCCCCAGGCGTTGTTGCGCATTTGCCATCTGAGAAATCCAGGAATTCTTTTTCCGACCTCGTTTTCTTACAGTTTCAGGTTCCTCTACTATAAATATATACAGTGAAATTCCTCATAACCGGACACTCACCGTGGCAATGTTTTTGTCCGCTTATGGGAAGGGGGGCCACGAAAATTATATTTAAATTGCATCCAAGTGTTCAGAAGCCGTTGTTTATTTAATATTTTGCAGGAATTAATGAATATTTAATAATGCATATTCCATAAAAAACTTACATATTATTACATGAATAGATACAGTACATACACACATTGCACAAGTCTTTACTTTTCATTACTACTTTGGTTGAAAAATTTTTCTAATAGTTGATTGCTTGTTTTAATTTAAAATGTTCATTTTCAAAATGACTCTCGCTATTCTGTATGTGCTGAAAAGCTACAAAATCATTTTTGGCAAATTGTTTCAAACGCCTCCTCATATCATGTTATGGGCTCATTTATTTCTTCATTAGATTGTTCTTCTGAATCACTTACATTTCTACATTGTTATCTTCAGAGCAAACATTTGTATCTGTTTGAAGAAAACCGTCGAAAAATTTAGCATAGATTGTTGCAAGTTTAAGAAAAATCACCAACAATGCATTCATGTTAAAAGGGGTATCAACAATTTCGATTTACAACACAATTATGAATGGGATTTGCAAAAAACTTGTTTGGGATTTTTTGAATTTTGTCCGATTGTGAGACATTTTTTGATCAAAATGGTTTGAACTATAATGTCCGCGTCCGGTTAGTAGATCTTCCGGTAATTGGAATGATATTTCGATGGAAAAATTAATAAATTAGCTGTGTCCACGAAATTTGTCCAGCTGTTGGAGCTGTACGGTTATAAGGACTGCCCGTAATGAGGAATTTCGCTGTATATGTATTTTAAAAAAAGCCTGTCCTCTGGAATGGGCAAAAATAACATGCCCTAGACGAAAACAACATTCACAAGTAAATTGAAAAATATTCATACATATCGAGAAAGTTCAGGATATGATAATGGATGATCGCCGATTGAAAGTATCGGAGATAGCTTGTAGAGGCCATAGGCATTTCAACTCAACTGCTGCGCAAAACTTTGCATGAAGAATTGTATACGAAAAACATGCCGCGTTTGCTCAATTCGTAACAAAAACGCGTTCGAGTTGTAACATCAGAGGAAGGTTTGGAACTGATCAGAAAGGATCGCATGAATTTTTTGCGGCGATTTGTGACAATCGATGAGACATGGATTCACCACTACACATCAGAAACAAAAATTCAATCGAACGGGTGAAGGAAGTGCGGTAAACCGGCACCGAGGACGGCAAAACCGACCGGCAAGGTGATGACTTCAGTTCTCTGGGATGCGAAGGGAATTCTGCTGATCGATTATGTTGAAAAGGGAAAAACAATCAATGAAGAATATTATTCATCACTTTTGGACAAGTTGCTGACAGCGATTCGAGAAAAATATTCCGGAAAGGCAAAGAAAGAAAAGTGCTTTTTCTGCATGACAATGTGTGTCCTCATTCGCGTGTCTTGGTCCAACATAAATGGGACCAGCCAAAGATCCCACTCATCCACCATCCACCATCCACCGTTTTCAACCAAGTACTTAGTCCTCACAACTGCAACATGGAAAACGATATATAATTGTGCATCTTCCAGCGGCTTGAGATCACTCGTAATTGTATGAGTCGTACCGCTAAATTGTTAAAGGAAACCAGAGGAGTTCAAGAACGCAAAAGATCCGGCCGTTCACACACTTTAAGAACTCCGAGTGCCTTCTTAGCTGTGAAATCTTGAACTAGACATTGAATTTATTGGTTTCATTCCTCAGGTCATAAGAGACTGGTCTCTTCCAATGCCACTAGATTGACAGACGTCACATGTGTTTTACGTAGGTACCTGCCGTGAAGGCTTAAGCCTACGGTGCGTCTACGCACAAGATATCAAAACAAAGCGTTGATCAGCGCCCTTCGGGTGATAAAGATACCACCACCAGTACCAGATTCGAAGTCGTGTGTAAGGCACGAACTTCCCCTTTGGTGAAGGGTCGAGGCCTATCTAACACCTCAGCCATTCTGTGGATCATGGCATCCGGTTGCAGTGCAACTCCACATCGAGTAGACCAATGATTCCGTAGCAATCAAACGGTGAGTTGTCCAAGCACCATTTGTTCTACTCTCCCCGCGACTTTGGGTGTAAACCACAGCCACCACGATACTCCCACAAGGGGGCCAACTCCTAGGTCAGGCTGGAAACAATAGTTCCAGGGGCCCCTGACCTCCCGTGGTACCAGAATATAGCTTCCGGTCGAGCTTCGCAACCTTGCGGTCACTTCCAGTTGGGCACCTCACTGCCCAGGACTGGCGGCCTTTACCTCAATTATACTACCTACAATCAACCCGCTAGCTCTCTACTGCGTCTTCTAAGAAATACTTCCCTTGCAAAGCTACAGGCTCTTTCGAACCATACGGTGTCAGTTAGAATTCCACTGACATCGTAGGTCTCACCATTGAAGGTGATGCCCATAGCATGCAAGTCCCTAACTTCCGAATAATTTGGGCACTCGCAAAGAACGTGCAGCCAATCTTCATGGGAAGCTCCACATGAGCAATTCGCCGAGCCGCTAAGCCCCCTTTTATGCAAAAATACATTAAGGGAGCCATGCCCGGTCAACAAAAAGCCCAGGCTGAGGTTAAAGTTCCGTTCAGGAAACCTCTGCATGATCAGCACATCCCTAAGAAAGCTGTAAGTAACCCTGCCATTTTCGCTAGCGTCCCATCTAGATTGCCATCTAGATATCACGCATGCGTTAAGCAAGGCTTTACGCTCCCTCCGAGATAGGCCTTCCACTTCCCTCAGGGAGACCCAGTCTTGCTCGTTTAGCGGGAGACCTTTTCTGATCTTGAAAGCAATACCACGACGTATCGCCTCCAGATCGAGAGGTGGCACTCCCAACAAGACCTGCATTGCCTCTGTGGAGACAGTGCGGCACACAGATAGGCAACCAATCAATGCCACTCTTTGGCAAGCCAAAATCTGACGGCAGCAATCATCATTCGTTGCCGCATCGTACCACACCGACGCTCCATAAGTTGCACAGGCAACTAAAAGACCGTCGTATATGATACGAACGGAACGCCTGTTAAGCCCCCTACAGCACACAACATGCGTGCCACTAGATTGACAGCATCAACTTATTTTTGTGGGTGTCCGCCTTAGCTTCTGCTACCCTATCTGATGCTATATCTCACCAACTTAAACTCTCTTTCGGCTGAATTTTTTCCAACTCTTGCGGTGCTCTTGAGGTTTTTCCGAAACCCAGTGATATTAAATGACCATGAATGATTCCAACTGTTGAATGATTATTGAATGATATGATGATTATTTGTTCGCATCAATGCTTTAATTCCATCGTCGTCAATTTTGGAAGGCCTTCCGAAACGACGAGCGTCTTCAACTGATAAATCACCATCACAGAATCGATGACATTTGTGCCGTAACCTTTTCAGTTGCCTTCTGCCTTACCTTTGCCTCAGTTGCCTTCTGCCTTTTTTCTAAGCAATAATCCAAAATATGGCAAATACTCGTATGCTTTTCAAAAAGGCAAGGTTATCTATTGCAATAAGATAAGATATTTAGTACCAGAACGAATTCACAGTCGGCTTAAAGCATAAATCGAAAGCTATCCGCTTAACGAAGAATTTAGTTGACTGACCAAAGGTCTTTCTACAAATGGTACGATTAAGCGTGCGTCCTAAAGAGAAGCGTCATAACTAATTCCACGGGTTAAGCGGCGAAAATAGTCAAATCATCGCCAATAGTATATCAAACAATGGTTGAAGGACTTCACAAAATCTTTCGAAACCAAATAATGTTCACCAATAAGCCGTATTCTTTCCATTCTGCTTAGATTCACGCAGCTTAAAACCACTCGTCAGTGGCTTACAAACAAAATGCCCAAATTAATGCCATTGTACTTGTATGATTAGTCAGCTGGGAGCCTAGATTTCACCTAACTGGACTACAAACTACGGCCAGTTAACGAGCTCATGGGCTGCTCTACTGACACCAACATTTTAAGATTTTAAAACTAACTCTTGTCCAAGCCGTGCAGACTTTTTTGTTTCGTGCATTTTCTAATTTCGCGTGCAGATTTGGTTTGTCAGAGGGTCCAGGACACGATGGAAAGACTGATGATACTCGTATTTATGAATACTCACGCCTAGCTTAAGCTTTTGAATGAAAAGTTTTCATCATAAAAGGCGTCAAGAATTTATAGATGTCATCATTTAAAGATTGGAGTTGCGATGAATATGGTTTTTAGTTCGATAAAAAGTTCGATGCAATTGAGTAACCAAGTTAGATAAAAGAGTGGACCGTGCTAATGTTACCTAACGCAGAACAGTTAAAAAGCAATCTAGGATATTGGGGAAAGCCAGTTAAAGACCTAACTACCGTGGCTAAAGATGTCGTTGAGGCTTCGTCGACATCGACCAAACGACGTATCACGCAATTCCGTGCACGTCTCTGCGGCGCATTTTACTGAAAGACTTGAAGATATTTGCTTAAAATGTGCAAATAGTCAATCGTCGATAAGTGTTATACAGTGAATCGCCTCTGTCCTACGCTCTCAGGCCTTCCTCAATGTCAACAACGAATTGAACGATTTTGCGTCAAAAATAATCATGAGGGACGAGGCCCATTTTCACCCGTGCGGATACGTGAACAAACAAAATTTGAGTTGGCGGGGCCCTGAAAATCCAAGGGAAATGCACGAAGAGCCATTATATTCACTCAAAGTCGCTGCATGCTGTATTGTTTACGTTAAACCATTCTTTTTTTTTAGAACGGCACTGTGAATTGTGAGCACTAGAGAGCCGTGATCAAAGAATTTTTCAATCTTCAATTAGATGAATTGGGACTGGTGGGTATGTCCTTCTAGCAAGACGGAGCATACTGGACGAGTCATAGCCGGTATTCAAATTTAGGCGTTTCCCTGTCGTATAACATCGCGTTTTGGCGATTTGCACAGGTCCACAAGATCACCCGATATATTCACTTTAGGCTTCGTCTTATGGAATCGAATCTTGACGGGTGTTGCATAGAGGTTTTCTTCGAGGACACTTGCATTACACTTCATGTATCTTCTTTTACGGAAAGCCATTCTAACGAAATGAACAATATTGTAACCAATTGATAGATTAAACTAAGTATCTGCCACTGAAGCGATAGCTAAGCTTCATTTTCATTATAAATCACTTTCAAACTAGTTGAAGAAGACTAAACGTACTGATTCTTGTTGCAATCATGTTTAAAAAAAATGTAGCAGAAAATACAAAATTGTCAAATTTCTCTCTGTCGATTATTGAATGATGCAAATTCAAAAGAGACTCATTAAACTCAGGTGCACTCACAAAAGATCACTGTTTGGCATTATTGATCAGTCGGAATGAAAGTTATCTAACATTTTTGAGGAGACCTAGAGCAGCATTCGCAGCATTTTTGACAAAATGGAAATGTGGTCATTCGAAAGACGGTTGTCATTTACACACATACAGGAAATGGAAAGCTTGGCGGTTTCGACGATGCACAAGTCATTGTTCGATAACTTTTGGGTGTTCAAACTCCGACCTTAGGAGCATTATGTTTAGTTTCTTCATTCCAGTTAGTTGTGAAGTTTATATAAGAACTAAATGATTGACTCTAGGAACGACTGTAAAACTGTCAAAATCAGAAAAAACTGCCGTCAGCAAGAGAAGATTGCCGAAATTTAAATAAAGTGCCAGAGGCAAAACGGAGCCCTGAGGCACAGCAGCATTTATTTTGAATTTTAGACTTGAAACCATCTTAGATGTTTTGAATTGTAGTTCCTTATCTTTTGAAGAAGGGATTTATCGATTCCAATATCAAACTCTATCAAATGCTTTGACATATTAAGGGCAACTATCTCGTCTTTTTCAGATTGGAGTAGATTTTGGCTTCACTTTGGTGGCTTGACATCAAATTGCAAATGGATCTACTGCTATGAAAACCTTTAAGGACTTTCTACATACCGCGATCTCACACAGTCGGTAATTAAAGTTTCGACCCGACCTGGCGGTTTATCGGTATTTCTACGACCTGACCTCTAGAAAAAACGGCGTAAGTAAAATCTGTCTAAAAGATAAGAGTCGTCGGCTTCGAAGCATCTATCGGTCATTGTTTTGTCATTTTAGTCGACAATAGAAGCGTTGAAGTATGATGTGAATACTTATATTCCCTTTGGGTTAGAAGACCACAGGTTCATCTTTGGTTTAAAAGTGCATGAATATGATAAGTCAACCCAACTTTAGTCAGAATATTAATATCCTTGCTAAAGAACGTCAACGATGGACGCCCTATCTGGCGAGCTCTTCAATGCAGCGGGAGATGACTTGGTTAAGAGCATGCATCAACTTGGCTTGATCGCCAGAAAGCATACCTAAAGAATGGAGCTTTAGCACCTTTTGACTAACACACAATAAGACAGGTATTGGATATAGGATTTTATCTGTCGACTTGTCTAAACGCGTAAATATATTTATCAATGATCTGATTGGCCCAAAATAGTGTGGTTATAAGCCCGCTAAGTGCACAATCGACCAAATATTCGCTCTACGGAAAATCCTGGAAAAAAACCACGAAGTCTTAGTCGATGCGCACCGTCTTTTCATCGATTTTAAGACCGCATATAATAATATCTATAGAGAGGGCTATTCGAAGCCATGTCTAGTCATGTCAGTATGACGATGGAGAATGATCGCTGCTATGTACAGGCAGGGAACGGTCGCTCTGAGATATTTGATGTCTCGCTGTCATGCAACCTGTTCGACAATTTAGTTAAGAAAATTATGCCAAACTTTGTCTGCTTTCACTTAGGCCAACAACACCTCAGTACAAAAAAAATATCACTCCTTGCTTATCGATGTTTCCTTGGACTAAAAAGGCAATTTAGTAGTAAATCCATCTCCCGAACAACTAAATGGTCTCTATAGAACACCAACATCATATTAATTCTGCTTCATGGTGCGGAAGCGTGGATGTCAGCGAAGGTGGATGAAGATGTCCTTTGACGTTTCGAATGCGAAATTGATATATGATATATGGTCCCGTTTCCGTTGACAGGGTTTGTAGGACGATATATATCGGCGATCACTACGAGGTGTAGAGCGACATTCACCTAGTCAGAAAAGTCCACAAGAGTAGCCTTAGATGGCTCTCCAATGCTCTGGCCTGAATTATACACGGAAGGACAATGCAGTAGAGCAAGACCTCTTTGGCTCTAAGTCAATTTGAAGTTCACAGGTGTTAATTCGTATCAGGCTATGCATACATTGGTACTTTGGTTGTTGTCACCTTCCTTTTGAATGTCGATCAGGAATGGCTCCTATTATGACAACAGTTCCGAAGTGCATTCTTTTAATTGCCCGTCTCGGAGCAACTCGTGTCTAAAATCTTAGTGAACACCACAATCTGTCTTGGCACCCAAAATTTAGCAAGAATGTATGAATCGGAGTCGATGACAAATGACGGCTTTATAGTTATCAATTTAACGTGAGCGGCCACACTCATCGTTATGTCGAAAGGTGTGTGATATACTAAGTACATACGAGTAATCGAATTCCTAATGCCAACTCATGCATCAAAATCGTAACGCCCTTCCAAATATTTACGAGTATCACCTGCTAACCACTTTTGTCTAACATCGACCCCACAGCGCCCTCATAAGTATCCATAATGCTTGTATCTGGCAGCTGTCAAAAATAAAATAAAAAATAAAAAAACAAGAAAAGCCCTCCAAAGAAAGGTAGTCGAGCCGTGGCAGGCCTGCAGTCAATATCAGTGCCGGCGGTAATACTTCCCCACGTCTGTAGTGGTTCCTGCTCCAATCCACCACAACCACCAGTACCACCAATCATACAACAACCATTGAGCTACAACCATCAGCTGGCAACAACAACAAACAGAAAATAGCGCGCATAGATTAATTGTACCGGATTGAGTCGTAGTCATAGCGCGTCCGCGTGAGTGATACTCGTCGGATCCAATAAAAATGAAAAAAAAAATTAAAGTAACGTTCCCACAATAAAACGTTTTTGATTGATGGTGTGTAATATAATTTTTCTGTTCGATTTTATCCCCATTTTGTGGGGTTTTTTTTGTTGTTGTCGTCGCCGTCCGCCGTCTTCGTCGTAGTAGTCGTCATTGACGCTGTCGTTGTCGTTGTCGTTTTCATTTTCAGTTGCGTTGCCGTTCAGTTGCGCCTTCGTTTTGGTTTTTTTCTTTTTTCCATTTTTGAATTTGTTTTTGCTTTGTTGCTCGCTTAATGGATTCCAATTCCAATTCCAACAAACCGACAATTTACCTAATGTTGATTGTTGATTTATTTGTACCCCTGCTGGCCCCCCCTGTCTCTTGGGTCCCACGTGCTGTGTCCTGTGATTTGCATGGAATCGGTTGAAATAGTCAGTGGGGGCACAGGCAAGGGGTGAGGATTTCTATTTCTGCCGCAAAAGTTAATTGATACCGAATGAAGTCACTTAGCGAAATGTCTGTGGCAGCCAGGCAAGCAGGCTAAAGAGCGCTAGTTATCTTATTATAGGGAGGTGGGTATCTGAGGCGGGTTAAGATATAAATACGAGTATGCTCGTCGTCGTCGTCGTCGTCGTTGTAGTTTGACTACGGACGATACAACGATACATTTGAATTGTCAATGTACGAGTAGTTATCGTCTGCGTCTTGTGGAACGTTTAAGCTTTGCGGCTGTTTAAGTCGTTAGTTGATTGCTCATTGCATTTGGCGGCAAAGTGCGTTCTTATAGATTGACAGTCAACGGTTATGGCGGGACAGCCAAGGGATTACGTTTGAACTTTTCAATATACGAGCGTATGTACTCGTACTCATATGAACAAATGCTGGTACCCTGAACTAACTTTGAATCTGACTGACTAGCTGACTGGCTGGTGGTTTCAATCTGACGTCTATAGATTCTTTTGAAGAGCGCGGGATTAATTTGCTACGTGCGTTGGTATTGTGTAAATGTCGAGTGTGTTTACAGGCAGACTATACTTGCGGTTTGTGTGATTGTGTGCAGTTTGTTGACAAATAAATGGCATTTGTCAATTCGATTACACTGGAGTAATTGAGGTTGTAAATTGTATCGAGTTTCGTTGGTGATTGCTTAGGTTTCGAGGGTGATTAGGGAACGTGCAGGAAGATTGCCTGGGTTTAGTTTGTTTGCTGCTGACAAATAAGGTGACACGCTGGCGGGGATGCAGATGATGATGATGTTCACATTGAAGTTGATGACAATGATGGTTTCATTTGAATTAGTCAATATGAATACCCGGTTTAGGATTGCGGTTGCGTAAGTAAGGTAGTTTATTGGATAATTTGATCCATTAGGCTGATATGGAAAGGTATTTCATTTGTCTCCGACAATCTCATCTCATGTGGAAGTTACTGTCCCCCTGTAGAGAGGTGCATTCATTAGCATACACACTTATAACATGTTCATTTGCGTGTGGGAATTCAGGAAATTATGGCATTTAAGGCGTTTTTTGAGGAATTTTTACTGCAATATTAAGAATTCCAACAAAATGTGAGAATGTCAGACACTGGCCTCGGTGTTAAGACCTTCAATTTCCTACAGACATTTCCATTAGAAATTTCCATTAGAAAAGTTAAGCGGAAGCAAGCTTTTAAGGGGCATTTTACGTAGTATTCTGGTAGAAGAACTAATTAACTAATTACTGACGTCAAACAAGATACATTCTGATCATAGTGTTCTCCTTTAGACTGATTTGGTCCTTAAATGTACCAAATTGTTCGAATTGCAACAACACCTACTAGATATTGACAACATTTTTTGCTGAAGAGATTTCTTGCAGCGCTGCTAAGCCGTATTACTTTACACCTTGTCACAGTGCAATATAGATTGTTTCCTTGGAGATTGCGAAACTTGCAATGCGAAGGGGACAGATGAATTGTCTTATACTCTTTAAAACAACACCAGCTTCTTTCAAATATAGAAATTGTCGGGATGTCTTCCCCAACTGGAAAGACTGTTTTCTTATGATTATATTAGTAGCAAAAGATATTCGTATTTTGAAAACCGTGCACTGACCGGCTATTGGCGCAAAGATTCTAGAGAAGCTTGAGAAAAATTACCATTATACAGTGTTGATGGATTGGATACCTCGCCTTAATTTGAAGACAACTTTCGCAGCCTTTAATGCATCACATTGACATCAGTATCGTGATGGAAGGTGAGATACAAACACACGCACTTAAGGATTCAAAATATCAAAATCGAATCAAAATATCACCGTCAGGCAGTTTATCAATTCTTGCAATACTTATAGTAAAACAGTTAAAGGCACATTGTTTAAACACCGGGCCTTGCACGAAAATAGTTGCCACGATGTAGAAACCGTAATTTCTGCGTTCAAAACTGGTGGAGAGCTGGTCTCGTATGGCCACCGTTTTTATCTAGCGCGACAGCATCTCAGATCTAAGCTTCCAGCTGTGAACGATTACTTAATAATTTTAAAAACGTTTTTTCTAAACTGAGAACAGAGGCATGCCCATGGGTATGGGTCACGGACCGAGTGAAAGATTCAGATATTGGCCGTAACTGCGGCTAACATGGTCCATTATAAAGTTCCAATGTGTCCAGGTATGTGATGTAGGATTGATGATTAACCAATAACTTGAATGACGTTGACCTCTAATTTCTCAATCAGAGACGACTTATCTATGTAGACTTCACGTAGCCCAAAAAGAAATGTCTACAGGTGTAAAGACACCGATCTAAAGAGTGAAATTGACTGTTCGCCGAATCGCTCTCACAATTGAGCCATGATTTTACGACCAATGTTACAAGTCTCGTTGAAATCAAATATCATCGGGACCATGGCTTCAAATTTAGGCAGCAAATAGTCTGAGCGACACTCATAGCTTCGTTCCGGTCGGCCTCAGTTTTGAAGAAATATGAACCCATGAACGACACCAAACCGTTGTTTTGTATGGATGTATGGCAGCTCCTAAAACACTGTGGATTGCTTCGCACCCCAAATACGAGCACGGCTATAGTTATTCATGCAGCCATTATACCAGAAATGGGCCTCATCGCAGAAAAAAATCTTGGTCGAAAACAATGAATTTTTTTTGAAGCTTTTCAAGATCCCAACGACCGAAAGGTAGACGATTTAGAAGGTCGCCCAGCTTCGGTTTTTAATTGAATTGAATTCTGTTTGCTGTCAAACTAACATCCGCACATAAAATATGGCAAGTTGTTACATACGACAAGGCAAGCTTTCAAGAACGGCGCCGACTCAATTCATCATGGTCACCATCACTATATTTTCTTCACTTCAAGCTAGATATGAAATATTTGGTCTCATATTATCCAATAACGAAAATTGAGTTTCAAACTTTTTGACTGTGTAAAGAATAATTTATAGACGCTGTGTCGGGTTCAGTCAAACATCACTGAAGAAAATACCTCAGTGCGACACGAAGCATGCGACATCACTCATGAAGTTCGCACTTTTACTTTGAAGCTGAATCACAAGACATATAGCAAACCAATACGACAGTAGGACCGTATATGCTTTAACCTAGCAACTGACTGTAGCACATAGCCCATCCTGTGAATAGCTTAGACCGTTCTTCATTGATATCAGGTGAGCAGCAGCTAAGGAATGAAGGAAGTTTTTCACGGTAGCTTATACTCGTATCTACAGCAGCCTATCGGCTATGAACGAGCATTTCCGAATTGACGCTAAGTTTATTTGGAGCGAAAATCGCTATTAACAAACCTACGCTTGAAGTTTCAAAATGCGGTGTTTCTCTCAATGGCAAGCTGTCACGCGCCTTTGAAATCAAAGAGGAGGTATAACAGTGCTGCATCTTATCAAAACTGGGTTCAGTATACCTGTTCACTGACCATGTTGGAATCCATTAAGATACTTGGAACTGCATGTTTTTGTATTTCGTCAAAAAATAGTCTTAATGTTAGGTTGGGTTAGGTTAGTGTTACAGGCATACGTAGACCAGAAAATTGCATGTGTCTTTTGCCAGTCCTATTTTTCATTTATACCGAGACACGTCAAATGACAAAGGAACAACGATTTCCTTTATTTTTCATTTTTTTTGAAAAGAAATCGACTTTTCTTTCGTTTCAATAATATTTGAAAACGAACTTTAAACTTCAAATGCGATCTATAGACCTATGAATTTAAATGACTGAGAGGCTGTGCACGTGGTTGCAGTCAGGTTTTCCATTGCGTTTGTAAGAAAAGAAAAAGCACATTCATTAATTTGTAACTTGTCACAATCGGAAGCTACAGTTTTGATGTAGTAACATCGACTCGACCTTGCCACAACTTCTAGAAACTCACACACATTTTGTTGTACAAAACAGGACACCTAAGGCACTATCTAAAACTTGTTGGAATGTTTGATTGAGAAGCGTCACAATGACTTCCAAAACAGTTGTTTGATAAACTTGTGCTGAAGTTTTGACTCATTTTTCGTAAAAATAAAGGTCAACAACGCCCACAATATCATTACTGATGCGGGGTGGTTGTTACGTTTGAATCTTGTTTTTGATAACCCGATCCCTCTGTTTACTGTTTAAATTTTTTTCGGCGGCTTAAATATTCCAACTTTTGCTTAAATTCAGCTGTTAGCAACTGCAAGGGTAACATTGTATGCATCAAGTGTCAAACCTTCTCCTACAACACAATTTCAGTGAAATTTTTATCTTGCCCAACAAGATTTTTGGATTTTGGAACAATGGAGTCTGCGATCATTCTTTGTCTTTCGACAATTTCACTGTACGATTCATAAAATTACGAATGATCTCAAGCGACTGCAAGATCAAAAAGATCGCTCCCTATTCCATATTGAATTTATAAAGGTCAACGTCAGCAATACGGTTGTCGATGTCATCCTCATTTAATGCAGAATAAATGTGAAATGTCAAATAGTAGTCGCAAAACATGAAATGGATGCGTTGGATGGATCAGTATTTATGGCTAAAAGAGAACAGGCAATTTCTCCGGAGTTATTCCGTTTACTTAGTGCTAGCTTATGCTTTGGTACATGAAATTAAAACATTCATTCTCAACCAATGAACGCATCCAGTTAAACTTGACGGATATCTGACAAGTGACATTTAAACAAATTCCCGCGTAAACAATTTTTGACTTCATTTATTGGCAATCATGGAATTACGCAGGCTCGAAAATCGTACTGTAGTAATTGACCTGCAAATAGTGGCTTCAAAAAAGACGAAATCTTTCGAATGTTGCGGCCAGTGAATCTGGTTGAATAGTCGACCGCGCAAAATACCGCTGCCCACGCACTGTGCAACAAGTCATCAAAGGCGTGGAGAATCGAGTTTGTCGAAATTCGCTGTGCGAGCAGTAAATCATGTCTCGTGATATGAGTACCAGTTCGCTATGTTGCGCATCTTAAAATGTAATTTGGGACTCAGCGCATACAAGAAATATGCAAGCCACTTGCTCACTTCCCTTTCATGCACAAAGAATTTCTGTAGACTGTTGAACGGTGAACACGGTGCTGTCAGACAGCAATCACCAGCCAGTTAAGTTGGGGGCGGCAAAAATGACTATCGACCAGGCCAAATTGGAATGATGATAGTAATATGCCGATTCAAAGTTCTCAAGTGCGCATTTGACGATATTTTAGCTGCTAAGCTTAATCTAGATCTAATGCTTGGATACTTTTGAGATGGCTTAATTTGGAAACCTTTTGACAATCGTACGTTAGTTAGTCCAAGATTTGTTTATGTATTTGCAGCATTTCAGTCATGTTCCTTTCGACTTCGCCTTTGAACCTCAAGAACTTATATAAACATTGATTGCCATTGGATTGAATTATCTGATGACCTCCACTGAACACGCCAAAACAGCTGATTTTCCTCAACTATTGGTTCCCAAGTTCCGAGACTTGCGCGAAAGAATTAATTGTTATTACAACGTTCGTTTTATTTTCATCTCCGTCGGTATCTATTCCTATTTAAACTTCTCATACACCGTCCAGCATTCCGATGCCGGTGTTAGAGTAAGACTATCGACTGTCAAGTTTAACAAACCTTTTACGTTACTATATGTAGTATTTTTTGATCACAAAATATTGCAGAAACACTATCTTTGGGAGATACTTTCTACCTATATATGCATAGATCTTAGAAGTTGCGATTGCTGGTTCAGAAATACAGCAATGCAGCGCTTACATCGGTGAAAAGAAGAGAAGTTATACTAAACTGCTGATACAAAAGCATATCTCACACGACAATAAAAATTGGGCTTGGGACATGTGTCTAGAAAACTGGGCCGGAAGACTTAATTTGTCTGAAAAAAACAATAGCCTGTGACAACGCAAAAGATATGAATTTCAAGGCTGATTACGACCGAACATTTTTCAAACGTACCAATTTTCGGGGCGAGACTTGAATAAATGAGTGCGATATCCCAACCCATTAATCGAGCGAACAACGTGCTCTTAATAAGCCATGACCGAAGAAAAGTCGATGCTCACTATTGTCATGGACTACAATGCTTGCACAGCATCACGAATTTCTTCCTGAAGTACTATAAGTATTTTGTTTAAACTTACACTTAGGTGTAGTTTCAATTACCGACACAATCGTTGAGTACTCTGACGAGGTCAAATATTCGTGAGTAATCCTTGCTAAAGGGTTTAATTGGAACTTTTGTTTAGACAAGAAAATAACTCAAGCCACCACCGCTTTATGGACCTGCCGTAGCATGAATGCCTGTACATGAGGGATCTCCCCCAAAGATCACTTACTGGATATACACAATGATGGCTAGGCCCATCATAATATATACTTCCGTAGCATGCTGGACCACCCAAAAGAACCCCATTTCAAAGGTCAAAAGAGTATAGCGTCTGGCATGTCTGGGCATTTCTGAGGCCTTTCGGGCATGCCCCACAGCTGCTGTAGAAGCAATAATACGATTAACACCCTTATTTACAAAAAAGTGTCATTACACAGCTCAGCAAGTATATTACAAACTAGATTTTTGCGACCACCTTGACCTAAAGATCCTGCTCTCTGAAATACCATTATACTTTGACAAAGGATCCTCATGGAGATTGCCAGTACGCAAAACTTGCGAACGCATCCTCTGTCTAAGACACAACATACATGCATACCAGCGCAGAAGATCCTGCGACAATATTGTTCAAATTCTTGTAAGGAAGGACTGAGCACTCGATCATTTTCGTTTCGGCAAGGCAATTTTTAAAAGGCATGTGTAACTCGGCTTGACAATACGGTGTACCTGAAACATTTTTTTTTTTTTGTGAATTAGAGCTGGTGAATAGAACACTGTTCTGTCTATTGTATCACGTTAGCAGACAGGCGCTGCTTTAAATTGCAAGTAACTCTAGATGTGATTGACTATTTGGATACCAGAAATAGGCTTCAGTCAATCTTTTCAATGCTGAAGTTGCAACCTTACTGGAGGTAAACTGAATGATCTTACTTATTAAGAGCTTAAATACATTATCACCTGATTATCCAACAAATCTTAGTGTTTAGGCCTCATTTTGGATAGCAAACTTCTCTGTGCTAAATATGTTATATCGAAAGCCTTAAATGTGCTACGACCTCCTGATCCTTTTTGTCCTTTCTTTTGGCAGAACATAGGAGGGAGCTATGCTAAGGCCTGTTATATCCTCTGCGTCGGCTGTCTGGTAGCCTTTAAAATAACATGGGATCTTCTCTACCATTCTTTGCTCTGCTTTAGATGCACTGATGAATCTTTCTCCCATTGATATTCATATTACGTGCTGTGCTCTCTTTCGTTTGCAGGAAAGCAGTCTGTGGTACTCTGGTAATGACACAAGAACTTTTGTTACGGAAAAATTACCAAAGCATTTTCAGCACCCGAACAGGCCCTAGCACTGTATCGTCCTTAGATAGTACTTCCATTGGCAATGCATGACTGCGTACTGCTGTCGTGACGGTAGCAGTGCGCTCTTGCTATATAAGCATACAATGCACAACATTGTGTGAAAGTGGTGACGACACTGCGGACCCCTACCTCCCTGAGTGTTTATCCCATGCTTGCATCAGGCTGCCGGTATTGGGAGCTGACGTCTTGGGTGCTCTTACTGTAGGTACTTTACCACTGGAGCATTTACTCATCTTTCTGCAAAAGATTAAGACATATTAGTAAACGAAGCATAAAATAGTTCTTTGTCTAATTGCCCTGCTTCGATTTTTTTAAGAGTTGTAAGGTGACCACCATAAGGCTGTTGTAAATAAACAATTCACAAACATCCCCGAGTCCTTATTTTCGACCACTTTTCTAGCATGTAAAGCAGTATCTCACGAATGGTCGGCTATGATCTTGAAGGCCTGGCTACAGGTCCATTTCAGCTGAAAAGTCATCGAATACTTTGGTTTCGCAGGCATTATGACATTCGGCTCAATTCTGTTGAAACTAAATATCCTGCAGACTAACTAACAAAACGGTGATACTTCGATTGATTTTATTTTTGAAGTCTGGTCTGATGATTACGCCAACCCATGAACAGCATGGTATCATTGAGTTTAACTCACTTCAAATGAACCCTGAACAAAATTTTGCAGTAAAAATTGGATCTACATACTTCCAACAGTTCAAGTGTCCAAACGTCGGTGTCACGACGCATACAACGATCAGCACGCTCCAATTCTTGCATTGTATCTTATAAGCATATAACCCAAGATTCCTACGCGAAATCCTTCACGAAGTCGAAGGACACCGGCAAAGTTTTTGCGCACTATGACGAACAGTTGAATTAGGATCTTCCTCAACGCGGACCTTCACTGCTCGATATTTTTATCTCTGCGCATTGTTGCCAGTTGCTTAGCAGCACGCCAAGTTTTTGCGCACGTTCACGGACAGATAAATTAGGATCTTCCTCGACATGAGCATTATCTGTGCGCACTCTGCGCACTCTTCTCACTGGTTTGGAGTCCAAAAAAGTAAACGTACTTGGAAATTCTTCAATTTGTTGCAAATACCTGCAATTGTAACAATTATTTTTTGTAACCCGGCCGTAAGGCTGCCACATTACTAACCAGCGCTCGGAGCGTTGCCGTATTGAAAAAAAACGTTACCTTAAAACCATGTCGAAGACCACTATCGATCGGGTTTGAAATTTGAAGCAAAGTTCTGAGCAATCCATTGAATGCTTTATTCAAAAAAACAAAAAAAAAAACACTGTGGCGCTGGCAGCCCGGTATGGGCCATGGCCTAGCTTCTTGGCACTCATTTGTGTTGCTCATGTTGTCATTTTTGTCACATCTGAGCGGGGCCTACGGTTTGTCGCCGAGTCCGAACGGCACTCCTTAGAAGCTTTTTCGTAGGCAATTTTTTTACATTCGGGAGTTTGCCATTGCCCGCCGAAAGGGTGACGGCAATTTGAAAAATTGTTGGTGACCTAGCCAGGAATCAAACCCAGACTCTCCGCGTGATAGTTCAATGAGCTAACTATCGTGCCATCGCCATCGCCATGCTTTATTCATATCTTTTTAATTGATAAGAGAGACAATCCATTTATAAATTTAAGTTTTTTCCCATAGACATACGAGTCGGAATATTGTCCATCCCTGGGCAGTAACGAGAGTATTGCTACCGCCTCCAAAAAAAAAAACAACAGAAATGTTAAAATGTATTCGAAACACAAAATACTAATAAATAGTGTAGGTATCATCCGCCGGAATAGGCGGACAGGGAAAATCTAAAATCCAAAGATATCGCAAAATTCCAAAAATAAAACCATCCATATGGCAGAGATAAATAATAAATTTTTTCTTTCCCTTAACTAGCTACTCACCTTAATCACTTTGGTAAAAATAAAAAGAAGAAATTTTAATTAAATTCCAGCTTGTCGGAAGCTATACGAGTATCTGGCTCAAAAATCCAATTAACCTCTAAATTTCTTCTTTCTCGGCGACCACTTAAATCCTCTTTGCCAAAAACATAAATCCGTTTAATCCCAATTAGATACGAAACATCACTACAAACTCATTTATGTACCATCTCTCGCGCACTAATCATCCTCCGCCAACAACGGTATCCGGAACAAAATGTTCGAAGTATCCAAAATCGGTTTTAGTTTTTTTAAAAAAAAAAATAAATAAATAAAAATGTATCCGATCACAAAGGCGATGAATGGAGATGCAGAAGAAGAGGGAATACAACTCAATTATTTATTTTATTCCCACCATAACTCTAAAAAGAAATTATTTTCTCAATAATCCCGCTTTTTATTGCCACAATCAATTATCCGCAAAGAAGAGAGCAAATAACAATGAAATTCATTAATTCCGGGCGCCGCTATTATAAAAAAAAAAAAAAAAAAAGGAAAACAAAATTGAGAACGAGACACAAAAGAGCGGACGCAAAAAATAAAAGAATCCAAAAAACGGACCGTGTTCGAGATATAGATGAACTGAGTGGAAAAAAAAAAAAACCAAAACACTAAATGTATCTCAACTCGACTGTGGTTGATTAACACACAAATAATTGACAAAAGCGTGAACCGAACGACAAAGAAAAAAAACAGAATGACAGAAAAAAATATCTTAAGTGCCCAGGGACTGACAAATAAATTGATTGAGCACACAAGCATTTAACACTGGGCCTACTCTGAGATATTTAATAAATTCTGATGCTCAGTATTGAGGAGTACACTCGCGACACTTTAAACTTTACACAGTACACCGTACAAAGTACACACATCTACTCATATGTATCTTGTCGATAAAAAACGAAATAATAATAAAAATAATTCGTATCCACTCAAAACGACACCACAAAATGAGATCAAAAAACAATCTCTCACATGCAATTAGTACACTATTGACACCCGCCGCTGTTCGCCCTCACAGAACCGTAATAATAATAAAACGGAAAATAATCACACAATCAAAAAACATGGCATCATCCCCATCACCATATTACAATTACCACCACTATCATCAGCATCAACATCAGCATCAGTATCAGCATCGTATCATCATTATTACTATCCGCAGAAGCATTCACAACATGAGTATCCGTAGTGTAACAATCACAGTTGCAACATTAAAAGTACTCCAGCAACATTTACACGGTATTGCCAAAGTTAAAAGCCACCAATTTCCAATGGTCACGAAAGATACGAGTACAAGCAGACTACACTGTACACTAAACGGCCAGATACCGAGAGGGTAATATCAATAGATACTATGTGAAGATATGAACAGATATCCTGTCCACTTATTACACCAATTACTCCAAGCGACAGACTATTAGCGATTATGTTGGCGCACGACTATTAAATTCGAATATAATAAAGTATCTCTTTACTCGCTGTAGTGAGATACAAACAAGATACACAAATACACCATACACGTACTATACAGACGTAAACAACAAATACGAATACACTCTGACTCTATATTACTGAGTCACTCGGAGAGATTTAAATGGACTCAAATCGTCAGGCGTCGGGCAACATTTAAATTCTACACTATTTACCCAAAAAGAATGAGAAATTCATCTAATAAATGTATCTACGCGTATACGAGTAGATACCAAAAACAAAACACCACTACGATTTGATTCCAATCATATTATTGTACCACGTATCTGTGTATTTGTGTCGAATGCACCACCAGCCAGCAACAGCAACAGCAATAGCAACAGTAGTTACCCCCCACAGCAACATCAACGAAAGATACTCATACTTTCTGTATCTCGCTCCACTCTCTCTCTACACTATGGTCGAGAGCTGATGTTTAAAAGCTGTTGCCAGCTAAATGGTTTCTCCACTCCCAATCCGATTGTGAACTGTGTGTCTCTTTACCTTTATCCCACTTATCCACTCTGCCAAGAGTTATTTTGAACGTTTTTTTTTTTTTTGTTTTTGTTCTGATTCGGTATCAACCCACCGACGGCGACCGACGACGTCTCACGACTCGACTCCGGGACTCACGCAGTCTACAACATGTACCACAGCACAGCTATCTGCCTCACTGACTGACTGAGACTATAAATATGAACCGAACTGGCAGCTAACTCAAACGTCAATTTACAACTGAAACGATTTGCCTGCTCATTCGGAAAGCAAACATAATATACGGCCCATTATTATTGCTGTTAATATTACGGATTCATATGGGTGAGTGTGTGCGCATATATCTTTTAAGTTTAGTAGCTGCTACACAGCGAATATAGATACATTTATTATTTCATTACTCATACAGTCGAACTTTGATGTTTTTTTTTTGTTTTTCGTTTTCGAGATTAACCTACCATTCGAAACATTTGCAACATTCATAATATATCCAGCAACATGAAGGAAGATGAATGGCAACATTTGTTGCCATATCGTCTATTGATAAAGACCGAACCGACAACAGCAATGAGGACGTGGGACGCTATTGCCGCCAGCCCCCAGCCCAAATGCTCTTGGCAATAATTGAATTGAAATGAAACCAACCCATCAGCTCAATACTAAAGCAGACAGAGAGCAAGAAAGAGAGACTGAGAGCGACTGAGAGAAAGATACATATATGTACATAGTGTTGATTGCCGATAAAATACACACAGAGAAAGTACTCGTGTCGTGTGTATGCCATTCCAAAGTGTATCTAGATACAATTATGTTATGACCAAAGATACAAAAGAAAGGGGGAGTCAATTGGATATTGCCATGTTGTTATTGTTGTAGCTTCAATAGGTCGGTTCGGTACTAGGTACCTGAATAAGGCCTCGAAGGGGGATGCCGATGATAATAGGGATGTAAATGTGGATTTGGATGAGAATGAATATTTGAATCAAGTTACAGAGTTAACTAAATGATGAAGTGCTATGAGGGATTGCCGATTGATAAAGAAGAAGGTACTCCGACTGAGGGGTAGGTATAGGACAGCCATTAGAATGAGCGCAAGGAATTCAAAATTATTATAGTACAACGAGAAAGAAAGAAACAGAGTTTAAATAGAATAAAACGGCAGATAATAGATACAAAAATAACACTAAACAGACAGACACACAATCGCAATCGTAATTCAACTCGAATCAATTTTATTATTATGTGCACGAGTATATGACATTTATCGAAGTTTTGAGGGCATACAGGATGGAATTGTGAGATTATTATTACACAAGGACAATGGGGTCGAAAAGTGGTTTCTTGATATTGCCCAGGGATTATTAATTCCTATTGCGGCAGCTCGGTTGCGGCCATGTCCTAGCTTCTTGACACTCATTTGCATTGCTCATGTTGTCATTTTTGTCACATTTGAGCGGGGACTACGGTTTAACGCCGAATCCGAACGACACTCCTAAGAAGCATTTCCATAGGCAATTTTACTTGCAGGAGCTTGCCATTGCCCTCCGAAAGGGTGATGACGATTCGAAAATTTGTTGGCCATGCCGGGGATCGAACCACGGACCCTCTGCGTGAAAGTGCAATGAGCTAACCATCCCGCCATCGCCACTCACATTTGTCATAAATATCCTCAGATTACCAGATTACCAACTAAATTACTGACTTACTTGTGGCATCATCCCCCCTATATGACCCCCCTTTCGGTCAGGACACCGTCAATCATCACAATTCTATGGATGACGCTTCTTTTCGATCTTTTGAAGAGGTCCTCTGCTGCCGGCATCAAGTATCGAAGATCAGTGGCAACACTACAAAAAGCCATCAGAGATGCGGCTTCTAATGTACTGGGTTTCATTCGGCCAACACCTCTGGTTTGGCGACGAGTGCCGGCAAGAACATGCAGCTAACCAATACGCATACATGGCGGCGCTACATGGAAGGACTAAAGATGCTAACGAGCTCTACGAGCAGAAGATAACAGAGGAGTACCAGCTTTTAAGGCATTAATATATCACCGATGACGAACCGAATATCGCTGTCAAAATAACGCTCTCAAGATGAGCGATGTGGGCCAGCAATTTCCTCCACCCGATCAAGATGAAATGAAAATAGCCATATACCTATAGATGGCTGCTGGAGCGGAAGGCCGAACTGCTGAGTTCTTCAAATCGGTAAGCGATAAATAGGTAAGAAGCATACACCAGCACATCTGTGAGCTGTCATATAATGGGACGAAGAATAGAACCTCAGCATTGTTTGTTTGGTCTTCAAGGAAGGAGACCTACAAAGGAGAACTATAAAGGAATCAGTCTCAACAACCTTAATGGTCTATACCAGTATGGCCTCAGGCCAGTAAAGTCCACCGCCGCGCAAATATTCACACCACGGCAGATCTTGGAGAAAACCTATAAGCTTCTCACAGCATCTTCAGAGATGAGCTATGCAGAGCGATGTCTAGTTTTGGGTTTACTCCCAAACTCGTACTCCTATGCAGGTTGCCTATGAAGAATGCATGCTGCTCCACCAAGGGTAAAGATCTCATCGATATCTTTGGATTTCAAAAAGGAATTTAGACAAGGCGATGTGCTCTCATGTGAATTCTTTAAGATCTTTCTTGAAAGAATAATGCAGAACTCATACGCCAACATAAGGGTCACAATCTTTAAAAAATGCTGGCATAATCAAAAGAAATTAGCGCGATGTTAGTAGCACTTTCGCGTGTATTGAACGGAAGCTGGGATGGGTTTAACTATCAACCAGGAATGACACCCAACACCGACGTCTCGGGCAGAACGTCACCATCGACAGATATAACTTCAAGGAAGTTTAGGACTTTCAATGCTTCATTTCACACAGACATCAGCGCTGAAATTAAACAAAGAATAGCTCTTTACCAACCGCTTCTTCTTTGTTCTATCACAGCCCTCTCTCGAACAACTATTGTGACCCTATACCTATATAAGACCTCAACAAGCCCTGTCCTACTTTATGGTACAGAGGCATGGAAAATTGATGAAAGTGGTCTTGTCTGCTTAAATAAAAACAGCTTATTTTCGATACTATAAAAAGTTTTTCAAGTAACCAATACATTTTTCTGCATGTGTTTTCGAGTTCTTTCCGTTTTTTCAACGTTCGACTTCATTTGAAACCTTGCGTCGAGTATCATTCCCAGGTATTTAGTCTAGTTTGCAAACGGAGTATAGACCCAGCTTACGAGAATAGGCAACCGACTCGTTTTTCTTTATGTACCATTTAGGCCAGGTCCTTGTCCGTTCATATACGTTATCTCAAGCGTTTTGCAGTTTCGCCGTTGTTCGTTCAATCGCTTTACCTACTGTCATTATAGCAGTGTCATCGGCACTGCATAGCTGCAATGGTTTCCTCTTTTTGGGGAATATCTTGAGTATATGGGAAATAATGGGCCAATAACACTTTCCTGTGGTACGCCAGCTAAAATCACTTTTAATTGCGAAATTTCGCTTCCAAATCTGGCACAAAAATTCTGCTTTTCTTCTTAGTGTCGTTCTTAGTGCCCCCGTTTTCCAACACTGGTACGATTACAAGTTACATTGATCTCATTTAAGGTGCTCTTAGGATGGTTGTGATGCCAGGGAACCCTGGCTACTTTCGAAAACTAAAGGACTTTTTAAAGAATTCTTTAAGGCCGATGAACTTTATAGATCCAGAAAGTAGTAACTGCATAGGGACTGAATTCTGATGCATTCAAAACTGCAGCTTATTTAGAAATCATACTCGTACTTCTTTCAATCGAAAGAGGTCTCTTGGTCTCATGTTGAACAGTGCCCTTGAACTCACGAAAATTTGTCCCGATGAGTTCACATATGACTGACCGAATACGGTACCTGTAAATTAGTCATTTTAACATCATCTTAGACAGTAGATCCTAAAAATCGCATCCTGAGTAGTTAGTCAATAGTTACCAAAAACACCCCCAATGGTGTTCGATGTTGACTAAGAACATTGAGATATTTGTCGGGGGTATTAGGGTCGAGCTGAATCATGACTTCAAGTTGGAGATGTTACACTTTGTAGCTGGATTTAAGCACTGATGTCCTCGTATGTAGAGGACCTTCAGCTGCTTTATGTTTAGGGTCTGTGGAAATGGAGATTGGCTTACTGAGAATGATTTCGCGATGTCTTCATCCGTTCCCTTCTGGTATCAGATGAAAGAAGTTTCGTTTTGCAACATTTTCATTCAATTTAGTTTGCAAACTGTACTCCGAGAGCTGTGAGAATATAAACGGGTCAAGCTCCTTTGAAAATCATTCTACACAATTTGTGTAAAAAAAAAATTTCCTCCTGAACAGAACTACCCCACTGTGCACAGTCGAATGAAATCAGAACATCATTTCATATTCCTGGGCACACAATTTAGAGAGCAATTTGCACAGAGTTAATCGTTTCCGCAACAATTTTCCTTTGGGTTCATCGCTCACATCGTTCACCGTTTGTATCCCTGAATGCCATAATGTATCTATACCTTTTGGGCTTGTGCCTGTATGGAGTGTATGCATGTGTGTAGCGGTAGTATGACATAGGGGTTTACGAGGAATTGGGGTCGATGAGGGCACGTATAAGTTACTGCTCGTTTTAGATACACTTGCGCCATAACGTTCAAAGTGAAATGTAAATCGAAAGCTTAAAGGAACAGTGAATTACTTTTGCAACCACAAAACTACCGTGATAATGATGAAGAAATCTATTTCAAAGGTGGCCCACAAATACTTGTATCCTTCTGGTTGTGTGAGTGAATTAAGGGCGAGTTTTCTCTATTTGTGTTTTTAACTTTTGGAAATCGCACTTCTGTAGACGTTTCCTGCTCCTGCTGTTCGTACTACAAAATTGTAATGTGGCTTCGTAGAAAACAAGCATTGGGGTCTGGGGAACACAATTTATCCACACAGTATGGCTTGCAATGTTGCTAGCTGCATTGCCTCAATTGGCTTTAGCTTCAGAGCATGCAGTTTAGTTCGCCGTCCTGTTGGCACGAGTTGAGGAATTGATTGGGGGTGGGTTTTGTTACGAGTACAAGTGCCAGTACATTGGCATTGTTTAGTAACATAAGCTGCAAGGGTTGATAGCACATTTTAATTTATGGTGATGGAGTAGTGTAAATAAATTTTTTACGAGCTCTGTAATTGATTTGCCCGGAGGGTGAATCAGTTTGTGAATCATATTTTCGAAACAATGGCTTTTACGAGTAGAACGGAACTAAGGGCCGTTTTGAGTGTAGGTACATACTCGTACTCATATTCCTGCAAAAGGTTGTTTCTGTGTGTCGAAGACAATGGGTGGGCGCCCTGGGTATGAGTTCTATGATAGATAAGTGGGTTCATTAAATTGTAAAGCTTATGCCGGAAGACATACGTATATGTACATGAGCATAATAGGTAAGACAATATTGCTATTGTCAATGTAAGGTAAATGATGTGAGAGCAACTTGGTATTTTCCTTTCGGCGCAGGGAATCATTTGTCTGACGGACGTGCATTTGCATTTTCTGATTCAAACTGACAAGAAGGCGGAACTATGAGTTGATCGAGGGTGAAGAATTTCTATTTTGTTAAATAGAAATCCAAAGGTAAATTGAAGGGTTTTTATGACTTGGCACGAAGGCGTATAACGAAAATGCAAATGAAGGCGAATCAACTTAAAAAGTTGGTCATGTGGAAATGCCAAACTAGATCATCTGAATGCCCTAGATGTTTCCTACAGGACTATTTAAAAAGTGATATGATTATGTTTACATGGAATGTGAATTGTTGACAAGACACTAGTGGGGTGGATTCAGGTCGTACTCGTATTTACATGCAGAGGATATATGTATGTACTGTTGATTTGAAACCATCAAGCACACCTTTTATATTTAGAAAGTTCTCTCACGCAACTGCTCGTAGTCGTCTGACTGGTTAGGAATAGAAAATAAACATTTTCGCTCCTTTAAGGACTAAGCTCAGTTTTAAAACTGAGTGTAAGTTCCTTGTAAAGGATTATAAACTACTTGACATACTTGGGTTACTTGCTGGAGCATACTAACAAATTATTTTCTTCCCCCTTTGATTCCGTATGGTCTTGTACCCCTAGTGGGCTATCCTGTCTGCATTGTGATGATGCATCTCCATTTGTTCTACCTGTTCTTAAATCACCATATTGCACTTAGAATCATTAAAGCGACTCGCACGTCTTTGCTCTTGGATTTAGCAAATTTCCTTGGGCTTGTTATGCAGCCATTAGGATGGAACCAGTTTTTTACTACTTTCTCTTTAATATAATCGCTTCTGGAAATTGCTGGGTCTTAGTTGGAGGCTTAATTTATATCCAACAATATTTAATACAATTTTATAGATATTGATTAACAATTATGTACAATTTTACAACTTTCAGGTACTAAACCCTTACAAAGACATTAATTTCATACAAGTAGCACCTTCATGCTTAAACAAAATAGCACTTATAATCACCAAGAACGTCTGTAGCATAGATTTTGGTGGTACCAAGTGCACTTAGCAACGAAACTCTTCCGATTTAGGTGCAGTCATATACGATACATTCTGCAGATTCAGGTTGGAATTATGGAAGAAGAGTGCAGTATATTTCAGTGAGTTATTAACTTAGTGAGGAACCCCCACAGTTTGAGTCTGAATCTGGGATTTACCTAATACCTTAGGCGAAATCTCCATTTATAGCTCTCTGCCCCCGGGTTAGATTCGATACTGCGAGCCGGGGCATTGCTGTTCAATTCCTCTCACCCATTTTAAGCGATAAAAACGAAGTTTTCTGACTTAAATCGATATCGCCCTACAGCTTGTAAATTTCGTCGTTGAATCTTCTCCTCCCAAGGCCGTCAACGCAAATAACATGGGCTGAAAAGTCCGTGCCGTTTTATAGTAAAACACGATTTTTTTTTGCAAAATTCAACTTTTTTTATCAATATAGTTGCCTTCGAGGGCAATGCACTGATTCAAACGATTTTTCAATCTTTCGATACCAGTTTTGTAGTACGACTTCGGTTTAGCATACAAAATAGGCCTCTGTTTCGGCGATTACTTCTTCATCGATCTTAAATCACTTTCCGGCTGGGGCCAAATCTGGAGAATACGGTGGGTTGGGAAGCAATTCGTAGCCGAATTCATTAAATTTTGCCATCGTTTTCATCGATTTGTGACACGGTGCATTGTCTTTTTCTTCAAATGCTGTCGGTTTTTTGCGATTTCGCCCTTCAAACGCTCCAGCAACGCAATGTAATAGTCGCTGTTGTTAGTCTGCCCTTTTTGGAGATAGTCGATGAAAATTATTCCATGTGCATCCCAAAATGCGGATGCCATAACCTTGACAGCCGACTGTTGAGTTTTTGGTCGTTTTGGACGAGGTTCGTCGCCTGCTCGCCACTCAACTGACTGCCGACTTGACCCTGGTGTGAAGTGATGGAGCCAAGTTTCATCCGTTGTCACATATCGACGCAAAAATTCGGCTTTATTGCGGTTAAACAGCTTTAAGCACTCCTCTGAATCATCAACACGTTGCTGTTTTTGGTCGACTGTGAGCAAACGCGGCACCCACTTTGAACAGAGCTTTCGCATGTCCAAATATTTGTGTATGATATATCCAACACTCTCTTTTGATATCTTCAGAGCCTCAGCTATCTCGATCAACTTCACTTTACGATCATTCGTAATCATTTTGTGGTCTTTTTTGATGTTTTCATCTGAAACAGCCTCTTTTGGACGTCTACTGAGTGCATCATCTTCGGTGCTTGTATGACCACTTTTAAAGGAGGAATTTTTTCTAGAAATGACTGAGGATATCTTCATCTCCGCATTCAATACAATCCATGCTTGAGAGCTTTCGTTTCAATGCAAACGAACGCACTGGTGACAACCCGCTCTGTTTTTGCAATTATGTCGATATCATCGTCGTAAGCTACTAGTTGCACAGACTTTTGAAAGAATGTGCCTCCGGAGTTCGCTTGTGAGTTCCACACAATTCTTCTAAGTATAAGTATGTTAAAATCACAAGTGAGTTACGTCACTTTATCTAAAACCCTTTTTGACATCAAAGGCCTCGGTTAAGTCGTTACCGATCTTGACATAGCACTAAGTGTTCTTCATTGTCATTCTGCACAGACCAACGAGTTGCAAGGGAATTTTAGACTAGACATGGCTCTTTATTAACTGTTGATCTTCTGTCATATGCGGCCTTAAAATCCATGAAAGGGAGCATCGATTTGGCCCTCTTCAGATCTTCCCTAGATTTGCCGGGATGTAAAAATTGGATCGGTAGTGGACTTGGCCTGAAACCACATTGATATGGGGTAATCATACCGTTGACGAAGGCTTTCAATCGATCACACGAAGGCTTTCACGTTAACGTCGGGAGCTTGTATTCAATGATGAGGAGCTTAGATATTGCTATCAATTACTATCGTTGTGAATATCTACAGTCTGTAGAAGTTTTTTTCTCGTTCACAGCATAGACTGATACTCTCCACAGGTTTCTTACGGGTCCAGTTGCGTTGACACGTTCACTGACGTTGGACATTTACTTTTATTGAGATCATCCAGTAGAAGTTTGACACGGAAGTAATCTTTTGTTCAACTGACTTTATGATATGTTTTGTGCCTATCATGCCTAGGCATGGTGCGAACGATGACAAGGTGGTTATGTTAGGTTGAAACAGTGGTGTGATGAATATGTCAATAAGGCACTAGGCACCAAAATGGGCCCATTGCGATTCCTGTGGAACCAGCTCAATTTATAATTCAAAAACTTAAACAATCTCCCTGGAGAAACATACAATTTCCTTAAAAAGCCAAAAAGGCCTACGAAGTTTGGCCGTCTATTTCCTCTAAGTTTTCGAAAAAGTGCTTCCTTAAAAATTTTCTTCGATCACACGATATTGCCACGCATTCACACAGTATGTGTGTTATGACTTCCTTTTATTGTCCTAAGCTTCTCCTTGTTTAATTTTAATAGCTCTCTAGATCTTCTACCGGCAACAAGTGGCCAGAGAGTCTTCGATACTCTGTATCCTTCAAGACGTGACCACCCGTCGGCAGTCTTTATGGGTAGTGTTCTGGCATCCAGCACAGTCTCTCCCGGTTCTGACGCATTATACTTCGAGCATTGTGCGACAGGACCTGACTGTATAAGGGCTGATGTCGGTTGATTCCATTGCCTTAAAAGCGGCCTGGCTGTCGATGTGGAAAGCGATACCGGATACCGATTTCATCTGCATCAGCTCGGCCGCCCTGAGGACAGCCAGAACCTCTGATTGGAAGACACTTCTTGTCTCCTGTAGCCATATGGACACTTTTAGTTCCGGGTCTTCAGAGAAGATACCGGAACCTGTTCCTTCCTTTGTTTTCGAGCCATCTGTGAAAATTGCAATTTCAATTGGCCTGATTACTGCATTTTCTTGCCAGTCCTTCTTTCAGTTCCTTCCTTCATACGAAGTGTCGAAGTCGACCAAGGAAGGAATTTCATCCGTTAGAATTGGATTGCCTGGCAGTAGCTCCGCCAGTACCGTACCATATCCGAAACTACTGCTTTTGAAGTGAACCGAATTAGTGAGTCGTATCGCACTCTTGGCAACGAGTTGTTTGATCTGTGAATCAGGCAGTGTTAGTTGCGAAAAGGTGTTCAATGCTGCCATAGGGGTGGTACGGCACGCGTTTTTTTTTTAGGCAGTTTCTAAGCTCCAAATTTTTTCTACCGCTCTTTTGCATATAAAAAGAGTATTATATGCCTTTTTGATTCTTTACTACGGAAAGGTTCCAGTTCAGTTTTTTGTCCAGAATTACACCAAGATACTTCGCGCTGTCCGAGAGGGACAGTTCCACTCCGTTGGAAGGTGGTGGGCTGCCCATCCACCCGTCATCAGCCCATCATGTGACACCTTGAGTCGTATTGTTGCTAGTTGCATTAAGTCTGGCTCAGAAATTACCCTTTTCTTCCTGCATCGATAAAAGAGAGCATTCCGAACTGGGAGAATCTCATTAGGGAAGATGCGACTACCGGGCTGGCAGGAAATATAGAATATGCAATAGTTCCTCAAAAACGATGTCCCTCACAGGACAGGTTTGAGATAGGGAAACATGGGTTCGAAGAAAGTGTCTACGCGAAAACATAATGAAAGGCAGTTGGAGCGGAACGATCTAAAAATCCATTCTAAACGAGCAACGACTTAACAGTCCAATACGCTTGATCAATTTTGCTGAAGAAGGGAACACGGTAGCTAGTAACACGAAGTTTCAACATTTCAATATGGATACCCAGATGACAGAAAGAAGACTTCTTTCTATCTTTGGAAGCACGAAGTCGACTTAAGTCGGTGTGCAAATTGAAGAGGGAATGTGTCTGAATTCCTGCAGACGTCTCTTTTAGTGAAGGTCGACAGCTTAAACGCAGTTGAGTGAATCTTCTTCCGAAAACATACTATCATACTTCATTAACTCTCATATTGTGAGGTGGGAAATTATTTGTGTTTCCAGAGAGAATACCTCGAGAATCAATAATATACTTGTAAGCTGTCGCAACAAAGTTTGATTCGCAAACATAGAAGAAAAAGGATGATGTTAATATAAGATGTCTCTAGGAGTTCGTTGATCCAATATAATAGTTAGAAAACGGACATCTTTTGAACTATATTCGGAAAAATAGCCAACAAGACATCACGTTTTAGTCCTATTGGCTTAGCCGCAGTTAAGAATTACAATGTACCTGACTTAAATTTATAAAAAATATAGCATGGCTAGATGGTCATCTAGGTAGAAAGAAGTAGTTGGTCACAACCAGAAATACAAATAGCGCGGTTATTCCGTTTTGATGTCACAACTCATGTGACCTGTTACTAAGAGCCTAGTTCTTAGATCCGTACTTTGGAGTTCAACAAATAAAGAATGTTGCAGAATTGTTTGTGAGAAATCTCTGATCCTCGAAAGAGGATTAGCCAAGTATTCCATGCCTGTTTCTAGCTAAAGCTGTGTTGTAACATCTACTGTACTGCGGATTAAGAGGAATGTGTTTGATTTTTTTTGTTTTGGTGGTTTCTCTTGAATAGTTTGTCCTGTTTTTATTGTTTCAAGACTGTTTGACAAAGAGTTGGCAACAGAGAAAAAGTGTTGGAAAATTTTACCCTTGTTGATTCCCATCGGAGAGCAAGCTGACTTCGCAGGAAAGGCATTGAAGGTTGATCCACATCTGAGTAGCGCGTCGACTCTCTCATTCCCCTCTATATTACTGCGGTTGGAAATCGACAGGAGAGTGACGTTAAACCGAGCACTTACTTTAGTAATTATTTCCTTCTACTATTCAAATCGCTTAGAGGACCGAGTAAGTAAGTGGACCGTTTTGATGGATCCTGGGTGTAAATAAAGTTTTTTTGTTGCCTCACTTATTGCTAGTCTCTATGCTTGATATAAACCTAAAGAGTCTAAAATATAAAAACATTCGGTTCCTGAATTTACTTTATAGCGCTACTCGACACGATGTATTCGATTTGCAAGTCCAGGGCCAGTATATAAGCCAGCGCCTTCAGAACTTCTGTCGGACTTGATCGTAGTGACTATGTGGTTCCAATACCAGCTGTTCGTTGGACTCTGATTAATTGTACGAGTATTATATTATAGACTTCATTTACTACCCGAGCGATCTTTAGATGAGAGTGAGATTAACTACTCCAGTGTACATCAAGAAGACTATATTAAGCTGAAGTCCTCACCTTTTGCAAAAGGTTTTGCTGCAGGCGTAGAATGCGACGCCAAGGTACCTTCCACAGAGTAAGTGCTTGGTTGTTAAGACGTGGAAGCTTGAAAACCTGAACTCTGTAGAAGCGCTTTTCTTAGTCAGAACCCTTTTTGTGGCTACACTAATACGCGCCCGCTTTGATTTCGAGCTCCGTCAAGATATTATTGATGATGATGTTGATGAATTGAAGAGGAGAGATAATTTCTCCCTGCTGAGAACCGCTATCTACGGATTTGATTATGTGACTGCTCCCCAATTTTGACTGAATAATTCTGGTTTCTAGCATGGATATGATCCAGTTACTGATAAAATCTGCTCACCAAGCTTGGTGAGAGATATTAACATGGATTCGGTGTGCACATTATTGAAGGCACATTCTATGTCTAAAAATGTAAATCGGTAAAATCTCATCCCCGAAAGGCGGATGACAGTATTCTTTGGATCAAATTTTGCTTAATTTAGCTTATTACTTGTGAGTTTCAATAAACTGATAGTACTCTTACCAAAGCCTGTGACTTAGCCTTGCTGGATGCTTTTTTGTATATCTTAGGACAGCTTCTAAAATTTGTGTTTGTAGTAGTATTCTTGGTAAATTTGACTGAAAAAGAGGTCGTGAAGGCTATTTCAATAGCTTTTTCGAGGATGGTCCAGTGTTTCCACCGATTCAATACTATGTTAGTGTAATGCCGAATCCTTTCTAGCATTCGAGAAAAGTTACAGAGATTGGAAACACGGAAGTTGGACTGTTGGCCGCATTACATAAATTAAGATTAGAGGTCATAAGGAAATCGAAAAAAGGCTCAACTCGTCCATTGATATAAGTGTGATAGTGAGTGTGTTGCGTTTGCATCATAACCCAAAATCGGGAACTCCTTCTTGGTGTAAAGGTGCGACACCAAGTACTGCGCTTCGTCTGGGCATGATATCTTATCGTGGACCAGGTGGACACCTATCGTTGATTATGTTGTAACAGAAACAAGGCATTTTTTTAGTTTCATGGTTTTCCTTACCATTCAAGCGGCTAATAAAACGATTTGGTAGGGTTTTGTAATTCCTGCTATGCTTCTCTGGGATTTTGGTTACTCCAAAACCAAAACGCTTTCAACTTGGGGAAAGAAATCTCGTTATTAATTGAACGTACTATGACGATAAAATGAAAGTTAAATGCGCAACGGATATAATCAGAGAATTCGAAGATAACGTGGATTTCCTGAGCCCAAATATCACAATTTTGCTTGTTCAAGCAGCTTCTTCTTCTAAGGTGTCGCTACAGTCCGAGATGAACCTGGGTCTCAACCAACAAGCCTCTGACAAGCTGACACGATCTTTGTCCAGCGGCTTCCATCGTTGCTGCACTCCAAGTTGGTTGAGTTTCCGTTCCACATGTTCGCATCACCTTAGATTTGGCCGTCCTCTGATACTTAGTCGCCAGAGCTAGGATTTGAAGATTATGCGGGCCGAAGATGTGTGGGGTCCATACGCTCTACTTGGCCCAGCCACCTTAGGCGTTAAATTCATAGACGCTTGACTAAGCCACTGTACAGTTTATGGTAAAATCTCCTTCTCAATTCCCTGCCAATACAGACGGGACCAAAAAAGTACGTAGTATTTTCCTCTGCACCAATGAACAAAACAGTTATGATTAGGGTCTTGTATAAAGCCAGTTTTGTAATTCGAGAATGGATTCCGCTAGTCAATTGCCGTCTGAGCCCGAAGAAACAGCAGTCATTCTACATCTTATTTCCGTGCTGGTGTCGTTGCTACGTGTAACTGCGAAGTTTTAACATTGAAAAATTGAAATTGAGTTTTTTTTTGTGGGAGGAGCCGGCGCGTGCGCAATAGAGCCTCAAGTTCCAGGTGAGGTTTGAATAAGAAGAAAAGAATCACTCAACTGCGAGAACACAATCAAACTGTTGGTCGTAATTTAAGGTGACCAAAAATAGAACAGCGTGTCGAATAGGTCAAAGGTAGGAACGCAGATTGAACCAATCTTATAAATGGAGCAGTATTAATGATGAGTCCACGTGGAAGGTTAACCCCATCTCTGCTATCGTTCGTATTCCAGCTACCTTTAAACTTAGCTTAGTTTTGTGATAATCGTTAACTTTTCTTAGGGCGAGCCACTCTCTAACGGGGTGTTGGTCCATAGGAATAATTTGCATTGAAATTGGTAGCTTTACTCAAAAAAAACTCGGAATTTGGGTTTTGATGGTAAATACAGGGTGGAGCACTTAAGCTTTTCATTCAAGCCTTAAGTCTTTAGATCGGCTTATCACAGCCCGAGTTCAAAACGTTAGTTCAAGCGAATTTATCGCATCGCCCTGTTAGGGTGTAGCTTTACATTTGGAATATTTTTTCAATTGTGAAAACACAGCGTGCCTATCATGCATAATACCGAGTGAGAAAAGTTTCTTCAGACCCACTGAAAAGCGCTTAAACTAGTTATAAACGCTGACGTGGTCTGATGAGCAAAATCGATTAATTCATAAATCACCTCTCCACAACCAATCTTGAGTGTTTAGGCTAAAATTTCTGCAGAAAGCATCATTGCCCTTTTTCTTCTTCCAAGAGGCTGTAGCAACTGTAACCGTTAAAAGAGGGCCATTCTGACTGATTAAGCCATGGACAACTTTCATCCCAAAAGGATTGGGCCACATCTCTTACAGGCCGAGCCACGATCGATTTATTGCTTCATTTGTTCCTCGAACGCCTAATTTCGAAAAATTATGATTTTGACTGGCCTCCGAAATTACTCGACTTATAGTCTCCAGACTTATTCCTATGGGGTTATTTGAAGTCCAAAAATGATGTCAAAAACCCACAAACCCTTGAAGCCTTAAAATTCAATATACACGAGGAAATGGCTTGCATTTAGTGCGAAAAATGGCTTCATATCAAATAATTTGTGATTTTTTTTAAAAATTTGTGCTAAAAAAAAACATCTCGGAAGTTTAAATGGCCCACCCTGTAGGACCTATTACAATAGTGAAAAGTCAAAATTGAAGGTACAGAAAAGGGTATTGTAGCACTGAGTACACGTTGAAATACCACTCACACTAAAAGGAAAACAGAGACTGTTGCAACCTAGTTGTTGTTGTCATTTTTTAAGTGAATATCTTGCTCAAGAGATCAATACTCATTTCTTTCGGAGGATTACATACGAGTATGTGCTATGAATTCGAAGCAATATTACATCTAATAGATACTAGTACGAGTATATGTAATAAGATCCAGACAGTTAAATACCCTATACCCATGTGAATTCTGAACAATAACTTTGATAGGAAAGTTCCAAAATGTGCTCCATTTCGTTTCCCTGTGGGTGGTATCGTACATTCGTTATAAAAGCTAAATTCCAATTTAATTTGTGGCAACAATTTGCATAACCTTAAGTTGAATAGATGTCAGATCCGGGTTATTTTGTAGAATGATATACCTACTCGTAGTCTACATCCATTCATTTGGTACAATTGGCACGAGCTGATGGTACTAAAGTTGCCATTCAAACATTCAACATACTATTACAATAATCAGTATCCAGCATCCAATATCCAGTATCCAGTATCCAGTATCCATAAGATACGAATACAACTGTTTGTGTGGTGTAGCTCTCATTTTTTACCAGAGAAGATACAGTATCTGTAAATGGTAAGATTGGATGATGCGCCCTGCGACTCTGTCTCTCTTGCGTTCTTCCTCTCACACAACTACAAATACGAATTGTTGTGCTGATATATGGATTACTCCACTTAGCAGCGAATGACTCCAGCATCAGTTCTACGAGTAGCATCAGCATCAGCATCAGCATCATTAACCAGCCAAGTGATACACATAACCTCGTCGAGCGTCCGACTTGGGATTCATCAACATCTCGTGCATATTCCCGTTATTAGTGTAAGCATCGTTTAATGCCATTTCACTGTTTTTGCGAAATTGCTCTGTGTATCCGTACTCGTTTGTACGAGTATCTGAGTCCGCGTCTCTTCCTCTTACTGTGTAATTAGTGTCGTTTAAGTGCTTCCACCCGCTTGCCTTCCAGACCATACTCATACAATGCAGATACAGCACTGTATTCACTTAGCGTCGCTTCCTCCTCGATTGCCATAGAACTGTTGGAGGAACTGGCAGAGCTGTAGATATCCAGAATCCAGCCAAGATTCGTTTTGGTAATTGGATGCAAGCCTGTGCATCTGTCGAATGGGGGTAATACCATCGAAATGAAAGAGTCGTGCAGGATGGTGTGTAAAGGATGAGACGTAGAGGCTGGAGTAAGAGAACTGTAGAACTGGATAACGAAGAACGGAGCATGGAGCACTTGCAAAGTGGTTAGGCCGGAATATGCTCTCTTCTGGCCCGTAAAACAATTTATCCTCGTTTTCGGCATGCAGCCATTTAATTTCCGATTATAGCGAGATTTTCATTTAATTTTTGTGTTTTCTGTTTCGCCTTTTTCCGCACTGACGTCTGTGTCTGCTATCCACGGATGTACGAGTTTTTTTGTTGGAATATGTATCTGGATTGGGATGCGACTCAGAGTCAGAGTCAAAGTTGGATTCGTTCGAATTCGGATTCTGGTATTTAGTATCTGGTGTCTGGTTTGTGTTTGGCGGTGACGCATGAGACGCAAGGGTCATCTGTGTAGTGCGGTCGGTGAGTGGATAATTGCTACGTCCTGTCGCTGATGAGCCGGCACATTAAGTTTTATTTGCATTTTCGATTTTGCAAATTGAAATTATTATTTATTCGGTTTCGGGGTTTTTATTTATGGGATGCGTTGCTTGTGGCGTAGAGCGGACTAGCGGATGGCTGATGCTGATGCTGATGCCACAGATGCTACATGGTCGATGGATGACGTGGTAATTAATTTGCTTGACGTTTTCATTTGGGATGGCAGCAGCAATCGGTACAATGAACAACCAAACGACCCAACAACGACTTCGGAGAGACTCATGGAGTTTAGCTGGAAGATTTAAATGGCTTTGAGTTGGATTGGATATTGCTTCTACGGGAATGAATGGATGTACATATCTGTATATGAATACGATCGTTGATGTTTGGGTAATTATGAGTGCCAGACAAATGAATGTGATGCCCATAAGTAGAGATGACCTGAAATGAATTGAAGCATCAATCGTTTAATTGCGCACAGTATGAGTTGGAGATTAAAGAAAATCGGTCAAAATATATACATACATGCATATGTATGTATTCTAATAGCTCACGTGTACAGTTCTGAGAGCTAATTGCCCAGCTTTGAGGTCAAATTGGATTCGAATTTAATGGACTTGTAGTAAATTTCCCACGATTTAACCAAGGGGGGTACAAAAGTAATAAATCCAAAGCAGCGGAACGGAGTCTTGGTTGTGGAAAGTTGCACAGTTGGAGATGTCGATATGTAGGCGCAAAGCTCCGGAACTATGTAAGTGTAATAAAGGAACATACTTCTGCATACGTACCGACTTAGTTGAACTCTTCGATATTTGTTTGGCCAATTCCTATGCTTAATGTTTGGATACTGCCGGCACATGGTTTCCACACATTGATGTCCATAAAGAGACTTGGCTGACAATGGGTCAAGAAACCGTCAACCAAATATAATGTATTACGATCGAGGCTGCGTTGAGCACTCTAACAATGTTTTGGATGTACAACAACTTCCAGTCTTACGATTGAGTTTTTCAAACCTCTTCAGGAGTCCGATGGCGCCAACAAAGAGCCTCTGGTTCGATGACAAAAACAAGCACACAAATTTACAAAAACAAGTAATGTACAGAGCGGCCTTGCAGAAAAGAACGAAAGGGGCTCTCGAGAAGAACATAGGTTCCTTAGAAGAAAAAAAGGATGACAACGAGAAGTGCTTGATTGAGGCTCAAAGCAATCTAAAAGGATAAAGAAGGGAAGTCTGTGAAATCTGTACTGAGAATCTCGAAACACTATTTCTATAGACCGTTAAACGATGAGGATGAACGACATCTCGCCGCGAAATGAATCATTCAACCTGGACTAAGACAAACAATATTAACGCCCAACCCAACCCCAAATAATTTTAGGCTCAACAAACCTGATGGACCCGTTGGTTTAATTGAGATTGGACACGAAGTATACATTAACTAATCTCCAGACTCTGTGCCGACAAAAGTGTGCATGATCTCCACCAACTACAGGGGAACAATTCAAGGATTCCTTGGAAATAGTCTAACATTCTTCGATCAAATTTACAATTTTCGGCAGATCTTGAAGAAACTCCAAAAGTTCCTAAACGATATTAACTATTCTACTAACTTACTATCAGGCGGACCTGGGCCTGAACCAATAAGCGTCTTCAGCAAGCTCGATCTTCCGAAGCTGCCCCTAGTTTTGCAGGCTTAGTTGGCTGAGGTTCCCTTCCACTTATAAGCGTCTCCTGAGTCGCGGTCCCTCGCGGATTCAGAAACTTTTCAAACCGGAGCGTTGGTTTTCATCCGCTCTACATGACCTTGCCATCTCAGTTGTTTGTTCTCCACTGTTTCGTTCGTCGGTGTATCTCCTCCCCCACTCACCGACTATGCAGACGGGATTGAAAATCACCCGAAGCCATCCACTTTTGATAAAATCCATGCATCTGCGGCATAGAGTAGGACTGGGATCAGAAAACCAAGACTTCTTGCCTAAGTTTGCCTCCAATAACAAATCCGCATTCAAATCCATTTTGACGTCGATAACAATCGACGCAGGGTACTACGTCGTAATTCTTAATTCTTTTCGTTCGGCCTATCCCATCGCACTCCTTGGATACCGTTTTTGTCTGCTTTGTAGCATAGCAGTATAGGGCCTCCGTTAGTTGGTCGGCTGTACGTGGCCTATTAAGAGACCTAACATATAACGTGCACATTCGAAGTTCGTTGTTCTTGAATCGTCTATAAGGATTCTCAACAGAAGACCCGTTCATATCCGACGCTTGTTTCCGCTTCGTAACTATCTTCTTTTCCATGGTCAGGAAGCTACTCCGCCAGCACAACCTCCAATCTGGATTGGTCACCAACTCTTCCTGCATTTCAAAGCTGCATATGACGACGTCTTTAAAGACGAAATATACAGTGCCATATCTAATTTTGTCATCATTCACGGTGAAGATCAGGAATGTGAGCTGCTTTGCCAAAGTCGATAATGGTAACACCGAGACAGTCAATGAGTGGTTGACTTTTCAACATCGTTGTTTAATAAACTAAGCGAGACTCACGACTCAACTCCAGAGGCACTCTTTCAAATGTCTGTTCAGTTACTTGCATATTCAGCCAACATTGACTTTAGGGAATGTGACAGGATTTCATATATTTTAATCCCAAAAATAGTTACAGCAAACGGATCAGTTGTTTGTTGTGACAACTTCAGTGGGTCGACGCTGCTCGAATTACTGTCTTCGTAAATTTCCAAGTTTGTATTATATTTGGCACCTCAAAGGACAACAAATCGAATATACTAAATATTGTAGTCTTAGGTAGATTTAAGCCACGACTAATACTATAGCCTCTCCGGTTAATGCTGTATTTGAACCACTGCCTGCAGAAGCGCTATCCAAGATGGTTGTCATTTTATTCTGTAATGCAGTGTCCACAGTATGGTGAGTGTACAAGTGAACCGTAAAAACGGAGATAGCCTCGAAAAGTTCTATGATTAACCATTTGCTCTCATATAATAAAGTGGTGTGAGCAAGAAAGGGCTGGCGTCCTTTATCAAAAAGCTCAACAAGGCCTGGCTACAATATCTATTTGGCAAAGAGAGCCCCTAATCTAAGCAAATCTATAAATCAAACTCCGCCTGAAGCCCGGAGCAAGAAACGGCAAATGCATGATCAGTCCTCTACATGCAAAAGGAAGTAAAAGTCGGACCACTACCAATTTCAAAGACTTACTGACGGGGTTTGAGAAAGCAGTTTTGGTACGAAAGTATCCTGGCGTTACCCTATCCACTGCTTGAATTTATTCTATCCAACGTCTTGCTGGACAAAATAATAGACTATAGAGACTAGGCAACAAAACAAGAAGGGGTCTGCCTGCGATGCAGTGTCTTGCCTTGCATTTTTTTGTCTTTTTTTTTAGGAAAAACACAACTGCGGTGTGAGTTAAGGCGACTATTGTAAATGTGTCGCTGTGGGAAGATGCTGCACTGTTGGCCACAGAGTATTTAGAAATTCATTACTCCACACGCGTTATTACCACCAAGAGCCTGTTCTTTGTACAGAGGCAGACATTACTCAATATCGGGTCCTAGAGCACACTAAAATATGAGAAAAAGATTCAAATGCGAGTTCGGTTTACTGACCAAAAATCTGCAGCCATGCTGAAAGATGCGAACACACTCCGGTAGATACTGAAAACAAAACCAAGAAGATTAAAACGACACCCACCATTAAACCAGAATTGAGCTTCGTCGCTAAAGACAGTTTTTGGATAAAATAGCGAATCTTCCTCCAATTTTTCTAATGCGCACTTTCCGAAAATTCGACGTAGCAGGTCTTTCGTCTTCAGATCTTCCACGAGCTGTATTTTGTAGGGTTTTAGACCAAGAGCTTTGCATGAAATATTACATATAGTCGAGCAATACAATCCCAATTACAGCGAACAGCGACAAATGGAAGAATCATGGTGTTCATTAACACTGGCGGATACAGAATCAATATTTTTCTCTGTACGCACTCTACGCATATGGATGGCTTGATGTGCAATAAAGTCAAATAGGAAAGAATATTTGGTCACTACGACTCGAATTGGTTGCTCCGTAAGTCGATTATGAAGACCGTAAAATGATCGAAGTGCGCGAAAACAAATTTGTCCCAGAGCACGAATTTTGATAATGAAATTGAATAAATTTTAAGCGTTATTCGGGTGTAAGTCTTTCCATGATGAAATGGCAATGCTAACTGAGTATCTTTGACCTTGACACATGTCTCAAATCACGCGTGAGCTGTCAAAGAAAAAACACTGAAAAATCAAACAGCAAAAAAATCGTCCGGTACAAGTTAATGCTTTGGTACACAATACCTCATACTCATTCTCAAGAACCAATAAACGCATCATCACCAGCTTGACAGCTTTTTGACAAGTGTCATTGCAAAACTGCAAAGTTCCTGAGCAAAACGTTTTCGACGTCAGTTGTTTACAATCATGGAATGGGGCTCTCTCGAAAATCGTGCTGTATGAAAAGGAGTACATTTTTCGGATGGCACGCTAAGTGGAAATCAAGCCACATATTTTTTTATCGTACATCGAAGTGTCGACTGAACAAAATCCAGGCATTCAGACGCTGCGAATACCACGAGTCATCAAAGCGGTGAAGAATCGAATTCGTTAAAATCCGCCGTAAGCAAATAAAATCATGTCTCGGGAGATGGATGTCAGTGAGGACACCATGTCACGCATCTTAAAACGTGATTTGAGACTCAACTTATAAAAGGCAAACACCGCGCACTTACTCACAGAAGTATTGAATCAGAAATCTAAATTGAAAGCCTTGCTGCGCCAGTACGCATAGAACGATGACAGATGAATTCTTTTTACTGACGAGAAGATTTTCACTGTTGAAGAATGCTTCAACAAACAGATCGATAAATTGCATGTTTTGTCGTCAGCACATGCATTTGAACTCATTCTGAGAGTTAAGCGTGACCAGCACCCAACTTCCGCTTGATGCTTACAAGGTGAATCACCGAGATCCGTGTCTGCGATGAAGGTGTCAAAACCCCGACGAAAGTATATCAAACGGACGTTTTAGAGGACTTTGTATAGTCCCTAAGCAAAACACTATTCACTCTGGCTCATGAGGTTAATTTGGCTCAAAAACACATTCCAAACTTTACTTTCAATTCGTTTTCGAGACTATGGCACTATTCGACATCAAGTATTAAGTCTTTGAAGCGCCTTTGTGGTAAATATTGTAGTGCATAAGGTGCGTACCGCAATCGATAAGTGACCGTTGCTGGAATCATCCTGATCCCACTTAATGTCGGTGAATCATTGAAGATATCCCCAGATGTTTCAAATGAGAAATCCAAAGAAAAAGTTTGGTCCCGTTTGCATTGTCGGGTTCTCCTGAGATAGCTTGGACTTATAGAGCTAATAAAAACAACTGGTCTCTCCCGCAGAGTCTTGAAATCTAACCCGGAGAGGCAACGTAGTAACGAAAGACCTTTCCTTAAGTGATGCGCACAAGTAAAAATGGGTCCGTTACTGACTTGGAGAGCATAATTTCAGGCAGTTAGGTAAGGATATATCTTACTGAAGAGGCTTGTTAATTAAGGCTGGGGTTCAACTCGAACCGTAGTACTGTAGGGAACTGTAGAGACTGTTAGGAAATGAGACAACAGAACAAGCAGAGATTTGGATTAGATCCTCATTAATCAGGGGAACCAGTTCATCAAGCTTGTCTAAGGGTTTGTCTAGATGAAGTTCTACGTGATATGCATAACGTTGCATAGATGTGGGAACAAACTGATGAGAAATCGTTTAAGAAAATGGGTCCAACAACTTACCCTTGTGGAACCCCTCTAAAGCCTTTAGTGAAGAGGATTTATCTACTTGATAAATAAGTTTTACAGCCTTATTACTGAGGCCAAACAAGTCTTTAAGCTTCCACCTATCCTTTCAAAAGGCTTCGACAAATTAAAAGCTTATTCCGATTATCTGAGTCGAAAACACGCTGTTATCCACAATGGAAATACAAATTCTTTTTTTTTTGTGCCTCCAACGATTTTTCGGCTAGTAAGTAGCTATAAAGCTTTTTAGCGTGTTCGGAAGAGTTAGTCAAACAATTCTGATTGGTCGGGAGCCTAAAAATTGACTGCAAAACTAGGTGACATTTCGTGAGGGAGTGGATTGGATTTAAAGACAACAAATTTCTCCCTGAAATCTCTGTCAGATGGGGAAACATCAAAAATCGCTTGTTGATTCTGATTTAAGTGAAAGTTGTGTTTCATAATTCATAAATTGTGTTTTTCAAGGAAATAAAAATGTTGTTCAACGTAAATGTTGAGAGAGTGAATTATGAATTGTCTGAATTAGAGGAAATCTTGCAATAAATGTTTCCGTTTCCTTATATATTTTTTCTGCTTTTATAAATTGAATAATTTGAATAAAGAAATTAAATACAAAGAACCAAGCCTTCCATCTCGGCCTGCACCTCCACTTATACGTTCCATTTCAGTGTTATTGTTATCGTCTGGATTGGAGCCCTCTCAAGTAAACTTCGTCTTCAAATATGTGAATGTGTTTGTATAATACTACGCAGGCCACTGTGTCTTTGCTCCAGCAACGCAAATTGTGCAATATATAAGGATTCTTTGCAACAAAAAGGATAACTTGACCTTTGATGTAAGTAAATTTACCTTCTAAGCACAAGTGTTCACATAATATTTCATCTTCGATGATACTTCATCCACTTTAACTTCTTTTATCTTTCTGAATACTTACTAATGAAGTAGGTATCTTTACTAAAACATTTCATTAACCCTAGAATGGTAAATATCGTCTGTGAGCAATTTTTTTTTGCGTTATTTCCCAATCGCTTACTCGTATCAAAGCGTGCGCTCGTACCAACTCAGTTAAGTGTTGCACCTACGAGCTTGTGCACAATAAATAACTTTTATAAAAGTCGCCTCACAATCGAGTTAAAAAATATGTTTACCATTCTAGGATTAACAAGTTCTGGGTAAGAATTGAAAGTAGGTAAATATCCAATTCTGACGTGCGTGGCATATGAAAAGGTTTGACTAAAATTGTAAGGCCTACATTTGGAACCCGCCCATTATCAAAGTCCAGTGATTTCACGCCTCTTTGAATCCTTCCCACTTGACAGACCCTTAGTGTTTATGTCGGGGCATGTTAGCATTTGGGTTGAAATTGATAAAAAAAGAATCATTAGAGTTAGCATTTTGTCTACACTGCAGTCAAGGGGCGCAAAATTGAATGGCTAGATGAAGGCCAACCGAATTAAAGTCTCTATACCAACTTGATAGAAACGGGCTATATAGAGCAATGTCTAGTTTTGGCATCCCTGCCAAACTCGTCCGTCTGTGCAGGATGACGATGGAGAATGCACGCTGCTCCATCAAGGTCGGTAAAGATCTCACCGAGACCTTTGATGTCCAGAAAGGATTTAGACAAGGCGATGCGCTGTCATGCGATTTTTTCAACATCGTACTTGAAAGAATAGTGCAAAACTCACGAGCAAACACAAGCGGCACTATCTTTCAAAAGTCCGTCCAACTACTCGCATTCGCCGACGATATTGACATAATCGGGAGAAAGCAGCGTGATGTCAGTGGCGCTTTCGCGAGTATTGAGACGGAAGCGGCGAAAATGGGTTTAGCGGTCAATGAGGGCAAGACCAAGTACGAGTATATGCTGTCAAGCAAAAAGGACAACCAACACCGACGTCTCGGACAGAACGTCACCCTCGACAGATATAACTTTGAGGTAGTTAAGGACTTTGTCTACCTAGACTCCGCTATAAATTCAGACAACGACACCAGCGCTGAGATCAAGCGAAGAATAACTCTTGCCAACCGCTGTTTCTTTGGGTTAAGAAGGCAATTGAATAGCAAAGCCCTCTCTCGGACAACAAAAGTCACCCTTTATAAGACTTTTATAATCCCGGTCCTGCTCTATAGCGCAGAGGCATGGACATTATCAAAAATGGATGAGGGTGTTCTTGGTTGCTTCGAGAGAAAAATTCTTCGGGCGATCTTCGGTCCCGTCTGCATTGACGGTGAGTGGAGGAGGAGAACTATATGGACTGTACAGCGACATGGACCTAGCCAGAAGAGTGTAGATCCAAAGACTGAGATGGCTGGGTCATGTAGAGCGCATGGACACCAATGCTCCGGTCCGAAAAGTCTTCGAATCCGCCCCCGAGGGACAGCGCAGTAGAGGAAGGCCAAGACTCAGGTGGCGCACGCAAGTGGAAGATGACCTCAGCCAACTTAGCGTGCGAAACTGGAGACAGCTAGTCAGGGATCGAGCTAGCTGGAGAAGCTTGTTGACTGAGGCCCAGGTCCACCCCGGACTGTAGCGCCACCTAAAGTATACCAACTTGATCAAAAAGTTATCGAATTTATTCAGAAAATTAAAAATACAAGTTCACTAATCTAAATCCATATTGTCCCCTTCAAACTAATCCCCATCGACTGCAACACAATTATGCCAGCGCTTGATCCAATCCTAGAAACATTTTTTATATTCCGTTTTTGGTTCCTCTCGGCTGCTGAAACGCGTTCCCCAAAGTGGTTTTTTAACTCGATTGAACAGAAAGATGTCACAGGGAGCCAAATCAGGCGAATTCCGTGGCTGTTGGATGGCATTGGTTGCATTTTTCATTAAAAAATTACGAACAATGATGGCACGATGCGACGGTGCGTTATCATGGTGGAAAATCCACGAGTTTTCAGCCCACAATTCTGGTCTCTTGCGGCGAATTGCTTCACGCAAACGTCTCATAACGTCTTATAATAATACTCTTTGTTTGCTGTCTCGCCTTCTGGCAAAAATTCATGATGCATTACATCGTTGTAATCCATGAAAACCGTGAGCATTGCCTTCTTTTTTGACCGAAAACGACGTGGTTTTTTTGGTCTCGACTCATTTGATGAACGCCATTCACTTGCCTGATGTCTGGATTGCGTGTCGTACTCATAAAACCACGTCTCGTCTCCAGTAATGATCCTTTTTATGAATGTAAGATCGGATTCAGCCTCGCAAATCATCTCTTTTGAACCGCTCGTGCCATTGGTAAACGACCATTTTCTTTAGAATCTTTGCCGAAACACTTTTTCAACATTTCCAACGTTCGCTCACCACTAAATCCGTTTTTTACGCAAAATTTAATACAAGTTCGTTGTTGCAAATTTAAATTTATTTCTAAAATTGTAAAAACTCGCCAACACACACAGAGATAGATGTAAGTACTCTTGGTTATGTAACTTTTGCAAATGTCAAGCTATGACGCTAAGATTTAGAGGGAATTTCAACAACAGATGTACCAACTTAACAAATAAAAAACAGAACTCAAATCGCCACACGGTGGTTATTCCGAGAAATTTTTGACCAAGGTGATATGTAAAGTAAGTCTGTAATTTTCTTTTGTTGATATTGTATTTTGAGGATTTGTTTCGTCAGTGTCACAAACTCCGAATAATATTTTTCAACGTTTTTAGCCTTGACAGCAGTCTGACAACATTAGATGCGTTCAGTCAGTACCTTGATATTATTCTGCCCATCGGTTCTTCTATTTTTAGGTATTTGCCAAATTCTTCATTTGACAGATTCCTATTAAAAAATTGAGTATCAGCCTCTGAAATAGAAAATTAACCTCCATTCGTTCCTAAAAGCAATAACCTTTGCCAGTTTCACCAACAGATTTTTCCGCAAAATCGTGTTTGGATAAAACCAAGTTTAGGTTGTTCTTTTTTGAGCATTTTGTCCGATTAATGTCTACTGGTGTTGTAACACTAGTTTTATTGGAGCATGATACGCAGTATAATTGAGTGCTAACAACTTTCTTAATTTTTTTTCCTTTTAATTTCAATGTTGAAACTTTGATTTGTTTCATGGCCTGCCACTTCTCATCCCACTTTGGATGCCTTTGGGTCGTGGTTGTTTCGCGACTTTCTTCTTCTTCTTGAAGGCCCCTAAAATAGCAGACCTTCAAATGTTGTCACTTTTGATAGAGTTCAATCCAAGTTGGTTTAGTTGCAGCCCAATCTATCGAGCGTGTCATAAAGAACCCGCAGGCCTCAGAGCAATCGAAAGATATAGCAACTTCTGCATCAGCACGTATAATCCTGTGGGGCCACCTCCATTCTATTAAAATATTTTACTAATTTCGGGGCTTAGTTTGACGTCCCACACGGGTTCTCTTCGGAAAATTAGGATCTTTGACTCGTTCCACAAGAAGCTACTCAAAGAACGTAGACATGAATTCAGAAATGGATTCTATTACAAAAGTCGGAAACGCTGTTTTAAGCAAGGGCATCTCGTATTAGTTTAGAACTCCAACACAGCAGATCATTAATGAAAATAAAAAAGAGTGTCGGACACAGAACGGATAGCAACGATTAGTATAAGGCCTCGTAGAAGTAGCATCTTCCGACAGGTGCTGGTTCCTTGAATGACGAGAATGAGCCTCTGCAGCCGAACATCTTGCAGCTCTGCTAATAAGTCCTACTTCACGCCTCCCCGTGGCGCCATCTGGGAATCTCACTAGAGGTTGCGAAGTGAAGGGGGCAAATGGCGAGTTTCCTGCGCCATTAACCAGGATAAGTGTCGGAAAAACAAAACAAGACCTTATCCGGGCTACTCCGACATATTTGGAGCTCAGGCCGAAAAGGATCTCCAGGACTTAGTCAGGCTCCTGGAAAAGAGATGGTGGCGGACGAGCCCTATAAGGGCCAACGGCAGCGCTCACATCCCGGAACGGGTTACTGGCTTCGGTGTAACCGACCCCTCGTCCTAGGGGCACTCAAAGTGGAACTGGTTCTCCAGGTTGGGGGTTGTGCCGCCGGGGTAACTGCCCGGCCATTTAAAAAAAAAACAAGAAGTTACGAAGCATCAACAAGCCTCGGATATGGACGGATCTACTGTTGACAACCCACGCAAACGATTTAAGGACAATGAGCTTCGGATATGCACGTGGAATGTTAGATCCCTTAATAGACCACGTGCAGCCGAGCAACTAGCGGAGGCCCTAGACTGCTGCAAAGCAGACATAACCGCCATCCAAGAAATGCGATGGGATGGGCCGGACAAAAAGAAGATGAAAAACTGCGACATCTACTACGGCAATTGCTATCGACGGCAAAAGCAGCGCTTATTTGGATGCGGATTTGTTGTCGGAGGCAGACTAAGACGAGAAGTCCTCAGCTTCCGGCATGTGAGCGAGCGCCTCGTAGCAATCCGCATCAAGGCTAAATTCGCCAACATTAGCCTCATATGCGCGCGTGCCCCCACAGAGGAGAAAGATGATGACACCAAGGATGCCTTCTACGAGCTCCTTAACAAGACCTACGAGCAATGCCCTAGCCATGACATTAAAATTGTCCTCGGTGATTTTAATGCAAAGCTAGGAAGAGAGGGCATCTTTGGTGGAACAATCGGAAAATATAGCCTGCACAACACCACCTCCGATAACGGATTCAGGCTAACCGACTTTGCGGCGGGGCGAAACATTGTCGTGGCTAGCACGCGGTTCCAACATATCGACATACACAAGGGGACTTGGAGAACTCCTGATCAATCAACAGTCAACCAGATTGATCACATTGCGATCGACGCAAGACAATCCTCCAGTATTATGGATGTCCGTACGTTCCGAGGAGCCAACATCGACTCGGACCATTACCTTGTTGTAGCCAAGGTACGGTTGCGGATATCCCAAACTACGCCAAGACAAACTAATGCTGTGAGAAAATTCGACGTCAGACAGCTACAATCGCAAGAGATCGCCAAGTCCTTTTCCGATCGAGTGTCTCTTAATCTCTTAAAAGGTCCACTGCCGCCAGCATCAAACATCGAAGACCACTGGAAACACTGCCAAAACGCCATCAGAGATGCCGCTTCTGATGTGCTGGGTTTCACTCGTCCACCACAACGAAACCCCTGGTTCGATGATGAATGCCGGCAAGCACATGCAGCTAAGCAAGATGCATATAACGCGGCGCTGCTTAGAAAGACCAGAGCTGCTCATGAGCTCTATGAGCGGAAGAGGAGAGACGAGCACCGGCTCCTCAGGAGGAAGAAGAAAGAGCATGAGAAGCGCGCGATCGAGGAAATTGAGAGATGCTACTCCAGGAATGAGGTTCGGAAGTTTTACCAAAAGGTAAAAATAACATGCCGCGGAAACAAACCCCGAACCGAAGCCTGTAGAGATGAACAAGGGAACATCGTAGTAGAATCGCAGTCGATGCTGAGGATTTGGAAAGATCATTTCTGCAGACTGTATAACGGCGATGACGGACCAAATACCGCTGTCAGGCAGAATCAACCTTTCAACCTGGACGATTATGACCAACAATTCCGTCCACCCGACCTGGATAAAGTGAAGATAGCCATATTGAAGCTTAAGTCCAACAAAGCTGCTGGAGCGGATGGCCTGACTGCCGAGCGGCAGGCGATAACTTGGTAAGGAGCATACACCAACTCATCTGTAAAATATGGTCGGACGAAAGTATGCCCGTAAGTACGGCAGATCTTGAAGAAGACCCATGAGCTTCAGATCAATACCCACCACCTATTCATCGATTTTAAGTCCGCGTATGACAGCATCTATAGAGACGGGCTATATAGAGCAATGTCTAGTTTTGGCATCCCTGCCAAACTCGTCCGTCTGTGCAGGATGACGATGGAGAATGCACGCTGCTCCATCAAGGTCGGTAAAGATCTCACCGAGACCTTTGATGTCCAGAAAGGATTTAGACAAGGCGATGCGCTGTCATGCGATTTTTTCAACATCGTACTTGAAAGAATAGTGCAAAACTCACGAGCAAACACAAGAGGCACTATCTTTCAAAAGTCCGTCCAACTACTCGCATACGCCGACGATATTGACATAATCGGGAGAAAGCAGCGTGATGTCAGTGGCGCTTTCGCGAGTATTGAGACGGAAGCGACGAAAATGGGTTTAGCGGTCAATGAGGGCAAGACCAAGTATATGCTGTCAAGCAAAAAGGACAACCAACACCGACATCTCGGACAGAACGTCACCCTCGACAGATATAACTTTGAGGTAGTTAAGGACTTTGTCTACCTAGGCTCCGCTATAAATACAGACAACGACACCAGCGCTGAGATCAAGCGAAGAATAACTCTTGCCAACCGCTGTTTCTTTGGGTTAAGAAGGCAATTGAATAGCAAAGCCCTCTCTCGGACAACAAAAGTCACCCAGTATAAGACTCTCATAATCCCGGTCCTGCTCTAGCCAACTACGCGTGCGTAACTGGAGGCAGCAAGCTAGGGATCGAGTTAGCTGGAGAAGCTTGTTGACTGAGGCCCAGGTCCACCCCGGACTGTAGCGCCACCTAAAGTAAAGTAAGTAAGTCGGACACAGAACAGTGTCCTATGACACACCACGGTTTGGCTATAATGACAACTGCTTTTGATGCCCTTAATTCGATGAGAAACCAAGGATTCCAAACCAGCAAACAGCAAATATTCGTAGTCTTTGTAACCATATCTCAGGCTTGAGATAATTTTCTCCATTAAATTTAATTACTGAAAGTTCTCACTTAAATTCCTCTGGACCTTCAAGAATTCTCTACAGGTGGCATATCCCTTCTTTTGAGTCGTCAAGAAGTCGCTTTATAAAGCTTTCACTTTCTCAATCATTACTATCCACTGTACACACGTTCAAAGATTCTTTCCCGATTAAAGGCATTTAAATTTAAATTCTTTATGATTTAAGACCACTTAGTCGGAGACGTGCCTTTTTCAGTGCGAATGCATGGGTATGTCTGCATGTGTGTATAAATGAAGACTAACTCAAGTGCCCACTTATTTTGTGCCACCACTGTTACCCGCACCCAACCAATTTATCATGAACGAATCAATTGGTTGTGTCTGTTTCTGTTTTCTGCCGTTCTCGTATCTGGTATCCGTAGGGCGAGCAGATGCACGAGGTCGGATTAATACACAATTGAAATGCTCTTCTCCAGATTTGCTCTCCTCTACCGAACTCCACTCGGTTAAGCTGTTCCCTTCGCTGAACTCCAATTTATTTTATTGCGACGTAGAAGCATTCAAGTGCTCAAGGGAAACATGTTGCAATTCGGCCTGCAGGCATCACCTGATGTTCCTAAATGGTGTTCCTCAACCCTCTCTTATTACTCTGTTTTGTAGGTGTGTGTGTTGTGTATCGCTGTGGCCTTGTATTTGTGCATTGAGGATATACACGCGCACAATATTCAAGTGTTGCTTGGGTCGCTACGCTATCGCTGTGGTTGGTAATATGTCAAAGGGCTGGCTTTGTCCTTATAGAGATGAAGAGTCGTTATACTTGGGCCGCACGAAACACTAAAAGCATTTGTGTAGCATGAATGAAAATGAAATGGACAAAAAGAAATGAAGAGAAAGGAAGAATTCACCGCCACAACGATAACGGTATACAATCGTTCCCACTGAACACTGCCACTGCGAGGTAATTGAAAACATACTGCTGCCAGCCAGTCATCGTATTCGGAGTAGGAGTCGAAAATGTAGCAGAGCTGCCACTTTTTTAAATTAAAATTGATGCCGACAAGCCACAATTAAAATTTTAGACAAGTAACCATCAGGCACCTACGCTGTACTTCGGTACTACGAGTAAACATGACTTACCTGTAAAGAGCACATTGGGAGGGTGGCTGAGAAAGTCACCGAGGTGTCAGCCGTATTATCTAAGTCAAGGCCAAAGCTGGCGCCCTCGAGACACCTAAAAAAGAGGTAAACAGCGTCAGATGTCAATTCTACATCGCATTGCTTACGGCGCCGAGCTGTGGACTGATGGGCTGTCTAGACGGGCTCTCTGAAAGCGTCTTATCTTGGAACAATTGTCGGGTACCTTCATATCGCGTACTGGCAACAGGAATAGGACGAGGCGTTTGTTGGTAGGTGGACATACTGTACCATATGGTACCCTTCAATGTGATTGAAGTGCGTGTCTTTTGGACTGAGTCTCGAATTGATCTTTATTGTTGGTGGGCTTTAAGAATGCGGACGGTGACTCCACCCCGAAGTAAAGCAGAAAGAAGGGATTTTAAAGCCTTTATTGTGACTCTGAGTAGGATATCACCTCTCTTCTAAGAATAACAAAAAGATCCAAGCGACCAAGTATATAAAATAATACAAATTTGTCAACTAAAAATTGGAGTGTGAATTGGGATCGCTAGCACTGTAATTGTTTCATCAAATTCATTGATAGAATCATTACCACGAAGTTCTTTTTTTTCCTTGTTTGTATGATGCCTCTGTTGTTGGCTGTTGGTACAAGCAGGGTCATTCAGAGCCCTTAAGACTTTCGGGATAAGGACCAACCGTTATCGTTTCTATTGTCATTGAAGAAATTTATCTTATTCTAGATTTTCTAGGTTTTGATCACTTCTGTTTTGCATCTTATTTTTGGTTTGTTCCTCTGCTGTATCCACTGTTACAGAGGTTCATTGCATTAATCTTTCCCTAGAAACTGCAGTCTTTTGCTACCTACATCCAGTTGCACATACGATGTAGGCTGAGGTGCGCTTTCACTTGTGTGCGTCACTTGAGATGAGGTCGTCTTGTACTGCATTCTTTCTCTGAATTGCAGTCAAAACTTCTAGGCCGGACAATGGTGTCTTTAGCCTTAAGCCGGTCTATCCGTGTTACTGTACAGTCTATACAGTTCACTGTAGAAACATCTCCTTTTTTCAAATTGAGTCAGAGAGCATTTTAACCGTCTTTGTCATTGTCTTGTATTAAATCTTTTTGGTCACTCGGAAGAGGACCTTTCTACTCAATTATCTACTTAAAAAGGAGCGATTAGCAAGAGTTTCGTTGTCGATATTGATAGCAGAGGCCGAAGCCTAAGTAGATTAAATCAAGTATTCGTCAACGTTGTTTGTCTCTCTTTGTTCACATATTTTGTTTTCCCCTCTTTGACCGTTAAACCAGTCGTAGATACTTCTACTTGGATAGTAGCAAATACCCCATCCATCGCTCGCTCGACATACACAAGGGGACTTGGAGAACTCCTGATCAATTAACAGTCAACCAGATTGATCACATTGCGATCGACGTAAGACACTCTTCCAGTATTATGAATATCCTTGTTGAAGTCACGGTATATATGCGGATATCTCGAACAGCGCCAGAACAAGCTAATATTGTGAGGAATTTCGACGTCAAACGGCTACAATCGCAAGAGATCGCCACATCCTTTTCCCATCGAGTCTCCCTCAGTCTATTAAGAGGTCCAATACCGCAAGCATCAGGCATCGAAGAACAATCTCAACACTGCCAAAAAAGGTAAAAATAACATGCCACGGAAACAAACCCCGAACCAAAACCTGTAGAGATGAACAAGGGAACATCGTAGTAGAATCGCAGTCGATGCTGAGGATTTGGAAAGACCATTTCTGCAGACTGTATAACGGCGATGACGGACCAAATACCGCTGTCAGGCAGAATCAACCTTTCAATTTGGACGATGATGACCAACAATTCCGTCCACCCGACCTGGATGAAGTGAAGATAGCTATATCGAAGCTTAAGTCCAACAAAGCTGCTGGAGCGGATGGCCTCACTGCCGAGGTCTTCAAAGCGGCAGGCGATGACTTGGTAAGGAGCATACACCAACTCATCTGTTAAATATGGTCGGACGAAAGTATGCCCGATGAACGGAACCTCAGCATTGTTTGTCCGATTCTCAAAAAAGGAGACCCTCTGAACTGCGCCAACTACAGAGGCATCAGTCTCCTTAGCGTCGCATACAAGATCTTATCTGTCGTATTGCGTGAACGCCTGAAGCCGTTCGTCAACAACCTGATAGAACCATATCAGTGAGGCTTTATGCCAGGAAAGCCCACCATCGACCAAATATTCACACTACGGCTGATCTTGGAGAAGACCCATGAACTTCAGATCGATACACACCACTTGTTCATCGATTTTAAGGCCGCGTATGACAGCATCTATAGAGACGGGCTATACAGAGCAATGCCTAGTTTCGGCATCCCTGCCAAACTCGTCCGTTTGTGCCGGATGACGATGAAGAAAGCACGCTACTCCATCAAGGTCGGTAAAGATCTCACCGAGGCCTTTGATGTCCAGAAAGGATTTAGACAAGGCGATGCGCTGTCATGCGATTTTTCAACATCGTACGCAAAACTCACGAGCAAACACAAGAGGCACTATCTTTCAAAGGTCCGTCCAACTACTCGCATTCGCCGACGATATTAACATAACCGGGAGAAAGCAGCGTGATGTCAGCGTCGCCTTTGCAAGTATTGAGACGGAAGCGGCGAAAATGGGTTAAGCGGTCAATGAAAGCAAGACCAAGTACGAGTATATGCTGTCAAGCAAAAAGGACAACCAACACTGGCGGCTCAAACAGAACCTTGTCATCGATAGATATAACTTTGAGGTAGTTGTGGACTTTGTCTACCTAGGCAACGACAGACAACGACACCAGCGCTGATATCAAACGAAGAATAACTCTTTCCAACCACTGTTTCTGAGAAGGCACTTGAGTAGCAAGGCCCTCTCTCGGACAACAAAAGTCACCCTTTATAAGACCTTAATAATCCCGGTCCTGCTCTATGGCGCAGAGGCATGGACGGGGGTGTTCTTGGTTGCTTCGAGAGAAAAATTCTTTGGGCGATTTTCGGTCCCTTCTGCATTGAAGGAGAATGGAGGAGGAGATACAAACCCAGCATATTAAAGCTGATCTTTCTGATTGCTGATTTGGTACTGCTACCTTTAAACTCCAACGTTCGATCCCCGTTGGCACTGGACTTCTCCAGATAGATTGATCGAAAGGGCACTATAGGTCTCTTGCGATTGAAGTCGTTTGATGTTGAAGCTCCTTGTCTTGAGCACAAAAAAGTAATAAGCCTCTATTGATATCACGATGTGGAAACCGTGTGCTGCCTATAGTTACAATAAGCTTTCTCTTGCTATTGTATTTAATAACAGCAATAGTAAATTTCACGGCCGTCAATAAGGGAAGGAAATACTAAATCCAAATACTCCGTACTCAATCAACCCTAGCCCGGTATTAAAATGCATATGAAAATCATCAGCATACATTTGCAGTGATTTAATGGACAGAAAGGTTAATTTATATAAATTGTAAACAAAAGAAGTCCAAGAATTGAACCTTCGGGGACACCCTTGCCAGTTGGAAGGAAGTTAGAAATTTTTTTATTTATTTCGATTACTTGTTTTCTTCTAGTCAGGAAGGAAAATGAAAGCTTTATTGCTTTGACCGAGAAATTGTACAAATGAAGAAGTTTTTCGCACAAAACAAGGTGGTTCACAGAGTCGAATGCATTTGAAAAGTACAGCAGCACTAACAAACTTATATTTTCGTTGTCCATTGCTTACCTTTAATCTTTGGTTGAATTCGTCCCCTCTAGAAGTTTTCGGAATAGAGAGAATTTTCGCCTATTTCCACTGGGGAGGGTACTCTCCCATGATAATGATAGTATTAAAAATAAATATTATTATTATTTTATTATAAATTCTTTATTTCGTTTTAAGGGTTTACAAAGCAATTAACAAGAATACTGGCATGGCAAAAATCTGCCGTCTGCCTGGAGAGATATTGAGAATAAAAAAAGTATAGAAAAGCAAATGTAAGTTTAATTTTATTTAAAATTAATAGCTTGGACGCATTTAGAGAGCTAACTAGCAAAGTGGCATAATATAACAATTTTAATGATTTGAAACATAAAATTACAAAGTTAAATTGCAGTAACTGGGTGAATAACTGAGATTATTACAGAAAGCTATTACCGTAGGTGAGAGTGTGATTGCAGTATTTATACAGGCTTAACCATCCTTCTGTTCCATTCAAAATTTTATAAAAACGCTGCAAAGATATCTGACTTTCTTGGAAGTGTAACCTTCGAATTTCCTGTAAAATAGGACAAACGGCAACAAAGTGGTAGATATCTTCGTTTTCCCTTCTGTTGCATAGCCCACATATTTTTTGCACATCGTCTCAGTGAGGTATAAAGTTTAAGTTCAAAATTTCGACTCCGGTTTTAAAGACCATTTCGTCGACCATTGCTATCAAATCTTTAAACACATCTTGCCATAGATCAACATTAGAGTCCTGTAAAGAGAGAACTGTGTCGTGGGATGCTGCTATCTGGTTCCATTCTTTGAATGGCGTGGCATTTGTACGAAGAAGTTTCTGCAAGATGGATTTGTGAAGGACACTATTGTTCTTTTTCATTATCCTTGTTATATAGTTCGCGTTTGCTTTCAAACTTTTTATATAAATGGGCGTAATACCTGACTCGACATAAATAGCGTAATTCGGTGTTGAGTTTGGGAGACGGAACAAGTGCTTGATAAACTGCCTGTGGACTACTTCGAAGGCTTCGAGGACTGTCAATCCGAAAACTTGGACTCCATAACACATGTAGGCATTAACAGTCGCATTGAAGACTCGATATTTAGAGGCCAGATCAATATTTTGATTTGCGAAAAACTTAGGCCACATCATACTCGTATTTAGAGCGAGTTTAGCCTCATTACATTTGTTAATGGAATGCTTAAGAAAGTTGAGGTTGTGAGTTAATAAGACACCCAGATACTTAAACTCCTGAACAACCTCAATGCGAGTGTTGTAAAGAAACCAATTCTCTTCTGGTAGTCTTCTACTTTTTCGAGCTTCAAAAATAAGTGCCTTCGTCTTTTGGGCGTTAATATGAAGGCCCCAAGTCTCAAAAAAGACAGGAGTCTGTTAATTTGCAGATGCAACGTGAATGGGTTGTCAGCGAGCAAGACTTTCACCAATTTATTGGCAAATAGAACTCCGGCAGGAAGTAGGTGACTGATTTCATTGATGAACAGGGCAAAAATGAAGGGACTTAGGATACACCCTTGAGGAACACCGGCTATTGTTACAAACTAGTTAGAGAATTCGGAACCATCCCAAACAGTTGCCTTCGATAGGGAAAGAAAATTTAAATACATCAGCAGAAATTTACGCGACAATAAATATTATATAAGGAAGAACGAGAGACTCAATTATTTTTAGAAAGTTGGGTGCGTTTGGTCAAGTCCAATTGACTACCTCAGAACTGCCTACTACATTGAAACCTGTTAGATAGTACGACATGATCAAAAGGCACCTCAGCTTTATTTCACAGATGACAGTAGTTTGAGCGAAATTCATCAGTGCGACTTCCAGTGTTGGTAGGCTTGGTCAAGTTGTTGCATTAACGTTCGTATTAGTTGATTGAGCCATGGTTGGTTAGTCGATACGGATTTTCTGGTTTTCAGGGCGACAAATCTATTAAAAAGATTTACAACATTGTCATTGAAAAAAAACAACTTGTTCATTTGAAGTTGTCATGCGGAAAATAGCATCCTAACTTATACCTAGATAGTGTTCTTCAATATGTACGGTGTCGACGTTTTTGAAACCTCTAAATTGGTAACTACTTTCGGATAAAGAGTCAGATAAATGATATGATGCTTTGAGAAAGCGTTTGCTGACAGCTAATCATACAGCAGTACTTTTCCGTTGTCAGTTACCAGGAATAAGTCAAGCAACGTCGGACTGAAGCACCCGGAGAAATATATTGAGCATGTAGTATTAACCGGTGTTGAATTAAACATACTCTACTCTAATTAATTAAGCTTTGGGCTTCCAGAAGGCTACTATTAAAATCATCACATAAAACGACAATAGATGAGGTAAGGCATATGTTATCTAAAATGTTTAGGAGAGTTGAAAAGTTAATAATCCGATTTGGTCTTTAAACCGTGCCCGATAAGTAGTTTACTTTCGATGCCAATATCGTCTATGAAAATTAAATCAATTTGACTTCTTTTTAGTCGAAGAACATCTAAAATTACACTGTGTTCCTTCCTTAAATTGCTGCACCTCCACCGTCATGACCTATTCTGTCTGCCGTAAAGATTCTGTATCCACTTAGGGCGCTGCTCTGGTGTTAAAATTACCGTCGTTATCATTATTAACCAACCACGTTTCGGTAACGCAAGCTAATTTGCTTAAAACGGCGATAAAATCCCACTTATCGTTGAATAAACATTTTGCAAATTTAGTGGGATAACATCGAAGTATTGTTCAAATAAACTTAAGTGGGAACACTAAATTGAAATCATCAACTTGGTTACCATAGTGGGGGTGTGTTGTATGCTATTGAAGACCCAGACTATTCACAATTATTCTTTCGCAAAAGGAATCGCTTTAAGTCCACGTTCATCCAGAGCTCGGAAGAAGAAGATTGCACTACGGATTTAGAGGGAAACATGCTCATACTGGGAGAAAAAATAACAGGTGGGAACTTATTTATAAACCAAGGCATCATTGTTGTAGATACTGAACGAGAGCCCGAGTAGAGCTAAAGCTCTCAGTGTACCATGTCATGTTGCAGTTGGTCGTCCGTTGACCGACAATGTAACGCACAAAACTTGCGTAAAGTAACGCAATCAAATACCGTCTCTATAGTAATTAATGTCGGAATGTACTAGTACGTATGTAGTATGGATAGTACGAGTATATAGACATAGTGAGGAGCGAATGCACTATGCAGTGGCACTGTACGGATCATTATGCACATTTATCTTCATTACAAATTTGATAGTGCTCGTACTGATGTACGAGTATGTATCCAATCCACTGATGCTGCACTGGTGGTGTTAAGCTCTTTGGTTATACCCAATGTGATGTACAATACAAATATGTAGGGTTCTACGTCATCTGGTGATGCCGATAACAAATTGTGGAGTGTCTACTAATTGCAGTGTAATAATGTAGCGTGTGTGCGATGAAAATCCGATTTATAACTCGCTCTATGAGCTTGACTGTGTTTGACTGAGTCGGAAAGAGGGCGGGTAAGCATTGTAGATTTTGAGCTGCTGCTTTGTGGGAGTGTCAATTAATTTTGTAGATTTTCTTCGAAACCCGAGTACAAATACCGTCCAAGTTCTTGTGAGTTTGACGTGTGCAACTCAGAGAATTGTTTTGCTTGTGAATTTTAGATTTGGATTTCAGAAATGCAGGGGTTGCTCTGCAGATGGGGTGTGCATTTGTGCAACTGGAAACTGTGTAAATTGATTGAAATAGGGGGTGTGTTAACCAAAATTCGTGCCGTTCGTTTCTTTGATGGGAAATATTAATCGAATGCTGATAAAGCACGATGGGGGATGTTGACTAAGTTGTGAGAGTCTATAAAATATTATAAATGATTTCTCGTTTTCCCCTTGCAGTTTGGTTAACGGCGAGAGAAAGGAGAAAAGAAATGAAAGGCCAGCATGGACACCCTTAGACAAAAACAAGGAAGTTATAGAGGAATCAATTTTTTCTAAAAGAAAAAGCATTTCACGGCATAACTCGATGTGGTCATTTAAATTGTATTTTAACTCTCAGATACCCCATGGTTTTCAATGACCAAGAATCACGGACGCTATTTTGAAGCAGGGTCGGCTACCAACTGCTAAACTGTCTTAAGGTGGCATTTTGTGGAGTTGGTGCACATTAACTGCAATGTAATATGCATCTGCTGCCTGCTCAGATATAGGGTAATGGCACTAGTATCCGGACACTTAACACATTTGTTATCTTTGAGTTTGATTCGTCGACTTACTATGGAAGTTTCGAGTAATACTGCTTGCAATACTACATCTGAAGTTTGTTAAATTTTTGATACGAGGGCGGGTCAAGAAGTCCGTGACTTTTGGATTAAAACACAGATTTTTTGATAAAAAAATAATTTTATTTTTCAACGTAGTCTCCCTTGAGCTCTATACACTTTGTCCAACGCTTCTCCAATTTTTTTATCCCTTCCAAAAAAAATGATTTGTCGAGGTCCTCAAAATAGGCCTTTGTTTGCGAGATGACTTCATCATTGGAGTCAAATCTTTTTCCACCAAGCCATTTCTTCAGGTTTGGGAACAAGAAGTAGTCCCTCGGAGCCAAATCTGGAGAATAGGGTGTATGAGGGAGCAATTCATAGCCCAATTCATGGATTTTTGCCATGGAAACTGCACATGTGTTTGTGGTCGACTGTGAGCAAACGCGGCACCCATCTTGCGGAAAGCTTTCTCATGCCCAAGTGATCATTCAAAATTGAAACCACTGAGCCATGCGAGATCCCTACGGATCTAAGTCACGGACTTATTGACCCGCCCTCGTAGCACAAAATAAACAAATTTTGCAAATAAAAATCTAAAAAATGCCGATTTGCACTAGTATCCGGACAGCAAAATTTAGTTTCCGGACAATTTTCTTTTTGTATCCGGACACGAAAATATTGTACGAATTTACAGCTCTTTTTCGTCTTTATGAAATAAGACATGGTTATTTTTTGAAAAAATATAGCTTTAGTATTTTTTACTTTTTTATAAAGTGTACAAGGAAAAAGAAAACAAAAGTAAGCAAAAAATAAGGACTAAGGTATGTTTATGTAAAAAAAATAATAATTAAGTAACTTCACAAAAAGCTTGCTAAAAAAATTCACAGAATGAAAAACAAAAATAAACTCTTTATCTTATTTCTTATAGGTATCTTTATATTAATTAATGTTTCTCGGCATTTGGTGGATGTGGAGCTTCAGCAATAGGCAAATTTTCAGAATTGTTCCTGACGCATTTTGAGTAGTCCACAGTCTCCGGGTTCAATGGGTATAACCCCACTCTATTAAACCGTTTTGTAACGTTGTCATCATATCCTTATTGTTCATTATTGTTTCATTTAAAAGTGGATAAAAATTTTGTTTATTAAGTGCTTGGCCTACATTTGAACTGTATTTTCCATTCAGATTTAAGGGATTTAAAGACACTTATGTACATTAGCCGGCTGCATGATGTGGGTTGTGTTCGGTGGCAACGCGTACAAAAAAGTACTCACTCAAATCTTGTGTTAAATGTGACTTGTGTCCATCGATGAACAACATCACAGGACGTTCCACTTTGTCATCAAGCAAGCGTTTGTATACTCAGTTTGCGACATACTCAAAGAAGGTTTCCATCCTCATCCATCCACTTTCACTTCTACCTAAAAACCAAGACCCAAGACAATGTCTTTCGGTGGAGGCACATATGGAAAAACCACCATTGGGTTGAATAGTTTTCAGTCGGCAAAAAAAACTATGAGGACTGTTGGTGCCTCCTTTTCGTTTCCAACAGCAATCTGTTAAATATTTTTGTAGCCTTTGAGGGCTATAACTTTGCCAGTCTTTGGGCATAGACAAAAGATGGTTGCATCGTCATTTAATATCCTACTCGGGTCATACATGATATATTCCTGGCCAATAATTTTCGAATAATTGTCGAACTCTTCGAACCATTTTATAATGGTTTCCTGTCTAACCACTGCTCTTCCCTTACTAATGGTTTCCTGTCTAACCACTGCTCTTCCCTTACTAATGTTTTCAGCTTCTCTCAAAGCTAGATTTGGATTTCTTTTCATAAATGCCCGCATCCATGTCTTACCTGGTCTATCGTCCTTGAATGGCGTTTTTCTGTTTGAATTCTTTGTAACATTGGCATGGTATTCAGCAAGTTATCAGTTTTTAATGGAGAGCCACATTTGCAAAGATCAGCACACCACTTGGCAATTTGTTCCTCCTCTTCAGCTGTTAAGTAAGGATCTGGGCCCATTTTAGTTTCCTTTTCACCGATTAACCTTTTGTTTTTCAGCCTATCATATAGTGTTGAATGACATATACCATATTTAGCTGCAGCTTTTCAGAGACTTTTTTGGTTTGACCTTATATCTTCTAAGGCCATTGAAATGTTTTCTGAATTAATTTCTTAAAAGATACCTAGGAAGTTTGAAGGAATAAAAACACTTAAAATTACATTAAAAACGAAGGTATCTGGAAACTGAATCTAATATTTCAGTACCCGGACACATATATTTTAACTTAAGTTACCCTGTCCGACTACTGAATCATTGAGAGAGAAATACATTTTTCTTTCATTAAAACACAAAATATTATTCCAAAATACCATTTAAGAACCTAAAGAAGAGATTTTTTATTTTCCCTCATATTTTCAGTATCCGGACACTGTGTACTTTTTTCAAATGCTTCCACTATTTTTTTCTTAAACAAAACCACTTCACAAGCTCACCTTCTAATGTCGGACACTTAACCCAGGTATATCTCTTAAACTAACACTGTTCGGATACTAATGCCTTTACCCTACGACTCTTCCCAGCATACATATTTTGAACGTTCTTTTAAAAGAAAACGATTTTTAACTAGTCATCATCATCTTCGTTTACATCGTTGTACCTATTACATAGACACTGTAGGCTTGGCACGTTAAGTCTCTTCTTGCAAACTGCCTGCAGGGAAGATTGGGTGCTTTGCCTCTTTCTGTTAATTTGGAAATTTAAGATTGGAAGATCCAATGTGACTATCTAGTCCGATCTAGTTTTCTCGTGCATGCCATCTAAGCTGAAATCTTCCTCTACTGCTTTGTCCTTTCGGGTTACATTCGAAGGCTTTGCGAGCTGAAGCATTGGTATCCATGTCCTAGTCATTTCAGGCGACTGATACGTAGTTCTCTGACTAGTTTGATGTCGCTGTACCCTCAAATATTTCATCATTGAATCTCCTGTAAAACGCGATTGAATATTTTTCGAAGGATAATCCTTTCTTAACGACTTAGGATATGTTCCACTTTCGAAACCACAACTAGGAACCGAAATCCAATCCAATTCACCCACTCTGTCATCACAATGGGTTTACACAGATCTTAGTGTGATGAGGTATCGGCTTCATTTACTCGTCAACCTAATCTAATGTATGGATGCAGGTAATCCAAAGCATTAAGTCGCAGAAGGACTGTGAAGAAGTTGAACGGCTATAATCGCAAGTTCGATGAAAAATGCAGTCGGGCAAACCTGGAAAACGACAGATGCACAAAGCGGCCCTTCTTTTACTTACTTACTTACTTTATATGGCGCTTCAGTCCGGGGTGGACCTGGACCTCACTCAACAAGCGTCTCTAGATACATCGATTTTTCGCTAGCTGAGTCCAGTTTTGCACGCTTAGTTGGCTGAGGTCCAATTTCACTTGCATGTACCACCTGAGTCGCGGTCTTCTTCTACTGCGCTGTCCGACAGGGGCAGATTCGATGACTTTTCGGATGGGTGCGTTGACACAGCCATCACAATCGTTGTCTGAATTTATAGTCAAATCTAGGTAGACAAAGTCATTAACTTCCTCAAATATCTGTCGAAGATTAAGTTTTGTCCGAGACGTCGCTTTTGGTTGTCCTTTTTGCTTGAAAGAATACTATATACTTGGTCTCGCCCTCGTTGACCGCTAAATCCATTTTCGAACCTTCCGTCTTAATACTCTTCCGATTATGTCAATATCATCGGCGTATGCGAGTAATTGGAGGAACTTTTGAAATATTATACCTCTTGCGGTTGCGCATGAGTTTTGCACTACTCGTTCAAGTACGAAGAAATAAAAAGTCGCAGCAAAGTGCATCGCCCTGTCTAAATCCTTTTTTGACATCAGTGGTCTCGGTGAGGTTTTATCCGACCCAGATGAAGCAGCGTGCATTCTCGATCGCTACAGCGGACGAATTTGGCAGAGATACCAAAACTAAACATTGCTTTGTATAGCGCATATCTATATATGCTGTAGTGTGAATATTTGGTCGATGTTGGACTTTCCATAATATGGCAGGTAATACGTTAAGAAGACTGATGCCTCTGTAGACTGTGGCGCAGTTCGGAGGGTCCTCTTTCTTAAGGATCGGACAAATAATGCTGAGGTTCCATTTATCGGGCATACTCGTATTTTCGTTCGACCATATTTTACAGATGAGTTGGTGTATGCCCCTTACCAAGTCATCGCCTGCCGCTTTCGAGAGCTCGGCAGTCAGGGCGTCCGCTCCGGCAGCTTTGTTGAACCTAAGCTTGAATATTGCTATGTTCACTTCATGCAGGTTGGGTGGACGGAATTAACATCGTCCAGTTTCATTAACAAATCCTCAGCATCGAATGCGACACTACTGTGAAGTCTCCTTGTTCGTCTCTTTAGGATTCGGATCATGGTTTGTGCCCGTGGCATGTTTTTTTGCCTTTTGGTAAAACTTCCGAATCTAGTTCCAGAAATATCATTTACCAATATCTTCCACCGCGCACTTCTCATGCATTTTATTTTACCTCCTGAGAAGCCGTTGTTCATCTCTCCTCTTTAGCTCAAAGAGCTCGCGAGCAGCTCTAGTTCTTCTATGCAGGGCCACTTTGTATGCATCTTGTCTACGAAATGCTGCATGTGCTTGCCGGCACTCGTCTTCAAACAAAGGACTTTGTAGTAGTCGAGTACATCATCTTTGATAGGTTTTAGAGAATGTTGCCAAATATTTTTGACATATCCGCAACCGTACCTTGGCTACAAAAAGGTAATGGTCCGAGTCGGTGTTAGGTCCTCGGAACATAAGAGGAGTGTCTTGCGTCCATTGGAATGTGGTCAATCTGATTGACGGAGATGCGGGAACCGTGTGCTAGCTACGACAATGTTTCGCCCCGCCGCAAAGTCGATTAGTCTTAATCTTTTATCGAAGGTAGTGTCGTGCAGGCTATAACTTCCCACAGTACTACCGAAGATGCCTTCTCTTCCTAGCGCATATAAGGCTAATGTTGGTAAATGTGGCCTTGATACGGATCGCCATGAGGCGCTCGTTCACATGACAGAAACTCAAGACTTCTTGCCTAAGTCAGCCTTCAACAACAAATCCGCATTCAATCGCTACTTTTACCGTCAAGAACAATCGCTGTAGTAAATGTCGTAGTTTTTCATCCTCTTTTGGTTTGGCCCATCCCATCGCATTTCTTGCATAGCGATAATGTCTGCTCTAAGCTCTAAGGCTTACGCTAATTGTTTGATCGCACGTGGCCTATTAATGGACCTAACATTCCACGTGCATAGCCGGAGTTTGTTGTCCTTAATTCGTTTGCATTGTCTAGTCCGCCTCTACAAGAAAAAAAAAAAAGGAAGAAACAAAGGATCCTCAGAAGAAAAACAAAAGCGCGAGAAGTGCTGCATCGAGGACAGGTGCCGCCAAAAGATTGAATTTCGAAAGTTTTGCCAAAAAATAAAACGCATATACCACGCTCGTAAATCAGAACAGAAAACAACAAGGATGGAGAAGAAAACTTCAGACTATAGTCGGTACTGAGAATCTGTACCAAGATGAAACTATCTCAGTCAGAACGAACGGAGATCCCTTCAACTTGGACTATTATATACATATTTATGTAAAACCCTGTCTACTGTTTAATGTGAATACCTAAAACCGATGTATTGGTTTTCATCTTCGTCAGCTCCGCTATTAACCCCGACAACAGCGAAGCCAAAGTGTCCGAAAAACTCAGATAATCTGGCGTAGATGGATAGTTCATCTTGACCGCATGGACTACAAACGGAAAAAATTAGATTCCAACCCAGTTGGCCAACGTAGTAGAGGACGATATCGTCCTGGGTGGCGCAACAAAAGAAGGATACCTCAGTCGACTTCGTCTGCGCACCTAGAGGAGTTGGTAAATGATTGCGCTAGCTTGTAGGCTCATAACGACGACTAAGCTCTGGAGGATTTTGGCTTTGGCTAAGCAGTAGTGTAGAGTAGTGCTGTAATTCCCTCCGCCGAGTTCTCTTTCCAGTCTTCTGAGCGGCATATTTCGGTCAATCAGGTCAATGTGAAATGCCTCACATGTGTTTGAACGCATTACCAGTCACAAGTGTTAATTCCAAACTTGGTTCATACCAACAGTCAGATAGGGGACGCGGGTGTATTTAAGTACTTCATTAACCAACTGAAAAAATGTATCTTACTCTTTGTTTTTGTAGCCAATGTCTATCGTCACAAACGGCCCAGTTCGTCCATTTAAACAATCCATCAATCTTCAAGGCCATTGAACTCTTCACATTCACTTATAACTGAAATGAGAACTTCTAATTAATAGATCACGTTGTTAGAAAATCAAGTCAATTCCGCACGAGTTCCTATGTACAATAGATACTCACAGATACACATTTTCTACTATGACACTCAGTTTAAGAGCAGCGCCTGACATAATAGCAACGCCATAACTGACATTCATTTTATACCGTAATCTTGAGTACCAATTAAACATGAAACTTAATGTCCACTTAAAATAAAATCCCTCTTCTCCATTCGTCCGAGACCCCTTCACCAACGTACTCGTACAAAACTAACAAAATTTTAACAACTTCCAACTGGCAATGCCGTTCGCACACATCTATTTTTTTTATTGTATCAATTATCGCCGACGAACAATTACAGCTTCTGTGTTTGCCAAGCCAAAAGAAAGAACCGAATGAACCCTTTACAAATCTAAACAAACGTATTTAGCTCCAACCCCCACCTGCGGCCTATCCTACCAACCTTCAACGAGAATTCCATGCTACTTTATTCGAGCATTAATTGCATCATTAAACGGCAGAGAGCGAACAAAGAACACTCCGTCCTCAGGGGTACGGGTGCAGGCGTTAGCACCCCGCGACTATATAATACCCTCACTCAAACGCACACAGCCACACGACTTCCACGCATGTAACATTGTACTCGTATACATTAAATGGAAGCGCACGACATGACGACACCTCAAATAGACTAAATTAACGACAGAGGCTCAACTCAGCTCGGCTAAAGTGGTTGTCGGACGAAATGTTGCTATACAATGTTGCAAGAGCACTTAAGCTCTTCCACGACTTGAATTTCGCACACTCAGCAAAAAACCCTCTGATGAGGCAACTTTCGGTGGAGGCAAAAGTAACAACGGCACGCTCCCTTCTCTACCACTCCATTCCTGATTCAAAGGTCGTCGTTTTGTAAGTACACCCACTCAAAGCATACAGCCACAGTGCTGTGTAGCCATTAATGGCTTTATTTCGACATTCTCGTCTGTTAAACGGTTCCATTACAAAAACAAAAAATGAAATCCAAAAAAATCAATCGAAACGAGGTTTTTATTTGATCAAACAACAACCCCTTTGTCTGTCGTGTGTGCTGTGGTACACTGTGGTGGGTTTTATACGCTTTCAATACGCTCTGCTACACCCTTACGAACTCGGAACCAGCCAAGGGATATGGCAACTGACGACCTCCGCCTTATATCACCATCCTCCCCGGCACCATTCAATTGCGGACAAACGTATTTATTGATTGCAGTGTGCGCGCCCCTAACGAGCTTCTGCTGTTGTGGACGCATGATTTATTGGGGGAAGATTTCCTTCTGAAGGAAATTACGATTACTGTTAGATTATTTTCGGTGATTGCGTTGGTGGTGGTGGTGGTGATGGTGATGGTAGTCATACTGGCTCTGATGAGAAGACAAGAGGGTGAAAATAGGCAAATATACTTATAGTCTACAACCAGAGCTTCACATTTGATTTATAGATACTTAATTCTGAAACGATGAAAATATGTAAGTATCCCTAATTGGATACGAGTAGTGTAATAGTTGCTCGAGTATCTACATATGGATGACGAGGCACACACATTCCTTTGCGTATCAATCGAATCCATTAGTATTAATTAATTTGCATGAATGTGGAGCTTAGTTTTTTTTGGAGAAGGGATGGGGTGTAACTAAGGCTAGTTAGTCGGAAAATGTTACCAATCCAATGGTCGATTAAAGTGATGTGCTTTTGAGGGTATCTTTCTGTCTATGAGCGTGTCTGAGCAAGGCACAGTAATTCGTTCTTACTGAATCTATAGTAATTGATTTTGCCTCTATGCGTTTGAATTTTGACCGGATTGACTAGAGCGGGCAGAGTTATATAGTCGTTTCAATATTAAATCTATTTGTAGGCGACAAAATAGTCTTTTAAGAAGGCCCATTTGATTAAAAATACTTATGCCATCGTTTTATCAATTCTTCATAACACTCTTTATAAAAGCTTTTCGCCTTAATTAGAGTCCGGGTAGGTACCACGAAGCAGCGATTTTAGTCTCAGGAATTGAAGGAAGTCACATGAGCCCAGATCTGTTCAATACGTTGCTAGATCGATATAATTTATTCAGTTTTTGGCTTTAAACTCAATTCATACAACAGTCGCGGTGACGGATTATTGTCGAGTAAAATCCACGAATTGCTCTTCCGTAAATCTGGTCTTTCCTGTCGGATTTTACTATTTCGAGCGCTTCAATATATCCGAATACCTACTTAATTCCTTACTTAAGATGGCGCTCTAGTTTGGAATGGGCCTGGGCCCGGGCCTCAGCCAAGAATCGTCTCCTGCAGGTTGAACTCTCTCTAGCTCCAGCTAAGTTGACTGAGGTACCCTTTTTTCCACAAGCGTATACCTCCTGAGTCGGACTTCCTCTACAGCGCTGTCCTTCGGAAGTCGATTCTTAGACTTTTTGGACCAGAGGGTTAGTGTTCAGAGGGTTTTCTTGTCAGTTGCCTTTTTAGATCCGAAGAAAGCGGCAATTGCAAGAGTTTTTCTTCGTTCGATCATAGGTATATAAAGTCCCTCACTACCTCAAAGTTATATCTGTCGAAGAAGACGTTCTGTCGCAGACGTCGGTGTTTGATGTCTTGTCTTCTTGACTGCACATACTTGGTCTTAGTCTCCATACTCGTGACACCACTCTGCTTTGTTCCGATAACGCCAATATCATCGACGAGTGCGATTAATTCGAAGGACTTTTGAAAGATTGTGCCTCTTGGTTTTGTGTTTCAAGAATGATGTTAAATGAGAGCTTCACCGAATTTGATGGAGCAGTTAGCTTTCTCCATCTACACCCTGTACAGACGGAAGAGTTTGGCAGGGATGCCAAAACTAGATATTGCTTTGTATAGCTCGTTTCTACAGATCCTGCCATAGCGGCTTTAAAATCGTTTAAAGGATGTGGGGAACGATTTGGTCTTCTTGAGTTGTTCACGATCTGGGATAGTGGGTAGCATTGATATGGGACAATCAGGTTGTTGACGAAGGGATTGAGACTTGAGATAAGATTTTGCAAACGATGGCAAGAAAAGTGATGCCTCTTCAGTTGGAACAATTAAGAGAATCTTATTTCTTTAGCATTGCACAAGCAATGCTGAGGTTCCGTGGCTATCTCAACTTTATCCTGGTCGGGTGGAAAGAATTTTTGGTTTACAGCGTCTTCCTCTTCTACAGTTTACAAAAATGTTATTTATAAAGCCGTAGCATCGATTCTGGCTCTACTACGATGCTTCCTTTTTTCGTAGGCTTCGATTTGTGGCTTGGGGCTTGTATCCGGCTTGTTTTTTTTTGTTTTTTGCCACCAAAATTTCAGCTCGCAAATTCTGCAATCGCGCTCTTTTCATTTTCCTTCTTTTTCCCCTTGAGGAGCCAAGGTTTGTCTCTCCTTTTCGTTGTGCTGGTCGATAGCGTTGTCACCTGGCTTCGATACTTGATACTGGCGGTGTAGAACCTCTTAAGATATTGAGGAAGACTCGATCGGAAAAGTATTCGGAGATCTTTTGCGTCTGTAGCTATCTAACGTCGAAATTATTCGCAACTCCGCAACTCTATTTCGATATTCGCGCCTCGAATCGTTTGGACATCCAAAATACTGGAAGGGTATTTTGCACCGATCGCAATGTGGTCAATCTGTCTGACCGTTTATTTATCAGGAGTTCTCCAAGTCTCCCCTTGTCAATATCGTGATTTATGAACCGCTTTTGTGCTAGATGTGGCTATCCACGAGGACTTTTTGGGCTGGAGTTATGGCGTCAATACAAATGGGACCTGCAACTCACAAGCAGTATCTTTCTCTCGAAATGGGCAAGTACTTATTTATCCGCTGCTACAAGGTGAAACCCTCTGTGTCATAGAGCAGTACCGGTATGATAAGGGTATTGCATGAAACTGGTTTGGTTTTTCGGCAGGGCTAAAGTAGACAAAGTCCTTACTACCTCACAATTAGACCAGCCGATGGCCACTCCATCAGTGTGCGTCCTTTTCTGAAGACAGCATATTCGTTGTCTATTGTCAAATCGATTTTGTCCAATCTGCATTAACACTCACGAAAACTCCGTTTACATCCCGCAATGTCAACCGCGTTTTTTGTTAATTTTTCGGACTTAAGATGGTCATGCCTCTTTGATGGCTAATGATTTTTGCACGGTTTTCAATGTTCAAGAAGTCACATGAGAAGGTCTGGTTTAATTCATTACCGATCTTGTTGGAGCAGCGGGAATCCTTCACAATTACCTTGCACAAACTGACACAAACTCTTTGTACGGATTCGCTATTCTTGTTCAAGTTGATATTCGCTGTTCGGATGTATCCATTGTTGTTTGTTTCCTTTCATACCAATAATCGTTCAATGAACGAAGTTCTACCTGGTTTGCATACTTACTTGAGTAGAGCTACGGTCATAAGTAAACAACATCGTCAACAAACGTGTTCCTCCGGTTGGGTCATGAAGAACTTTTCATTCTAAACGCCCAAAAGCATTTTCATCTCCTTTCGCCAGCGTCCAAGCTTCCGCATTATTAAAATTGAAGCTGATTACTGCGACGTTTTGTCGATGTGACATGTCCTTTTGATGTCCTTTTTATTCTTTATTGACCCCTGAACTCACCCCTAATAATGTGACAATGCATCGCCATGTTTAAAACCTTTTATGACTTTGACAACACTGATAAAGGTCTTGCAGATTTGTACTTCGACTACCGAAATTCATTCTTCTGGTAGTATCTCTTGAAGACCTCCATCGAGCACCTTTCGTGCTCTGTTTTTTTCTGCAGGGCTAACCTGTACATCCGTTGTTTTCCTAAGTTTGTCTGTCTACATTCGTCATCGAGCCAAATTTTTTGTTTTGTTTTTGTTAAGGCGGCTTGGAACTCTGTACATTAGAGGTAGACCGTCTGATGTTTCTTTGGTAGTCATGCCACTGGGTTTATACGTTTGATGTTTTCCACATGAAACTTATCGAGTTGTAATGGGAGACTAGATCGGAAAAGGTCCACGCAGTCTCTTTTGATTATAGCCGCTCGACGTAATATTTTCATACAAAGATTTGTTGGCTTTGAGGTACATATTACGGATGTTACTCACTCTGTTTTTCGATAAATCGGCTCGTAGATTTCTGGCAAAACTGTTGAATACACGGCATTTGATTAAAGCATCATTCAGGCTCTGAGTAGGTTTCCCTAACTTTGGCTTCGTTCTCGGCTTGTAAACAGTTTTCTTCAATCTGCTAAATAAGTTCCTAACACGGCTCTGGTCGGTCTTGTTCGGATTCCTCACTGCTTCCAATTTGGAATTTGGTTTGGCAATTTCAGTTGGTAATCTCCTGACTCTTTCTGTCGGATAAGGTTTGCATAGTGTCATCCGCTCATATAGAATCTTGAATGGGAGCGACAACTGTTGATGAACAATACAGCCGATGGTATAAAATTTAGGAAATGATTGACTTTCATCCTCCTGACATCACAATATTCATTGTGTTTGTTGTAATTGCACCTTAACTTGTTATTTTTAGTTCGTAGTGCACTAGAGCTCATGGATGACGACTGAGCGTTGAAGCCGTATTTTGCTCGTAAGTGTGCTCTATCTGTTCTCGATAATGTCATTATTTTAAGCGCTGACCATTACCGAGCCGTGATACCAGAGGTCTTACGATCAAGAGTGTTGAAGCTGATTCATGAAGGTCACTGGGGCTGCTCAAGGATGAAACAGTTGTCTAGGCGATATGTTTGGTGTCCAGGCATTGATGATGAGATTGTGCGACTGGCGGCGGGTCGAAGTATTTGTCGAGAAGCCGCAGCGGATCCAAAGAAAGAATTCATTAGTTGGTCTTTGGTGGAAGAAGCTTGGGAGAGAATTCACCTGAACTTCGCCGGACCGTTTTTCAACAAGATGTGGCTGATATGTGTGGATGCGTATTCTATGTTTCCGTACGTAGTATCGATGTCCAGCATAACTTCAGAATCGAGTTTTTCAAGTTTCATCCTATTCATCATGTGACAACAACGCCGTTTCACCCAGCCTCTTACGGATAGGTGGAAAGGTTTATTCGCACATTCAAGCAATATTTCAAAAAAATTATAGAGGAGACAAGAGATACCGATTAATTTATTTTTATCAACAAACCGATTCACGCCGAATACAAATTCACGAAAGTCTCCAGCGGAGTTATTACATGCACATGCAACATAGGAATATTTTATCGTGTTTTGTTTCGGAGGCGAAAAGGAGTATGTTAAGGCATACTACTAAATTTCGAAAATTGTAGGAGGTCTTAGCACGACAATACCTGAAATTAAAGAAGTGGTCTAGAGGCATCATAAAGCATATCCTGGGCAACAATATGTATGGAGTACAGACCAGTGAGGGATAGTTAAGGCGCCATCAAAACCAATTACGTGCGTTAAAGGAAAATTGGGACATTGGAAATGCACTATTAAATACGGCAGCTTCCGAGTCAGGTCCAATAAATGCTAGCGAAGGCTTATTATCTTTTGGGCAGATGGAGAAGACTGCAGCTGAAAACACCAGCCACGTAATGGAAGAGCTAACCACTGAACAAAATTCAAGTCCAGCAGAGACCATGTCCACTGCACTGCATGTCCAGTGGTAGCAACTTCACCACCAGTTTGAAGGTCCGAACGTATTAGAAAAAGACAAGTACGATTCCAACAGGATTCCGAGGGCTAGGTACGGAGTCTTATAAGGGCCGAGGAGATGTTGTAATTGCACCTTAACTTGTTATTTTTAGTTCGTAGTGTACAAGAGTTTGGCAGATGAAGTGTGATGTTATTTTAGTAGTTTTAATAAAGTTCTTTTTGGATTCAGAAAGCATGGTGTTTAGGTCACAAAAGTGTTCGACAACTCCCATTAATCGCATCGTTACAAAATTACCTCAAGGTGGTGAGCCTTTATCCGTACAAAAGGACAGACTCTCATCCCTCAGATCGCACGACATACAATGGTGTGAAACTATGCAAACGTCCTATAATGCCGACACATTCCTGTATGTGCTTTATATGCACCCATAAATTAGTAAAATATTCAAATTCAATTTATTACCTCCGAAGCCACTGTCTACAGTGTAGATGTAGACTACCCCATTCCCTCCAATCCTCTGCTTAAATAAATTTCCGTCTCTTCAGAATAAAAAAATTACCCCACATCCTCGGAGTGATGTGAACGTATCAAACCAAATAAAATAAAATCGAACGCCTAAACACTTTGTCCTCGTTTGATATATTGGAACGCGTGCCCTCTCAACTCAAGCGTTCTAAGCTTTTTAATCAACCCTCCACCATAAATAAAATTCAATTACACAACTACTATAAAACCGAGAAGGTGTATCTACTCGTATACTTGCATTTAATTTGTAATCCAATCCATCTGACTGCAACCCCAATTCATCTAAGCGAACCACAATAAACCATTTTCTCAAGATACTTAAGTTATGATCTCATAAAACCAAAATTAACAATTTCCTACCCTTCCCGAGCACGTCTCATTCCCTCATCAATTCAATTCGAAAAGAAAAAGACGAGTTCGAAAGAAGAAAAAAAATAATTTAAGAACCTCAAGAAAATGGGGAAAAATTAATTAGAACTTAAAAATACACGCAGTTTTCTGACATGAAAATCCATTAAGAGGCATATCACTGCCGCAGCTACATTAACAGCATCAACATCGAAACCAGCAGAGCAATAGCAATAGAAAGGCGACAGCAAACAGCCTTCCATCATGAAGAATACTCGCATCTACTCAGAGCAAGTATCCGTACATCGTTCAAATAAATCTTCGAGCATATACTCGTACGTAAGATATTTCGAATTGGCGCGACCCCATCATTCTGGGGCTGTGGCGTCGTCGAACTATGTTTGTTTTCCACTTAAGAAAACAATTAAAATTCCCAACTTTGTACATAGAGACTGATACCTAGTGTAGGCAGCGGGGTAGTACGGAGCTCAAAGCACACCTCCTATACCCTACGTATACCGCCGCCGCCAACCCCGGTGAGTCTGAGTATCTGTATCTGAAAATGTCTCGCAAGTCTATTAATTCGATTTGCCTGTTGAACATAAATCACTTCACTTTTATTTCTCGTCGCTTGTTGGGTAGCTGTGTGTGCAAGGCATGCCAGTATCTCAGCACCTTCGAGTCTCCTTGTCTCAGTATCTCTTATGTATCTCTAAGTAACTTAGTGAATGTATCACATTGGAGGGGTGGCTCTAGCTATGACTTAGTGTCTAGTGGTAGTTTCTTTGTTTTGAAAATACCCGCCCATTCATCTTGGCCATCGTTTGGAATGACTGACATCAATCTCGCACGATCGTTCTGATCGTCATTTCGATCATTACCGAAGTACGAGCTCCTGCGACAAACAAATTTTTCCCCTTCGACTACTGTTTACCCAGTAGTCACCCCAACTTCTGTCACTCAACAACAAATTTCAATCTACGAATAAGCACGCACAAGCAACGCTAAAGGTTAATGTATCTACATATGTACTATAGAGTCTGGATCATGTATCCCGTATCTGGATCGTAAAATCTTACAGAGTGTTAAATGTTCGTCTTTATAGAGGTTTATTGTCTTCGACTCACTCAAAGTGGGGGTGCTCGTAAAAATGGATCGCTCTGACGGCCGGATGGCGGCGCTGTCAGTTACGAGTATGTGACATCAGTTTTGTATTCAATTCGATCCCCGGAGTGATAAACTGAATATCTCACTTGTGAATTCCTGATAAATTGACTGCGCCAACGATTCGGAAAGATAAAGAGCCTCATAAAAACTATTAAGAGCGACATTAGTCCAGTGTAAGTGACTTCCGTTCTCGTAGTCGAATAGCCTCAGGGGGGAAGATTGCCTATAAATTGGAACCGAATCCAACTACTCGTATGAAGAATCCAGAGATACGAGTACTACAAAAGTTTAAGATATTTTTATGAGACGACAAAAAGATTATTGATAGTTAGGTTGAGATATGGAACCCGTTGATAGTTTTGTCTTTTGATTTATGGTTCGAGCAGGTGCAAGCGGGACCAACAGAACTGGATCGCTTCTGATGTCGCAGCGTTTTTATGACTGCTCTTGATGAAGTCTCTAAATTGCCCAAGTCGTATAATTCATAAAAATTTTAATTTGTTCTTAGGTAATTTTATGGACTTAGGGATGAAGTATGTATATGAAAGAATTTAAATGAACGACGAAAGCTGAAAATAGTCAGGTTCGGGCGCTTACAGGGATTTTGAAACGTGCAGTAGTTGCTGGAGCCATTCTGTAAGCACACAAGTGTTGGATAGTAAATAATCTTACGGATTTACCGATACAAAATGTTGTAGTAATTTATTTTTTAATTATATTTCTGTTTGGATTTTTAGAAATAAAATTAATTTCGCCCTTTTTCACCTTAAAGGTTTATTTTGGGTAAATGCTTTAAATGTTGGTTTTATAATTTTGTTTTATTTATCCCAGAACAAACCTTTGGTTAAATTGATTTTTATTACCAAATATTAACTTACTTACTTACTTAAGGTGGTGCTTCAGTCCGGGGTGGACCTTAGCGTCAGTCAGTACGAGTTTCCAGCCAGCTCGATTCTTTGCTAGCTGCCTCCAGTTTCACACGCTAAGTTGGCTCAGGTCTCCTTCCATGTACGTGCGCCACTTAAGTCGTAATTTTCCTCTGCTGCGCTATCCCTTGAAGGCGGATTTGAAGACTTTCCGGAGAACGGTCGCTGTACATGACACAGGTCTGATAAAGGGAAACTTTTGTTGTTTAAGAGCTGTTCTAGTCGATTGCTTTCTTAGGCCAAAGAAAACAGCGATTGGCAAGAGTTATAAATAATAAACGGACTTAATTCCGCGTGCGTACGGTTTTACTTTCGCTGCATTTGACCATATCTCTGCACCGTACAACTGTATGAAACTAGCAACCCGCGCTGGACCCGACGAGTCAGCACTTTATTGTTCTTACGGTCTCATTACGGAAGAATTGTACTTCTTCGAGCAATTCAGCAACGACCACGACTGCGATGTTATCCGCGAAACCGATGATTGATGCTTCCCGTGGGATTTGTAGAAGTAAGATATCATCGTACTTCACGTTCTATGGCAGAGGACCCAAGACCGATTCTTGATTCCGTTGTCAGAATCTTGGAAAAGGACTCTGTCAGTGAAATAACTCGAGATGGTTTTTAATAAATACACAAGCACATGCATTCGTCGGAGACAATGCATAATACGTTGCCAATTCGCCGCAGCGTTACTACAGCAAAGTAATTTTTAGCGTCTACTCTTCAACAGCGTTGATAGCATCTGTTATTGATAGGAATTTTCGAAAACCGTACTGATGTTACGCTAGATCACCCGCTGCTTCGATTGCAGATTAAAGTCTATTGTATATTACTCGTTCGAGGATTTTTACCATCGTGTCGAGCATACAAAGCTACCTATAAGACAAGGGTTCACTATGTGGTTTGTTTTCTTTCGGCAACAGTACTAGTCGCTGCTGCTTCCAGGGCTCTTTTAAAAGTGCCCTCCTGAAGGCACGTGTTGTACATTTTTAGAAATATTTCCGGTTGAGCTTGCACGCCAGTCTTTAGCGCTCTGTTCGGTATACCGTCATGCACCGGTGGCTTTCGGTCCTGTATTTTATCGCATACCCTGAGAAGTAATTGCTGGGATTGGCACACTCTCACTTTGGTTGAAGATCATCCCATCTTCGTGTCGAGCGAAAACAGTTTGCAATATTTTACCAAGTAACATCGGACACGTAGACGATTTGCATTCGGGGACATTTTAGTTTCCTGGTGAAAATGTTGTACGCCTAACCCCATACTTCTTTATTAAGTTGGTTGCAGGGGTCCCTAAAACATTATCGCTTGCTGAACTTGATCGCTAGCTTCAACCGAGTTTGTGTTTCTCGATATATAGTATTTCCCCTAGCTGTAGGGTGTTTTCGGCATTCCGGGACTGCGTGTAGATTCTTCGCGCCCGATCACACGCCGATCTAAGTTCCACGATCTCGTGATTCCACCAATAAACCGATTGTCTATGTTTTTTGTTCCCTATTTTAGATATAAACGCATTACATGCATTAACTCAATGTCGCGATACCTATGTTACGAACTCCGTTGCGGTGCTTGCTTCTACTACTGCCTAACCAATAACATAGCTCAGTAGTTGCTCGTCTAAGGTGTTTTCTCTCCACCTGGATAATTTTAATGTAGCTGGGTTACCGGTACCCGTCCTCAACACCGAAACGACATTACCTAGGATAGCCCTGTGATTGCTGTGCGTGTAGTGGTCGCTGAGCCGCCAGTTAGATCTTCTTAGCAGCCTACTGCTCATGAAGGTTATGTCGATAGTGGACCCCACTCTACTTCTGGCATCGGAGACTAGTCTATCGACCACCGCCGTAGTATATGTCGTAGTTTTTAATTCTCGTTTTGATCGACCCATCCCATCACGTTTTGTGAATGAATATCATCCGCAGCAGTTCAGAGCCTCCTAAGTTTGGTTTCGGTTTTCTCTCCTAAGTTTGGTTTCGGTTTTCTCTCCCTTAGATACTTTTTTTTAAATAGGTTTTTCTGCAACACACTAATCGGCACGTACCAGTGTGGCTTCCGGCCCGGCAGATCGACTATAGACCAAATTTTCACACTTAGGCAAATCCTGGAAAAGACAAACGAATTTCAAGTCGAAACGCACCACCTATTCATCGACTTCAAGGCCGCATATTAAAGCATAAATCTGCAACGTGCAGCTTGGAAGCATTTCCTCCGAACTATTTCAAACATGCAGAGGATTTCGGCAAGGAGATGCGCTATCATGCGACTTCTTCAATCTTGAACTGGAGCAGATAGTGCGCAGGGCAGGTGGCAACACGGAAGGCACTATCTTCAACAGGTCTGCTTAGCTGCTGGGGTATGCGGACGATATTGACATCATCGGTCGCTCCCAGCGTGCTTTGATAAAAGCATTCATGGCGATTGAAGAACAGGCGAAATCCGTTGGCCTTGAACTAAATGAGGACAAAACTAAGTACATGCTATCAACAAACAAACAAGCATCTGTCCACCGCTTAGGACAAAACGTTACTATTGATAGCAACAATTTCGAGTTAGTTAAGGAGTTCATTTACTTCGGAGTAAACATGAACTCCACGAATGCCACCCTAGTGGAGACCCGGCGAAGAATTACCCAAACAATTGGGTTCAAAACTCTAACTCGAAGGACGAAATATGTGCTCTACAAAACCCTTATTCTCCCAGTTCTGCTTTATGGCTCCGTGTGCTGGACGATAAGCAAGAAGGGAGAGCTGATACTGGGTTTCTTCGAAAAAAAATACTTCGGCTGATTTTTGGTCCTGTGTGCGAGGAGGGCGAATGGAGGAGAAGATACAACCGCGAACCCTATGAGCTGCACCAAGATGTGGATGTAGTCCAAAAAGCCAAAACAGGCGACTACATTGGCTCGGCCACATTGAGCGAATGGACAATAATGCTGCAGTTAAAATCCCATCCCCCAGGTTTGAAAAGACAAGGAAGGCCGAACCTCCGTTTCAAAGACCAAGCCAGCGCGGATGCCAGAGCGCTTGGTCTGGACAACTGGAAGAAGCGTGCCCGGAATCGTAGGGGATGTAAGGCTGCAGTGTCTCAGGCAGAGACTCTACATGGGTTGGGAGTCCGATAAGAAGAAGAAGTCGTAAATAGAGCTTAAATTCATCAATTCCGTCTTGTAAGATTTAAATTTTCTCTTTCTTCAAGAGATTTTAGCAATAAATGGCTCTGCGTAGAATCCATAGAGCCGGCCTCTAAAGCGGTACGATTTTCTAGTAAAGCTGACCTGCCACAAAGGATACTATAGGTACATCTACTTGTTTTGTTCATAGCATGGTTGGTATATACTATAAGAATGAATTTTAATCACCTTATACATGAGGCAATGCATTTCTACTCGGGAATATTCTAACCGCTACCGAAAGCCTCAGGTACAACTCCAATGAACCTCAGTATCTCTTAGTGAAAAGAGATATCAATGTCATAAAACGTGTCTTTCATCTGATTTTTTTTATCGAATCAATTAAAGTATAGCACTAAGGATCGATGTATCTGCACCAGTAGATATGTAGGTATAAAAAATTAATCCCGGTTTTAAGTGACGAAGAAAGAGGTGGAACGAAATAAAGGAATTGGATGGCCCTCACCGCTTGAGGACTATCTCCAATTGGGAGAGTGAATGCTTCAAATATGGCAGTGAGTGCTGATGAGAAGTGAGCAATTCCTTAAGCATGATTATTGTGGCCGTGGAGTTATGGTGAAGGGGCGTCCTACTACCCAAATTACTTGGTGCAAAACTAGATAGAAAACATCCAGAGTATTGGGGATAAGCTGAGGATAATTGAAACGCGTTGCAGAAATTTGGCGAACCACAGGGCGTAATGAATTTTCTGATAAGTTGTTAAACTCCGGAGTTGTTAAATTCACGAAGATTTATACTCTTTTCAAAAGATAGTATTCGCATTGGCAACCTTATAGTTTACTTCCATGGATTGAAGGAAGATTTTGTATTGAGATTAACTCTACTTTTGATGTCAAAATCAATCTCCTAAAACGGCATTACAAATTTTGCGACAGCATTTTTATTAAATACATACTTTCAAGCGATCGGATATGCACCTGATATGCCCTTCCTCGCAAGAATATAATTACACTTAAATGCATTGCCATAAGATACTCATAATACACATACTACACCTTCCCGGCTCGTGGGAAAGCTGTTCCCATCACACTTTAGACCAAATTGAACCTCAGCGCGTCAAAATAAATGAAACCCAATCGAGTGGTTAATTTTATTTCTGCTTAATTGCCTCCACAAAGCTACACTCTTTGCATACGAGTAGATATATGAAAATTTGAGTATCTACGGATAGCTACATACAATTAAGTCTTTTTGGCTGTACATACCATAGCAGAGCTCAAATGATCACCTTGAAGACGGGGAAATTTGTATCTGCGTGTCTTCAAATTGCATCGTTGGCAAAACAATTATGCGGCCCATTTGGTGGATCGCTTCACCAAACGGCCAGCACTTAATTAACCGGAATCGCTCGGTGAAATCTGTTTAGCTGGGCACTTGTTTATCAGTTTTTGTTAGCGGTGGCCATATATTTCCCTCATACCCCACAGGTTATCGCAACAATGTCGGCAGCAAGAAATTTGACCACCAGTCTCCGTTTAATTTTCTCAACTTTTTAAATTATTCCCAACACTTCATGCCGGTATAGTGTGTGAATATTCCTGTATTTGTAAAGCGTCACGGCTATTTGATCCATCCGCTCAGCTAATGATGTACGAGTACGTGAACGAGTGTAAACGATTTTTCGCCGAGTAATTCAAGTATATGAGTATCAGCACAAGAAGCGCCTGTGACCTGTTTTCTTTTTTGTTATTGTTTAGAAGCAAATGAATCTAACATATTTCAGCACAGAAATGAAGCCTTACTCAGATTCAAGTGGAAACCTCAAAGCGACACGCTGCTATTTCGCACTTGTTTTGCCGCCACATAAAACTCTCAGGGGTGTGAAATTGAAATTGTCTCAAACTAAAAATACGGCACGCTGGCACTCTTCTCCGTCTACCACACGTGGAAAGGAATAAACAGCTTAATGTTCGCACGACATGAAAGCGATTTGTTTGTGCATCTCTAGTTGGCACTATACCAGTGACGGGATCGAAATGTGGACCCCGCCTGTGTGACAGCCCTAAATGTTGGCAATTAGGATGCGCTGGGAATGCTCTGTTGAAGGAGCTGCTATTGGCTTTGGCTTGTTGCACATTGTCGAGTTCATCCGAGTGCATTCGACTTATTGCTGCATAAATTTAAAGCATCTGTTCTGCACCAAAGGCTAAGATAACAATGCGCGATCTGTCTAAAGGGTACGAATACGTATCGTCCCGGACAGAAGCCGGCAAATCGGAGATGCCAAGAGGCACCGCCATAAACGACTCTGACATTCCTCAGTGACGTCGCTGTAATTAAAATTCAATTGCAATGAATAGAATGCCATCAATTAAAAAGGGATGCACGTACCGCGTCGCGTTAAATACCCATACTCCCAAGGGCTATCCGCATCAGCACGGACAGATACTACATACTAGTCGCATCGACAATGTCTTGTTTGGCATTGGGTTGGGCCTGATTTCTCCTCTGTTTTTGAATTATTATTTTTTTTTTTTTGTAGATATTTGACAAGTATCTGGCTGTCCCAAGTCAGAGGAGTACCCCTTTTTTGTGTGTTATGCTCCTCTTCGATTGCTCTGTAAGCATTTTCCTGTGTGCGAGTTTAATTTATGACGAAGATGAGCGAATAAATTAGAAAAAATCTACGGGGGAACAAAACAGCAATTTAAAGAATATTTTGGACATTTTTGCGGGTCATCTGAGCGGCCTATGGCAGTGGCCCACACCATGGGAATCGGGAAGCGTTTTTTCGTTTGTTAATCAAGAATCTGGTTCGGGGATGTGCGTCTCTTAGTGAAAGCGCGTAATGATTTATGGAGGAAACAAAAAGCAAAAGTGTGCAGTTTATTGTACAATAAATTATAACTGCTGTTTAATGTCTTCAAATGTTGTAGTAGAGTCCGAGTAATATTAAAAATTTAAGTGCAGACACGGGCGTGCTTTTAAGATGGACAAAGAGGTGAGAATGGATAAATCCACATATGTTATCAGATCACTGGACACAGAGAGTTTAGTTGCAAAATGAGGAAAGGTTGAAGTGTGTTTGAAGACTTACGAGTATATGTTTTGTTAGTTTGATCAGCATACGCATTACCAATCTCTTGTTTCTTATTGGAAAGCGGCAAAAGAAGAGCAGATGAAAGTTGTGTGCGTATTGAATTTGCATGAGCTTCCATTTGTACAAACATCATTGCCCTTCATTAAAAAGAAGAGGTAGGTCGGGTGAACTTATATCTTCCAAGTTGTATTCGCACGAATAGACGAGTAAAGCTAAGGAAAAATGCTCCAATCTAAAAAGGCAGATGCAGAGAAGTAAGTACTCGTATCATAGTGTTGACCAGAGCATTGATGATAGCAGCCTTGAAGGTTTCTTAATGCCAATCGCGACCTCTTCCGTCTTAATTGAACATGTTTGAAGCTCAGGTCTTTAGGAATGCAGACATGGTATCGAAATAGGGGTGGCGGCGAGGATGCTCACATGCCCGTAGTGGTGTCTTTTTAGGATACTGCTCCATATAATACTTCTGTGCACTTCTTTTCTGCAGCCGTACACATTTGTAGCAAATCCAAGAAATATATTAAGGCTCCACGATGCCACAGAGAAAGAAGAAACTTTGAAGGAGAAGAAGGAGTCTGGGGCAATTATTGTCTTACAACCATGAGAGCATCAGTTCCTACAGTCCAGGGAGTACTAGCAATTGTACAGGGTCATTCGTTTCATAATTTCAAGTTGGTAGCCTTGGCATTTGACACCTGCCAAACTCAGCTGTCACCCCTGGACTGAAGTCATAATATAAGTCGAATATTTGCCATTTACAATTATGAATCGCTTACAAATCGAACAACGCGTTAAAATTATTAAAACTTAATACAAGAGTGGTGATTCAAACGTAGCAACTCTTCGCGCATTACGCGCTGATTGAGGTCATCATAATCGATCGACTACGCAGGTAATCGGTAAAATTGTGAAGAAATTTGAAGAGAGTGGAAGCGTTACTGATGTCGTAAGGCCTGTGCATCATCGTAATGCACGCTCAGCCGAAAATATTGCTGCTGTAGGTGCAAGTGTTGCTGATGATCCGAATTTATCGATTTCCCGGCGTTCGCAGCCGTACACCTCAGCACGGCGTATTTTGCATTTGAATTTGCATCTTCATCCTTATGAAGTTCAACTTACACAACAATTGATGCCTGCTGACCATTCACAACACTGTAGATACGCTTCTTGGGTGTTGGAACAACATACAATGAACCCCGATTTTTCGAACAACATTTTTTTCAGTGATGAGGCACATTTCTCACTCGTTGGGTATGTAAACAAACAAAATTGCCGCATATGGGGCTCAGAAAACCACAAGTGATCGAAGAGGTGCCATTGCATCCAGACAAAGTGACTGTTTGGTGTGCTCTATGGTCGAAAGGTGTCATTGGTTTTCGAAGATGCCAATGGGCGGACGGTTACAGTCAATTCAGAGTGATAGGGTGGAATAATAGCCGATTTTTTTTTTAGCCAGCGACTAAAGATCATGACTTGGACGATATGTAGTTCTAACAAGACGGGGCAAAAAGCCACACAACACGACCAATTATGGCTTTATTGCGTGAGACGTTTCCTGGTCGCGTTATTTCACGTTTTGACGACGTCAATTGTTCAACAAGATCATGCGATTTGACACACGAATAATCCCCGAACTCTAGACGAATCAAAAACCAACATTTCTCAAGTTATGACCGAGATACCGCCCGAAATGTGCGAAAAATGCTTAAAAATTTGAATGATATTGCTTTTCACACTTAATGGCAAGTCCAAACTTTATAATGAATTAAAATTTTCACCAAAAATGTATCGCTGTGTTTTGAAATTGAAAAATGAATCACCCTTTACTTCTACCGATAAAGAGATGAAATATCAACGGCCATTTTGTCCTCAAAAATTTAAAATAAAAAGAAATTGATTTCATTATGGCGCTTTCGCTAGCAGTGAAGCGAAATTAGGCCAACTGATAAAAATGGAAGACCACTCGACAACAGGCAGTGAGAGACGGCTTCAACGATCTTCAAGTCCAATTAGACGATTTTAATGAAAAACTACGGTTTAGAGTCAGCTAAGAGGCTAATACATCTGAAGTAGCTTTATTTGTACTTCATTTGACAGTGGTGAATAATGCGGATAAAGCCCATAATATAAGCGACCATAACGGCTTCTTTTTTATGGCTGCATCCGAATCTGAAGACGAATTAAAAGAAGGTGAAGTATCTTAAAAGTAATACAAAAGAAATACAGCCAAAAGTTCCCTACATCAAGGCTTAGTAAATGAATAGACTTGAAGCGACAGGAAGGTTTTATGGCTACGGCGAAAAGAACAACATCGTCAAATTTATAAGCACACGTAAGAGTAGCTAATAAGACTCAACTCAACGACAGCGCCCTAACGAGAAACATTACCAAACAACAGAAAAAGAATAACAATAAGAACAGAAGCAACAGAAATGCTAACAACAGAAACAACAACAGTAGGGAACCTAGAAGTCATAACACAAACATTAAAAGTTGGGTAAGCACAGGATACCGATATCAACAACTCTTTAATGGATTAAAAGAATACAATTGAGCTATGTAAGTTTTGTTAAACGTTGTTTATCAAAAGATTCAATTTAGAAAGAACCAACTATTATACGAACAGTCCTACTTTTTGAAATTAAACCGTCTGAAAACTGATTGCAACCTTCAATGGTTACTTTTATAGAGTTATAGCTATTCAATTAAAGTGGTTTAAACTATAGTTCAGCTAAATTACAAAAACAAACCAAATAAAGCGATGTGGCAGTCCCAATGTGTTTCACTCAATAACTAAACTGAATCAAATTTAGCTTCTTTTCTCTCTGGGCGCCAAAGGCAGAGTACATTTCGCTGACTTTTTTATCTATGTGATGCTGACAGGTCGTCACAAGTGCAAACTAGCGGGGTGGGCCGTCAAGGTTCTTATATTGAATATAATGTTACATATGAGGATCGATACTGCCCTCCGCGATCCAAGGTCACAAAAAATATTATCAAACTAATATTTATTTCGCTTGGATCTACTTTTATAATTGGCGGTGAGTTTAATGCTAAACACACTTTTTGGGGCTCAAGATGTGTTTCCCAAAAATGTAAATTGGTCTTTGAAGCTGGTATGGAACACAACTGTGACTTCCATTCGACGGGTAAGCCGACTTATTGGCCGACAGACACAATGAAAATACCCGATCTTGTCAATTTTTTCATTTTTAAAGATATCTACAACAATTGTATAAAAGTGGATGAAAGTTGTCGATCTTTCCTCCGACCATTTTCCAGTCATACTGACAATGACAATTAAAAGACAAGTACCGCTTCGACTAACTGGAAGAAATACCAATTGGGAAGGATTCAGGAAAGAAATCGAAGATAACGTGGAAATAAACGTATTAATGAGATCACAACTCGAACTTGAAATCGAAGTTGACTCCTTCGTGGTAAAGGAAAAGAGGAAAGCACGCAAGAAATGGACATTTACTCGAGCTCCGCAGGAAAAAGACGTCTAAATAAGCTTTGTAATCTGCTCAAGGAGACTCTTAAAAACCACAAAAATTGAATAGTAAATACGTGTGTTGTAAACTTGACAGCATGAAAAGAAACGAATTACTCACTTTGGAAAACATTTAAAGGCTTCAAAAGGCCCAAAACCCCAGCGCCACAAATTAAAATGGATAACAACGAATGGGCGAAGGAAGACATGGAGAAAGCGGAGCTCTTCGCGGATTATCTAGAAGAAACTTTTAAACCTTTTGATGGGTAAACACTAGTACACTATACCTATACTAGCATATCAGGAAGGGTGTCTGATAACTTTACAATAGCAAACGCAACTCTTGCCGAATTAAGGAATAGTATAACGAACTTAAAACCGAAAAAAGCTCCCGGATACGACATGATTACCGGAGAAGTCCTTAAAATGCTGCCCTTAAAAGCATTTACTAAGCTCTTACATATTATTAACGCGGCTTTTAGGCTACAATACGTTCCGTTCCAATGTAAAGTTGCGGAAGTTATTTTGGTGCTAAAATCAAGTAAACCTCCGATTGATGAAGAATCTTATAGACCGATTTCACTCCTTCCGACCCTGTCAAAAATTTTTGAGAGGATCCTGCTCAAAGGTTTAATTCCAATTATGGAAGACAAAAATCTTATCCCCAACCATCAGTTTGGATTTCGGATTAGGCATTCGAGTATTGACCAGGTGCGTAGAATTACCGACGTAATTGAAAAAGCTCTGGAAGAGAAAAAGATTTGCTCAAGCGTATTTCTTGATGTCTCTCAAGCCTTTGACAAGGATTGGCACAAAGGTTTAAAGTTAAAATTACGGAAAATGTTGCCATCGAAACTTTGCAACATATTGACTAAGTATCTTGAAAATAGAATTTTTCGTGTTAGATACGGAAATGACCTATCGCAGTTTAAAGATATATTAACCGGTGTACCGGGAAGTATGCTCGGTCCACTCCTGTATCTCTTATATACAAGAGATATACTTCAAGTCGAGGGGACTGTTCTTGCTACCTTTGCCGACGACACTGCCATTTTAGCTGTCGGAAAAACAATAGAAGAATCAACAGCGAAACTGCAAAGCGCTCTAAATAAGGTGTATGACTGGACAAAGATCTGGCGGATCGCTCTCAACGAGACCAAATCTGAGCAAGTAAACATTACCTACAGAAAAATAAGTCACCTTCCCATCCACATAAATTCGGTCTGTATTAAGTTTGCTAATGAGGCTAAATATTTGGGGATGACTCTCAATGCAAAGCTCAAATTTAAAACGCACGTGAAAAACAAACGTAAAGAACTATAATCTAAATACAGAGAAATGTACTGGCTACTTGGTAAATATTCCAAGCTTAGCGTAGAAAACAAGCTGCTTTTATATAAGCAGATGCTAAAACCGGTGTGGACTTATGGTATACAACTCTAAGGTTGTACCAAGAAAACAAATATAAGTATTTTACAAACTTTTGAAAATAAAGTCCTACGAGAAATTGTATAGGGTCTATAACTTAATTCGTGCAGTTTGCTAAGAGATGGCGTAACTTGTATTGTTTCATTGTTATTATTTCATTGTAACATGCGTTGGAAAGCTACTGCCATTGTACGTCATTTCAGTATATGTCATTCATTTGAAGCGTAAACAACAATAATTTTTTTTTTCACTCAAATGTGTCGAACTTTATGCCCGAAAAAGTGTTTTTGCGGGGAGTTCTTCTTCATTACTTTAATATGAAGAAAACTGCTGCCGAAAGTCATCGTATTTTGGTGGAAGTTTATGGTGAACATGCGCTAGCTGAGCGAACGTACCAAAAGTGGTTTGCACGATTTAAAAGTGGTGATTTTGGCTTGGAAGGCGATGAATGCCCTGGGCAGCCAAAAAAGTTTCAAGATGAAGAACTGGCAGCATTACTCTATGAAGATTGTTGCCAAACACAAGAAGAGCTCGCAGAATCTTTGGGTTGCACCCAAGCAGCAATTTCAAAACGTTTAAAAGCAGCTGAATATATTCAAAAGCAAGGAAATTGGGTTTCACATGAACTCAAGCCGAGAGACGTCGAAAGGCGGTTTTGCATGTCCGAAATGCTGCTGGAACGCCACAAAAGGAAGTCGTTTTTGCATCGGTTTGTTACTGGTGATGAAAAATGGATCCATTACGACAACCCCAAGCGCAAAAAATTATATGTAAAACCCGGCCAACCAGCCAAATCAACGGCAAAGCCGAATATCTATGGCGCGAAGGTAATGCTCTGTATTTGGTGGGATCAGATGGGTTTGCTGTATTATGAGCTGCTAAAACCGGGTGAAACCATCAATGGACAACGCTACCGAACACAATTAATCCATTTGAAGAGAGCAGTAGCCGAAAAACGCCCGGAATATGCGACCAGACACGAGGCAATAATTTTCCATCCTGACAACGCTCGGCCCCACGTTGCTATTCCGGTTAAGAACTATTTGCAAAACAGTGGATGGGAAGTCTTACCCCACCCGCCTTATAGCCCAGACCTTGCCCCTTCTGACTACCATTTGTTCCGGTCGATGCAGAACGCCCTCACTGAAATACGGTTCACATCAGAGCAGAATATCAAAAATTGGCTTGATTCATTCTTGGCTGCCAAGCCGGAGCAGTTCTTTTGGGATGGGATCCACAAAATGGCAGAAAGATTGGAAAAAGTCATAGCTTCAGATGGGCAACACTTTAAATAATACTATTGTACATGTTTTTCTTAAATAAATGTTCAAATATTGAAAAAAAAAACGCACGAATTAAGTTATATACCCAATACATGCACCGTGGTTTATAAGAAATAATGACCTGCATCGTGACCTTGGAGTTACTTCTGTCGGAGTCGGTGACTGCAACTTTAAGAGCGTTAATTCCAATTTTCGCTCGTTATTCTCGCCCTAGTAGATAGGCTCAATGGGTTCGTCAATAAGCAAAATATGCGTTATTGGTCGGGTGAAAATCCACATGTGCTTCATGAATCACCACTTCATTCTCAAAAAATAACTGTTTGGTGCGGTTTGCATGCCGGCGGTGTTATTGGGCCATATTTTTTCGTTGACGATAACGATCGTCACGTTACTGTGAATGGTCAGCGTTATCGCGCCATGATCACTGATTATTTTTGACCCGAATTGGAAGATATAGACTTGTACGACATGTGGTTTCAACAGGATGGTGCCACGTTACAATCAATTTATTGAAAAGTAAGTATGGTGAGCGTGTTATCTCAAGAAATAGGCCAGTCGATTGGCCGCCACGATTGGCTCGGCGACTTAACGGCGCTTGACTATTTTCTGTAAGGATACGTTAAGTCATTGGTTTATGCCAACAAGCCGACGACATTGGAAGAGCTCAGAGCCAACATTTAACTTGAAATAGCGGCCGTTTCGGCCGAAATGTGTGGCCGAGTCGTTGAAAAATGGGTCCAACGAATCGACCGCTGCAAACGTGCCCGCGTTGGCCATATGAACGAAGTCGAGTTCCATTCATAAATGTTTTGATTGTACTTCAAGCCGATAATAAAGTTTTTGAAATATCTCAAATGGTTTGCGTTTTATTTAAAAAAAAAGTTGTCAAGTTCTTATTGGAAAATCCATTATATGAGAATCGAACGAAGAGACACATTCCTAAAGTACTCGTAGTATTTTTGGCTAGCGAAATTTATATATATTGGATGCCAATTCAATTCATGTTCCGAGTTGTACTTGATCTTCCCGCGTTAACGTGACCGAAAATTACTGGAATAATTGTTCTCTTAATATGCATGAGAACATCTTCATCAGTATTGGAAAGCAAGATTGGCATGATCAGGGTCGCGCATAAAAAGAGGGCATTTTTACTTAATCACCCCCTAAGCCCAAAGAAGCAGCATAGGAATGCAATAATGAATCCCGCGCAAGTACTGTTGTCGAAGTTGATAGCGGATACAAGTTAAGAAAAGTCCCTTGTTACCTCAAAGTTTAAGCTGTCTATCTTGATATTTGACTCTAGGTTAGATGTTATGTATCCTTCTTTGATGACAGTGATGAAATAGCAGCAAATGCTACTTTGAAATATCTCTGTGTTCTTCCCATTATATCAATGTCGTTCGCATATATAAGGTTGAAAACGTCATATAACAATGCGTTGCCTGGTTTCTTTCCTGCCATTAAAAGTCTCGATTTTGACGGAGCGTTGTGAAATTTCCATCGCCATATTACGTAGTCAAATGAGGTTGACAGGGTTGCCAAAACTAAGCATGGATCTGTATAGATCGCCTCTACAGATGATGCCACATTCACATTTATTGTAAATAAAGAGTTTGAAGAGTTGGTGTGCATTTGTTTTAAATAATTGTATTGTTTATTTTTACTGTTTACGAAGAGTCGTAGGCGTTTACATTATATGGATGTCAAAGAATCTCTTCTCCATAGAATAGGGCAAGCAACCGAGACTTGAGGGATGGAATGATGTATACTCTGCACCTAATCATCACCTCCTGCTTTAGGCAGCTCGTCAGTAAAGGCGTCGGGTCCAGCAGGTTTCTTCGACTTTAAGTTGGAAATGACGATCCTGGCTCATCTTGATCGGATAGATGGAAATATTGCCTACCAATATTAAATAAGTTTTTATGCTTGACGGTGAGATAAATATTATAAGTATTCGTTAGCACCGTTGAACTGTATGGTATTTTAACCTCCAGATTCTCCATCCATGCAAATTTGTATTTGGGCTTTATCACCTTGGTATACCCGTTTTATTTTTGGTAAAACTTTCGAACTTCAATCTTCTGGTAGCACCTCTCTAGTGCTTTGATCAAGTTCCCCTTCTACTCGAACACCGAATGCTGAGGATTTCGAAACAGCATATACCAACTTATTTGTAAAATATGGTCGGTCGAAAGTATGCCCGACGAATGGAACGTCAGCATTGTTTGTTCGATCCTCGAGAAAAGAGACCCTCTGAACTGCGCCAACTACAGAGGCATCAGCCTTCTTACCACCGCTTACCAGATCTTATCTGACAGCATCTAAAGAGACGAACTATAAAGCTAAATCCCTAGTTTTGTCATCCCTGCCAAACTCATCTATCTGTGCAGGATGAGGATAGAGAATATGCGCTGCTCCATCAAGGTCGGGTTATGACACAAGGACGATGACACAAGGACTATGATCAAACAGAGAATAACTCTTGCCAATCGCTGTTTCTTTGGGCTAAGAAGGCAATTGACTAGTAAAGCCCTCACTCGAACAACAAAAGTCAGCCTCTATAGGACCTTAATAATCCCGGTCCCCCTCTATGGCGCAAAGACATGGACATTATAAAAATAGATTAGAGTGCTCTTGGTTGCTTTGTGAGGAAAATTCTTCTGGTGATTTTCGATCCCGCTTATATAGAAAGTGAGTAGAGGATAGGATACAACGACGAATTGTAAGGGCTGTACAGCGACATTGACTTAGCCAGAAATTAAAGGGCCCAACGGCTGATATGGCTTGTGGTTGATGGACACTGGCGGTTTAAAAAATCTTTTAAACTGCACCCGAGGGACGCCGCGACTAAGAACCAGCTTATAGTGTGAAACGACGTGAAAAGACGTTTATTGCCTGTGGCCCAGGTCCGCTCTGAAGCGTCACCTTCAGTAAGTTAGTAATTGACTTACAAAAGGCGCATGAACTGTATTAAGAACTATCTCTTCTGACAAATTACATGTCTACTTGTATGATAGTCACTAAATCAGAACTACGTTGGTCCACTGATGAAAGTTTATTCAAAAACTAAGAGGCGAACCACAGCAGAAATTCCCACCAAATCTGTTCCTAAGCGTACAGTACAACACCATCCGCATCCAGTGCAGGTGTTTGAATTATTTTTATTTCAATTTACTTTTTCTGCTGTTCCATCATCGCGGTAATGGCATTTGGTGTTTTGCTAATTAATTACTAACGACGTATCAGGTGCATAAATTAGCATTTTAGCCTCTTGCCTCATGGCTATTAAAATGTTACAAGTTACAAACATTCCCAAATCCGACCAGAAGCCATATTAAAGTATTGACTGCTGTTTAAGTATCTGTGTGTGTTCGAGTACTCGAGTAAAATGGCAATAAATGTGAAAAAGGTCTCGCAGAACAAAATACGTTCATCCGAGGTAAGTCCTCATTAAATTTCAATTAATAATCATATTAACTGGTAGTGAAAACGCTCCACCGTTTATGGAGTGAGCTTCAATTTAATTAATTAATTCAATCGCCGCTATTGAAATCGAAAATATACGAGTATGTACACACGCAGCTCAACGCACACAAACATCATGTGTCGTGCAATTTATGCCCGAGTTTTTATGCAATTGTTGACGGGCATATGGTCGAACAGTGAGGTGCAGAAGTTTGAGTTATAAAAATACTTTAAGCAAACGCGTCTGGTGGGAAAAATTTCATCATCACCTGCACCAGCTCCCGGCTGGGTACTCGTAATTGTCTAATGAACTTGGAAACATATTCAAAGCCTAATTCAATGAAGGCTCCTTACACTGATGGTGCCGAGGGATACCTGTATGATTGATCGGCTCATCTCATCATGGTTCGAATCTCCACCTACGGCAGCGGTGCTGTACCAATTGTCTCTATTTTAAGTCTGTGAGTTTTTAAAATGTCGGATTCTTGTCTACACAAGATCAGCTGGTAATTTCTATCTTCCCCTTTAATCCAAATCCCCCAGAATTCACCATTGTTGTTTATTTTGCGCCATATGTCTTCAGTTATTTGTGAAGTTTTGAATGTCGTCTCGCCATCTTATTTGTGCTCGGCCCACTTTCCTATGGTCTTCGTATGATGTCCAATCCGTTGTTCTTATTGTCCATCTGTTATCGTTCATTCTTGATACATGTCCTGCCCAGCTACATTTAAGTTCTTTAGCTCTTTTTAGCACTTTGATCGATTCCTAATATTTGCATTTGTTACCCTATGAAACCTCGAAATTTTTAACATTGATCGTTCCATTGCTCTTTGACATATTTTCAATTCATTAGCTACTTTTGTGGATAGGTTCCAAGTTTTTACGCCGTATGTCATAACCGGAAGTATTGCTGCATCGAATAAGTATTTTTTTGATTCTTGCGTAATGTTGAAATCGAAAATGGGCCTTAGATTTCAATATTGTCTCCAGCTATTTGTAATTCTTCTGTGGATTTCTCTTTCGGCTCTTTGACAAACTGGTCCTAAATATATGTATTCATCCATATATTCAATGTTTTCTGTTTCAATTTGTATTGGTAATAGTTCGGCGTTAATCATCAGTTTAGTCTTGTCTTTGTTGACAGTTAATCCAGCTTTGGAGCTGGCTATGGTTTCAGGCATTGCCTTTAATTCATTGCTTGTTTAAAGTTTCTATTAGTGTAACGTCGTCTTCAAATTTTAAGGTGTTTAGGTTCTCTCCAGCAATATTAATCCCTATATTGTCCCAGTTTAAGCGCTTGAAGCATCCTTCCAGGACAGCTGAAAATAAGGCTGGGGAAAGTGGGTCTCCATGTCGGACTCCTCTTGTCAGTTGGAAAGATCGGCCGATTTATTTAAGTTTTAATGTAGCAGTGTTGTTTTGGTGAAGCTTTTTTACTAAACTTATGTATTTTTGCCGTATATCTTGTTCATTTAACGACTGAAAGATCATGGTGTGTTCTATAATATCGAAAGCTTTGATGAAGTCGGTGAATGCTAAATAAAGTGTTTGCTGGAATTCTGAACATTTTTCGATTAATTGGTTAAGGACTTGAAGATGATCAGGTGTTGAGAAACCGGATCTGAAGCCAGCTTGTTCACGTGGTTGGTTTTCTTCCATAGTTAAGGATATCCTTCTTAATAGACATTTTGCGAAGATTTAATATATTGTCGGGATTATTCTTATGACAACGATTAGTATAAGGCCTCGTAGAAGTAGCATCTTCCGACAGGTTCTGGTTCCTTAAATGACGAGAATGAGCCTCTGCAGCCGAACATCTTGCAGCTCTGCTAATAAGTCCTACTTCACGCCTCCCCGTGGCGCCATCTGGGAATCTCACTAGAGATTGCGAATTGAAGGGGGCAAATGGCGAGTTTCCTGTGCCATTAACCAGGATAAGTGTCGGAAAAACAAAACAAGACCTTATCCGGGCTACTCCGACATATGCTCATATGGAGCTCAGGCCGGAAAGGATTTCCAGGACTTAGTCAGGGTCTTGGAAAAGAGATGGTGGCGGATGAGCCCTATAAGGGCCACCGGCAGCGCTCACATCCCGGAACGGGTTACTGGCTTCGGTGTAACCGACCCCTCGTCCTAGGGGCACTCAAAATGGAGCTGGTCATCCAGGTTGGGGGTTGTGCCGCCGGGGTAACTGCCCGGCCATTTAAAAAAAAATTAAGTTACGAAGCATCAACAAGCCTCGGATATGGACGGATCTACTGTTGACAGCCCACGCAAACGATTTAAGGACAATGAGCTTCGGATATGCACGTGGAATGTTAGATAGATCCCTTAATAGACCACGTGCAGCCGAGCAACTAGCGGAGGCCCTAGACTGCTGCAAAGCAGACATAACCGCCATCCAAGAAATGCGATGGGATGGGCCGGACAAAAAGAAGATGAAAAACTGCGACATCTACTACGGCAATTGCTATCGACGGCAAAAGCAGCGCTTATTTGGATGCGGATTTGTTGTCGGAGGCAGACTAAGACGAGAAGTCCTCAGCTTCCGGCATGTGAGCGAGCGCCTCGTAGCAATCCGCATCAAGGCTAAATTCGCCAACATAAGCCTCATATGCGCGCATGCCCCCACAGAGGAGAAAGATGACGACACCAAGGATGCCTTCTACGAGCTCCTCAACAAGACCTACGAGCAATGCCCTAGCTATGACATTAAAATTGTTCTCGGTGATTTTAATGCAAAGCTAGGAAGAGAAGGTATCTTTGGTGGATCAATCGGAAAATATAGCCTGCACAACACCACCTCCGATAACGGATTCAGGCTAATCGACTTTGCGGCGGGGCGAAACATTGTCGTGGCTAGCACGCGGTTCCCACATCTCGACATACACAAGGGGACTTGGATAACTCCTGATCAATCAACAGTCAACCAGATTGATCACATTGCGATCGACGCAAGACACTCCTCTAGCATTATGGATGTCCGTACGATCCGAGGAGCCAACATCGACTCGGACCATTACTTTGTTGTAGCCAAGGTACGGTTGCGGATATCCCAAACTACGCCAAGACAAACTAATGCTGTGAGAAAATTCGACGTCAGACGGCTACAATCACAAGAAATCGCCAAGTCCTTTTCCAATCGAGAGCCTCTTAATCTCTTAAGAGGTCCAATGCCGCCAGCATCAAGCATCGAAGATCATTGGAAACAGTGCGAAAACGCCATCAGAGATGCCGCTTCTGATGTGCTGGGTTTCACTCGTCCACCACAACGAAACCCCTGGTTCGATGATGAATGCCGGCCAGCACATGCAGCTAAGCAAGATGCATGTAACGCGGTGCTGCTTAGAAAGACCAGAGCTGCTCATGAGCTCTATGAGCGGAAGAGGAGAGACGAGCACCGGCTTCTCAGGAGGAAGAAGAAAGAGCATGAGAAGCGCGCGATCGAGGAAATTGTGAGATGCTACTCCAGGAATGAGGTTCGGAAGTTTTACCAAAAGGTAAAAATAACATGCCGCGGAAACAAACCCCGAACCGAAGCCTGTAGAGATGAACAAGGGAACATCGTAGTAGAATCGCAGTCGATGCTGAGGATTTGGAAAGATCATTTCTGCAGACTGTATAACGGCGATGACGGACCAAATACCGCTGTCAGGCAGAATCAACCTTTCAACCTGGACGATGATGACCAACAATTCCGTCCACCCGACCTGGATGAAGTGAAGATAGCCATATCGAAGCTTAAGTCCAACAAAGCTGCTGGAGCGGATGGCCTGACTGCCGAGCTCTTCAAAGCGGCAGGCGATGACTTGGTAAGGAGCATACACCAACTCATCTGTAAATATGGTCGGACGAAAGTATGCCCGATGAATGGAACCTCAGCATTGTTTGTCCAATTCTCAAGAAAGGAGACCCTCTGAACTGCGCCAACTACAGAGGCATCAGTCTCCTTAACATCGCATATAAGATCTTATCCGCCGTATTGTGTGAACGCCTGAAGCCGTTCGTCAACAACCTGATAGGTCCATATCAGTGTGGCTTCAGGCCAGGAAAGTCCACCATCGACCAGATAATCACACTACGGCAGATCTTGGAGAAGACCCATGAGCTTCAGATCGATACCCACCACCTATTCATCGATTTTAAGTCCGCGTATGACAGCATCTATAGAGACGGGCTATAGAGCAATGTCTAGTTTTGGCATCCCTGCCAAACTCGTTCGTCTGTGCAGGATGACGATGGAGAATGCACGCTGCTCCATCAAGGTCGGTAAAGATCTCACCGAGACCTTTGATGTTCAGAAAGGATTTAGACAAGGCGATGCGCTGTCATGCGATTTTTTCAACATCGTACTTGAAAGAATAGTGCAAAACTCACGAGCAAACACAAGAGGCACTATCTTTCAAAAGTCCGTCCAACTACTCGCATACGCCGACGATACTGACATAATCGGGAGAAAGCAGCGTGATGTCAGTGGCGTTTTCGTGAGTATTGAGACGGAAGCGGCGAAAATGGGTTTAGCGGTCAATGAGGGCAAGACCAAGTATATGCTGTCAAGCAAAAAGGACAACCAACACCGACGTCTCGAACAGAACGTCACCCTCGACAGATATAACTTTGAGGTAGTTAAGGACTTTGTCTACCTAGGCTCCGCTATAAATTCAGACAACGACACCAGAACTGAGATCAAGCGAAGAATAACTCTTGCCAACCGCTGTTTCTTTGGGTTAAGAAGGCAATTGAGTAGCAATTGTCCGAGAGAGGACAACAAAAGTCACCCTTTATAAGACCTTAATAATCCCGGTTCTTCTCTATGGCGCAGAGGCATGAACATTATCAAAAATGGATGAGGGTGTTCTTGGTTGCTTTGAGAGAAAAATTCTTCGGGCGATCTTCGGTCCCGTCTGCATTGACGGTGAGTGGAGGAGGAGATACAACGACGAACTGTATGGACTGTGCAGCGACATGGACCTAGCCAGAAGAGTGAAGATCCAAAGACTGAGATGGCTGGGTCATGTAGAGCGCATGGACACCAATGCTCCGGTCCGAAAAGTCTTCGAATCCGCCCCCGAGGGACAGCGCAGTAGAGGAAGGCCAAGACTCGTGTGGCGCACGCAGGTGGAAGATGACCTCAGCCAACTTAGCGTGCGAAACTGGAGGCAGCTAGCCAGGGATCTAGCTAGCTGGAGAAGCTGGACTGTAGCGCCACCTAAAGTAAGTAAGTAAGTATTATTCTTATCGGTCTATAGTTGTAAATGTTGTTTCTGTCTTCTTTTTTTTTGTGAATAACTATAATCAAGGATTTTGTCCATTGGTGTGGGATTTCTTCGGTTGTGAGTACTTCATTAACAATTTCTGTTAGTAGTGGTGTTATAGCCGATTTTCCAATTTTACGAATTTTTGCTTTAATTCCATTATTTCCGGCGGACTTTTCATTTTTACGTTCATCAATAGATTTTTCGACTTCTTCTGTAACAAGTATGTTATCGTAGTCGTTTGCAACAGTTGTTTCGGGATCAGATGGTCATATAGGTGTTGATTTTTTATATAAGTCTTTAAGGAAGTTCGTTGCTGTTTCGATAATTGTCTTTCCTATTTCGAATATCACTTCTGTCTTTCTTAATGGCGGTCATCTAGTCTTGTTTGGCTAAGCTTTGTTTGGCTTTTTTAATGGATTTAATATCTTCTATAATTTGTTTGACCAATTCGGCATTATATTTTTTAAGGTCATTACGAATTGAGTGTTTTGCCATAATTCTTAGCTCTTTCAATTTTTGTTTTTCTCTTTCATTTAAATTGCCTTTCGTTTGTTTCGATAATATTTTTTGTTTCTTCAGAGATTTTATCAGTCTTTCTTCTTACGTTTTGAGAGGTATATATATCCGAAGCTCTTAATATAGTTTTTCTAGAATATTATATCTATATTTCTTAGTGTTTCAATTTGACAGTTGTTATTAATTTCGTTTATGTACGAGTTTATGCGCCTACATATGGGTAGGCGTTTAATAATAATATAAAGTATAAAATATAATCAGTATGTCTTGCCTGACTTTAGCTCTAACCATCCTATGTTCACTATTGAAGGCATAGTGTCATTTAGGACAGATATATCTTTTATTGGTTTTCTTTTATTTGATAGGATGAAGTCAATTTCGTTTTTGACAATAACATTTGGCGCTAGCCAGGTCCATTTTTTGTTTGCTGGTTTTTTGAACAGAGTATTTCCAACAGAAAATCTGTATTGCCATAGCCACTGGGCTATTCTTTCACCTCTTGCATTTCTTCATCCTTATCCGAATTGTCCCATGATTGGTTCTTCACACGTTCTAGGAATACCATGTTTTGCATTAATGTTCCCTATGATGAACATGGTTTCAGATTTGAAGCCTTCGCAAGCTGTATCCAAGTCATGATAGAATTTCTCTATTTCATCATCGTCGGCTGTTTATGTAGGCGCATAAACCTGGATTATGGATAATTTGGATGTCTTTGTTGCTAATTTCATTGCAATTATCCTATTGTTTAATGGTTTGACCTTTGTATTGTGGATCAAAATACATACTCCATGTTTTCCTTTTGTTACTCCTTTAAAGCAGAAAATGTTTCCATCGTTTTGTTCCATTATTCTCTCGCCCTTATTCGTGTCTCTGGTAATCCTATCATATTCCATTTTATATTGTTTTAAGCGTTGTTGAGTTTTAGTTTGCGTTCTTCACTTGATAGTGTTCTGACATTTAAGGTACAAATGTAAATATCGCCACATTTTCGTCAACTTACTAAACTGATCATTGTGTGACCTTACTTTATCTGGAAGCAAGACATCGGCTAGAATACCGCTACCTAAAATTAATTCTACCTTAGCAGACAAGTAAAGCTAGAACTAGATTTCTGAGTGATGAGTTTGGAGATTAACAGATATCTACCGTATGCGCTGGTTCTTTTAAAATGTTGCACGTTGAGTTTAAAATAACGTTCACACAACGGGTCGAACGGATCAAATGTTTGGGAACAAGAACAAACTGAAACTGAAATTTTGTCAGACTGAAACTTTGGAAATTTTATTTGGTTGTTCGATGAGTTCAGCTTTGCCAATCGGTGACGTCACTAGAGTCCACCAGAGTCTTATTTTGGTTTTGTATGTGCTGTTCTGATTAACTCAGTTGAAATAGAGATAACGGTCTTATGACCATTAGATGGAATGTAAGGACTCCAAGTAATTAGCAAAGGCCAAAACAGAGGAAAGAACGACGATAATGGCGATCACTACTGACAAAAAAAAGCAGCGCTTATTTGAATGAGGGTTTATCATTGGATCCAAGTCTATCAAGTAATATTGAATTTTTGAAACATAAACGAGCACCTCAACTTACCTACTTACTACCGTTCGTGGGACCTGGGCCTGAACCAATAAGCTTCTTCCTTTAGTCCGATTATTCCATAAGTTCATACACTTGCGCACTTCAAGTTGAGGTTCCATTCTGTTTACTCAGATCACCTAATGCATCTTCTACCTTTACTGACTTATTCCTTCGGTTCAGATTTGAAGATTCTACATGCTGAACCATTGCTGTCCTTTTGCTTTACATGTCCAATCTACGTCAGGCGGCTGATGCGCAGAGTTCTAACTTAATCTATGTCGCCTTAGACCTCCAAGAAGGGCTTTGTTCTCAAAATAACCGAAGATATCTTCATTTGCTTTTGATAGAGCCAAAGTTTTAGGGGTCGAAAGTCAACAGGCTGACCTTACCACCCAACGGCCTTCCCAACCCAAACAAACAGCGATCAGCAAGAGTCATTTGTGGTTTTTTTCTCCTGAGTTTGGTCAATTTGGTATTCGTGGACTCTAAGATAACAGCCCTGAAATAGAGACAGCAACATGCATCTGACCAAAGAAAATTAAAGCCTGTTGAGAATTCCCTCAGCCTCGTAAACGTAATGCATGCAGGAAAATCAGGTTCGTCAATTGATTCTGTAAGCCCATGAGAAAGGGAGATACTCTAAGATAAACCATAAAGAATGTCTCAGTTGTAATTGATCCAACTTTTGATGAAACGAAACAAGGATAACAAATTTCGGATTCACACGTAGGACACAACTAGCGAAGATCTTACTGCCTTTTAAGAAAAACAATGAGATGTGCCAAATAAAAAACAGGATTCAAAAATGAAACATCTACTGCTGTGTTTGCTACCGAACCTAAAAGCAACTTACATTTGGATGTGGATTTATTGTCAAAGATTCCGGCATTTAAGTGAAGGCTTCATGCAGAAGTCATGTCCATAAACCAAGAAGAAATTCAACGTTGGACGATTAAAATCGCAGAAGACCACAAGTAACTAAAAAAAAAAACACTGTGGCGCTGTCAGCCCGGTATGGGTCATGGCCTAGCTTCTTGACACTCATTTGTATTGCTCATGCTGTCATTTTTGTCACATCTGAGCGGGGCCTACGGTTTATCGCCGAGTCCGAACGGCACTCCTTAAAAGCTTTTTCGTAGGCAGTTTTACTTTCGGGAATTTGCCATTGCCCGCCGAAAGGGTGATGGCGGTTTGAAAAATTGTTGGTGAATCGAACCCAGACTGTCTGCGTGATAGTCCAATTAGCTAACTGCCGCGCCATCGCCATCGCCACCACAAGTAACTTGTTAACATAGATATTCAAGAAGCCCTATGCTGCTGTAGGAGACCGCCCAAAATACTTTCTTACTTAGGCGAGTTCAAGGTGAACTTGAGCCTCAACTACGAAAAACAAGGCTTTCCAATTCGTCTGGTGTTAACTTTACTGCGTACAGTTGTACACTCCACGTCGGTTAAGGTCCCATCCTATTTGTGCGCTCCACTTACGGTGAAGACATTCTCTACTACGTTGTCCCTCCGGGCTAGAATCGAAGATTTTGCTGGCCGGGCGAAGAATATCGATGCAGCAGGATTGATTGTTGGAAGAGTTTATAGCAAAAAGAAGCTACACATCCCTTACTATCTCGGAATCGTAGCTACAGTCTGCGACTTTCTATCCAATTCGCCAAAGTTGAACTCGTATATCCTTTCTTGTTGACAGTCGAGCTATACTTGCCTGTGGTGTTCGCTTGCGAGTTCCGCACAATTCTTTAAAATATGGTTTTAGAGATATCACATTGCTTACAGAGCTTCCTTTTCCGACATCGAAGGTCTTGGTTAAGTCGTTACCGACTTTGACGGAGCAGCGAGCGTTTTTGATCATCGTTATGCACAGATGCAAGACTCTGGCAAAGATGTCAAGACTAGACATGGCTCTATATGTGCAGGTCTTTTCAATAAATGCCTAAAAATCAATGAAAATATGGGTATTGATTTGAAGTTTTTCCAAGAACTGCAGGTGTTGAAGATTTGGTCGACTGTGGTGTTTCTTGGTCTGAAACCGCATTGACGGAAGGTAATCAAATTGTTGACGAAGGGTTTCAGTTCTCATATTATGGAAATATGAACTTACATGTGATGTTAAAAAGACTTATAGACCGAGCAAAAGATACTAGAATTTCATTCATATGGTATACACTCTTCTTATCATATTTGAGAAATAAGATGTTGTACTCGTATTCTCTAAACAGCCAGTTCTTGCCATAAGATAAAGCTACTTTGTTTGATTTCAGTTTGGATATTGCTATCTTTACTTCAGATTGGTCAAGTGGACAGAAGTTTTGCCTATCATCCTCAGGTTTGGATGGTCTATTCCGTCTTTCTATTATAAACACCACCACGGAGGCACTTCGCTACGAACTGCTGGCCCAATCCAAGTTAAAAACAGTCAATTGTTTCCCAATCAATCGCTGCATAGGTTGATTATTCTGAAAATGTCTTACACATTAGTTGCTGTATGCACAGAAGTTTCCTAGGTACTTAACTTAAAAATAATAGTTCTGGTCGATTTTATTGGAAGGAATACCCTTCGCGACAAAACCTTCTACTAACACACCTTGAACTTTGGCTAAACATTCACAAGGAGCATGAATGTCCAAAAGATTGACTACATTGCGATTTAACATCGGCCGTCACGTTGGCGAACATAACTTTGTAGCATAACTTTGTCGAAATAAGATTCCAGATACACTAAACACCGCCACTGCTGTACGTTAAAGTTTTGACGTCGTATGGCTACAATTGTGAAAGATAGCTAGAGCCTTTTCTGGTAGAGTAATCCTTAGTTTTAAATCCTATGAAGAAAGAAAGAAAATATCTAAATCCTCTAGTGTAAGATATCTCATGGTCATAACAACAAAAACCATGGTTTTACAAATAATGCAAGCAGAAATATAGGGCGTACAAGCATTACGGATGAACTAGAACTGGTCGCGTGTCTTAGCAGTTGCAGACAATACATACACATTTGTGAGGACTATTTCAACAGGTTCTATATTATTGAAGTAACCATGATTGAGGCTCTATTTTGAACCAAAATAAATCATTTAGTCCTTAGACGACAAGCAACAGTTGCATCTACAGGATCTTGACGACAGTTCAACGAAGCGCCTAGAATAGCTAATAGACTTATGCAAACCGAACTGTTTTATTCAGGAAAAGATGATTTAAACTAGACACAATAATAAAACTCGACTGCAAAGTATACCTGATTAGTGGAACCTCAGCATTATTTGTCTGATCTACGAGAAAGAAGAACCTTTCTAGATAAGTTACAGTGGTATGGGACTTTTCAACATTGTTTTCATGATCCTATCTGCTGGACGATTTGAGTGACATGCCCATTTTGTGGAAAACCTGTATGGTCTACATAAGTAAGGATTAGGGCCAACTAATCCAACTCTCTACTAATCACTTATTATGCTTTTCAATGGCACTGACCTAGACCTTACTAAATTGTTTTGGGGAAAGAAAGTTCTTCACTTGATCATACTGCAAAGACGGTTATTTGAAAGGAAAATATCATTGATTGTGGAGCAGACGAGCAGTAGCACACTTACATCGCACTGGTAGCAGTGAATTGATAACATCAGCTATGTATATGGAGACGAATTGCACATACCAATGGCTAAATTTAGTCACAAAGTGTAGTCTTTTCCTGCGCTGTTGAAATTGTCATAGCGATGGTGAGCGTCTCAAGGTTTATTTAGCCTTTTCGTTTGATGGCCCGCTCTAATGAGCACTAGAATATTCAGCTTCGGCCTCTTGTAAAGAGACAAATTCCGTTGTAAGGAAGATCGATTAAAATTCCTTTTTTAACACACCAGTCCTTAATCACATCTTACGCTACCTGCAGCATAGATCTACTATTACTGTTCTCTAGGGACTTGACATGCTTAGGCTAGCTATAAAGATTTTCTTAAGGAAATTTCCTTAACTTTTTGTGGCAGAACTTTACATATACAAAGTTTTTGGTGGCATCATCTGTCATTTTATTACATGACAGATACCAGTTATGAACGCAAATTTTTAAAGTATTGTTTAGGATTTCATCATAAAAGAGCCGAAAGCCTTCGCAGCTAGCGCTCAATTAATGTTAGCATACTAATTTTAATTATATGTTAATAAATTATAATAATAATAATTCATCATAAAAAGGCGAGGAATATGTTTCGTGCGCTTAGAGCAACTGGTCTGCCGAACACACAATTCGCTATATTATCGATAAGCTTGAAATCAAATACACCACATCTAGTACAAAGTGAAGAAAATATACGGGCTGTAGGAGAGAGTGACCGTGAAAAATCGATTTAGCACCGTTCTCAACACTTTGGCTTGTCATATGCAACAACTTGGCGTAGTTTACGTGAGGATTTTGTTAAAAAAGTATTTAAAATTCAATTCGCGCAAGAACTTAACCTGGCCGACCTTCCAAATCGTCTACGTTTCTCCCTTGAAAAGTTAAAAAAAAAAACCATTGTTTTTGACTAAAATTTTGCTTAGCAATAAGGCCCATTTAATGACCTTTGCAATAAGCAAAATGGCCTTATTTGAAGTGCGAAGGTACCCGAAGAGGTTCAAAAGCTGCTTCCGCTTATCACACAGCCGGTCAAACAATGGCTCTATTGCGAGAACGATACGGTCAATATTTAATTTTACCCTTAAGACAGGATAACTGGCCGACTAGGTCAAATAACATAGCGCCTCCACTCTTTTTGTTTTGAGGTTACGTAAAGCCCAAGCACATGGATAAGCCGGCTACGATTGAAGAATTGGAGGTCAACATTACTCTGCATTCGACTTGGTTAAGGTAACATTCTGGCTTATTTTGACTTATTGAGGACTGTGACCACCTCGCTAATCTACCGAGGATTTCGGTCTTTTCCTTTGACCTACAGAAGCAATAATCTTTCGCATTAAATAAGTGTATTTCGGTGAACAGAAAGCCGCAAAAGCAGGTATAGACTCCTCGGAAGGGGAAGCGGTTTTTAGGATAGATTTACTTAGCCATTCAAAAGTTTGATACGCGAAACACTTTTCTCCCCGAGACTCATTTACTATATCGCAACAAACATTCTCAGCTTTCGCCAGCTTCCTTCAGGCTATTTTCATTGCCAACCTTTCGGATTCGAAGCATCAGAGAGGTGTTAGCGACCAATCTCTCTCCTTTTGGCATTTTAGGATTTTCTTAAAAGTGGGTTTTTCTTCGAAATCTACAATTACTGCTACTTCCGCCAATTGCAGGAATATCAGGATATTTTTCTCAGAATGCAATAGACTGCTTCAACCGACTTTTATTCATGCGAACTTTGACCCTTGGTAGTGTAAGCGACAGGCAACCCAATCTGTTTCATGGTCGGTAATAATCGGGAATCTAAAAATATAACAACTTCTGGGTTAGCGCTTGAATTGTGTAAATGTATATTGATAAAGATTGAGGCCGATCGATGTCTCACATTTATTTTAAAATTGAGAACACATTTTCCATCACCACTGTAGATGGCTTTAATTTGAATTGTTAAGCAAAGTAGTTATTGTAAATGAGGGCTTTTAGCATTCATTGGAAAATGTACAAACAAAAAAAGAGTTGTTGCCATTTCACAGTAGACAAACATATGCATACAACAACCACATAAATACGAATACATCAATCCCCGCATTTATTAATAATTTCAGCACACACTCATAGTTGTATATTGTATAAGTATCTGCGACATTGCGAATTGCGTGCAGCAGATAATGACAGGGAGGCGCGATATACGAGTTCGAGTGTTTGTAGTCGTATTTTTCAAATGAAATCTGATCTCTTGATGCTGGCCGGTGACGCAGCCCCGTCGAGTTTTATTTAATTGGCCCGAATGGGTAGTGTGTTTCCGACTCACTAAAAGTAAATTAATTTCAGCACTGAACTCGTTCGCTCGTTTGTGTTCCCTGCCAGCATCCATTCGGTGCGAGGCTTTTATTAATTTTTTGTGTACACGTGTGTGGTTTCGGTTTCGGTGTTTGTCGTTAATTACCGGAACAGTTTTTTCCTCAATTTTTTTTTTTAATTTAAATTTTAAGGATAAGTCGGTGATTGATTTAACCATGTGCCATGTATGAACAACTTATCAAATGAATCATTTATATGTGTGTAAACAAGAGTCCTTTCCGAGGGCTGATTTTTTAAAATTTAAAGACTGCGAATGATTTTTTCAAAAAAGATCGTCCACCCAGTTTAAGTGATGTCGTTTTCTTTTTCTTCCACTGATGGTTGCTTTACTAAGTTACGTATATCAGGGTTCCTGGCGCTTCCAGTAGCTTGACATTAAAGTTTAGAAAATAGCTGAGAAAATTGAAAAGAGGATTAAATTTCCATTAGACAGCGATTTTGAAAGACTTATGATTCTTACAAGGCGGTCTAATGACGGCTCATAGGGAATGGAGGGCTTAAGAACAACTTAAAAACAATTTCCCTGTATTGTGATTTTCAATTTTAATTGACCTTGAGTGCTGGCAAGTTAATTAGCACACCCCTATGGAAACTCTTATAAGTTTATTTTTTACAACACCACGTACTGTTATGATTAAGGTTTTGGAAGATTTGGCAGTGACAGACTGTTCGATTTAAAAAAAAATACAGTTTCGCACCTCCATCACGCAATACAGGTACAAGTCGTTCGGTTTGAGTGTCTGTTTTGTTGTGGCATTTTAATTATCACACCCGGAGGTTCCTGTCAGTTTAACTCGATTTAACGTATTACGTGATTCAAATAATATTTTTTGAATTTCGCTTTTTTGTTTTATGTTTTTTTAAGACTTACGAATCGGTATGGGAAAAATAGAGTTCTACGAAGGAGGAAAGGACATTTATTTGGAATTTATACCAACAAGAGAAAAATATTTCAAAAATCCCACGAAATATCCGCTGTTTACTGTCAGAAGAACAGAATGCCATAGAGCATTTTCAAGAGCTTGGCATATTTGAAGATCGGGAACGATTCAGACCAAGAAATACATTTAAACAACGGGACAGTCTGATATTGGCACATTTTTTTAAGGACCCTTATGCCACTTCAGTAGAAATTAGAGCTCGAATGGAAGCAAATTATGGTGTAAAGGTATCGCCCAGGACAATTAAAGCTCAATTACTAAACAACAATTGGTAAGGCTTGAAGGTGGCAGCATAATGGTTTGTGGATGTTTTGCCGCCGATATTGTTGGACCGGTTCCACTCGGTTCCCCCATCACGATATTCACAAAGGGACTTGAAGACTGAACAACTCCTGGTCAATCAACCGTTGACCAGGTTGACCACATTACGATCGACGAAAGATACTCCTCCAGTATTGTGGATGTCCGAAAGTTCCGAGGAGCCAACATCGACTCGAACCGTTACCTTGCTGTAGCCAATGTACGGCTGTGGATATCCCGAACAACACCAAGACAAGCTAATACTGCGTGAAATTTCGCCAAAGTCGAGTCTATCTTTATCTCCTGAAAGTTCCTTCCCGCCAGCATCAAGCATCGAGGACCAGTGGTAACACTGCCAGTAAGCCATCAGAGATGCCTTACCAGAACCCCTGGCTTGATGACGAATGCCGAAAAGCACATGCAGCTGAGATGCATAGAAAGCGGCGCTGCATAGGAGGACTAGAGCTGCTCATGATCTCAATAAGCAGAAGAGGAGAAATGTACACCGGCCTCTGAGAAGGAAAAATAGAGAGCACGAGAGGCGCGCGGTCGAGGAAATTGAGAGATGCAATTCCAGGAATGAGATTCGGAAGTTTTACCAAAAGGTAAAAAAAACCATGACACGGACACAAACCCCGAACCGAAGCCTGTAAAGACGAACAAGGGAACATCGTAGTAGAGTCGCAGTCAGTGCCAAGGATTTGAAAACATCATTTCTGTAGACTGTATAACGGCAATGACGAAACAAATACCACTGTCGGGCAGAATGAATCTTTCAACAATTCCGTCCACCCTACTTGGATGAAGTGAAGATAGCAATATCCAAGCCTAGGGCAAACAAATCTGCTGGAGCGGACGTAAGGAGGTAAGGAGCATACACCAACTCATCTCTAAAATATGGTCGGATGAAAGTATGCCCGATGAATAGAACCTCAGCAATGTTTGTCCGATCCTCAAGAAGGGAGACACTCTGAATTGCGCCAACTACAGAGGCATCATTCTTCTTAACATCGCATACAAGATCTTATCTGCCATATTGTATAAACACCTGAAGCCGTTTCGACTCAATAGATCCGTTCAACGACCCGATAGGTCCATATCAGTGTGGTTTCAAGCCAGGAAAGTCCACCATCGACAAAATATTCACACTACGGCAGATCTTGGAGGAAACCCATGAGCTTCAGATCGACACACTATACCTATTTTTCGACTTTAAGGCCGCGTATGACAGCATCTATAGAGACGAGCTATAAAGAGTAATGTTTAATATTGGCGACCCTGCCAAACTCGTCAGTCTGTGCAGGATGACGATGGAGAACGCACGCTGCTCCATCAAGGTCGGTAAGCATCTCACCGAGACCTTTGATGTCAAAAAAGGATTTGGATAAGACTGACTGATTTGTACTGTTATGTGATTTTGTCAACATCATGGGTGAGAAAATAGTGCAAAACTCACGAGGACAACATAAGAGGCACAATCTTTTGTAATTCCGACCAATTACTTGCATATGCCGACGATATTGATATAATCGGAAGAAAGCAGCGTGATGTCAATCGAGCAAAAATGACACTCAACACCGACGTCTCGAACACAACGTCACCTTTGAAAGATATAACTTTTAGTTATATATAGTTTAGACAGCGCTGAGATCAAACGAAGAATAACTCTTGTTAATCGCTGCTTCTTTGGGCTTAGACAACTGACTACCAAAGCCCTCTCAAACAACAAAAGTTACGATATATAAGACATTTCTAGTCCCAATCCTAATCTATGGCGCAGAGGCATAGACATTATCAAAAAATTTATGAGGGTGCTGCGTTGAGAGGAAAATTCTTCGAGTAATTTTCGGTCCCGTCTGCATCGACGGTGAGTAGAGGAGGAGATACAATGACGAACTGTATGACGAACAGCGACATCGACCTAGCCAGAAGAGTGAAGATTTAACAACTGAGGTGGCTGGGTCATGTAGAGCGGATGAACACCAATGCTCCGGTCCGAAGTCTTCGAATCCGTCCCCGAGGGACAACGCAGTAGAAGAAGACCTAGACTCAGGTGGCTTACGCAAGTGGAACGGGACCTCAGCCAACTTAGCATGCGAAACCAGAGGCAGCTAGCAAAGGATCGAGCTAGCTGGAGATGCTTCTTGAATGAGGCCTACGTCCACGCCGGACCATATTGCCACCTAAAGTAAGCAAGAAAGGTGTTGGACCAATTACCCAAACTAAAGGAAATATTGATGGGTTAATGTACCAAAACATATTGGCAAATCATTTGGTGCCATCTTATGAAGATTTGCCAGTTGCAACATACTTACAAATCGTTTTCTAGCAAGACAATGCCCCTTGCCTCACTCCTTCATTGTTCAGGAATGGAATGAAGCGAACACTATTACCGTGATGGAATGGCCTCCACAAAGCCCGGATATAAATTCAATAGAAAATTTGTGGACCATGATCAAATGGCGTAAAACCCATCATCCACAAGAGATTTTCAAAACACAATTCATTTTGAATAGTATAAAATTAGTCCAGAAGTCTGAGCTGACTTGGTATCCTCGAAGAAAAGGAGATGTGCTACCTTAATTGCTCAGAAAGGATAAGTAAGTTGAAATCATAAAAATTTTATCTAAGCCAAATTTTATTTATCTTTAAATACTATAAAAGCAAGTCCATTTATCCTTGTCATCACGGTTTCTCGAAAACTGCTAGACGTAAGGACTTGAAATTTAGCACAGTTATTCATTATTTTGCCTAGATGCAAGATAAGAACGGATTTTCGGGAATTCAAGGTCAAAGTGGCATAAAGGGGGTTAAGATTGAATTTCCTGACACTAAAAGTTTTTTACACAGCCCTAGCTCAATAATGGTGGTGGCGATGGCGTGATGGTTAGCTCATTGGACTATCACACAGAGGGTCCGAGGTTCGATCTCCGGCATCACCAACAATTTTTCGAATCGTCATCACCCTTTCAGAGGGCAATAGCAAACTCCCGAAAGTAAAATTGAAAACGCCTATGAAAAAGGTTCTAAGTAGTGCCGTTTGGATTCGGCGATAAATCGTAGGCCCCGCTCAGATGTGACAAAAATGACAACATGAGCAACACAAATGAGTGTCAAAGAAGCTCGGCCATGGCCCATACCGGGCTGCCAGCGCCACAGTGTTTTTTTTTTTAGCTCAAAAAGTAAAAAACTGGTGAAATTAGTAATTTCGCCGCTGATTCATTTAAGATATAAATTATCCTTTTGCGTTGTCCCGGGGCAGAGTAATGCTAAAATCAATCAACCACATTATCGCACACAATTTTCCTTCAGTGGAGACCATTGCCAGCACTCATGCTGCTGTGCTTATGATTGCAATAGTGTGTGTGTTTATACGGGCGCGCTGCAATCTGATTGTTTTGATCTTTAGTGTGTGATCTCTTCAGTAAAAAATAGAAAAAAAAAAAAACAATCACAAATGAAGTTTCCAACAGTGTTTACAGTTTTTTAACTTTCCGTTAAATTGTGCCTACCAACAGAAATTGTTGGGGTACAAATTTGTCGATGACTGCATTATTGGCAAGTGTAGAGTATTTTAGTATTTTGGAGTATTATTCAGACATTTCACGTGCTGACAAGATAAAGGTTAATATGAGAGTAGATACATTTGCTTCCGCAACTACTTCTAAAGATAGGTGAGGAAAGAAAAAGGAAAGGATGGAAAAAAAGAAATTCCCCATAGTTTGTGCCACGTTGTGAGCGACACTGAAAATGTTTATCCCGATTTAAAAAAACATCAGCGCCAAACCAATTTTATGGCTGAGAGAGCAAGCTATATTTACACTAAAAAATGATGCATCTAATGAAATCAATTCTTACCTCTTTTTTAAGTTGAATGCTACTGAAATTGAATACAAGTCTATTGATTCAATATTACAGGCAGAAGGAGTTGTGAATTACCCGCACGAGTTCCTACACACTCTTTATTCCCCAGGTATTCCTTCACACAAATTGATATTAAAAGTAGGCATACCTGTTATTCTCCCACGAAATTTAAACCCTCCAAAAATGTGCAATAGGACCAGATTGCATATAAAAGCCCTCCAAAAAAATTTGATAGTGGCGATAATCCTTACTAGATGCGGCCAAGGAGAAACTGTGTTCATTACTCGCATTCCGGTCATTCCATCTGTTTTGTTTTAAACGACGCAATTCCCAATTAAATTTAAAAAAACTTTTAAAATATAATTGTACACGCTTAAGAATTTGCAACTAAGATAGATTATGCCCACGAGCGAAGCCGGGCGGGCCAACTAGTTTACCTATATAATACTATATATAATATATAAATGAATAAAAATAAATAAATACAAAATATTTGAAACAGGAAAATAAAGTTTTTTTTAGCACTTTTCAAGAAATAGAAACATTTCGCAAGGTGTGCTAATTTGCATGAGAGAATTCCTTGTTTGAAGCAAAAAAAATGCTATGTTCTTAAAAAAATTCAAAGTGGCACGGCAAATCAATAGATACAGTATATCATCTGTCAGACTAATCGAAATCTTTGCTGTCTATATGACAAGGTATTTGCAATAATGCTTCCATATGTTTTGGTATTGTTTAAAGTCATAATCGTTTTGCCTTAACATTTTTGTCCAAATCGTACCAACTACAAAACTGCAGGTTTTACTCTTTCGTTTCACAGGGTTATACGGGAAATTTCCGTTTTTATATTTATATTTTTTCTAAGTTGGCGTTTTCCAAAACGCATCATTGCTCTAATACTGCAATGGCAACCATCCCAATCGCAAACAAAAAAGGTAATACCAATGCATACTATTCCAAAACGCATTGTGAACAGATCTACTCGTACTGCGCAAACAAAAGCAAACAGAGCATCGGCAAATGTCATGATGCAAAAGCCATTTGACATTGTGAATTTAATTTGAATTCCTGCCAAAATAGAAGAATAACTAAAAAAAATATCATTTGGGTAGAACTTAATTGTTTTCAAAAAAGTGTTGCACTTGGGGACTCTTCGAAAAGCAAGTGGACTTGAAAGCATGTAATAGTTTCGTCGAAATTGTTGATTTTCATCTTGAAAAGATGTTTTGTTAAGTTTATTTCATTATAATTTAAAATGGTACTACCCAACAGATTATTTAAAATAATTCTGAAAATTAATTTTTTCGCCGTCTCGAACTTATTGCCGCTTCTTTTACTTTGAATTTTATGTCTAAAAGCATAATGACATTCTAAAACGTCGAATATACAAAAGCAACTGGAAGGTGTTTTGTATGCAAAAACATCACTTACTTTGCATCATTACGTTTGCAGTGTGATGCACAATTATTTGAAACGCCCTAACCCTTAAAATGACAGAAGTATTTTGTATTAGATGTTCACCCATGCCTGTTATTTCTGCAGTTACCTTTGTATTTGCAAAAAATCAAATTGTTGTGTTTCCATCATTAGTAGATCTGAGTTCTGGCTTTCGCTTGTCCCATTCAGTTTTAAAAGAGTTTTGGACTGGTGTTGCATTGGGGCTGAATAGAACTCCAAGCAAGGTCTGATCGTGGGAAAACATAAGCTCGGCCCAAAGGAAAATCCCAATATTGAAGAAAATTTCCTCAGATGTGGGAAATAAGAATGGCACATGCATGGGTGTGTGTGAGAGAGTGAAAGCAACTGAGTTCCAAGGAAAGGTGGCACACTTTAGCAAATTTTCGGAGTGTTGTCCACAAAATTTAAAAATCGCCCCGTTGCAGCTGTTTGAACGGGGGTGAATGTATTTAAGAGACCTGTGGTCCAAACTAATAGCTATGGGATAGGGCTAGCCACTTCTTTGTTGACCATCAAAAAGTTAAGAACGAATCTAAGCAAAAATAAAAGCAAAGAGAGAAAAAAAACGAAGAAGTGTGACCGGTTTTTTTATTTTGTTATATATTTATTTTTATTTTATTTTGTGTACATGCATTCACGGGGGAGGGGTGAGGATACAGGCTAAAGTTTCTGATTGTTTTCAACCAGGCGAAGGTCAGGACGATCCCTGTCACTGCTGGATCCAAGGTGACATGCAGCCTCCACATGGCCCCCCTGGATAACTATTCCGGCACCCGCAGGATAGTAAACTAATGCATGCAGTGATTACACCTTGACCAGAATAGCGGTTGTGCTTTGGGCTAACGACCCAATCACGTAAAAACACTATCGTTGCAAACGAGCAAATACTAGCCTCGTATACCAAAGGACTCCCCAAACAAAGACGACACGGTACGAAAAAGGACTATGACCTAAAGGTGTGGTCCTGGAATGTGTGAACTCTCTACACTCCAGGGGCGACTCAAAAAATCAGGAATGATGAAAAAGAAAAATTGCGACATATATTACAGCAGTCATAAAAGGTTGCACATATTGGGATGCGGTTTCGTTGTTGGAAAGCGGCCTAGATCGAAGGTAATCGATTTTAAGCCCATCAGTGATTGCCTGGCCGTGATCCGCATCAAAGGTGAATTCTACAACATCAGCTTCATATGTGCATACGCCCCTACCGACGAGGCTGAAGAACTTATCAAGGAGGATTTTGTTGACCTCCTGGACGGAGCTTACGATATTTATATCGATAAATATCGTACTCGGGGACTTTAATGCCAAAATCGGTGAGGAAAACATCTTGGGCTGTCGGTAGGTACGGCCACCACGACACGACAACAGATAGCGGCTTCCGTCTCGCTGACCTTGCGACAGCTCATAAACGAATCCATAAAGCCACCTTGTTACCGATCAAAATGGAATTGTGGATATATTCAAGCAATATTTCTAACAGTTCCTAGATGGACATGACCAAGAGAGAGTGATAGGGCAAGAAGAGAACCGACCACTAGTTGATGAAATACTCGTAGTCCTCCCACCCAGCTTAGAAGTAGTCGGCGCAGCTTTCCAAAAGCTGAAGAACAACAAGGCCGCTGGCTAAGACGGCTTCAGAGCTCTTCAAAGGCGGAGGCAATGTTTTGGTAAGGAAAATGCACCAGATCATTTGCAAAGTATGGGAGGACGAAAGCATGCCCGACGACTGGAACATCATCTGTCCCATCTACAAAAGGGTGATCCTATGCATTGACACAACTATCGAGGCACATCCCAACTTAACGTCACCTATAAGATCCTATTCAGTGTATTGTGTGAACGTTTGAAAAGACCATCGTGTTTCAAGTCGACACACACCATCTCTTAAACGACTTTGAAGCCGCATACGACACTATCCATCGCACCGAATTATATAATGCGATGGCCGCATTCGGTATCCCGAGGGAACTGATCCGGTTGTGTCGTGCAACACTAAAAAATTGGCGATGCACCATGCAGTATGGAAATAGAACCACCGAATTGTTCCAAGCCTGCACCGGTTTTCGGCAAGGAGACACACTGTCATGTGATTTCTTCAGTCTTGTCTTAAAACAGATAGTACGTCGGGCCAAAGTTAACACGGGAGGTACTATTTTTTCTAAGTCTGTTCTACTGCTGGGATATGCGGACGTAATTCCTTAACGGCAATTGAAGAAGAGGTCAAACGAGTTGGTCTTAAGGTAAATGAGGATAAAACAAAATAAATGCAGTCGACAAAAAATCCATCAGTCGCACGCCATTCAGGACAACAAGTCACTATCGATAGCTACAACTCAGAGGTAGTCAAGGAGTTTATCTACTTCGGAGCAAATGTCATCTCCACAAATGACATTTTGGTGGACATTCGGCGAAGATTAACCCAAGTTAACCGCTGCTACTTCGGTTTGTCAAAACAACTTGGTCCAAGCTCCTAACTCAAAGAGTCAAGATCATGCTCTAAAAAGCTCTAACCTTGCCAGTCCTGTTTTATGGAGCCAGAAGTTGGACGATAAGTAAGACATCAGAACAGATTTTTGGCTCTTTTGAAAGAAAAATTTCTTCGTTGAATATTTGGTTTTGTCTGCGAGGAAGGCGTGTGGAGAAGGCGGCATAACCGCGAACTCTACGAGCTGTACGAGGATGTGGATATAGTCCGGAAGGCAAAAATTCGTCGACTAAATTGGCTCGGATACATCGAGCGAATGGACAACAATGCTCCAGCCACCAGGTTTGAGAAGAACAGGAAGACCGAACTTCCGGTTTAGAGGCCAGGCGCTTGCGGACGTTAGAAAGCTTGGCATCTCCGACTGTTGCTACTGTTGCTCTGGTTTTGACATTTTAAGGTTTGCTAGTCTGATAAGGTAGTAAGTAAGTACATTCATTCATTTTTTTTTTAAAGGAAAAAAAGGAGGAAGCCTAGAAAAAAAGAAGAAACACAGTGAGGAGGAAACAAGGACGAACCCAGGACTAGAAAGGGCAATACTAGAATGTTGTTCTACGGGCAAGGAACTTTCTGGAAACTTGGAAAGGAAAGATGTGTACCCTTCTGTTTTAGAAGTAGTTTTTTTATATAGTATACCCCGGGGTGAATCACTTCTATAGTAAAAATGCTTTCAGTGCCGGGCTCTGCAATTAGCACTTTATGCCAGTTTGTGGTACCCACTGTATTTCTTTTGAAAAGAAATATTTCGTTATTTCCGCCTATCGGCTTGATATTGTTCGCCGTTTTTCGAAAATGAACTCCTTTGGAACATATTACAAAAACGAATCCTTTCTTTTTTGTGGTTTTTTTTTCAAATTGTTTTACAGCGGATGGTTTTTCACTTCCAATCGGCAAAGAGTGCATGGCTTCTAAATTGAATAAATTTAAAGCGAAGTATTATACATATTTAATTTACTAAGCTCACCCCAACTGAGCAGCCAACAGGTTCAACACACGATTGCTGCAATTGCAATTTCTCCACGATATTTTATTTTCCCCCTTGAAACGCAAGTGGCAGATCGTCACACAGATCACAACCACCACCCGTGTGGTTCGGTTTCTTTCTTTGTTTCCGTTTTTCAATCCCGGCAATTTGAAAATCATCTTTTAGTTTGTTAGATCGGGAAATTGCACAACAAAAGTATCTTATCAAAGATTATAGAGTGAAGAAATCAAAGGAATAGTTCTGAAACCCCATTCACCTCTTTTGGAGTTACAGCGCAAATGTAGCACTTTGACGCAGCATTTACTCGTATTTTTAATAATAAATTACAAACACTCCTATTAATCATTGTGAATAAGATTTGTATATTAAAAAAGAGTTGAACAATAACTTCATTCATGTTGGCCTCTTCATCTTGCGCAAGTTTTGTGTGTTCTTTCATAAACGTAGGTATACAAATTTTATTTGTCAAAAATAAAAATTCAGCAGTGCTTTCTGAATCAGCAAACAGCTGTTTGTACTGACAATACTCGGAACTTCCCCCAAAGCTCCACTTTCATACTAACGTTGCAGTTGTGTTTTGCTCTACGAGTATATGAGCAATTTTAGCTACACATTCTCTAATCCTATTCAGCAGTTCTTGGGGATAACCGATGGCATTGTTTCTGATGCCTCCATATAAATAGCAAGCATTTGGATTTTAGTTTTTTTAGTTTGCATAGAGTCGAAAACCAATCTTGTGCAGAGCATTGACAATTGTTCTTACTGTGATATACCTTATTTTTAAAAGATGTAAGTCAAAATATAATGATGAGGCTTCTGGGGTTGTTAAACTATTTTGTTTTCAACACTTGTTCCCTATGCACTAGATAAACGGCCAGGCAGTTCTGGCATATATTTAAACTCCTCACTTGTTTTTGGGATATCAGAAGATCCTTTACCTTGCAGTTTTTGGTTTTGTTGAAAGCTTATTCGAACGTCTTTTGGGGTTTTCTGCAACTAGTTCCCTGAAGATCAAAAGATGTGATTTTGTTCTCTTTATTGTTTATATTAATGATACGGTTGGGTGCTGTAGAAATAGGGTAGGCAGGAATAGGTAGGTTGAACTTAACATGATTAAAACTTATAAATTCCCCAGATGTAGTCAACGGTGAAGAAAAATCTCAAAAACAAATGAGACCGTGTTCGGGCTACTCCGACATACTCGTATGTACTTGGAGCTCAGGCCGAGACTAAGTCAGGGTCTTGGATGAGATGGTGGCGATTGGGCCCTTAATGAACCAACAGCAGGATCCATATTCACGAGCGGGTAATTGGCCTCGGTCTAACCGACCCTTGGACCTGAGGATACCTACAATGGAACTGTCCCTCTACGTTGGGTTGCTCGAAAGTTATGAAACAGCAAAAGACCAGACACAACGGGTAACTCTACTATTTCCAGATCCTCCAAACGAAATAAGGATGACGTACTTCGGGTATGCACGGGGAACGTTAGGTCCTTTAATAGGCCACCTACAGCCGAACAACTAGCGGAAGCCCTATACAGACATTACATTAAAATTGTCCTCAAATTAGAATGCAAAGCTAGAAAGAGAGGGCATCTTTGAAAAGACTCTCAAAAGATATAGCCTGCACGACACAACCACCGATAACGAGGTTAGTATAATTAAATTTAAAGCAGTGCGAAACATTATCGTAGCTAGTACGCGGTTTCCACATCTCGATATGAGAACTTGGAGAATTGGTAAACTCCTGATCAATCGACCGTCTACCAGATTGACTACAACGCGATCGACGCAAGACATTTCCCCAGTATTAAAGATTTCCGAACGTTTCGAGGAGCCAACATCGACTCGGGCCATAACATTGTTGTAGCAAAAAAACTGTTGCGGATATCCTGAACAGCGCAAAGTCAAACTAATCACATGAGATCGCCAAATCCTTTTCCGATCGAGTCTTTCTTAATCCTTCAAGAGAATCAGTGCCATCAGCATCAAATATTGAAGATCAGCGGCAACCCGCTACTTATGTGGTGGGTTCTACTCGGCCACCACAACGAAACCCCTGGTTTGATGACGAATTCCAAGCAAGCACATGCAGCTAACGAAGATGCACACAAAGCGGCGCTGCAAAAACAGACTAGGGCTGCTCACGAGCTACAAATACGGGCTTTTCAGGAGGGAAAAATAAGAGCATGAGAATGCTATTCCAGGAACGAGATTCGAAAGATTTACCAAAATGTCAAAAAAACGACAAGGCCATTACTTGGTAAGGAGCATACACCAACTCATCTGTAAAATATGGTCGGACATAAGTATGCCTCAGCATTGTTTGTCTGATCCTCAAGAAAAGAGACTCTCTGAACTGTGCCAACTACAGAGGCATCAGTCTTCTTAACATCGCATGCAAGATTTTATATGCTGTACTGTGTGAACGTCTGCAGCCGTTCGTCGGCAACTCGATTGGTCCATATCAGTGTAGCTTTAGCCCAGGAACGTTCATTAACGACCAAATATTCACACATACGCCAAATCTTATCTTGTTGAAAACTTATCAACTTTAGATCTATACACGTTACCTATTCATCGATTTCAAGGCCGATTATGACAGCACCTCTAGCTACGAGCTATACATAGCAATGTTGAAGGGGACCACAGCCAATTTAGTGTGCGAGTCTGGAGGCAGCTAGCGAAAGATGGAGCTGGCTGAGGCCCATTTTCATCCCGGACTGTAGCGGCACCTTAATTGAGTAAGTAAACCAGTACATGTCCAAATATGGACATAAGTCATTCCTAGATTTGATGGTTTCAAATTGTATAAGCCCACAATGAGTAAGAGAAGGGCTGTCAGTTTTCCTTATATTCACAAGTTTTTTGTTGTTGCCATGCAGGAGAACCTTAAGTTTCTGACTATTTCTGCTAAATCATTGTTGCAGGATGTTTTGAAATCCCAAAGTGCAAGTGTGACATCGCATTTCTGAGCCTTTCACTTCAATGAAATCTGTTTCGCCTGAGCCCTTAGCCTCGTTGGTATATTGCCACGGATTCATTCCAAACAGCTGTACCGGTCACTCAGTATAGCTCCATTAGTTTTAATGCTTTCTCCACATCAAGGTTAAAAAAAATTTCTCTGTACAAATCCGTTTTGCTCAATTATCCATGAAGTATCACCACAACTCATAAACGGGTTCGAAAGCCCCAACATGCCAGAGATTTAATGCTTACAGCCATATACTCATCCGAGCATGAATTGAACCTTTTGAAACGTTTGCGGATTTTTTTTCGCTAACCATTTCATCCAATTGACTCGATGAGTTATTAATGGAAATGACCATGACAATCTTCGGTATTCATGCAGATAATACCTTGGGGAGGGAAAATTAATTAAATCATTATTCTGGCGACATATTCGTATGTTGGCCGCCCTCTTTCGAAATAGTCATCTGAATTGAAAACTCCGCCTATTCCCAGCATGCTCTGAATATTTGATTGCCAGTTTAAAATAAAAAATAAATATTTTATTGATAAAGTGGGCAAGCAGTTATTAAAAAATTCCAACTTAAAAATAAACTGCAACTCATACGTTAAATATTTTCGAAAATAGCGGGCTTAATAGCTTGGTTTTCAACACTTAAAATTCGAAAATTCCACACCCTCATGGTCTGTGTCTCTTTTGGGGTTCGATGCTCGAGTGTATTAGTAGAATTATTCTAAATCTTGAGGATTTGCTGGAGACGCAGATCCATCTGCATTTTATTGGTGTCCCTAAGCTGTAAACCACCTGCGTATCTATTCACAGGGCAGTTTCGTCGATTCAAGGGGTGTTCGTGGCAAATTAAATAGATCTCCCCGTCTTCCCGCATCAATCTCATGACGACTCAAGTATGTGATTCAAAAAGTATCTCTACGTGGTTGTGTGGCTTTTAATGATTCGAGATGGTGTGTTTTATAACTTTGTTTTGATTTCGCGATTATACAGAAATAAATTTAAGATGTGGGTATTAAGTCACGGGTGCTGTGACACTCTGAATAGCAAGTGACTGCTAGGTAGGGACGGAACGGAACCTCAAGAGGTGGTAAACTGGATGATTTAGTTTTCGCAATTTAATTGCTTTTCTTTGGAATTTTATGTTGGCGCTATTGCGAGTGAGAGATGAGATATTTACACGGTGGGCGATAGAGAATTTTATTATATCGAAATGACGTATTGGACAAATGAGTCAATTTGATTTAGTTTTTAGTACCTTACACAATCAATAATTGTTTTTTTGTTTGTTTTTTAATAAAATTAGAATGGTTCCAGATACAGTATGCACTTTTGGGGCGGTTAATGTTGTATGTAAGACGAGATTACCTCATTTGCTCGATCGGGGCGAACCGGGTGACTTTCTTTTCCCCAAATATTGCTCCAAAACTTTTGTTATCTTTTATAGTGGCGCCTAGATCTGACGAGATCACCTTGCTAGTTACATCTTGTACTCACAGAGAACATTCACTTTGCCCACAAGGCTTGAAAAAAGCTTCGAGTAATCGACACCTGTACCCTACCCGTACCCGAAAGTTCCCATTTAAAGAAACCGCGCTTGTTTTTAGATTTGTATATCTGTAATAGCGCCATTTGTTGGGAGTTTTTGTGTGATAGCTTTGTAAACACGGCAGTGTTTTTTGTGTTCTGCGAATTATCAATGTCAAGTTTAGCTGAGCAAAGAGTTTGCCCAAAATTTTGTGTTTCTAACAAAATATAATGTGCGGAAGTTTGGGAAATGCTAATGTTGAAAACACAAGCGTACGAGTGGTACAAAGAGTTTAAAGCGGGCAGTACTGTGGTTGAGGATTTGCCTCGTTCCATTCGTCCATCTACCAGTATAACTAACGTAAGCATCGAAAAAGATAAGAAAACTGTCCTAGTAGATCGTCGTGTGAGCATCAGGGAGATAGCATCCGATCTTGGAAACTGGTTAGGATCGATACAGGGCGTTATGCCCAGCTATGTTGACTGTTTTCTTTTGTTGACTTAGTGTGGCTTACTCCGAAGCGTTAACAAATCATGGTTTCTTCACCACGACAAAGCACCAGCTCACAAATCTCATCTTGTAAGCGACTATTTGTTCAAAAACAATGTTCATACCATTCCGCAAGCTTCGTATTCACCTGACATGGCTCCTTGTGACTTTTTTCTATTTCCACGACTTAAGTTAGCAGTTCGCGGAAAACATTTTGAGACGATTGAAGCGATAAAGGAGAACTCGCAAAAGAAGCTGAAAGCCATGAATGTAGAGCCGTTTCCACCGACTTTCCTTTACAGCAGGCATGTTGTGCCGTGGATAAAAGTCTGGGATCAAGACTACTCTTAGATCGTATATGGATATCATTCAATAGTTCTAGAGTCTTTAGAAGGAAAGATGATAGATAAATAGGTCTAAGGTCCTTTGGGGCAACATGAGAACATTTTCCGCTTTTGGGGATGAAGACTACATTTACTTCTCTCCATGGCAGAGGGATAGCTGTACGCAGTACCTCATGATATTCTCAATCGATGGCAAATAATATCAGAGGATCTTTGTAGCTCGTATGGTTTGAAGCTATGCAGTGCCCAAAGCAGTTTATCCCTTGTGATAAAACCCATCATTTTTGTCGCGACTGCAGTAGTCCTGTTGAGATTGTTGCTGGCCGTGAAAGGGGAGCTACCTGGAAAATGAGTATCCTGTAGCAGGTTGAATATTTAAATATTTAAAACTATGCAAGTGTATTAAAAGTACTATATACGTCCTTTGATTTTTTTATTTTGCAACCTTACAGCCCTTAAAAACTTTCCTGAAACTATTTTTGTGCCCGAAATTTGGATTTATTCATAAGTCTTATGCAAACACTAATGATTCTGCAGGTGGAGTGGATGCTTTTGTAAGAGATTTGTATGTGCGTGATATAAAGTATTATAGTTTATCGAGTGCTGAAAAGTTTCTTGTTTCATATGAAATGAATCTTTTAACTTTGTTTGTGCATTGAATTCACAGTATCTGTATAGGTATAATCTTGTTTTTTGGTGAAATTTCAAATTTTCTTGTGCAATACAAAAGCAGCAAATCTTTTAGTTTTATGTGACTTTAAACTGAACTCATTTCTTCCTGAGATTTCTACTTTGCACTCATTGCCGAGCATGGGTTAACCTCTTTTGTTAATGAGATCACAAGACCAATCGCTGGTACCGGTCTTGACCACATTTTTAGTCGTTTCTCGAAAACTCAATCAAATCAATGGTTGTTGTTAATTTTGGCCTTAACGTTACTGATCACTGTATGACTGGTATTTGTTTTCCTATTTTGGAAGGAAACAAAACTCAAAAACATTCTTTACCTCGGGTAATAAAACTTTAATCACTTGAATAGTGTACTGCACTAAAAAAATTTGGTTAAGGTGTATGCTGAAGAAAATGCCTCAAAAGCTTATGATCGGTTTATTAAAATTTAAAAGGACTTCTCTACTTAAGAGGATCAAGTATAAACTGGGATAAAAATGTAGCAAACAGCAACTGGGTACACATATACATAATAGCTATAACCATATCCGTCCTAAGAAAAACAAGGAAATTTAGTTACTACCATAACTAAATAAAAACATCTCAAGGACACCTTAAGAAAGAATGGAAAGTGTGAAACAATATTATTAACCGAAGCTGCAGTCAACAAGGTACTTCTATACCACTAAATAATGGTGATCTCATTATTTCGGATCAATGATGATCTCATTATTGAGTTCAATGAGTACTTTGCTTCAGTCGGACAAATGTTAATTTCGAGTGAATTTTCCAATATTGACTCAAAACAGGGTCCTGTGGAAAGCGTTCTTTACAGCTATTATTTCACTCCTATTTCTGTTTATAATTATAATATATATAATATTAGCTGCCTAACTAAGTTCTCGCTGTTTTGTTTTGATGAAAATACAACTTTATTGTGAAAAAACGGTGACATATGAATCATTCAAAGTATTGCCCATCGCTAACTACAACTTTTTCCCATATTTTTGGCAGAGCTCAGTATCATTACGCTAAATGTGTTCACCTCTTGAAGCTATCCTCGAATCAAGCCATTTTTTGATGCCTTCGTATGAGCGGAACTGTCGATGAGCCAGACCATGTGCCATCGAACGAAACAAGTCATAATCGGACGGCGCAATATTTGGGGAATTTGGCGGGTGGGGTAGGACTTCCCATTTCAGAGTTTCCAGGTTGGTTTTAGCAGGTTGAGCAACGTAAGGCCGAGCGTTGTCGTGCTGTACTAGAATCACTTTTCGTGCCTCTGTTCGTATTGTGACCGTTTTTCGTGCAGTGCTCGGATCAGTCGCATAAATTATAGTCGATACCGTGTCCCAGTGATGATTTCGTTGGGTTTCAACAGTTCATAATAAATAACACCGACCTGGTCCCACCAAATACACAGCATAACCTTTGCCTCATGAATATTCGGCTGAGCCGACGACGTAGAAGCATGACCGGGCAGTTCCGATGACTTCTTCTCTTTGAGTTCCTGGAAATGAGTTGGTGGGTAACTCCTAATACTGAAGCAAGATCTTCTTGAGTTGGGCACGGATCCTCACCGATGTCTCCAATTCAACGTCTTCGAAGGATTTTGGCCTTCCTTCACGTGGACGGTTGTCAAAATCACAGTCTTTGAAGCGATGGAACCAATCACGACACGTTCTTTCACTTAGAGCAACATCTCCGTAAACATTTTGGAGCTCTCGATGCATTTCAGCCGCCATTTTCTTTGAATGAAAGAAGAAAATGAACACTTTCCGCAAATGACAATTATTTGACACAAAATCAGACATTTTCACACAACCAAAACAATATGATGCAAAAAAAAATCACTAATGTGTCAAAAGAGTTTGTTTACCATATGTCTAAGCTTGGTTAATGACATTTTGGATATGTCAAAATCTGCAAGCACTTACTGCTGGAGCCATCTACTGACAAACAGCGAGAACTTAGTTGCACATTTAATCTAAACTCGTTGAACAACTCCAATTCATGTGGTAATGATTGCATATCTAACTATGTGTTGAAAAAATTATACTTAACATTATTATCACTGGAAATTTTCTTGATGAACTGAAATATGCGGATGCCATACCACTTTTGTTTAAAAAAAAAAGGAGGAACAGAAAAAATAAAAGTAATTATAGAACGATCTTGTTGTTGCCTTCTATTTCCAACATTGTTGAAAAACCAGTTACAGGTAGGATACCGTAAAATCAAAAATGTTCTTAGTTCAAGCCAGTTTGGATTCAGGTCAGGCCTTTCTACTGAGGGTGCTCTCTTGGAATTTTGTACTTTTATACACAAACGATTGGATGTTAAAAAATTTCGCAGTGGGCTTTTTGTGGACTTAAACAAAAGCCTTTCACATGGTTGATAACAACATCCTTTTGAAGAAATTACACAACATGGGCTTTCGAGGTTTTATGTATGAATGGTTCGCTTCTTATCTGAAAGACAGAATGCAAAACGTCAGAATAGGAACCAGTTTTAGTAACCTTCAAACGATTAAACTTGGCGTTCCCCAAGCGTCTGTTCTTGATCCTGTTCTATTTCTAATTTATATAAAAGTAGTCTTTGCGGTTGATTTAGGATCGCTTATAAGTCAGATATAACCTCTGTTGTAATGGATATTCTAATCTTTTGAGGCAACCGTCGTTTGTGATGTGAATTGTTTTAATACTGAAAATCTTTGACTTGGTCTGAGTATATTTCAAACCTAATGCAGTACCTTTTTTCCACCATTTTTATTTTTATCGTCTCAGAATGCTCTGTTCTAGCAATACTTTATAAATAATATATTTCGGGATATTTCACTCGAAATAGCAATATGGAATATTCCGTTGGTGGGGGCGCATACGACTAAGTTTCCTTGTCAAGTAGTTTTAGTTTTTAGAATATTTCGCAGGTAGCTTTCCAGCAAAAGCACCTGCTATAGACTGCAATTAATGCGACTGGTATTATTGCGCTAAATCGAACAGTTTCGTTCTTTGTAGTCGGCGCACAAAGTCTATATCGCCCAGAATCTGGAGTACAAGCTCTTGCAATGTCCATGGAGACGAATACGGAGTTTTCGAGCAGAGTTCATTATTTCGTCATCGACGGTAGTTACTCCAATGTCTCTGTAGATATCACTGTTTCTGATATACCACGGGGCATTTACTATGATTCTCAGCACCTTGTAGGATGTCTCTATTCTTTCATTTAGTACAATCCCAAATTTGTATACCATATGTTCAAACAGGTTTAAGCAGTTACTTGTATAAAATAAGTTTGTTATTCATGCTTAATTTGGAATATCTTCCAAGAAGCCATTACATTTTTCTAAATTTATTTCAAGCTCGTCACGTTTCTTCTCAACGTGTGACTTCCATTTGAGTCACATCTAGTGTCATTCCTAGATACATACTCTGCTTTATTTGCATAGGGTATCGTCTGTGAATGTAGCTACGAAAGCATCTTCTTTTTGCGGTATATCTCGGATGTAAAGTAAGAACATCACCGTACCAAGAACACTTAGTTGTGGTATGTACTCCGGCAGCGATTGCAAAATGTGTTATTAAAAAATTAGACGGGAATAGCACATTCCATGAAGCTATTAAGAGTTACGTGAACTCTGTCAGTGAGACATTTTTTTTATTATAAGCAACTTACTATTTTCTACATGAAAGGTGGAAGCTTGCAAGGCCCAATCTCTGACACATATACTTTACGAAGCAATTCCAAATCCTATGTTTCAATCCTTGTCTTTCACTCTCCGAGCTTTAAAAATACCTACTCCATTGTTTCCTGCAAATTGTAATCTGCGGTCTTACGAATTATTAGAACTCTGACCTCATTTTTGGAAAAAGTGAAATGTTACCTTCTCGGTTTTAAATATAAGAAAATTATAGTTCTGCTGTATTATATTGTCTAGTTTATTTATTTATTGTTTTCTCTTCTCTATCTTGTTGTTAACTAATTTTTCCAAAAAGGATTAACGTGCTTATTTCTACATTTTTTGTTCTTGATTGTTTTAAGTAAGTATTGATCTTGCCCATCCTACAATGAATTATTAATCTTAAAGTAGCATTAGCTCTATTTTTTCATAAAATATAAATACCTCTAACTATTCTGTCTAAAATGATTTATTGAGCCTAGTACTAGAACGTATACTCTTACAGATATGTCCACGCCCGGAAATTTGAGTTCACGGGATGCCAAGTTCCACCCTTGGTATGAGCCGAAACCTACCCAAAAACCTCTTACTGTTCTTAGGGTCACAGCACCCAATATCTTGCAAGTCTACATCGGGTGTGACAAGCAGGTGCAGCCTCCCTGCGTTTTAGGTTTAAAACACAGCCACCGTGATGCTCCCACAAGGAGGCCTACCTCAACAAGTTCGTCCCGGACCGAAGCCCGGGGGGCCTCTAACTCCCACGGTACCGTGTTTTAAGTCCTGGTCTGGACTACCGCTGGTCTTGCCACTCAACAAGACCTATAGCCGGCGGCTTGTAACTGGACAAATCATAGCAACCATCTATGGAGTAAAGACCTGATGTTGTTTATGATAAGTCCAATTTTGCTCCACCCCCATTTTTTATAAGACAACGTCATTGATGGAAGAAGCCTTGATAATTGGGTGGAGGCCCTGCATAGTCGTACATATGAAGTTTGTTAAATGAGAATAAAAAAAAAATTGGCGAAAACTAATGAGTTATTGTCCGGAAACATCGACTACCAGAGTATAACGCCTTAGTCTAGGATCTGTCCCACTTGATCTGATCCAAAATCACCGCTCCAACTGCGGTCACTTTAAACCAATATGAAGAATGTATCGTATAACAAACAATTACACCGCAGTTTTTGGCGTAGATAGCAGCAAATTATAGTCAAAAAAGCCCTACTCAATATGTCACTCCCCTAACATCTCCCCCAATATCCATTTTTTCTCGCCACATTAGGTTAACAATATGTTTGTTAGTTCTTATTTGTAGTTTTGAGCTGAGGGTTAACCCTGGCCAATAATATCCACATCAACTGAGGAACAACCTGACAAGGAAATCAAAGAGTTCATTCTCAAAAATTATCGATTGACAATTAGAGACTTCGCTGATTCTGTTAACATTTCATTTGGATCAGTCCAGACAATTTTTAAAAACGTTTTGTGCCTGAAAAATTTCGTTTGGTACCAAAAACACTTAACATTTTGGAAAAGAGCGCCAATTCAACTCATAACGTTCCACAATCACCCTATGTTAAAAGTTATAAACAATTTCACCTTCTTTTTTGATGACACTGACGTATATGTATGTACATAGATTGAACATACTAGTAGAATAAGTTTATAATAATTGTAAAGGAAGGACACAATTGATTTGGAGTTGCAAGGATGTTAGGTATATTTTGATAAAGGGAAAGCAATGGAAGTATTTTGAATTGAAAATTCAGCTCTTTTCCTACCCATAACCAATACAAACAAAACCAGAAGCAAAAACAGAGACTAAAGAGGTAAAAATGTTGCACAACTAAAAAAAAAAAAAATAAATAAATAAATAAAGAATTTACAGCTCCCAAATTCCATTCACATCTCTCACCTGTGAGTCCCTTAGAAGGATTGGGGCCAATTCACCGAATCCGAATACGAATCCGTATGCCAGTGCTCGTATTCATTCGTACATCGTTGTCAACGAAAATCATCATCAGCGACAACATCGCAACGCTCCAAAAATATGCCTTGGGCCCCCCAGAAACACAGGAAACCCATTAGTGTAAGCCTTTTTGATTTTGTGTGCGGAATTCGACAATTTAAATATCGCAATAAACAAACCACGCAACATGGCCAACATACCGTCGTACAAAGATGCACTGGCTGTGAAGCCGACAGTGGCAGTACGAGTAGTATGTTTGGTTCCAGCAGAAGCAGCTACAGAAAAGTAGGTACATGCACACGCATCTTGGAAAACATGACTTACTTGGCCGCCTTTTGAATGACTTTTAAACTGGACAGAACGTAGAACGCGTACGATTTACTTGTATGCCTACGCACAACTGTGTGACGCCTCAGGGTAATGCGGGTAAAGGAAAAGTGATTTAAAGATGGTCGTACCTAATTAAAGGGACGGTGCACACTATTACGATTCCAATTATGCAAACAACACCCAGAGTGTCCTTTGAGGCGGAGAAGTCTTTAATTATCACGAGATGTCCATTGTCCAATGGTCAGTGGGCAATACATGTCGGCGAATTGTAATGCTCTCTTTTGGGGCATTGCCGACCGGCAGTGACACCGGTCATATTGAAGATAGTTTTAATTTGTGAGTGAAACAATTTTAATTGCATACGAGGAATCTCGGCCTTAGCAGACATTTTCCGAAATCAATTTACTGTACGTATTCGTACAAGCCCATACAAATGACGCCTAGTGATATGCAGAATTAAATATCTACTTCTTGCTTACCGTTGTCGGCCACATCTTATGCTTCCTTTTCTTCAACGAAAGCAGCAACTAATGCATTTATCATCCCGAGAGTAGGCTCTGTTTGTTCTTATAACTATTGCATTCGGACGAGGAGATGGTACGAGCACATTTTGGAAATCATTTCATTTTTTTCCAACACTTTCACGTATGTTGTTGGAAATTATATTTCACTGTTGTGTCTACAAAATAAAGCTGCTTTTTTCGAACACTCATATTTTTATTGAGCTTAGTTTCTATTTGGCCACTATTTGGACGAACCGCAGACGTTCGGATGACCCTTTCAGTCTTTGAAAATCCGTCATATAGAGCTAGCATCATGAAAATGTGGTAAAACTGAAAGTTTGGCAGCCTAGTGACACCAAGCCTTAAGAGTCAAAGACGCTATGACCCAAACAGATCTCAAATGAGACTTCGAACTAAGAGCAAAAGACATCAAAACTGTTAACTATCTGACAGCATCGAGAGGCGAAGATGAATTCGAAACATGTAAGTCGGGTAAGATTGGAGAAAAAGACGATAAAATGGAAGAAATTTTAAAACGAAACATACACATCAATCTGGTGGAACCCGAAATAGTGAAAATTCACCATTAGCTGTTTTGCCGTTATGGGTAAACAATGGCAAGGCGATGTCTTGAGGTTTACGTTGGTCAACATCAACACTGTTGTTGTTCTAACATCAAAGCTTATGCATATAATATTTAGAAGGATTGAACTCTTTGAACGATTCAGATATAGTTTTGGCCGGATGTGTTTGTTCGCCAAACATGTCGATCTAACCGTCCACCTACAGTTTGTTCCTCTATTAGCATCCAGCTAGATTATGTAGATGCATACTCCTTTATCAAAAAGTTTCCGGAATAACCATCGTGTGGCGCTCACATTGTTCCGATTTGAGTTTGCGTAAAAAATGGATTTAATGGTGAGCGAACGTTGGAATTGTTGGAAAAGTGTTTCGGCAACGATTCTCTAAAGAAAACGGTCGTTTACCAGTGGTACGAGCGGTTCAAAAGTGGTCGTGAGTCAAAAGAAGGCAATGCTCACGGTTTTCATGGATTACAACGGTGTAGTGCATCATGAATTTTTGTAAGAGGGCCAGACAGTAAACAAAGAGTGTTATTTGGGCGTTATGAGACGTTTGCGTGAAGCAATTCGCCGAAAGAGACCAGAATTGTGGGCAGAAAACTCGTGGATTTTGCACCGTGATAACGCACAGTGCCATCATTATTCGTAATTTTTTGAAGAAAAATGCAACATATACCATCCAACAGCCACCGAATTCACCTATCTTGGCTCCCTGTGACTTCTTTAGTTGAAAGACCACTACGAGAAATGCGTTTCAGCAGCCGAGAGGAAGTAATGGAGAAATCGCCAACACACACAGAGATAGGTATACTCTGGACTACGTAACTCTTGCAAATGTCAAGCTATGACGCTAAGATTTAGAAGGAATATTAACAACAGATATACCAACTTAACAAAAAAAAACAGAACTCAAATCGGAAGAATGGGAGTGCCACACGGTCGTAATTCCAGGAACTTTTTGATCAAGGTAGTATAACATTTTCACATTATTGAAAGTGACAGTACTAGTTTCTATTTTGAAATTTTTAAACACAACTTTGGGCATTCGCTCACCACAACTGGATCTGGATGTCATCCGAGAGACAAAGTTTTCGACGTAGCGACGTATTCCGAAAAGAAATAATCATGAGGCGTTAAATCACAAGATCATGGAGACCATGAATTCCCCGGATGGAATCATCGGTGAAGTTAAATCTCGGATTAAAGCAAATGACAGTTTATCAGGCATTACTTTACTTAAGGTGGTCTCCAGCCAGGCTCGAGTTTCGCACTATAAGTTGGTTAAGGTTCTACTTCAATTTCCACTTCCACTTGAGTGCACCACATAATTCGAAGATAGCCATTTCAGTAATTGGATCTTAATTTTTCTGGCTAGGTCGATGTCGCTCTACACTCCATACAGTTCGTCGTTGTATCTCCTCCACTTACGTTTATGCACACGGGACTGAAATCACTCGAAAATTTGTTGTCTCACAAAACACCCAAGAGCATCCTTATTCACTTTTGATAATGTCCATGCTTCTGCAGCATAGAGTAGGTCTGAGATTATTTAGTTCTGATAAGGGGTAACTTTTATTGTTCGAGTGAGGGCCTCAAAGTCATATCGGTTACGGGTGACGTTCAGTACGAGGTGTCGGTGTTGGGTGTTCTTGTTGCTTGACAGCATATATTTAGTCTTGCCCTCGTTGACCGCTAAACCCATTTTCCGTTTCAATACACCGGAAAGCGATACTGGCATCAGACTGCTTTCTAACGATAATGTCAATTTTGACAATTTTGAAAGATTGTGCCTCCCGTGTTTGCGCGTGAGTTTTGCACTATTCCTTCAAATATGATCTTGAAGAAATCGCATGACAGCATCGCCTTGTCTAAATGCTTTTTTGACATCAAAAGTTTCAGTGAGGTCTTTACCTACCTTGATGGAGCAGCGTGCATTTTTCATTGTCATTGTGCATTAACGCGTTTGGCAAGAATGCTGAAACTAGACATTGGTGGGTATCTATTTAGACTTCTTAAGTTTGAATATTTGTTCGATTGTTGGACCGGAGTTATAAGAGCCAGTCAGGATTATGACGAATTGTTTAAGATTTTTACACCGTACGACAGATAAGAGCTTTAAGACATTGTTAAGAAGACTGATACCTCTGTAGTTTGTGGTCTTCTTTCTTGAGGATGGAATAAAAAACACTGAGGTTGCATTCATCGGACAAACTTCGTTTGGCCAAATTTTTGAGATGAGCTGGTATATGCTCTTTACCAAGTCATCGAATGCAGCTTCCAAGAACTTGCAAGTCAGGCCGTCTGCTGCAGCAGCTTCGAAATGTTCGTTCTGCCTGACAACAGTATACGGTTCGTCATCGTCGTAATACAGAATACGGATATGACCTTCCAAATCCCAGCAAATACTGCTACTCAACTTTTATGTTCCCTTGTTCATCTTTACAGTCTTCGGTTCGGGGTTTGTTTTAGTGGCATGTTTTTTTATTAAAACTTCCGGATCTCATTTCTTTATTTTATAGCCCGCTCCTTCTTTTTCCTCCTCAGAAGCCGCTGTTCGTCTCTCATTTTCTACTCATACTCGTAAATCTCTTGAGCAGCTCTAGTCTTTCTATGCAGTGCCAATTCGCTGCTGCCAATTTCGGTGCAGAAGAGGAGACATTAACTGCGTAATTTTGGCGTCATCTACCGCACGACTTTAAATGATATCTAGCAATGGAAAAGCGGTCTTAGGGTAATGTACTCCAATTTTGGAAGAATCAATAAATTGTGTATTGAGGACAGATCAGAGTGAAATGTTTTTCACATCGTTTTAGGGAACCTAGACATTTCGCGATATTTTTGGCGACATCGAGTATGTGGTCATTCAAACGTAGGTTGTCATTGAAATTCCACTCTGTTGATAGTTCCCCAATTAGGTATGCTGTTAATATCGGAATTTATTGAGCTCTACGCCACCGTTCCTGTTCTACAGACGAAGAGAAGGACCTTAGTTCGGGAACGAATATAAAAAGCACAGATGGCTGTCGTCAGCAAAGAAATATTTGTTTGTTGGATTAGGAGTTTTAGACAACAGATGTTTGATAAAAATTAAACAGAACACACTGAGGCAATGAAGACAACTCGAATAGAACTTTCCGAATAGTAATTTATAATCCAAGGTTGAAGAGAGTCGTCGATCGTAAATGCACACATTTTCGGAGAAAGTGCCCGATGCCAAACTCTGTCAAAGGCTTTAGAAATTTCAAGTGGAACTATGTATCTTTCTTTTGCCTGATTGATGTACGCTTTGTTTCAATTCTTCCATACTGCTGATCATTAGGGAATTAACGCATTAATCTACAATATATAAATACTCGTAGAATCTGTCTTCATAGATAAAAATTCAACTTTTTGATAATAAGCGCATCACTTGGTAACAGTTGGACTCCGATTTGGATAACTTTTTTTAAAATGTTTGTCCGGAATCGAGGATTGGAGAAGTTGCAAGAAAAATTAAGAAATTAGGGAAATTAGTAGAAATACTGAAAGTCCCTTTTCCATGGGATTTTTTATGATCCTCCGACCATAACTCACGATTCCAAGGATGGATTTGAAAAACTCTTCTTATATTCTCGGCAAAAAGAAAATTCTGAAAGAAAGCATTTCAGCAAAAATATATACAAAATCATTCGATCTGTCCAACAAATCACCAACAAATCTATTGAAATTTGGCAACGACAACGCCTATCGGTTCACCTAGTCCCTTCTCTACATCTATAAAAGAGAACGAATTTTTCTGTTTGTCCGCCAGTAGGGATCAACAATTTTAGTATTCTTTTTTTAACTGAAAAAACACATTTTTTATCCAAAATGAGGCCCTGGAGTTAAAAAAAAACTGATGCTCCTGAGAGAGTCTATGTAGTTCATCCCAACAACAGTAAATGTTTTCACTTGAGAATGCTACTTCACATGGTAAAGGGCCCATCATACAAGGAGTAACTAATAATGCCTATAAAGCAGCATGCAAAGCGATGGGTCTCTTGGAAGATTACTCTCAATGCGACAACACATTAACGAAAGCTACTAATTGAAGTCATTCTGGTATTTTTTTGCCAATATTATAACCTCTTGTCAAGTGACCGATATTATATCTCTCTGGAACAAGTATAGGCAAAATATGACCGAAGATATTCTGAATCGACGACGGCGAGAGTTAATGTCAGTTGATGAAGCGTTGTTAGAATTTTATTAGGTAGTAAAAGAACTTTAGGTAAATCCATTTCGTATTTTGGACTGCTGATGCCTACAAATATACGCAAGAGAAATTTCCTACGATCAATTTAAACTGTTTAAACAAATTGTAGCTCAAGATGAAAATCGCATGAACATAGATAAAAAAAAAGTATACGATGCGTTATTAACATCAATTGACAGAATCGAAGAAAAGTTATATTTTCTTGATACTCCTGGAGGTATAGGAAAAACATTTTTTATCAACTTGCTCCTTGGATAAGTAAGATCTACTGGCAAAATTGCATTAGCTTATCTGTAGTATCAGCCGGAATTGCAGTTACACTTTTGGAAGTAGGGCGAACCGCTCATGCAACATTCAAACTTCCACTAACAATTGCTACTGAGGACACTAGCACTGTTTGTAGCATTTCAAAACAAAGTCATACTGGAAAATTAATACGTGACTGCTTATTAATAGTTTGAGACAAAGCCACCATGTCGAAATAGTTTTCAATTTGCGCAGTACGGATTCACCCATGGGTAGATGTCCGATATTTTTCACTGGTGTCTTTTGGCAAATCTTTCCAGTGGTAACAAGAGGGACACGTGCTGATGAAATCAATGCTTCATTGAAACGATCTTTTCCTTGTCCGTGTATGAATAGATTAGAACTTTAAACAAGTATGAGAGATGTCATTGTCAGCAAAGGAAAGCCGGGATTTTTCAGAATTGTTGTTCAAAAGAAGAAATGGACAGATGTCACAAAATAATGGGAGAGTTAATCTAGATAATCAAAACCTTTGCATTTTTATCCAGAAATGAATAATATAAGTTCTAAGACTATAACTTGGTTCAAGGAGAGAGTTATTTTGTTACCTACTAACAATCAAGTTGGTGAAGTGAAGGACTTGATTATCTCTAAAATGAATACACAGGCGCAAACCTACTACAGGAAGAGGCTATACATTTATCAACAGAATTTCTCAATTGCTTGCAGCTTTCTGGATGGCCCCCAAGTAAATTGGTGTTAAAATTGTTTAATTGCGAAACTTAATCCACCCAAATTGTGTAATGGTACACGTTTCTAGGTTAAACGCTCAAAAAAATTTACTATAGAGTGCAAAATTCTGACCGGATGTGGAACTGAAGAAACCGTGCTTATTCCCTGGATTCCATTGATACCAATGGATCTTCCATTCCAATTCAAAAGATTGCAGTGTCCAAAAACAATTGTCATTTTCAATTACAATTAAGAAATCACAAGGTCAGACATTCAACATTGCGGGCTTAGAACTAAGCATTGAGTGCTTTTCCCATGAACAGCTATACGTAGTTCTTTCGCGCGTCACTTCCAAACAAAAGTTGTTCGTGTTGTGTAACCAAAATTCAGCTACAAACATTGTTTATAAAGAAATTTAATAATCAAAGGCGGTACTTTTCATTCTTCACGTCTTTTGTTTTCTAAATTACACCCGTGCGAAGCCGGGGCAGGTCGTTAGTAAATAATAAAAAGAACTATGTACTTGTTTTTTTTTTTGTTTAAAAACTGCCCTGTATTTCATTAAAGACACATCTTTATACAATTTAATTAATAGTTTCTTTTTGTTTTCCTTTTAAACGTAAGCGAGTTACTTTTTAACTCTTAATATTTTGTTGTTTTTGTTTTAACTTATATTTAACATTATTACACATGTGTTATTGGATTTATACAATATAATAAAGAATTAGTAAATTATACTCTTGATTATTTAACGATTTGACTAGTTTCCTTTTATTTATTTTCTTTGTATTAGTAAATGTTTTCTTTTCATTTCTCTTTAAAATTGTGTGATATATCTTTTTACGGATTAACAATAAACAAGTAAAGTTTTTCTGGTTCTACTTGTTTTTTTTCTTTTGAATGTGAATTACAAATTTGTATCTTACAATTCAATAAAGTATATTTAGTGCTACCATCTATTGTTTTTTTTTATTTATTACTTTTATTTTTATTTATAAATATAATTCCATCTTTTACTTAACTGTTAATTTTTGTTTTGTTAGTTAGATATACAAATATGTATATTTATTTTGTAAACTATATGTAGGTAAATGTAAACAATAATTTCTTCATCGGCATACAAGTAAAATTTGTTTGTTTTTTTATTTTTATTTGTGATATTTAAAGTTTGAGTATTTGGGTTTTCAATTTTAAGGTTACGTAACTTATATAATATTTATACATAAATTTAAGAAAAAATAAAACACTTAAAGAACTCAATTTTCTTATATACATTAAATTCTAGAGAACAAGCCTAAGAAGTCGAATTGTTGTTTTTACTCGGGAGACAAAATAGCTTAAAACTTAACAAAAAACCTAAACCGAACATTTTGTAGGTTATCCAACTGTCAAAAATGACAGCTACAATATTGGTCCTCTTTTCTTTTTTGTTGGATTTTTAAGAGTTTAATTTGTTTTTGTGTTTAAATTTTGTTTAATATATCGTAAGGGGACAAAAGTCCCAAAAAGTAAATGCCAGTTTGAGACTTAAGTTTGTCATTTATACGCACGACAAGTCGTATTATGTATGCTCTTTGAGTGATGTTTTGTTTACAGTTAGAATTTGTTGATTACACTACGATCACACTTTTGTTTCGGGACCGTCGGCTATATTCCGAAAGGCTAGTCTAATCTTTGATAAATAATGTGAACAAATGTGGCCGTAGCTTTTGTTGTACCACTCTGGTGTTTTGCCCCTAAAATTGAAGAAATCAGTTTGTGATTAAATTTAAAAAAAAAAACTGTAATTAAATGGTAACTTACTTAATGTCGACTCTAGCCAAATGCATAACTCTGGATCGACCACTTCCACATGGTTCGATGAGGTATCTTGAGGCTAGGACAACTCCACGAATGCTTCCAAATATGGGCTTTGCCTTCGGATGATCGATTGATGTTTCCACAATTACGCAAGCTCCACGTGGCAGATCGGTTTGCCATGATCTAGAATAATAGTTATAAAGAAGTTATAGTGCTGTGCCGCTTGTAGAAGCCAAATATATAATGTAAAGCCAAAATCCTGGCAAAGCAGAATGGTTTATTCTGGTAAACTGGTATTAGAGATATTGCTTTGATATCTACTTAACTTAAAGGCGGATACTATCACTGTAAATGGTATCCCTCAGGAAGGAATACTGCCTTCTCTTTTGTGCTTGATACTAGTGATTGATCATTTGATTATGAGGTTGCCATCAGGGATCTCATGCAAGATGCCCTGAAAACTACCTGGAACTGATGTTTAAAAGCGGGGCTATCAATTAATCCTAGAAAAATAACATCAATTCCATTCGCAAGGAAAAAAGACATAAACTTCCCTGACTTGTTTATAGATAGGCGGTTAACCACTTAGGTGCAAGCTTTGAAAAAAAAAACATCAGTTTTCATACAACAAACAAGGCTATAAAATATTAGTACCCCTGGACACGAAGCAGCTAACAGTTCTTACCCAAAAATTCTGGTTGAGGAATGAAATGTGACGGTGGGTAGTATGGTGGGGCAAGACTAAACAAACTTAAAAAATAATGAATATGCGGAGGATCGAATGACATGCATTACTGGAACGACCCCGACTTCGGGCATGAATGGTCTTTAAAACATTGTTTTTCTTCAAAGAGCAATGCCATACAAGCACTTAGGCTACCTCCATGTTTTCAGCATCTGAACATCATTTCCACTACCCTGAGGAGCTCAAAATTGACGACAATTCGATCTGCTGCTCAACTTATTAGATGAGGTATATTTCCATCTCGGCGGCTGTGTAACCTAGCAAAAGTGCCGTATTTGGGCCACGAAAAATCCACACGTAGTCATAGAGAAGTAATGCACCTTGAACGTGTGGCCAATTTTGCTTTCAAGATGACAATGGAAACGACCGCAGGCAATGGCCAGAATTTGGGCGGGCTATGGTTTTTACAAGATGGTTTCAAATTTTACAAAATAGCATAAATATGCACAGGCTACACAATTTCCCTTTTTAGATTTTACAATACCGTTCGTCACTTAAACCATTCAACCTAGATGATGATCGACAACACAACAGACTTGAAAACTCATCTATAAAATATGGTTAGATGAAAGTACTTTCCTATCCTCAAGAAAGCAGATCTCTAGACTGCCTCCTTAACATCGCGTGTAAGATTTTATACAACGTACTAGCGAACGCTTAAAACTCAATTTAGTAGGCAGATCTTAAAAAGAACTTAGATACTTTGAATCGATCCCATCACCCGTTTAAATAAATAAATAATAACAGAATAAATAAGTTGTCAACGAAAAAGGACACTCATCAACGGCTCCGACAGCACGCCGCAATGACAAACTATTCCCTTAAAGTGGTAAAATAATGGATCTGCATATACCCGTAGTAATTATAGTAACGATACAACTACCAACCACTGTTACTTTGGGCTGGTTAGCCAGGCCAGAATCCATCGAGTCCGATGGCTAAGACATATCGAAAGAATGAACTCTACCAATTTAGCTCAACCACTTCAGTCACTGCCGCAGAAGAGCAGTGAACAGCAGAACTTAAATGCTGGGCAAGGAGCTGATGAGGCAGACTATCTTTGTCATCTTTTATTGGAAGTAAATTCATCGCAGGATGTACATATATATCTGGCAAATCTATAATTGACGTGTACATTTTACAAAACGACTCAGAATGGCTTATTATCCAAATTTGTTCATAAGTTTCGTAACATGGGTCAAAGCCCGTAGCTCAGCACTATGCATTTACATTTACCTAAACGTGATGGATGCAAAGCTCTTGTCCCTTATGACATTAACCGAATCTAACCTAACCTAAAGCGGTCAAAAAGTACTTTAGCTTTTCAGCACTATGAAGAAGCTAATGAAACTTTACAGAAGTTCGAGTTTATTTTTGCTGACTTTTACAATACTTCAGAAATGACACCAACTTTCCGGTACCACATTTGCGAGGAAAACTATTGATCACTTCGGAAATTAAGCATTGCCTGTAAGGTGCTCGTAGTGGTTTTCAGATAGCAATTATTTATAATTTTTATTTTCGACTTGGGTCAATTCTCTAGGCAACAACACGGCTCAGATGCCAACTCACACAAGCTAACTAACAAAGATGAGCAATATTTGTTGCCTTTTGGCGGGGAATGGCAAACTCCCGAAAGTAAAATCGCCTACGAGAAAGCTTCTAAGGAGGGCTGTTCGGACTCGGCGATAAACCGTAGGTCCCGCTCAGATGAGACAAAAATGATAGCATGAGGAACACAAATGAGTGTCAAGAAGCTAGGCCATGGCCCATATCGGGTTGCCAGCGCCACAGTGTTTGTTTTTTTAGTTGCATGTCAGAGATCTGCAAAGATATTCGCTCCTTGGTAGAGCCAAACAAAACAAAGGAGAAATACCTCGTGGTAAGATATTAACTAGTGTCCAATGTGAATTATTTTACTCTTGATTATCCTGCTAAATGAAACAAGAACGACTCTCATATTTACACATAAAAAGTGGAATTCAAAGAAGGTGGAACAACTGTGACAACTATTACGAAGAACGGAAACAGCAAAAATTGAGGTTAGTATTTTCCACAAGAGGCCTGTTTATTCAACAAATTCTGACCTTCCAATTAGGTTAGTGGAACGACGTCATCTTCCTCCAAAAGTTTAAGAATGAACACTCGTAACATTGCTCCAGTGCAAAATGTTACCATAGCTAGCACCCAGTTTTAGCACATCAATATATGGATAGGGTGAACTCTAAAATACCTACCTGTTAACCAGATAGACCATAGTACGAACAGATATCCGGATCATTTGATATCTTATCGCTATCTCTTATGCGTGTGCATATCTCAGAGTCACAAAAACTAAGTATAAAAGGTTAGACTCTTAAAATGAAAATTTCGCTTTGGCAAGAACTGACGAAGAAACGATTTTCAGATGAACCCTTCTTATCTGAAGGTCGTTCTCATCTTTCAGTTAGAAAAAGGAGATGATACAGAAGAATTAAGAAAGAACAGGCTGCCAAGGACCCTACCAACAAGGGGGGTACTCGAATAACGGCCTATCCACTAAAGTATTTTAAACAGCAGATGAGCACCAAGACCTCTGCTATATAAGATCGGACTGAAGTACGGGAATCCGCTTTTCTGGTCTAAGAAAAAAAAACCCGTAAACTGCAGCACTTGCTCTTGCCAATTGCTGACTATGTTAACTAAGAAGCCAACTCAGCAAGTTTTATTAAGTGTGATAAACAATACTCTGCAATAGACGTATATCATTTCAGTCTTTATCTGCTTACGGAAGTTATCTTGACTGGTCTGACAATAAACTATATTCCACTCTGTACTGAGACTGACGCAAAATGAGCAATAAAATTCAATAATGGGCTATATCGCGAAATAAACCTTGCCAAAAACATATCTACGTATTTATCAGGTGTTAAGCGTATGCACACCGAACTTCCTTTTGTATGGTCTTTGGCTCCAATCCCAATGAGGAGAGAAAGAATGTAAAAAGGGAGAAGCGTAGCGGGTGAATTTAGACTGAACTGCATTCAACATGACGTGTAAATCTAGTAAGATCGAGCCGGGTTGAGGACGCAGAATGTTTCATCAAACAATGTCAAGGGCGGATGCGGAAAATGTCATCACATATCATGCGCTTGCATGTGCCGAATGGATTGGAATAGAACATTATTCGAATAGTTCGAATTTGCAGGCTCGTTCCCAACAAGCATATATTCTGCTAACGTCCGATTCGTCAATGGTTCACATGATATACAGAGGCAATAAAAGGACGTTCTACCTAAGCAAAGTTTCTGAATAGATTCGATTCGCCTTTTGGACAATTGTGGCTGTCTGCTGCTTTGACATCGCATAGATGGTGTTCCCTCGGTCTTTTTGTGTGCACATAGCTCATGTGAATCACCCTATCGCATTTGTGTGAGCAAAGACTAATTTAGAATCGAGATTGGGATAGACATCTAGTTATTTTCATGTGAAGACCCTGGATACTCGAAAAAATGATATTACTCGGCGCCGAAAACGGCATTTAATCCGCGCATTCTCATCAAAACTGCCAAACAAGTAGTTTAAAATTCGAAGATTTGCCTGAGTTGATCACCATTCATATCTATGAATCTCGAAAATTGATAAATAATTTACAATAGATGGTCTGCTCTGTCAAGTTTTTAAAGTGAGACCCTCCCGAAGTCCATATAATCAAAGCAGATTTAGAGAGAGACAAAAAAATTTTACCTAAGCACACAAAAATCTGTACACATTTGTCCGTCGAAGGCATATTGGAATATTTCAGTTCTCTCGTCCAGTTTCTTGATAGTTTGACTTTGCAGAAGATTTATGTCCCACGAGGCACGTTGTTTCAATATGTAGTCCAAAACATCTTTAGGAGGACCTTCAACCTCTGTCGCACAACGCCACAGGCGCAGGGGATGGCCGTCTCCGACTTTTTTATAGGAAATGTCGACATTAGCATCCAGAGATGTTATACTCATCCAACCTCTTGATCTACAAATAAATGATAGCAATGAAACCAGATCTCTAATAGTTAAATCACCTACAAAACTCACTTCTCTCTTCCTTCCTTAATTGTTGCACTTGTACACTCGTACAGGTATCCACGCCAATTATGAAATTGCATTCCTTCACCCAAAGCCTCCAGCGGTACAGGTTTGGACTCCTCCATGTAGCCGAAATTGCATTTGGATATTCTCTCACGCGACGCTGTGAAAATCTGTCTGTAATGCTCAATCATGAACGACAGGCATTCATGGGAAGCTTTCGCTTCGGAGAGCTCTTTGGCATCTGGAACACCTGTGGTTTTACGACGTCTTGGTGACGCCGTCACTGATGAAGATCCGGTTGATATACTGCTATGAAACAAAGATGGCGCTAGGCAAACAGCTAAATTATTGGCTGTCATTTGGTTGAACTGGGAGTTGTCAGCGACAAGTGTGAGGAATTCCAAGAGAGCATAGAGAATTTCACGATTCTCATCGGGCAGGAGGAGAACAGCACATTGGACTGCATCAAGGCGAACGTCTGGAGGGAGATCTACAAAGAATAAAGAAATTTTTAATTTAAGTAATCTTTTCGATGGAAATAAAGAATCTTACGTTGAAAGATCGCTGCAAACGTCTCAGACATCTTGGTGGTCAACAGTGACTCTGGCAGATCACGGAAATACTGTTTAAGCATATCGGCGACATCATACGCTTGCTGTGTATCGAACACATCCATACACTCTGCTGAAGAGTCAGCTATTTCAATTCGTTCCTTGAGTTTGAATATTCTTGACTTGACACCAGATTTGCGGAACAAACCGATCTGATCTAGAGCGTTTAGTTGTAGCCATCGGAACGCAGCTCTGACTGCTACTGGTAGTGTCTGTCCCGTGCGCTGTAAGATAAGCAGGAGCGGTACACCAAACACCTTCTTGTCCTTGTAATCAGGCATTTTTATCTTCTTAATAAACTTTGGCAGTTCCCAGTTCCATCCGGAGCGATGAGTTGGGCAGTATCGTTCCATGTAACCGGTTAAAATGACTAAGGCCAATTTACGGATGATTTGCAGCTGACCGCAGGACATCGCAGCGAATGGTGTACCTTCGGTCTTCTCGGGCTCTACTTTTCGTGAGAAACACTTTTTAAAAATCATATGAGGACGTTCCTCTTCTTGGAAGCTATGCCATCTGACAACTGGGCTTTTTCTAACAGTAAAACGGAATAAGTGCTTGGTCTCATGGGGGTTTGAGTAGTACACATGATTTCTTACCTGATTTTGACATTCTCTGTGTCACTTTCAGAGTTTTTGTGATCCTTGCGAACTGTGGAACGAGTACGAAAACTGGCCGAACGGAAACCTTCACGTTTTTTCGGATCCTTACCGAGGTTTAATGATCCTCCACGTGTGAGCTTCTTAACCTTCATCTAAGAATAATTTAAATATACAAATTTAGAACTAGATAAACACAAGTATGCTCCAGTGTTCACTCACCTCTGTGGTATTAGAATTGGTGTCCTTGAAGACAAACTTCCTGCCTTGATGGCATTCAGAATCGGAATGTGCGCCAATATCATCGACTTTTCCAGTTCTTTGTAGAAATCTTCTCGATTTTGAAGGTGCTTTACGTAACGACAACGTTAACTTCCCTCCAGTCGATGATGATTCCTGGCTGTCACTGTAATATGAGGAAGAGTCATCTGATTTGCCCTCCTTCAAATGTGGCATCGGTGGAGCGGCAAAAAAGTGTAACGGACTAGTGCGCATCGATCGCGGGGTTGTTGGTGTTCTCTTAGGGCTACTTATCCGATTCGGACTAAGGAAATTCTCACTTTGGGATGGAACCTTGAGTTCATTTTGAGCAATGTGATGGAATAGCGGACTCTTGGGATACATATGCATTGGACTAACGGCAGATGGTGAGGGCGGCGTTGAGTAAACAGCATCAGGTTTACGAATATTTCTCTGACCAAGTTGTGATAAGTCTAATGCCTGTGGTCCACTTATGACGATACCTTCACGATTTTGACGTTTCCTCCGACGTGATTTAATAGATTCAACACGACGTAATAGAGCTTTAGCGCCATCTTTAAGACGTTCACTACCAGTTCGCCTTAGACGGACAGCCGCTGGATCGGAATCATTATTAGCCGTTGAATCGGTATGTTCATGTGGCAATGAGAGATTAAGAGCAGCACCCGATATGTCATAGGTATCATCGTCCTCAAAACGATCTGGACTGGACTCTTTGGATGAACTCTCGGTTTTGTCTTGATTTAGTTTGGTTGGTAGTTCTAAGCCCATTTCGCCGATACGTGACCAACGACGGATATGTGGCTGGAATGTCCAATTTTCACTAAGAGCGCAATTTTCATCGTCAGAATCTTCTTTCTGTTAAAGTGGAAAAATTAAAAAGGTTAGTTCGGATGGACTTTTTGGAAGGAGAAAAGCATCGGAAAATGACTTGCTTTGACAGTTGATGGTGACTTAAGGAATGCGTTGACAGACATTTCTAACAGTTTTTTGTTACGAGATTTCTTGAAATACGAATCATATATACTTCGAGAACGTGCGTCAAGACGCAGTTTCATAAATTGTGACACGGAAAAACTGTGTCAATGCTGTCAACTGTCAAATTATATCCAAAGTTTAGTTAATTGATACTTTAAATATCTTTGAGTATTTTGTTGGATGCATTCTCAAGCTCACTTCAAACGCTAAGGCAACAATTAAACTTACCTGGGGAGTATGTGTCTTATGACTACTGTCCAATCGCATATTGGCACATCGATTTAATATGCACAGACGCCGATAGAGGGACTGTAATGGATCGTTCTCCAGATTTGTATGATCTTTGGCTACATTCGTTAAATCAATTGGAAATTGATGATCTGAAAGTAAGAAAAGAAGAAGAAAATTAACAGTTAGTGAAGTGACGTATGTAAACTCAGTGATAGTTAAGTGTTTACGATGACGTTTGACAATCACTTGAAAATGTAAAAGTATTACGACCACCTAATGACAGATAAACACTTGAATTGATTTAAAATTTCAAAACTTGTCGGTAAGGTTTTTTAAATAAACATGTGTGGGGGGTCATTAATGCTTGCTCAGAATCAAACGGAAGTTATGTTTACACACATTACACTCATTTAACGATCAATTTAACGCTGTGTGTCGGAGACGAGAGGTTTTGTTTTAGGTCTGTTTGTTAATTACTGAGTGTCAGATATATATATATATTGGGATGGTTTGGCAGTTATGTTTACGGTTGATTCTGCGAGATAGAAGGTTTTGGTTTTGCATTAAATTTAAATAATTGAGTGGAAGGCAGAGGGCATTTAGTTAAGTGACAGTAAGAAATCAATCGCGCGATTAAAAGAGTGCTAGGGTCTTACATTTGGGACCGAAGAGGACTGAACAACTAAAACCTGATAAGATCATTCTATTGGGAAGTAAATTCACTAAAGATGGTAGAGAATATCACGAAACAGGTGCCAGGGTAGTTTGTATAAGAGCTACACTTATGTATAAATATAAGATTTACATATTTTAGGACCACCGTGTTTTGATCTAGGAAGACCAATACTCTTATGCTTGGTCTAACTTACCAGATAACTTCAGAAATAGCGAAGTTGACCTTAGAGTACAAAAACGACACAGAGTTGGAACCTTCTATGAGAACCCTTAAGATGAGAGAGGTTTAAAGGATGTTATTTTTCCTGCAGCATTCATGGACGAAAAATGCCCTAAATTAAAACAGTTACTTAAGAAATAGGACAAGTCATAAGTTCAATGAAACTAAGAGTTTCTGCAAAAGGACTCTACGTACTATTACAATGCAAATGTACAGTAGCGTTTAAACGCAGGATATAGACGGTCAATTGATGTCACCAAAATATGAGATGATGCGGACGTCGGAGATTTTGTGTAATGATGCCTCCACGTCGGCCGCTGTTTAGCATTTGACAATATTGTATTGGAACAACATGTCATTCAGATCAAAACTATCGACCTCGTATTAGCATTTTTGGATCACAATGCTTTATCACAATGAACCTATTGCTTTTTCCATTGGAAAGGACGAATTTGATATGCTATGTTTCACTAGATCGACGTATTAGGATTCCTAGTTTTTATAAAGACTACTGAGAAGCACGTACCAAGAATAGAAAAGTCAAATAGGAAGCGTACAAGGTGCTGTGGCATTGGAGATGGGAGTAGCATCAGCTTCTCTAAAATATATAGAAATATGTAGAAAAGGGTTTTTAGGACTATATACGCATGCTAGTGTAGAAATGATTACGGAAGGTAACAAGACCATTCAATGAGATAAGGACGAATAAATAAAAATGGCAATTAAGTACTCTAGAACCACATACGGATCAAATTTCTTCTAGAATTACAACTGTAGGTTATTAACGATGAGCAACCCGTCGGTTACTGCAGCAGAAGTCCGGGTTCAAATCAAGGCAGCCCTCTAAAATAGTACTGTACAGTGCATTCTGACATCACCACATTTTCAGGAGGTATAATATTGTGAGTGAATAGACAAGATATATACTAGACTAACGCGACATTTGTTTAAGTTTTCTTTACAACTTTCACAGACTGTTCCACGATCCAAAGGAAAGGTTACATTTCTTTATATGTACGTTGTTACGTTGTTGTTAAAACTTGAAGGGGATAGTGTATGAAATCCAACAATTTTCGTGGGAAGTGAATCATTGTTAACGGATGACCCTAAAAAAATGTTTCTTCTTAGAAAGCATGCCAAGAGACTATGAACTCAAAAAGGTACATAATACGCAATGAACTGTATGCTTTAGAAAATAGCATGGATATCCTTTTAAACTATAAATGTGAAGGTACACATACATTAAAACTCGGGTAACTGCCTCCGTAAAAATGTCGGATTTTTTGTACGCTTAAACGGGTGAGGCAGATAACCGATCCCGCTTTAGAACCCCAAACAGGCAGATATCTGAATTCGGATATTTAACTCGAGCGGATTACTAAACGGGTTTCTTATATACTATTTGAATAGATTTTAAAAATGCCGCAAGTACATATGGCGATTTATGAAGTTCGAAAAAAAAATAACTCTGTGGTGCTGGCTGCCCGGTACGGGCCATGACCTAGCTTCTTGACACTCTTTTGTGTTGCTCATGTTGTCTGATGTGACAACACATCTGAGCGGGGCCTACGGTTTATCGCCAAATCCGAACGGCCGTCTTTAGAAGCTTTTTCATAGGCAATTTCACTTTCGGGAGTTTGCCATTGCCCGCCGAAAGGGTGATGACGATTCAAAAAAAATTGTTGGTGATGCTGGGGATCGAACCACGGACCCTCTGTGTGATACATCCCACCATCGCCATTAAGGCATTCAAATTTTTAAATTTTGAATAAGGTACTTACATGAGTTATCCGAGCAAAGAATAGAAATAAAGTAAACCCAGTGAAGCACTTAAGCGGAAAGTACTTATCGGTGTAAATTTTTTCACAAATGCCTGCAAAATATATGAATCTAATATTTTTGGGCACTTACGCGGGTTGGGTTCTTAAGCGAAAAGCACTTAACTGGGTTTTACTGTACATCCAAAAATCTATTAAGAACTTTGGGAAAAATTTCTTTGAACGCTTGGAGAAATCAGCCTGTGTTAACCCAACCTGTGTCTGCTAGACTGCTACAGAAATATTAGAGAGCTCTCATAAACCTTAAAGAAAAAACAAAATACTCGTACGTAGTTCAAATACGTAGCACATAGGGGTACTTGCTTCGAAAAAACGCTTAAATACGAGTATCAATGTTTCAAAGTGTGGAGTTGAGAAGCAATTTTTTTTTATTAGCTTTTATCAAATACCCATTGAACAATGTACTGTTGTTCACTTTTTATTTTTATGTACACTCTTCGGCACAGCATCAGTTAAAAGTCATCGATCGTAAGCTTGCATTGTTAATCTGTTACTTTGTGTGAAATATCCCACTAATTATGTTTTATGTTTTTTTTTTATATTGCTTACAAAGTTTTTTGTTATGAAGGAATCAGCTGCAGGTGTGTACTTTAGTATGAAGCTGTTTTTATGATTATTGGGGCTTTAATTTATTACATATTGGATTTATTTGAGATGTATAAAAATGGATATTTTTTTTTTGGGAATATTTTGTTATATAATTCGGTGTTATTCGGTAACTTTTTCGGCATTAGCTTTAGAGGAAGATGTCAAAAGGCAGTAGCTAATAAAAAGAAAAAATATTGCTGCCCATAACTGCCCCTGTAGATTTGATCGTCCCTGATGTGTGGCTAGTTTAGTGAAGATTCAAAAACTGTTTGTCATAAAATAAGTTCTTTTACTTGGAGGATCATCTGGCTGGAGTATTTTAACAAGAAGGCAGTTGTATAATGTTATGGATAAGTATTAAGAAAATGATTTTGAAGCTAAGCTGAATCACCTTCAGAGCTATTTTGTCAATAAAGCGTCTTGCACGGAGGAAGCACTTAAAGATTTTAAGCTTAAAATTTGACTTTAAGGTGTAACACTAAGCTGAACTTTATTTTTTGGTAGTTTCAACTTAAGATCTTTTCAATTGTATTAAGGACAAATGTTACATTTGTAAGAAAATTAGGTTTGACTTCAGAGAGTTCTCGAACAGGTATCAACTTTGACTGTGGCCGGCTGTCGAAACCTTTAACAGAACTTAACGTATAAAGCACGAAAAGAAAAACGCAGAGTTTACGTGAAAGTGAACTTACGTTTGCTACTCAAATGAAGTTTTGTAAACCCGCAAAATAGCAAGCTTCAAAGTCCTGGGACTAAAAGAAATCATAGACTTTCCTAGAAAGAAAAACAGGAAAAACAAACTTTGTCCGATAATTTCCAACATAAAAATCTATCAACTCTTAAAGCTCTTTCTAATTCCATTGAATCAAATCTATTATGAAAAAGTATGAACTAGTGAGAACTAGTGGCAAAAAAATAATGGTATCCCTGAGTCATATCCTGAAACAGAAACTTTGTGATGGTTCGCAACATTCTCAATTTCAACAAGATTTTGAAAAATGGCGTTGATTAAGATGCAAGCATCTTCCAATGGTCATTTGTGCCTTTACATTTGTTTCGCAGTTCAACTAACAAAATTAATCGACAAAATCCAAGTCGAATTAAAATATTTTTTTTAAAAGAAACTCTTGATATTGATATGTAATATAGCCTATATTAAATCCAACATTGAGTAAAACTTTTATAGAAGGCGATAGAACATTTGAAGTAAAACACACTTTAGTTTTTACAATGGACGATGGCAAAGTTTGCAACACAACACCTTAGGTGTTCCATAAAAGATTTTAACAATCTTTCTAGAACAAAAGAAGTCGATAAAGATGCGATAAAAATTGGATTATCATTTTTGCGTCCAAGCATACAGATCTTTGAAAGCATTCATCATCTTGCTTCCAAGATTCCGCTAAGGAAGTGGCAGCTAAGAACGCTTTCAGAAACAAAATATTCTAACAGCAAGATATACTGAGCTCCAAGAAAAGTTTAATACAAAACTAGGGCTCATTGTTGATGTACCCATGCTTGGTTTCGGGAACACTAATGACGGCAATACAATCCAGAAATAGTTTCTGAAATAATTGGTGTTGATGTGTAACTTAATTTAAGATTGAAAGTCATATTAGAAGTACTTTCTAGTGGATTTTAAATTAAGTAGATGCCCCAAGCACTTGCTAACGATACGACTAAGTTCAATGTTGAGATATATCCGTGGCATCTTTGGCATGGATCAGAAGTTATTCGACATGCGGCTGTTCAAAGAAGTAGCAGAAGCACGGAACAAGCATTTCAGATTTGACCAGTTAAATTACACAAGAAAGTTTTTGAGGAAATAATTCTGTATATACTATCTGTAGGTTACTGTTAAGCTCGGATCCTCTAATATCAAGTTTAAGGCCGTTGTCTGTTAAAAAAAAAGTTTATATACTCCATTCTAGTTATTTTGCACAATAATATAATGAGGTCTTAATATATCAAAAATACTCGAAGCCCAAAATTTCATACCATTGACCTACATTTAAAGCCTTCCACCGCCACCTTTTCCTGTATCATGGATGCCTCCGTGGCTTACTAGATTCCTTACATACCCCAAGGGAGGATGAAATATTTCTACATCGTTTTAGAAAACTTAGATATTTTTCAACATTTTTGACAACATCGAATACACATTTGTGGTCAATTCCCACGTACCTAAGTTGAAATAATGGGTTTTCCAATAAGGACTTGACAACTTTTTTTTAAAACAAAACGCAACCATTTGAGGTATTTCAAAAACTTTTTTATCGGCTTGAAGTATAATCAAAACATTTATGAACGGAACTCGACTTCGTACATATGGCCACCGCGGGCACGTTTGCAGCGGTCGATTCGTTAGACCCAATTTCAACGACTCCGCCACACATTTCGGCCGAAACGGCCGCTATTTCACATTCAATGTTGGCTCTGAGCTCTTCCAACGTCACCGGCTTGTTGGCATAAACCAATGACTTAACGTAGCCCCACAGAAAATAGTCAAGCGGCGTTAAATCGCACGAACGAGGCGGCCAATCGACTAGCCCATCTTTTAAAATACACGCTCAACAACTCTTCAATAAATCGATTGTAACGTGTGCTGTGTGGCTTGTGGCACCATCCTGTTGAAACCACATGTCGTCCAAGTCCATATCTTCCAATTCGGGCCAAAAATAATCGGTGATCATGGCGCGATAACGCTGAACATTCACAGTAATGTGACGATCGTTATCGTCGAAAAATATGGCCTAATAACGCCGCCGGCATGCAAACCGCACCAAACAGTTATTTTTTTATTCTTTGTGGATGAAGTGGTGATTCATGGATTCATGATTTTCACCCGACTAATAACGCATATTTTGCTTATTGACGAACCCATTGAACCAAAAATGAGCTTCGTCACTGAAGATGATTTTGCGATGAAATTCACCATCTTGGCGCATCTTCTCCAGAACCCAATCGGAGAACGTACGTCGCTTTTATAATTTGCAGACGTTGCTCGTTCGTGTACTTTACCATGATGAAAATGTTGAGTTTACTGAATAAATTGACAGTGACAGTTTGATGATTAGTGAAAGAGTGCGTTCACAAATTAAATTCAAAGTTGTCAAGTCCCTATTGGAAAACCCGATACATACCGAGAATGAAAAGTTTTTTGGTTTCGAAGAGTAAGTGCCATTCTATAGAAGAAAGAGAGTAAAATTTGCCTTACTAGGGACGGGTTGGGCAAATACTGCTTTTCATCTGATCGGAAAGAGTCCTGAAGAGCAAGGTCAGTAGTTCTGCCACCGTGAGGAACACCTGTTCAGAAGAAGGCAATATACGAGGATTATCTGAAAAGTATCCGACCGCAACGTAAAGATAGCGGCACTCATCAATAAAAGCTAGTGAATGCTAGTTGTGCATCTTTTGATAGTTCCTTACCGAAGTTTCAGTCACTTTGGACATGCAGTTTTTAGTTGACAGTCGTTTGAGTGAGTCGATGTGAATGTTTTTTGTGAAAATGGAAAAAATTGAGTATCGAGCTGTTATTAGATTCTTGTTTTTGAAAGGCAATACGCCTTGCAAAAACTGTTTTTTCTGATTGCTGGGAAAGTGATGGCGACTGTTTTTTGGGATAGTAAAGGTGTTATCTTAATCGATTATCTTCAAAAAGGAAAAACCATTACAGGAGCACACTACGCATCATTACTTGCCAAGCTGAAGGCAGAATAGCGGAAAAACGGCCACATTTGCAGAAAAAGAAAATCCTGTTTCACCAAGACAACGCGCCGTCTCACACCTTAGCGGTTGCCATGGCCAAAATCCATGAATTAAGGTTTGTACTGCTTGACCAGCCCCCTTATCCACCAGACCCAAGCGACTTCTTTTTGTTCCCTCATCTAAAACTGAACAGAGATTTTCGTCAAATCACCTTCGTGAACAATTATTTTGCAGAGAAAAACGCCAAGTACTATTTGGACGGGTTAGAGAGATAGGAGCATCGCTGGGAGAAGTGTGTAGAATTACAAGGAGACTATGTAGAAAAATAAAAAAAAAATTTGAAAAAAAATGTATCATTGTTCGGTCGGAAACTTTTCAGACAACCCTCGTATACCACCTGGATACATATGGATTTGTATGGAGTCACCCCATTATAGATTCGGTGTAGTATAGGCCAACACAAAGAATAATCTGAAAGTGTTGAGTTGGCCGCAAAGTGTGCATCAGTTGAGTTGACTTTGTCCAAGGGGACGCCAGGTGGAATGTGATTAAACAATAAATGAGCGTTGGAATAGAGAAAGAGTCAGAATTTTTAATATTTTTGACGAACAACCAAAAGTTGTTAATCTTTGGGACATTGTAGTATTTTTTTCCTCAGCTGGTCGTAATGGAATTTTACACGCTTTAAAAGATGTTGCAGTCATTCCTGGCTCGTTTGAACTTTTTTTTCGGTTTTCCTCTGTAGGCTCGGTATTGTAGGACTGAAAAAACATTTCTCTTACCCTGACAGCCTTTTTACAGCTGTAGTCGCACCAGCCATTTCTTTTGGTTTGATACTCCTCATCTAATAACGGATTAAGTATTCCATTCCAAAGATAATAGTGGCTGTGGTATATACGCAGCGACATCCATGTCGTTATCGAGGAAATACAACGAACAGTTAAAATTTCTAAAGGAGCTGATAAGTTTTTACTTTAGAGGTGACTCTTCAGAAAAAAAAGGACAAAAATAATAAAAGGATTATCATGTTAAAAATCCAAAAACAAAAACATTCGGTTTTAATCCAAACAGGTTAGAGTAACTATTTTAGGAACTATCAACTACGGTCACTTTAACTGTAAGAAAACGAGGTCATGGATTTCTCCGATGGCAACAACGCCTGGGCTTAATCACTGAAGCTGGCCAGGACCGAGCAGTATGAAGACGCGTTCTGTGGTCTGCGACATTAGGCAACCCCATAAGCGGAGCAGCAGCGATGCAGTTAAAATGGGAAACTCGTTACGCATAAGTTCGTATAACGAGAAAAGGGTTAATAAAAGGATAAGAAGAAGATAAGAGTAACTATTTTAGACAGCCAACGACCAAGATTGTTAGAGAGATTGAAGTAGAGATTGCAAATATCCAGAAAGTGGGATTGTTTGAATTGGAAAAATAGTTTGTTAGTGCCTACAAAATCGTGATATTTGGTTCTTCTCAAATTAGTTCTATTCTAGAATCTATGGGCTAATTTAATTTGTGACGGGTCAACTTTGTCAAAGGACAAAAGGCGCGCGATTGGATTTTAGAGAGGTGTTATCAGAAGAATGAAGTTCGAAAATTTTACAAAAAAATATAACGAACATGACGAAACTGTAAAGACCTAGAGTCCACCGGACCAAAACGAAGTTGGGACAACCGTTGCAAGACTTAACTACAGCAATGCTGAAGGACCAGATGGTTTAACCTTAGCATTGTTCGTCCGATCCTAAAGAAGGGAGATCCCCTTTGTCAACTTCACGGAAATAAGACTCCTATAGTCACCGCATATAAAATCCTGATTGCAGTGCTGTGTGAGCGCCTAAAACCTTATGTCAATATGCCAACGAGTTGACAGACTCCTATCGATGTTGAGGTATAGGCCAGTACGGATCAGATTTTCAGATCTACAAAACCCAAGAGTTCTAAATCGATGCACACCAACTTGATATGACAGCGTCTGTACGACGAACTATACAGAGCCATGTCTGCTAAGCTCAATTATCTAGGCAGGATGACGATAAAAATTAAAGGTATGTGATGACAAAACTAGTATCTTCAAAGTTAGCGAAGGAATTAAACGTTGCGATACGCTGTCATATTACTACTTCAACATCGTTTTTGAAAGAATTGTGCAAATCCCACAAGACAATTACGGATGCACCATATTCCAAAAGATTGTTAGGTAACTCGCATAGGCAGACGACATTGATATGCTGAGAAGAAAACAGCGAACAACAGTATTACGTTCCATCGGTTAAAGACTTTGGTTTCATTGAAGATTCAAGTACCAACTGTTCCAGCATCTACAGAGACAGTGTACGTTTTCGTATCGCTGCCAAATTTGTATAAATTCTTCTTGTATTGTTGAAGCATGGACTCTATCAAAAATGAATATTTTGTAAGGTGTTTGGTCATGTTGAAGACAACGACGAAATATTATTTTAAAGACATTGTCGTGGTTCAAAATTGTGCAACGGTCATTTAAGATAACTAAGATATGTAAAGCAGATGGGCGTAAGAGTTTGTTTCTAGTTCAGAGGCTCATTCATAAGGGGAAAACTTAAGCTTCATATCTAGTGACAAGACAACATGCCAACATGAATGTATCCCAAACATTAATATCTTTTAAGGCAGAAGAAGCAACTACATTCAAGATTCTAAGTCGAAAAAAATATGCAAAAGATGCAAAACACATAGTTTGCATATTTGGGACAGAAGAGATTCAAGCCGTTCGAGTGATTTAAAAATTCTGAAACAACCCTCCCAGGAAACAACTTAAATTTGTATAAACTGTCCATGACGACGGAGTCACCGATTATTGGGGCTATTTCCCACTCCATTAGCAACAGAAAGCACTAAAGTGTATGTAAAGGAGTGACGGATACCACGCATGTAGGAAGCAGAAAATCAGGTAACTTGAACCGAATAGTTTAGTTCCTTAAATACATGATGTAAGCACATGCATAGTTTTAATTTAGTACATACACAAAAGGAACGATTTTTGGAACGAATTTCCACACTAGAAAAACAATCAAATGTGCTTCTCGAATTGTACGAGTAATTATAGGATACTCCTCAGCACTCACTTATTAAATTTCGTTTGATTGACGTTTCGATGATCAATCACGCTACAAAAATGTACATTTTAACAGAAAGATCAAAATTAAAATTAGTTTATTGGAAAAAAAAAACTTCTTACAGCTCTCCATTCGGAAGCACTTTGTGGAATCAAATCACTGGGTATGAACTTGTTTCTTGACCCTCGTCACTCACATTGTTCACTAATTCGTTGTTGGTTCTTTGTTTCTGTGAGATTTTTTTTTTTTTTTTTTAAATAAATGAAATTCGAGTAACTGCAATCGGACACTGCACTACTATAAACTACTTAACTCACTCAACCACTGGAGCCTTAGTCAAAAGATACAGATACACCTTCTCACGCAGCAGAGTGCGCGTATATTTTTCGTATATTTGCTGTGCGTTGTACTCGTATCTGGACCAATTTGCATGTAGGAAATCTTGTTCCATAGGCACTCTGTGTGTTTTCTTAGATCGACACAACAAGAAAAGGAGGAAATTTTACACCCAGCACTATTCTTGAGATGAATGACCTATCCGCAAACACACCATGCATAGACGTCATTGCATCCCAATGATGATTCTAGTAATTGGAATTGCTCAAGTTAAACAAAAAAACAAAAAATAATAAAAATCTATCGATTCCTAAATGCTCGCAAACTTATACATACGTACAAGGACACCACGAACTGAAAGGATTACCACACTAAAACATTTAATATCCAGGACACGTTTGTCTTTTGCAATTTAGAGAGCGTTAATTTGTTAATCCTGCGGCGATTAGAGTCACGTCAGACCCTAGTGATTTTAAACTGCGCGGACTAATAATTTACGACTGCACGGTGGTGCGGCTATCCCAGGGATGTATCCACTCGAGTAGATCAAAAGGAACGAACAAAGTAAAAAAACATATATTGAAAAAAAAAAAAAAAAAAACAAAAATCAAATATCACAGGAAAAAAAAACAAATGTATTGGATCAAGATTTGTCGGATTGAGAAGGGCGGGCCGGTTAGATGGGATATCAATAAATGCGGAGTAAAAATAGCTTTAGCCAAAGCCATTTCCATTTCCAGTGAAGAGAGTTAGGCAAGAAGTTGGAGCAAACGATTGCAGGCATTGGACAGTGCGCCTGGATTGGTGGTAATAATTTCTCATATCTGGAAGAGATTTCATACGCATCCGTAGCGGATAATGCGGGGTGGGGGAAATATCTTGGCATTTACGTCAGATTTGGGCCATAGAATTATTATTATTATTATTAATATTTTTTCTTTTTAGATTTTTTGGTTTCTTTTCAGTATGATTGTGCGTTGAGACTATGAATGTCTTTGAGTGGGTAGCGTGAAAGAGATTGTCTTTCTCAATATGAACAGTGTGGTCTCAGAGACTCTCTAATCCGCTTGACCGTGAAAAAAAAAACACACACAAGAAATATAATATATCCATCTTCACTTGGGGATAACTCATTCCAGAAAATCGGATGTGTGGACAATTATTTATTGGCAGCAAATCATCGCTCTAGACAATCTGATTATCTGTGACTGATTTGAAATTAAATTTGTTATCTGATGTTGGCAATAATTAATGGCTTCCAAATAGGCGCTACAGTCTTTGGCAAGAAACTTTGAACACTGACGATGATGAACTTACGATGTCAGAAGGAGGAAGACGTTGTCGTGTGAAAATGACATTTCTAGGCTCTAATTATGTGTAACAGCTTCTTAGGATGGTGACAGTAATAAAAGCACTCCAATTGCAATGGTCTTCAGTTTTTTATTTTTATTTAATTAAGGTGACTAAGGTTTGAGGAGGCATATGCCGGGAGGAGGTGTATTGCACATTTTAAGGCCTTAAAAGCGAACGAAACCTTCAGCCATAGTGGCTAAACTGAACGTCTGACTCTACGAGTATAATTGTAGGTAAGAGATTGAAAACTCCATATGAATTTTTAAAGGAAATTTCGAACGAAAAAATGCGCCAACTGCAGTTGTTTGTGAAGAAAGTTCTGGCGACTGGTTTGCTGATTGATAACCGAACATATTCAAATGTTCACCCTGTTCACTCAAGAATACTGCAGCCGTTGCCGAAATTATGCACCTAAGCTCGAGAACCTAGATCTAAGCAACTGAACATCAATCGACCTAACCTTGGGAGGATATTCCATAAAGATCTTAGATAATTTGCTTACAAGGTCCAATTGAATTCGGAATTGAAGCAAAATGACCACCCGCTCCGTTATCTCTCCTCTGTTTGGGCTTTGAGGACCTCATTATTGACTAAAATTTTGTTCAAAAAATCATACAAAATAATAATGCATCCTAAACGTGTGTTGATGTTGTTGAAGTGGTTATTGGAGTGGCGGCGTTCTGGCGTATTCAAAACGACAATGAAAAGAGCCATGCAGTCAATGGAGAGTGCTGCCGAGGCACGTTAACCAATTTTTCATTGCCAGAAATTGGATTTGGAGGAGCTATAGTTCCAGCAAGACGAGGTAAGATTTTGTAGTCACTCGTATTTAGTGATATTGCGTGGCCCGCACGGAAATGCGATTCGACACCGCTATTCGTCTGAAATTAGGCCGAGGCCATCGAAAATGTATTGGAAAATTGGGTTGACAGGATGGCCTATTGCCAACCCGGCCAAGTCGGTCATTTAAATAAAATAATATTCTACAATTAGTTAAAAGTCATTAAAGCAAATCGCTAAACAAACATTGCAGTATTTTTGTTGGTAGCCATTTTAAAAATGAACCAACAGAAGCATTATTTAGGAGCAGCAATTAGTATATTGTTCTTGCAGGGAGTACCACAAATATTTGTAGACACATGTCATATTATTTCCTACAGAAAACTTAGAAATCACAACAATCGACAGTTGTGGTCAAAAACTAAAACACCAACGAATGTTTCGAACTCTGCTTACTGGGCAATGCTATTTAGAAGATTGAATATGCTACAAAGTTGGTTTAAGATGCCAGGTCAGCTTCAACTTTTTGATGATCACTCTGTTGGAGATACTTTGCAGTAGCTCGCTCAATTAGATTTCATTGGGAAAGTATTGTCTCCTTATGGCGCATGGGATTATGCTTTCAGATGTGCTCTGCAGTTTCGTTATCATTCATACAAAGATTTCTGACTAAATCTGAGCTTGTCGAAGTCATATAAGCCTGCAGTGTCCCATTAAAAGAACTACTGACCATATCGATATATCGGGATTCCCAATAGGGACTTGACAACTTTGAATTTAATTTGTGAACGCACTCTTTCACTAATCATTAAACTGTCACTGTCACTGTTTATTCAGTAAACTCAACATTTTCATCATGGTAAAGTACACAAACGAGCAACGTCTGCAAGTTATAAAAATTTTCTACCGAAATTCGGAACCGGTGACTGCAACTTTAAGAGCGTTAATTCCAATTTTCGGTCGTAATTATCGCCCTAGTAGACAGGCAATAACAAGTTAAGTTTAAAAATTTGAGTCTAAATATTCGTTGTTTAACGTTGCCGTGTCAGTGAGACAACCGGTTGGTCGAAGTGTCAAAGTATCGCTGCCGTTCAGGCGTCCTTAGCAAACGATCCAAATCAGTCAATTCCACGGCGTTCTCAAGAATTGGGCATCGCGTAGACCACATTATGGCGTAATTTGCGTAAGGATCTTGGTTTACACCCATATAAGATCAAGCTGACTCAAAAATTGAAGCCGATGGACCATTTGAAGCGACGTATGTTCTCCGATTGGGTTCTGGAGATGATGCGCCAAGATGGTGAATTTCATCTCAAGAAATGGGCCAGTGGATTGCCCATCTCGTTCGTGCGATTTAACGCCGCTTGACTATTTTCTGTGGGGCTACGTTAATTCATTGGTTTATGCCAACAAGCCGACGACATTGGAAGAGCTTAGAGCTAACATTGAACGCGAAATAGCGGCCGTTTCCGCCGATATGTGTGGCCGAGGCGTTGAAAATTGAATCCAACGAATCGACCGCTGCAAACGTGCCCGTGGTGGCATATGAACGAAGTCGAGTTTGATTGTAGTTCAAGCCGATAATAAAGTTTTTGAAATATCTCAAATCGTTTGCGTTTTATTTTAAAAAAAAGTTGTCAAGTCCTTATTGGAAAACCCTTTATATTAAGTCTTATGAATTTAAGGGACGATTTGAGGCTCAATGAGCCTGTCGAAGGCTCGGTATAATCTCCCAATAGCATACAAAGTACGTTCCAGAGTAAACAGGCTTGTGACCACTCGCCGTTTTCGTCCGATTTTTTTTCATTTTCATTTGCCGATGAAAGGAAAGCGTTATTTGGGCGTAGAGGTAGGAATACTAATTTGACATACTTTTAGAGCGTGCGAATCGCCGTGTTGAGTCGGAAGGGAATCTTTTTTATCCATATAGCTGTTTGTTGCTCTTTTTTTTTTTTTTAAATTCTGTTTACTTTGGAACGCATCTCGTAGACATCGATTTTTCTATCAACTTTTGATCAGCGAAACCTTTTCTAGCTATTGTAGTTTCTAGTTTTTATTCCCTTAGCCTTTAAACAAAAGTATGAGTATTGAAGCAGTGAAGGACCGATTTGGAATCAAACAGGTTTGAGCTTAACGCATTCAGCGGATCTTGACTCTCCGTGAGCTGTATGGATTGATTTGCACTTCGTTCGTGTTCCAAGGCCGACACTGGCACAGTTCTTTTCTTTTCATTTTGTAGATCGGATGGGTGGATTTGGGCATATCTACGAGCTTGAGTAGCTATGGTAATTTCGCTATTCATATTTGAGTTCCAATCAAGGTCAGCTTTATTCTAATACTGAATGACATCTATTAGTTGTTAAATTGTTTCAAGAGAAAACGATGTCAGGCTTAGAAGATGGTTAGATGGTTATCTGGTTTGGGGATAAAAACTATGTTTATCTCATACCACATTTGGGGTATATATCACATATAAATCTGGACCTAAATGAGGCAACCCTAGTTGGTAGAATTAAAATCAAATTTTTTTGAATTAGAGCTGAAGATATTTCCGTTGCGTAGAATGGTCGCCCGGCTCAACATTGTCTTGATAGAACATTTCCCGGCCGGACTGTTTGTTCTTTCAAATATCTCGGACGATATTCACTTTAAGGGCGAATTGTTCCCAAAACATCGACCTTTTAAGGCACCCCCATGTCTCACAGCGTCATTTATACTTCAGAGGCGGCTAACTTAGCCCGCAAAAGATAGATTGTTTGAAGAGTTATATGGCACTACGCACCATAGTGCTGACACCAAAGACCGTCCAAGTTCATGTCTCCAAATTCATCCCACATAAGTTTGGTAATTATGACGCTGTAAGGCTCACCGTTGACCAAAAAAGAGCTTAACATCGTATCAAGGACATCGCCTATGTGTTTAGTCGAAAAGCTGTAGAAGCAATCTTTGGCAAAGTCTGCCTTTTTCTCTGTCAGAGTGTCAGCGCATCTCAGTGCTTTGTTTACCTAGTTATAATCGGGCTTCGATCAAAAGTTCTATGATGTTAAGCAAAATATTGGGAGAAGATATCACAATATTTAATATTAAGCCGATAACATTGCTTACAATAACCATATCAAAGAGCATGCCAAATTTCTTTGGAAAATCTTCGAACATCTGACTAGAGCTAACGTCGGACTTAGACGTAAAACTGTCGCTTTTGACATTTATCGTCGTCGTCGGATAATTCAGTTCATCGTTTCACACGGACTCCAGTTGAAAGTTTTACAATAATATCACGACGAGTATGATTATCCGGGAATCGCTGCAAATAAACAGCTTATTTGTGGACACTGCTAGTAGAAAACAGTGAGCAATGATGTGCGAAGCAGCGCAGCATATCGACAAGTTAAGTCAAGCAACCGTCCGACTATCGGTTCCCTACAACCAATACCAACTCCGAATGCGAATTTACAAGGTCTCGGCGATTTGGTACGTCTTTTTCAGGCCCTATTACTCAAGATACCATTTGAAGTGAGTCCATTTATATCAGTGTCTTTTTGTAGGCTTCATAAAATAGAAATAGGCTTATAGCACCACAATCCCCTATCCGAGTATAGTCCCAGTAGCCTACAACGGGAGGGAGTAAGCTGGGAAAAAATTGGGGCACAGAAAATCGATCTCTTTGCTTCGCAGCGTGATCGTGTAAAGCGTCATTTGGGCCGGCGGACAGAGTTCTTTAAGAATGCCACAGGCAATGTTGTAATAGTTATTTCTGATTGATATTGTAGCATGTTGGCAATTTTTTTGTTGCCCGGGTTGGTTTAACAATTATTCCTACAGCACATGTATTTTGAACAGAATGGTGCTGCGTAACGAACAGCTCGTACTATGTGCGACATAGCCCTGAAAGATAGTTTCCAACGACATAATGAACTCGAAACATATCAAGTGCAATTTCTCGGCGCCCTGTAGAGTAATGTCTGCACTGAATGCAACACGAACGTGAAGAATCCTGCTTCTTAATAGATCTTCTGTAAAAGGTCTTTGATGAAGCTGCATACGCGAAGAGGCCTAAGTAAGTTTGATAATAGGTTTATCGGGGGCCGAGCAAACAGAAGATACTCTTACAGATTGGATCTTTCTCGTCAATAATCTATCAGGCTCAGGGAAGGTCTTGTTATAATATTAGTCGCAACGAAAGGGCCTTCAGTACTTGTCTCTGCTGAAACCAAGCTCTTATTAGGTCCATTCTGGTTAACTTTCATAGTTGTCATAAGTGCCAATATAGGAGACTATCTGGTCGCAATATTAGGAAAAAAACGACAAAAACCTAGCCTTTGTCAAACTGCCTTTAAGTCATTAGTTAAAATTTGGGGAATATGAGAAAACGTGTATCTTTTCAGATTTGTATCTGATACGCGTACACAGTAGGTACGATTGCAAGTACATACGCGGACAAATTTTTCTAAAATTCAGTACTGAAATTGCGTTTCAGGTGAGGTGGATTTGCTTAAAACCTTTATCGAGATGTATCAATCAAATTGATCCGTGTTGATCTATGGCCATTAGTTTTTTTCCTTGAATTGGTGATGATTTGAGGATAATCTTCACTTCAAGGGAGTACTGATCATTGTCATGTGTACAGATCGCCGATATGTAAACCTTCATTGCGTACCGAAATTTCATCAGAAAAGCGTTAAAGTTATGAGCAGATACACGATGCTTGCCTGCAAATTTTCGCAATTTGTACACAAATAAATCCATGTCATGCTTCTCAAATACTGGCGGCACAAGTCAGAACCAACAGCCGATCTGATCACACGATCCACATGATCTGATCTTCACCTTTCGCCGAATACAGAATTTCCGAAAGTTCAATGTCATACAGTTTGTTGACTTCACAAAGACTTTTAAGTTAAGGTGCAGCATTCTGCAAAAAAAAAAACAAAAAAATAAAAATAAAAAAAATGCCCATAAATTTGTGCGATGCAACCACACCATGCCACTTTCGTTTGCGATCACTGTTGGTCCGCACGGGAATTCATTTCATTTTCACTGCTTGTCGTATCTTGTATCTTTCAGAACACACAGAGTACGCAAGATTGAAGAATCCCTCACAAAAAAAAAATAAAAATAAATACAAATGTTGATTACCGGTCCTTAATCTTTGTCCAAAAGACCTTGCACGCTTGTTAGTTTGAGTTTCCTCCTCTCTCGTCGTCACCCACAAACCAATCACATAACTCGGAATTGACTTTAGGCATAAACTTCAGCCTTCTGGGAGTAATTAATTCCCTCCTAACATGGGATTTCATGCTTCTTAGACCAACTGGGTGAGGCGGCAATGATAATGTGCGAGCCGGTTGGTCCCGTCTCGACATCGTTTTTTAATCGTGTGTCCCAAAACCAAAAAAGCCCCAACGAAAGATTCACATGAAACCCAATGTTGTGATTTATTAATTTGCCTGTGTCTGCACGTCCGTCTGTTAGTCTTTGATCTGAGTTGGACTGCAGCAAGCTATAAAAGCAAAAAATACGCATGCGCATTTGCATTTGCGACTTCGATTTTTTTAACCAGACTCAGGGTTCGGCACTTTATGTGACATAACATACATACATACGATATTCGTAAAGCGGCACTAATACCAAGTCGTCTTAACAACCGACCGAGCATCAGCGGTCGAACCATAGCAATATTCTGCCTGAGGGAATTCCAGATTGATTGCATGGATTAAGCAAATGATGTCTATCTGGGCACTCCGTGATAGTAAGTTCCTTGAATGGCGTAAACTCAAATTAAGGCCTCGCCTGTACTGTTGGACTATTGGACTGTAGGAGGCGTTGAGGCACTATTCTCCGATGACCTTGGAAACATGGTTGCTTCCTAACTTTGTTTGGCCAGAGATGAAACTAGGAACATTCACCTCATCGTCGTCAGTTTTCTAAATGATAAATCTGTACCTTAATTAACAAGTGGAACCAGTCAGCAACCACATATGTTTGGGTTAACATTTCCTGAAATACGCCAATGAGAAGGCGGTTGCCGACTTTATGAGCTACATCAATCTACATCACTCGGTTTTTGCTGTTGTTGTTTTGATTGTGACTGAATTCACTTGCAGGGAATAAACATTCTGACCTTCCGTGATGAGTTCGCATGTGGTGAGGTGCGCCCATCCCAGAAGCTCGTGATGAATAAGTCAATTAAAATATTTGCCCTGGCCAGGTGGAGGTGAAGTTATTGCTCTGAGATTTCTTGGGCCTCAGATACATGTACTTTATGGTTGTTCGCTGTACGCGAATATAAATATCCAAATCTGTTTAGAGTTTGTGTATCAGATTTACAGTGCAGAAAGTGGAATAGAAATGGCATGTTAGTACTTTTCTAGAAAACTAGATGGCACAACTTTGCGAAGAGCAAAGATTAAGCTATCATCCGCGGAGATACATGTATGTATACTATATGTTCGAATGGTAAAGACGAAGCCATTGTCGGTCAATTATATTTACAATCCTATGAGCAGACAAGAAAAAAACAAAGTGGGTGACAGAACGGAGCCCTCTGGTAAATCAGAAAATCGTGTTGTCAAAGATCCTAGAGGAAATTTTGAAACAATTTTTTAGTCCAAATGCGTGCAAATCTTTAAAAAGCAGGATTCACCTATCCGGAGATCTGGAGCCAAGCAGTTAGCGGCATGAAATGTGGAAACTCAGTTGAAATGGATTTGGTGAATCACCTTCAATTAAATTGATCTTTTGACGTTCTTTTATGTCTTCAGGACGACAGATTGCTTCGATTTCTAAGGTGCTACCGTACTCTACGTTGCCAAACGAGCTGCAAAGTTTCGTTAACCAGGTACAGGATATTTTCTTCTTTTTAAACAATTATCCTTCCCCGGCTTTTCTAATGGGCACTTGTAAGGCTCTCTTCCAATGACTAGGTAATCTAGGTAAGTAGTCAAAGGTTAGCAGTATCCATGACCCTAGCTCAAAATAGGAAACTATCAAGAGCTATCAATGAGTTCCTCCTCTTTACTTGATAGAAGTGATATGTCAAAGTAAATGGGCATCTATAAGAATGGTTGGGTTGCTGCTAAGAACGTGTACAACTTATCAGTAGTCGAACGTAAGACATTGCTAACCAGTAAGTTGTTTGCCAGAAATGAGGGTTCTTAACGGTTTTTTGAAGAATGTATGTTGTGCGTCTGAGTTTTAATATTAGCTTAGATTTCTTACTAACTGGGCATGGCTCCCTAAATGCATTCTTTTCTGAAAGAAGCCTAAGCAATGTAGCAACTTTTGCATATCATACAATATTATTATAACAGCCCGACTACGCAAATGACACTGGCAGACAATGACAGCGATAAGGGTGAAAAAACAAAGGATTATAAAATCAATATAGCGTCCGCTCTCATGTCGAGGCAGGAAGTTATTAGAGTCAAAGATTTTGAAAAGAGCCTTTGTGATACGCAGAACTAAGCGCCTTGGATGGCCCGCCTAGTCTTTAAATTGTGAAACACTAAGAAGGCGGCCCTAAAAGATTATGCTTAAGGTAATACCAGCGATAGCGATTCAACAGTAGTCTTTTCAACCCCGACTAGGAGCACAAATTCCGGAGGCCGAAAATTACATACTCAACTAACCTCACGTTGATTTAGGTGCCAAAATTTCGACTCCAATGATGCCGCGGCTCTTTCTTCTAGGATATATTTGGGAGATTGGACGCGACCCATAGAATACGTCGATCCGTCCCTCGTTCGTTTTTAAGGTGGCTCATAGCGAACGGATATATGAACTTTTATGGATATGGTTTACTTTTTCAGTCCGTTGATCAATTGGAAGCACATTCATTACTGGATGCATCGAGGGAATGGGACAGTTCTTTCAGGCAATTACCTGAACTTGGATGATAAAATTAACAAAGGCTGTAGTTCCAGTGCATGTTATTGAATAGAACATTCAAATTCATAGACAGAACTAAACGATGTGTGAGCAGACCCACATCCAGGAAATACTAAACGGAACGAGACCTACGTTAAATATAACTTGCATCTGCAGAATTTTATGAGATCTCGCTAAATGTAAATCTGTTGACTGGGTTCCATATCCATACTATAGCAAAGAATAATAAAAAGGAAGCAAGTGAAGTATTTTATCTTTTTAGCACTAGTACTACCACTAAACTACAAATAATGGGGACACTCATGCCAACAATACCCAAGGTATCCAATCGAAAGTACAAAAAAAAGGTCTACATTCTCTCGAAGGATGGCTGGCAGAATTTATCTAAATCAATGAAATAGAAAATGAATAGCGTCATCATAGCCGTCATTCGAGGCACTCCTCTTTCAATAAAATTTCTGGCACCAGTAAAATCGATTAAGTCCATACCAACAGACATTCTATTTATATGACTATAATTCTTCTCACATTTCTCGAAAATAAGGACGTAACTTTCCGAAGGTCAAAGGACTATCCTTTCTACAACCGCCATTTCTCCAACCAACAAAAATATCACATTCACAACAACGGTGAACATATATTTCGACAAGCTCTGTATAGAGCACACATGAATGCTCATTTTAAAACAAAATGTAAACTTCATTAAGGTAAAACACCATAATGTATAGATACAGCAGATACAGCAGCACCCGTAGTGTCCTATGGATATAAAACCCCATGAAAGTGAAAATTCTGCCATTTAACATAGGCACTGACAGAGATACGAGCTGAGCGATTGTGTGTCACTGTGAAAATCTTATTAATAGAGTTCTACACAGTCATCATCGATCCACCCTCATCAAAGCGCCTGGAATGGCTGAAGTGGTTTGGTCGGCTTCATTTAACATTTTTTTTTTTTTTTTTTTAAGGAAACATTTACCTCTTCCCTCTGACAGTTTTTGCCAACTCGTTCGCGTGCTATTTTAATTCACAAGTGCCCTCCTTTCCCAATAGAAACAAACCACTGCAGCTACTATAGTGTTTAAAGATACAATGATATTTCAGAATGCACCTGTAGTTTACTGAGTAGGTGGAGTATCTATAAAATAACACGAGTAGAATGATTCCCGGATAGGTTGCAATGTGCATCTGTCATTGGAAAACTAGTCTCACTCTCTAGAAACAAGGACACTTGTTGAAGTTTTTTTTTTTTTTTTTTTTTAATTTTTATTTCAATTCACAAATGAAAACCGGAACAAAGGGAAATAACTTTGGCAACAAAAAGCACATGGAATTCAATTATAGTTGCCTCACTTTATGAAATCTAAATGTTTCTGACGTCCAAGCTGTATTGAAAAGGGAAAAAAATTCGAACTCTGTAACACAGTGAGGTTTGATTTTGTGTTAAATACATTTTTTTTTTCTTTATGTCTGATTTTAACTTGTCAGTTTTCAGGTGGTTGTGGGTCCTTGTACTTTTTTCCTGGACTTCTATGCAATCAAACTCTTTGTAACTGACTCCTGTAAAATTGTTCACTTCCATTGAATGGTGGTTTTTACGAGTATTTTATTTTATTATTTATTTTAAGTGCACTTACCTTCATACATTTGGGCGTACTGTGGAAAACCAGCTGCACGTAGCCATTTGCATGCTTCGACGGCTTCGATTTCTATAACAAAAAAAAGGGAGAAAGGAATATTGCTTACTGAAGTTATTTTGCCAGTGCTTATATTAAGGATACAATTAAATTGTGCTTTGTAAAATTATATGTAAACGCAAAAACAAGGACACTTTTCGTAGCGCTTGCAGAATAATCAATTTATAATGAATTCCTTTATGTCGTATACGAGTATGTTAAGGATTAGTTGCGTAGTGTCCTGATTGATGTCAAGAAATTTTGAGATTTCAGATGAACAAGGGATATTCAATGCGACCTTCTCGTCTTATGTTGTTTCCTCAAAAATTCCAATAAAATGAAACAATGTTAAAACAATGAATGCTCTCCCCGATTTCTCATTTTCGAGAATTTCAGACCTCAATGCAAATAGAGTAACTAAGATAAACATCTCTTGACCAAATAAAAGTAGCACGCAAAAAATAGAAGAAAAAGTGGAAGGCTACACTGAGGCATGAGAATCACAAAGAAGGAACTTTTTGATGGAATGTTCACAAGTTGATTTGTTTTGCTCGATTGTTTTGTTTGTCGTTAGAGATGTGGGGACTTGTAAATATTTTATTAGTCGATTGAAAATAATTCCTATTTCTTTCGCTTTATGGTCTTGTCAGTGATGTTTTGAAACAAGAAGGCATTTTAGAGAAAAGTCGATACTAAGTCAAACATAAGATATTGATACGTTATCAGACTCATAAAAAGAAGGAGCACTACTTCTACTTTCGTACCCAGGCAAAACATTAAATACGACAACAAAGAATGTTTCTACGAGATCCTCCACAAGACATACGAGTAATCTCCGAAGCATGACGTTAAAATCGTATAACCTCAGGAAAGGAAAGGAGGACCTTCCGCGGTCATTTTAGCAAGCATACATAAAGAACTGATCACACTGCGATAGACGCAAGGCATGACCCCAGTATTTCGGACAACCAAGAGTAACTCGAATCATCAGCCTGTTGCAGCCAAAATGCGAATGCAGATTATCAAACCACCACAACAAAGAGGCACGTCTGTCAGAAGGTGTAACGTAGAAAAGTTGCAATCGCAGGATAACGACAGAATCTTTGCCAAACGCCGTTTACGAAATATCTCTACAACTTCTATACCGCCAGCATCAAGTAACGAAGACCAGTGACATTGCTCGATGCACTAATGTGCTGGATCTCGCTCGACAACCACCAAGAAATTCCTTGTTTGATGTAAAATACCGCCAACGCAGCTAAACAAGAAGCAAATAAAGTGGGGCTGCTGCGAAGAAGCGCTTGTAAACTCTACGTGCAGATGAAATAAAAAGAACATCGACTTATCCAGAAGAAGAAAAATGTCCGCGAGAACTGCGATCGAAGATATTGAGAGGTTGTACTCCTGGCATAACATTCGGAAGTTTTACTAATACATATAGAAGAAGAATGTGTCCAAGCAAGAAAACTCGTACATAGGCCTCTAGAGATGAAGAAGGCAACTTTGCAGTAGAATCACAGGCGGTACTGAGAATATGGAAAAACTAAAGTATTTTTGAAGACTGTACAGGGTGGGATAAAAGTAATATAACAGTGACAAATTGGCTGCCTTTTCATGTTGTCATGTCTATTCCTAATTAGATACTCCATTTTCGCCCGAAGGTAACAGGCAAGCTTTTTGTCTTTTCAAAAGAACAACACAACTCCTATAGTACATATTTCCATGAGTGGAATACACGTTGTAACCGGATTCCTTATGGGTCACTGCAAGGTATAGAAAACAATACCTTATAACCATGAGAGTGGCACAAGATCAAAACGTCGCATTTGCTACGAGGGCGAAGAAGAGCTTATCCTTTGCCACTGTAAGTGCTTAAGCAGAATACATCTACGTCTTATAGGTAAGCCATAACTTAAGGCAGAAAATATCACTTCTAGCTCACTCAAAGATATAGCTGAGTTTGTTGAAATTTCAAGTTTTATGGGTGAGCTCTAGCTTGAAGTAATCATGAACGGCCTTACGTTGGTCGCAGAGATATGAATACACAGTCCCAACTCCTCGCTTAATTGAATCTAATCTTGGATGCATTAAGCGCAGCATAGTAAGAATTCAACGTTTTTATAACCGATTCATTTCTGTTTAAGAAATACCATATTAATTTATCAGTTTACCATATGTTGAGCTCTGAGAAACAAAGAAAGGGCTACATATAAAGGGTTGCACATATGTTGGAATCATTTTCAATAAGCTATAAGAAGATCAACTGTACATCGACTTTTGTTTTATTGAAACACGTAAAGCTTCCGAAAAATTACAAAACATTATTTAAATCAAATTAATTCCTCGATTGCTTGGCAGTAGACTATCCTGTCAACCCAATTTTTCAATACATTTCCGATGGTTTCGGCGTCTAGATCACGAATACCTTGACCTATATTATTCTTGGTTGCGTGAATCGGATCCGAATTGTTTGCATAGCTTCGATTTTAAATGTTACCCCACAAAGAAAGTGGCGGCCAAGCAACATCACCAAAAACGAGTAATTGCAAGATTATTAAACTTAGTGTGCAATAAATCGATTGTTAGGTGGCTTGTGTGGCACGTAGCCTCATCTTAATGAAAACAAAGCTCGTCCAAGTTCAAATACTTATTTTCTGGTCATAAAAAATCGGTTATCATGCCTCTGTAGAGTTCTCCAATACCTGCAACGTTTTGTTCACTGTGGAGAAATGAGCCAAAAACCACATAAAACAGACACACGTTTAGGATGCATGTGCTTCTCAAGGACTACGTGTAGATTTTTCGAGCCCCAAATACGGAAATTTCGCTTTTTTTACGAAGCCGCCGAAATGGAGATGCGCCTCAACTGAAAAGACGAGCAGAAAATTGAATTGTAATAATTTTGCTCGAATTCCTAAGTCAATTGGACCTTGTAAGCAAATAATCCGAGATATTTATGGAAAATTCCCCAAGGCTAGGTCGACTGATGCTTATAGTTGCTGAGATCTTTAGTGCGTTTAGGCTCTCAGGTTTAGGCACACACTTTCGGCGACAGATGCAGTAGTCCCCGTTGGGTGTACAGGACGAACACGAGAAATTGTTCCGATATAATTCGGCCAACCAGTCTCAGAAACTTTCTTTACAAATTTGTGTACACCAGCTGCAGTTACTGCATTATTTCGACCGAAATGTGTTTTCAAAATTCACACTGTTTCGGCAAAGTGGATGGTATCACTTTGGAAGTCATTTTGCAATATTTAACCACGTTGTTTAAGCGTACGTCCATCTAGGTATATCGTATCGAAAAAAATATAACATATGATTCAAAAAGAAACCAACATGCGTAGGTTTATACGTTGAATTCATCGTTAACATCCGCTGTTTTACTTTTTTTTTTGAAACATTAGATAGGTCTACTATCAATATTTCACCTTTGAACACTTGAAAATGACATTTTGTATTTTTTTGTATGCTTATTAATTAATTATTTGTTCTGACTACATGTGACTGCAATTTTCAAATGTTGGTACAAATAAACTACGAATTGTCTTCAAAAGGATTTTTGAGTACAATATTATTTTGGATTACTTTATCGTCAGTCCGCGGATAAGGTTACATACCACATTGTTTATTTCGAATATTAAAAGAACAACACTAAACTTTAGAGTTGAAATTTTGTTGATTTCATCCCCTGACAACCTTTAACCAGGGTACTAAAAAATTCCAAATATCACCACTTCAAAAACTGTTTCCACGTCAACGCCATTACCCGTAAAAATGATGTTATTTCAGTTGTATCCCAGTTCAATCTACTCAAATTCTGTCAAAAACGAGCCAACTCAATGTCAAGCACTTTGACTTTGATTTCAAATTCAGTTGTTATCGTTTTCCTTAAAATATTCTTATTTCATTAAAACCACTTTAAACTTGATAGAATGGATGGGACAATTTCAAAGACGAACGAGAAGTTCCTCCCGAAAAATGTTTCGCCAACAATTCTCTGGAATGAATTAATTCAATGAAAGGATACCCAAGGGGAGTTTATTTGCATAACAATAAATCTTTGAAGCAGATATAAACTTCCTTTAAAACTGGGTACTGAATAGAAATGGCCCTTGCCATTTTTCCAGTCATAACAGACTCGTGCCTTGTATTGAAATGATATTGTTTATTCGGTCATAGTCTTCACGGAAATAAGAATGCGGTTTCTTTTCTTAAGAAGTGAAAATTTACTAAAACTTTGGCTGAAAAATATCAGATGTTCAACGGCTTGATTCTTCTAATTGTTTTACTCCAGTGACTGGGAGCGTCCTTTCGTCCTGGTTATATATGTTTAAGAATCCATCAACAGAGCACTACACAACTAACTGAAAAATCTTCAACACTCAACATTTGAAGGTTATCTTTCTCCTTTAATTGCAATTATGCTTCAGAAGCTTTCAAAATAATTTATGCAAATCTATGCCCATGTGTCAGCTGGATTCATTGTAACTCATTAGATTATTCCTCTTAGCAACCTTCACACAATTTTGGGCTTATGTCTCGACAGCAGAAGTAGAAGATGTAATATCGTCAAAGTTACTTTTGATTATTGGTAATTTACGAATTAAGTAATAAAATTAGTGTCAAATGTATACATATGTGAGGGAGTTAACTGAACAGGGGAGTAATTTAGGCCTTTGTTCTTGGACGTCTTGTGTATCTGCAAGACGAGAAATTATGGAACTATTAAATTTATCATGAAGAACTGCACTGTTAAATGCAGATGCAATAAATTGCAGCTTGTGACAGTGGTACATTTACTACCAAGCAAGGCAATCGGAATTAAAAAATTATTCAGAGCACAAGCCTGCTATGAAGGTATGAATCCCCTACAGTCACGTTTCAAATTGAAATACACATTGAATGGCAGCCAAATTCTACAAATATGGCACAAACGAACTGAACACCATTCTCACTTATTTGCTCAAAAATATTTTGGGAAGTGGGATAATACCGCAGAGTTTTTGGGGAAGGCCTAATCTTTTCCATTTATAAAAAAGGTTAAAGGGCAGTCCCAGGGAACTTTCGAGGCATTTGCTTTCTAAATGGGTTGTACAGAATTTTTACAGCGATACTGCAAATTCGACAAACTAATGGTTGACCAGATAAGAATTATATCGAACAAAATTGATAGCAAACAATTGATTCTGGCTTTATTTAAATGCTTCGTTCATGCCATTATGTGTGGAATAGCAGATCGTTTAAATGGCCGCCACGGCTTCGCTGGCAGTGCTTCAAGCGGTCGGTCCAATATATAAGGCGCTATTCCGGCAATAGCGTGCCGAATGTTGGCCTCGAGCTCGTCCAAAGTGGTTGGCTTATCAGCGTAGACTAAAGATTGACGTAGCTCCAGAGAAAAAAATCGAGTTTTGTGTCAAATCGCATGATTGAACGCCAGCCGTGCGATTACTCAGTCGTCTAATTTCTCCTTCACAACTTCGAGCGTTGTGTCGCTTGTATGGCATGTAGCGCCATATTGTTTGAACCACAGTTGGATATATCGATATTTTCGAGCTCTGACCACAGAAAGTCGGTCAACATCCCTCTACACCTGATAACACTCATTTCGAATGAAACAAGGTCCGATGATGCTGCCATGCCATAATCTGCACCAAACAATCAATCTTTGGGGATCAATTAGAGCTTGTAGATTGTGTTCGCTACAATAACGGTAATTTTGTTTGTTGACATAGCCGCTGAGTCAAAAATGGGCTTCGTCTGAGAATATGATTTTTTGGCAAAATCTAGATTTCCGGATAATTAGCAAACGCATGGCCTTCTCTATGGTCGTCCGGCTCCAATTCTTGTATCAGCACAATCTTATATGGATATAGGCCCAAATGCAACCGCAAAATAAGCTGGATTCACTCTCTGGCGATGCCCAATTCAGCTGATCGGCGTCGTATCAACGTTTTTGGGTCTTCTTCGATACTGGCCGGCGGCTATGTTTTCTTCATTTCGCATAAATTTCTGTCTAATTGGTGGCTTAAGATCAAAAAGAGTGTACTCACGATCAAACTTTTCCATGGTGCGACGAATTGCCTGCACACCGAAGCCATAATGACGACCAATATGACGACGAAATTCACGTTTCGTATTTTCAACTGAGCCGGAATTTCGATTATATTTTTTAATTTCCGCACGGAGCGATCGATTTTTGGACCAATTTTTCACCACTCTTCCACACATATCGACCGGAATGTGGGCAATTTTGCATTCGATATTTCTTCTGAACACCTATAGGAAGTTTGTGGTTTTTGACTTATACCAACAATTAAACGTAACCCCATATCATAAATCCAATGGCGTAAAATTCCAAAAGCGAGCTAGCCGGTCGACCGGACCATTTTCCGAGACAACACGATTACCGAACTTCCCCGTCAATAAATCAATTTTTAAATCAAAATAGTCTGCCAACGTGACACGATAGCGAACTCCTTTAACCGTAAAATGGCATGAGATCCACACCACACGGTCACTTAAGTGGATGTAATGGAGTCTCATGAAGCACATGTGGGTTGGTTGCTCTCCAATAACGCATTTTTTTTTTTTTGATGAAGGCATTAAGGCAAAAATAAACTTCATCGTTGAACCGATTATCAAACTTTTTCAGACCCCAATAGGAGGAGTTTCGGCGTTTCATATAATCAAGAGGCTTCATTTTTCGAATTAATTTGATCTTGTTAAGGTGTAGGCTAACGTAAAGTTCGCCACAAGAGAGATTTACAATTTCTGTCAACGGCGTGGAATCGACTGATTCCGCTCATTTTGAACTCAAGCAGTTATGGCTACGATATCTTCGTTACTTCGATTTATTTAATAATGAACACGTTGACTTGAATTTACACGTTGAATATCTACTATAGCATGACTTTTACCATCGAAAATTGGAGTAAGCGCTCTTAAAGTTGCGGTCACCGACTCAGAATTTCGGAATTATTTTTCATTAATTTCTCCACATTGCTCCTTGTTGAAATTCACCATAAAAATTGTCAGCCTTAGCTGACGTTTTGACATTGATAGATCATAAAAATGCCAAATTGTTATGTCCCTATTTAGAACCCATTTATAATATCTTTGCTGAAGCTATTCACGTTGTAAAAGAATATACATATGTAAGTACCTCGAAGTTAATTTTACAAAAAGGCTCAATATGGAGAGGCATCTTGAACAAAAATTCTCGAAGTCAAAAGCAGACATCAGTGCTGATAGGAGGAACTGTTTCATCAACAAAAATATATCAACTAAAGCTGCAAATATAAAGTCTTTAAAGTGCTACGGAACGTATGGTCTTCTACGCTACTCAAGTGTTAAGTGAAAAACAATACAAAACAGTGTGAAAACTGATTCGGTTTAAATAAATAGAGCATAGTAGCTCTCGCCGGATACGCCTAACTAAAATATTTGCTTATGTTAGAGACAGGCTTACCACTATTCTTTGCTAAAATCAAAAAACTCTCGTAGAGTACCAGAATATGGGCAAAGTCCTAAACATGCGCGACTATCGGCTACCAAAGAAAGCAGCTCCACAAACAATACGATTTAGGACGGAATGGTATTAAGAGTGCATTGATAACGCACGTGCGAGAGCAAACTAGAGAAGGGTACCAAAAACAAGCATCAGGCTCACTCCACACAACAGAACACAGCCGGTTTTTGCCACAATTAGAGGCACAATAACTATTTTGTGATAAGCACAGCACAAAGGAAACAGTGACGGTCCTGAAGGTTGGTGGACAGTTCTTTAAGCCGAATTATATACTTCTTAAGACCGATCTACCGACTGTCTCCAGCCTGGGTAATTTGGTTTTTTTTTAATTTTGTTGGCAGGTGTCCAGTCCAAGGCTGCTCAGCGACAAACCCAAGGGAGATTTACTAAGAATTCCTGTAATCTTTGCGGGTTTTCCAAATGAAACAGAATTTTTATGTGCGCTACCACAAGGTTACATCAATGGTTGACTCTCGATCATTTTTTGAATGCTACTCATTTCAGATTCAACCTAAATCAGTAAATTATTAATAGTTAAATTAACGATGAGTGCTTGAGCACGGGATCCGCAAATATATACACTAATATGCATTTCGACAACGACGGAGATTAACAATCATTAACACTGCCCAGTATGCTGATTGTGATAACACAATAACAATTTGTGGTACGTTCTAAATTTGAGATCGACAAACCTGGTTTTTCGGCAACACTTCGAGCTACAGCAGTAGTACTCCCAATTATTTTTGAGTGCTGGGCATAATTTCGATTCTCCACATTACTTTCTCCTAGTTTCCCGTCGACTGAGAAAACTTACAGCTTCTTTAAATGTTTCAAGAAAATTTTTACTATTTTTGCAGTGAATTTTACTAATTTCAGTGTGTTCTAACGACTCGTGTAAATCTTAAGTCTTTTGAGTTACAAACTCTTTACTATAATTTACTAATGAATATCGTAGTTAGGCCTCATGTCAATCACAAATTAATTCAATGTTGTAAGAACGAACGCACGCGAGCCAATTAATTCTTAGTTTGCACTTACGAACAATAAATCTTATACATGTGTGAAGGTATCCATTGCAGGCCACATATGTACAATACAATATCGATTAAAAAAAACACAATTAACAACAACTTAACAATCATAGTCCCGAACTTTCTAAGATAACTAGATTCACGGAAACACCGTTCAAAAAAGTATTTAGACGGTGGTACGTCTGCTGGTATATGAACATATGAGAATCACTAAGAAGGAACTTCTTTAAAAAAAAAAAAATATATAATTCAATTTCCGCGAATGAAATGTTTATATTCATTACAAAAATCAATCTGTAGCTACTGTAAAAGGTAAAATACACATTTTTTTTACAGTCTTATCGGAGAACGACATTAGCGATCTGGGCGTAGCCTTCGGGTCATTTCTTCTTTAAAAAAAAACAACACAACCGTGAGTAAATGAGCACCTGCATTTGCAAACTAAATGATAAAAAATTTCACTTAAAATGTTCAATTAGTTGAAAAAGATACTTTCTCTGAATTCATATCGGTAGGACAAGAAATATTTAGAATTCAAATCAAAAATGGTATTCAAACAAAGTAAAGACTTATTTCGAATTTATTGGTTTGTTTGGAAAATATTTGGCATAACTCCACCGAAAAACTTTCGAATTCCCTATTTAGTCTATTCATTCCTGTATCACGTTGTAATGAACATCTTTTATACTCTCACTCTAATGATTGGGACTTTTAAAATTCGAAATGATGACGAGTTTTTTAATGGCGTTTCGATTTCGCTAACGTCGTTGTTAATGGCCGCGAAGTTGTTCCTATTTTGGTATAATTTAGAACACGTTCGGCGGATGGAGAGTATTTTGAAAATTCTAGAAAGTCGCATACAAGCTCTGGATGAGAGAAAGTGTTTTGAAAAAATTTTAAATAATTGCAAAATAATTGTTTTGACTTTCGGGATATTGTTTACGATTGCGATCACATTTTCAGAACTGTCTACACTATTCGGTGATGAAAGGCGGTTGATGTACCCGGCATGGTATCCAATAAATGTCACTGAGTCTACCTCAACATATTGGTTGGCAAATGCGTATCAATTCTTTGGACTGTTCTCGTTAAGTTTGTGCAACTTTGGCAGTGACACATATGGGCCGGTATGTATTTGTTTATTAGGTGGACACGCACGGATTTTGGGTTTAAGAGTGTCGAAATTGGGATTCAATAAAGCAACGACTATAACGACCAATAATCATGAGCTAAAGTTATGCATTAAGGATCATGAGATGTTGTTTGAGTAAGTTTAAATGACACTTGACAGCGGACAGTTGACGTTTGACAGCCGACATGCCTAATGTGTGACATTTTATTTATTGTAGGTTATATAATTGCATGCAGACAGTCATCTCGAATGGAATGTTCCTACAAGTTTGCTCGTCTAGTGTGATTTTCTGTTGCACAGCAGTCAGTCTGATTTCTGGATCGAATAGTTTATTCAGTACGGTGTATTTTGTTCTATATGTTTCCGCAGCCGTCCTGGAAATATTTCCATGCTGTTACTTCGGAAGTGCATTTGAAGAAGAATTTGTTGCCCTGTCATATGCGACATACTCCTGCAATTGGGTGGATCAAGACTCGGAGTTCCAAAAAAATATCATGCTATTTATGGGGCGCAGCCTTAAACCGATTGCTATTGTGTGTTTGGGAATGTTTAACATAAATTTAGAAACATTTGTTGCTGCTTTGAAGAGTACATATTCTTTGTTTGCTCTTGTTTTACAAATTAAATAAAAATAGCTTTATTTGTGCTAAATATAAAAATATGACAATCCCTTAATAACTGGTGTTGGTTCTTCTCACTTTTGTTTTTATGAATGTAAACTGCGACTGACATTAGTAGTGGATGCTTCTCTCACGTTATTGTCGATTGACTTCAACATGGGTTTGACGTAGGCAATAATGTATAATGTAAGGTAAGTATATGTCACGTGGTGGAGTTATGTTGAATAAACTTGTAGAAGGAGAAATTCTCTCTATTATCTGACGTGCACATCTATTTATGCGTGTTATGGCGTAAGTATGAGAATAAGAATTAGAAACGAAAATGACATTCGTTGAGTACAACAGAATTCAGTTGCTGCAGAATGTCAACAAAGCTGCCACAGTTGTTTCTATTTCGTAATGGTAGCCACGCGACATAAACCTGCAATTTAAGCAATTTTTAGCTGGAGAGGTAGCTATCGGCAAATAGTTATTACATTCGGAGAAGTCGTGGTGTCACTAGGACTTTGAGTTTGTCAAAGATTTATGATTCACCAGACTTTGTCTTGTGGTCTCCACTTCTCGAAACATTAAATTGATGCACTGAGAAATAAAGTCGGCACTGAAATTGTTTTGATTTGTGTGGCACGCTCGGTTTAGAATTTATTTGTTTAGGCAAGAAGGAGACTACGCTGACAATATACTTGTCAGAGATTTTAGAAATTTTTTTCCGAATAATGAAGAATCAATCGTAAGATTTGTAGGCTTCTTTTCAATACTTAACTGACACTAGATGACCGCTTGATTTTTCAACCATTTTTCAACGTTCTACGCACTCCTTCACTATTCAATGAAAAGTTTATTGTTAATCGGTAAACACAAATAAGCTAAAGCGGATTCATCGGTGGCTGAGCAACGAGTATTTGTACCATCGCTCCAATTATTGTTGTTGATCTCCCATTACTTCTACTCATTCAACTGAAAAGATTATTAACCTTTAAAGAGATTGACAATTACGGATAAATTGTAATTGCGTTTTAGGATTAAATAATATAGTTTCAATTGTTATTAATTAATTGCACAAATATTTGGAAAAACAGAAGAATCAACGAGCATTGAGGATAATATTCAAAATATGAGAATGCGAGGTTTCTAACTTAACAACAAAGCTGACATTATTTTGCTTCAAAGTTGCGAGCAATATTCGAAAAGTTAAAAACACCTCAAATTGCAAAACATTCGAGGTATTGTTATCTACTCGTAGTTTCATAACCCAAATACAAGATGTCGCAAAATTGATCATCCTATCGCAAGATGTTATAATTTTAGCAAATGGCGTCGTATGTCAATCATATTTGACATTTGTGAACTAGATAGCTGCAGTATACAAACAGACAAGAAATAGAGCGCTATACTCCGCTCTCAAGCAATCCTCGATCTCAACCAATAAGAGGACGATTTTGTGTCGAAAATCATCATGAGCGACGACATCGGCAATACACTTACCGTTACTGTCGAACGCTACAGGGTCATGATAAACGATTTATTACTGCCGGAATTGGATGAGCGGGGCTTAGTGAACATGTGGTTTCAACAAGAAGGTGCAACCGCATACACAACACGAGCCACAATGGATATTGTGAAGGAAGCGTTTCCTGGTCGCGAAATCTCACGTTTTGGCGATTTGGCATGGCCAGCAAGATCCCCCGATTTAACCATCCTAGACTTGTTTCTTTGGGGCTACTTGACGTCGCAGGTTTATGCCAACAGACAATCGCAGCCCTTAAGGAGAATATTCGATAGGAATGGGAACAGTTATCACCGAAAATCTTGTGGAAATTCGTGGAAAGTGCGATAAAAATGGGCGGCAGCCACTAGGCGGATATCGTCTTTTCCACTTAACAGAAAAAAATTATATAATAAAGATTTCCATCACTCAAAATCATTTTTTTTATTTAGTAAAAAAGTACTTCAGAAACAAAATTGGATTGGATTAATTTTGCGCCACCTTGTATATAAGAATCGGCTCTTCAAAGATCACTGTTTTACGACAAACAATCAACTTATAACAGATGCCTTTATAATATGGTAGAAGCGCAACAGTGTAAAGATTGGAATGGAGTCCGATTTCGAAAAGCAGAACTAAGCAATCTAAGACATTGGATTTGCAATGCCTCTTTGCTTAAGAGATATGCTGTAGCACAAGACAACATGACATTCAGTTAATGGCACGTTATTCCATAGATGTCTTTATTGAAACTTGAGTTGCCTGTATAGTTTTCTTATTAAAGGTTTACAGTCTGTAAGTAATGTTTTTAGAGCCTTTAGATACACCATTTTATATCATCCTTTTCTTACTGCTAAATAGTGAAGATTCTTAGTCCACCAGCGATAGCTTTGAGTCCTAAAAAAAAGCAGATGCCATGGATATTAAAAGCAGTAATAATAATAATAATATATAGGGTGTAGTACACTGCGACCTAGTGGTGTATTGTGCTCCCTACTCATACTTTGAAGAGGTTTGATTCCTCTTCCACAGCTCACTCACAGCTTAATACACCAGGAATTATGTTGGAGTGTTTATGCTCTGGCTTTGGTCTTGGCAAAGAAAACCTACTCAGAGGACGTCATCTAGACCAATTTGTTTAATGAATCTGAGAATGAGCAGTGGATCCGTAGTTGGTAAATCCTTTTCTTGGATTTGACGTTTTCCCAAATATTTAAACCTTTTATGGGTCAGTGCCCCGCAAGATTTTAGTATGTGTTCTTGAATTTCTGTGTAATCATTGCAGAATCTGCAGAGACCTTCGTCTGATATCCATATCTTCCTTAGGTGATCGCTGAGTTTGCAATACCCCGTTAGGAAACCAGTTAGGATGCGTAGGTTATTTTTGCTAAGACTGATACATTCTTTAAATCTTTTGAGATTGCAATCTCCTAATAATTTTTTGGCTTGTCTGAGACCTTGGAGACCCCGAAATTTACTAGCCCTTTTCTCCTTTTCCGATTTCCTGAATTCTTCGCGTAGGGTGTATTAAAAGCAAAATTTAAAGGATTATCTATGAAAAAGGGGAATGCAGAGTTAAATTAAGGCACTTCGGCTGAAAAACTGGTATGGTATGGTAGTCGCAATATGATGGCGAGGTAAAAGCCCATTTGTAATGCAACTGGATTGATCTATTGTACACCTTCATGCTGTTAGAAGCTTTCAATTTTTTCTACGAATTGGATAAGACCTTTTTTATGAAAAATATAATTTGTCTAGGTGTAAGTGCCGGAGAGTTCGTGATGAAAGGTTCCGAAATTTACATGTGCTAGTGGTACTTAGTCTTATTTGACCTTATCAACGAGAAGTGCTTATTCGGCTTTTTTTTCTTATAATAAGGGAATATCTTTAAGTGATTAAGACCACCTACATCGCTCCAGTATTTGTCTATGCATTGTCTTGCCAAGTGTTTTATTGCTTGTTTAAGGTCGTCATGACTAAAGCTAAAGCTTGCGAAGGATTCAATAAATGGACTTGTGATCCACCTTTTCATTGTAATTCATGCCCTGGTACCAATTGTAGTGAAAATTTGTTCAGGGTGGTGAAGTTTTTGAGTACTCTAAGGCAATCTAGGAGGGTCTTTGATGAATACGTATAGCTATTTAGACTGGGTGCATAGTAACGTTCGTTAACATAGTAGAATACATACACCTTCCAATGAATCAGTAATATTCGCTTGAAAGATAATAGTATACTTACATAGTGCAGATGAAAGAGAGGTTTAAGATGCCAGGACCCCTGCTCCAAAGCCTAGACATTTTCATATCTTTATTACACCACTTACGTGAATCATCACAGACATTAAGGTTTTGTACTTCATTCCACTTTTGTGATGTGTACCCCATTGAAAAGCCATGACAAACGAGGTTATGTAGTTTGAAGTGTAATGCCTTCATGCTCGCAAATTTTTGTCGTTTTTATGGCTACTCTAATGCATAGACGCGCAGGCCATTGAATCCCGTTCAGTTTCATTACTGTTAGTTTTTACTTGGTCTTATCACAGCACGCGACCGCACAGTTTAGTAATATTGTCTTTACTTTGATTGTACAGCCAGTATGTCATTTGGCCTGTTACGGTCCACAGGTCTTTAAATATCCTTATTTGTTATATAAAGAGTGTTTTTTTAGTTCAGTACTAATTTCTTTTTTAAACACAACACCTGACATTTAAATAAATAGAGATTTATTTGTGTTCAATCGAGAGAATACATATTGCAATTAACAACTTCGGACATACTATTGTGTCCAAAAACTGGTCGGATTTTTTTTATAAATCAAAAAAATCTTTATTTATTCTTCCAAATCAATTTCGTCCCCTTCAAAATAGTCCCCTCCCGATATAATACACTTATGCCACCGCTATTTCCAGTCCTCGAAGCACGCTAAAAAGTTTTCTTCCGGTATAGCCTATATAGAGCGCGCGCCGATTCACGTTGAATGTCTTCAATCGACTCAAAACGCTTTTCTCAGAGTGGTCTTTTGAGTTTTGGAAATAGCCAGAAGTCACACGGTGCCAAATCGAGTGAATAATGTGGTTGCTGAACGATATTGGTTGCATTTTTGGTACCAATCGAGACTTGACACGTTTAAGGCCCGAAACATCTTTCAAAATGGTATTAATTGATCCTGTTAATCGACGGTTTGCAAGCACTAATTCTTTTACGTTTTGGATGTGAGCATCGTCAGTTGAAGTCGATGGTCGACCAGGGCGCTCTTCGTCTTCAATGCGTTCTCTACCTTCTTTGAAAAATTTATACCAATCATATGTTGTTGCCTTTGGTAGAGCTCGGTCCCCGTAAGCCTTCTTCAACATTTTCAACGTTTCTGCAGCATTTATTCCATTCAGGAAACAAAACTTGATCGCACTTCTTTGTTGAATAATTTCAGACATTGTAAAAATCGCCAAATTCATTTTTTGTGTCGCACAAAAACAAGAATAACTCAAATCAAACACTAATGAATATTTTGACATATAATTTGGCATGGAAGTCAGTAACAGTTGTACCAACTTAAAAAAAAAATAATATATTGAGCGAAAATATTTACCCGCATAATTTAAATCGAAAAATTCCGACTAGTTTTTGGACACAATAGTATGTCTACCACGGCTGGATCTGGGAGACAGAGTTTTCGATCACTTTTTAAAGCACTTGTTTGTGTATGTCTCCAACAACACGAATAATGTCGGATTCCAATGCGTCAATCTTTGTTGCTTTGCCGTCGTAGATTAGCGGCTTTTTGTATCCCCAAAAGAAATAATCAAGAGGAGTCAAATGTGCGTTCGAATCAATAAATTTGGTTCATCCTAAACGGATGCAATATTTCCTTTGTGGCGTACGCTTCTTATGCGTCTTTGGGCCAATGCTTCTTCCAAAGAAATTGTCGCGCGAAAACGGCCAACTCCAAACAAAGGGATATTACTCTACCCTGGAAACAGCCCTTTGGAGTAGCGGTATTCAAATCCTAATGATCAGGAGTTTTCTTCATGCTCATCGATCTAAATTTCGCATTTTCAGAAGCAAAATGTCTAGGAATAGAGAGCTTTGTCGTAGATCGGAGTTTGAAGTAAGCTTATAGATTTAGTTACTACGTAAGTTCCAGTTGGTAAAACAGGGTTCTACGCTTATGTATAAGTCTATCAGCCCCTTCATAATCTTTTAATAGAAAGATGAAAGCCTGTGGATTTCGGCGACTTTGGGAGTTTGAAGCCTTCCCTAGTGCCTTAACTACTGTCAAATGAATATACTCGTATTTCAGTGTGAGACTGGTTTTGAAAATTCGAATTAATGTCGCGGTGAGTCTGCTGGTATCTTAAGACAAAAGCACTGGAAATGTACTATCCGACCTCGTTATTTGTAGGCTTCGAATGGGTTTACTGCCTATTCTTTCTTTTCAAATGTAAAATAACCTTGGTTATTATTATGAAGTAAAATTATGTTCGATGATTTCGCAATCCAGCATGCTGTACTTATATCTTGAATTAGTGAGTTTCTTATGTGTATAGGGGTGGTTGACCCTTTCGTTAGAGAAGGGTAAACTACCCCTACTGAATCTTAGCAATGAATGCAATGTCGTCTAAGTGATCACAAAAGGTCTTTCGAAATCCCCTCCTAAATTCACTTAGCTCTTTATTATACGTTGTGATAAGACGTTCTGTCGTCTTTTCAATTTTTTTGTTCTTTTGCAATGGCATTCCTTTCTACTCATTTTCCAAAGTTGTTTCAGCATGTTGTTCCACCACGTGACCATTTTGTTGAGCATTTTATCTTCCTCTTATGACATGTGAGAGGATAAACTGTCTCTAATCCCTCTACAAGCTGTAACAATATTCTATTTGTCCTGGGGATTATTGATGACTTGAACACCTACATAATACATAAATAAGATACAACACGAAAGCAAATTGGTATAAATCAAAGAAAATCAGTCATTTTGTTAATTCAGAGACAACAATAATAATTTGTTGGCTCTTTTTCCCAAAATATCGACAAGAAGTATCCAATCAATATGAGTCCTTAGTGAGAGCAATATCAAAGAAGCCCTCTTCATGTCAGTTCCTTACTATCAATTGCTTTCTCAAATATATTCTCATGAATGTTGCCAAATACTTTCACTTAGCAAATGTTGTACTTAAGGTCATATTACCCGAACTTTTATTATTAGAAAATTAGTGCTCTCACCCTTATTCGTCAAATTAACCCAAACCTACTGATGATATGCTGGGCAAATGCCACTAAAACCAAAGCTATTTAATGGCTAACATCCTGAAAATGCTATCCATCGATATGTCTATAAGCTTTCTCGTACTACAGGTTGCCTATAAATAGGATGTATCTTGTATTTATGTAACCAGCCATCTAACGTTCATGCAGTACACTCTCTTTGTAGAGGCAATCATGTGAAAAAATTCATAGATACTCGATTACTTCTTGTTGCTGTCATTCAACAGGACGGGTATCTCTATATATGTATACTATACATTGCCAATGACAGTTATGTATGAATTGAACATATATGGATGTATGCATTATATCCTTCAGATTGACACATTTACATAACTTCCTGTGTTTATATAAGATTGTGTGTATTGAAAATAAAAGCCAGCACATGCGGAAGAGTTGGGTAAGCATCATCGGTTTCAAATAAAACCATGAGGAGATAGAATTTAATGAATGTCACCTTAATTCATTGGTTTATCCAATTTAAACAAAATTAAGATGGTAGATGGGTTTGGATAGCTGATTTTATTAAAGAAAACCAGTCGGATTAAATGGCAAACACAGTGCCCGCATTCATTTATAGATGGGGTACAATCTTTCAAGTTATGTAACGAACTGGTAAGGCTCAGATCTATAATACTATATTATGTGGCGATGAGACTTAACTCCTTAACCTATTTTGGTACTTTCATCTTAATCAGTCTGCTAATGGCATATTTCTGGCACTTAAGTATGTAATTCGCTAGGAAGGGTAAACGAGTATATTTCGAATCGTTTGATCGGTGCTAAGGGTGGCCGAAAATAGATATTCATTGAGATGTTTCATCGAGTGGTGGTTAGTTGCTTTTCAATGAAATTTGGATGTGGCAGTTATAAGAGATTCTCGTATCGTCAATACTTAAGAAAACGCTACATCGAGGACAGACAGGCTTCGGATATCGACATATAAAGAGGTGCGAGTATTAATAAACCCATCCCATCCTATGCTGGATTTGAAATTGTCAATATGAACACTTTTTTATAGGAAACCTTGTTGAACTTAGCTTACAGAGATTCCAAATCATTTTGATACAAACGTAGTCACATAAAACCAATTTATTTGAACTATAATGAGGTTGCATCCCAGGACTAATATATGAAAGTTTTACAAGAAGATAAAATGAACGTGCGAAGGCAAGAAAACCCGTAGAGAAGCCTGAAGAGATGAAAGAGAAAACTTGGTAGTAAAATAACAGTCGGTACTGCGAATGTAAAAACCCTTTTTATTGCAGACATGTATAATGAAGACGAAGACCGACATCCCGCCGTCAGACAGAAAAGACCATTCAATCTAGACGATGGTAGCTAAAACTTCCTTCCACTTGACCAAAATGAAATAAAAAAAGAAATCTCTAAGCAGCGACGGTTTACCGTCGAGGTATTCAAAACAGCTGGAAGTTATGTTGAGGAAAGCATAAAGCATCCCCCATCTAGTTCTTGCATCGCTGCCAAACTCTTCTATCTGCACATCAATCACCTGAGATGGCTAGGAAATGTAGGGCGAAGAGGCAACAATACCCCTGGCCGCATTTTCGGCATAATTCGTTATTAGACCCGAAGAACCGCATGTATGTCCTCAGTAACACAAATAATGTTTGCTACCAGTGCGTCGATTGTCATCAGTTTGTCAGCGAAGGCTACCGACTTTAGGTATCCCCAAAGAAAGTAATCAAGAGACGTCAAATCACAAGATTTTGGAGGCCAATTTAAAGATCCATTACGCGATATTATACATTCATCGAATGCCTACTACATCTCTTTCCCATTCCTAACGTTCATTCGGGGAAAGAAAAAGTAAATAATCATGGCTCTATAGCGAATAACCTTCAGCATAACCAAACCAGCGTACCAAACTGTGCATTTTTCTAACAGTAAAGTCATTTCGATCATGTGGATTATTTTTGCTCTAAATGCGATAGTTATACTTTGTGACATACCTATTGAGACAAAAATGAGCCTCATTACTGAACAAAATCTGTTGACAAAACCGCAGATCGAAAGCGGGCCCGTTCACCGAAATTTGGACTAAAAAGATGCTAATTCTGCTTCGATTCTTGCACGAGCTGGATCTGGAAAGTCTTCAAATCAAGGTCTTTTTGTGACGTTTTCATAAAGTGGGTGGACAAAAACCAACCCATTGAGAACGCGGTCAAAACATTAAATTTAAATCTCCTTCAACACTTTCCTGAACCGATGCAATATTCCCATTAAAACGCACTCTTCTTATGCGTTTATGGTGCTACTGCATCTTCCAAAGATGTATCGGATGTTGTACGAAAACGTTCAACAATACAGCGAATAGCGGTCTCAGATGGACGATTAAGTCGGGTTTATTACAGTGCGAGTGCTCTATAAGTTTGGCGCACAGAACTATAATTTTGGAATCTTACTTACTTACTAACTTTATGTGGCGCTTTAGTCTGGGATGGACCTGGGCATCAATCAACAAGCGTCTCCCGCTAGCCCGATCTTTTGCTAGCTGCCTCCAGTTTCGTATGCTAAGGTGCTTAGATCCCCTTCCACTTGCATGCGCCACCTGAGTCTAGGTCTTCTTCTACTGCGCTGTCCCTCGAGGGGGCGGATTCGAAGACTTCGGACCGGAGCATTGGTGTTCATCCGCTCAACATGATCCAGCCATCTCAGTTGTTGAATCTTCACTTTTCTGGCTAGGTCGATGTCGCTGTATAGTCCATACAGTTCGTCATTGTATGTACTCCACCACTCACCGTCAATGCAGACGGGACCGAAATCACTCAAAGAATGTTCCTCTCAACGCAACACCCTCATCCATGCCTCTGCCGCAAAGAGCAGGATTGGCTTTAGAAATATCTTACATAGGGTAACATTTGTTTTGTTTACTAGTCAATTGCCTTCTTAGCCCAAAGAAGCAGCGATTGGCAAGAGTTATTCTTTGTTTGATTTCAGCGCTAGTGTCCTTGTCTGATTTCATAGCGGAGCCTAAGTAAACAAAGTCCTTACCTACCTCTAAGTTATACCTGTCAAGGGTGAAGTTCTGTCCGAGACGTCGGACCGCTAAACCCATTTTCGCCGCTTTGGTCTCAATACTTGCAAAGGCACTACTGACATCACGCTGCTTGTGACGTTTGAAAGATTGTGCCTCTTGTGCGTGCGCGTAAGTTTTGCACTATTTTTTCAAGTATTGTATCGTATGACAGCGCACCGCCTTCTTTTGGTCCTTTTTTGACCAAGGTATTCACCGTCCTTGATGGAGCACCCTACATTCTCCATCGTCATCCTACGTAGACAGGCGAGTTTGGCTGTTATACGCGGCTTTAAAATCGATAAATAGATGGTGTGTATCAATTTGAAGCTAATTGGCTGTCTCCAAGATCTGCCGTAGTTTGAATATATGGTCGATGGTGGACTTCTTGGCCTGAAGCCACATTGATATGGACCTATCAGGTTGTTGACGAACGGCTTCAAGCGTTCACACAATACGGCAGATAAGACCTTGTTAAGAAGACTGATGTCTCTGTAGTTGTTGCAGTTCAGACGGTCTCCTTACCTGCGGATCGAACAAACAATGCTGAGCTTCCATTCATCGGGCATATCTTCGTCCAACCATATTTTAGAGATGAGTTGGTGTATGCTCGTTACCAAGTCATCGCCTCAGCTTTGAAGAGCTCGGTAGTCAGGCCATCTGCTCCAGCAGCTTTGTTGGACTTCAGCTTAGATATTGCTATCTTCACTTCATCCAGGTCAGGTGGACGGAATTGTTGGTCCATATCATCCAGGTTGAAAAGTTCATTCTGCCTGACAACGCCATCGCCGTTATACAGTCTACAGAAATGATCTTTCCAAATTCTCAGCATCGACTGCGACCCTATTACGATGTTCCCTTCTTCGTCTCTACAGGCTTCGGTTCGGTGTTTGTGTCTGTGGTATGTTATTTTTACCTTTTGGTAAAATTTTCGAGTCTCTTCCTGGAGTAGCATCTCTCAATTTCCTCGATCGCGCGCTTCTCATGCTCTTTCTTCTTCCTCCTGAGAAGCCGGTGCTCGTCTCTCCTCTTCCGCTCATAGAGCTCATGAGCAGCTCTGGTCTTTCTAAGCAGCGCCGCGTTATATGCATCTTGCTTAGCTGCATGTGCTTGCCGGCATTCATCATCGAACCAGGGGTTTCGTTGTGGTGGTCAAGTGAAACCCGGCACATCAGAAGCGGCATCTCTGGCAGTGTTGAGATTGGTCTTCGATGCTTGATGCTGGCGGCAAGGGACCTCTTAAGAGATTAAGAGGGACTCGATTGGAAAAGGATTTGCGATTGTAGCTGTTTGACGTCGAAATTCCTCACAATATTAACTTGTCTTGGCGTTGTTCGGGATATCCGCAACCGTACCTAGGCTTCAACAAGGTAATGGTCCGAGTCGATGTTAGCTCCTCGGAAAGTTCGGACATCCATAATACTGGAGGAGTGTCTTGCGTCAATCTGGTTGATTGATCAGGAGTTCTCCAAGCCCCCTTGTGAATAACGAGATGGGGGAACCGCGTGTTAGCTACGACAATGTCGTGTCCCGCCGAAAAGTCGATTAGCCTGAATCCCCTATCGCAGGCTATATTCTCCGATCGTGCCACCAAAGCTACCCTCTTTTCCTAGCTTTGGATTAAAATCGCCGAGGACAATTTTAATGTCATAGCTAGAGCATTGCTCATAGGTCTTGTTCAAGAGCTCATAGAAGGCATCCTTGGAGTCTTCATCTTTCTCCTTTGTGGGGGCGACCGCGCATATTTGGCTAATGTTAATTTAGCCTTGATGTGGATTGCTACGAGGCGCTCGTTTTCATGCCGGAAACTCAAGACCTCTATCCTAAGTCTTTCCTAACAATACTCGTAAATCCTCACCCAAATAGGCGCTGCTTTTGCCGTCGTAACAATCGCCGTAGTAGATATCGCAGTTTTTCATACTCCTGTTGTGCGGCCCATCTCATCACATTTCTTGGATGGCGGTTATGTCTACTTTGCAGCAGTCTAGGGCTTCCACTAGTTGTTCCGCTGCTAGTGGCCTGTTAAGGGACCTAACTCTCCACCTGCATATCCGAAGTTCGTTGTCCTTAATTCGCTGGCGTGGGTTGTCAACAGTGGATCCGTCCGTATCCAAGGTTTGCTGTTGCTTCGTAGCTTTTGTATTTTTTCAATGGCCGGCAGTTACCCCGGCGGGATAACCCTCAAACTGGAGGACCGTTCTATTTTTGATCCCCTAAGACGAGGGGTCAGTTGGACCGAAAGTCAGTTACCCGTTCTGGGATGTGAGTGCTGTCGTTGGTCCATTAAGGGCTCTTCCGCCACCATCTCTTTTCTAAGACCCTGGCTTAGTTTCGGAAATCCTTGTCGGCCTGAGTTCAAAATATGTCGGAGTAGCTCGAATAAGGTCTCATTTGTTCCGGAAGTTTTTCACCATTGATTCCATCTGGCGAATTCATCCGCTGTCACATTTATAGTGCTGCTATTTTTGTCTGCTGGTCAGCTCTCGCCCTTATAAGTTTAACAAGTCCAGTCCGGATGGACATTGACCGATAACCGGCGGTTACCACGTGGAGGTATTATAAGCATAATTGATGTGTAGAAGATAGTTGCAACACTATATATCGCCAGGTTGACATCTCTCAATGCCTACCCTATTTCTACAGCACCCAACCACAATTTTGAAACCAAATTTCTAAAATTTGGTAGTGTATATGTCATTACGATAAAATTGCAAAGACTACTGGATAAAAATGACACGGACAGTTTGTGATCTGACCATTGTTTTGACAGATATAAATGTGTGAAGATTGTACTGGGTTAAAAGAAAGCAGCTTTATAAGATCCTTATGAAAGCACTTGTGTGAACATTACAAGCGATTATGTTAACTACTCGTAATTACCATGAAACTCGCATACGACGGCGGTCCAGGTTTATCAAAACTTCACAGCTAGACCATCGAATATGTGCCGGAAAAATACAACAGAAAATTCTAGTCCTTTTAGTTGCTAAATGACTGTCAAATTATAAGATTCAAGTATTGAATTGCTATTCGTATCGTTCTATTGACATTTACTTGCAAATGAAAGGTACACCGCCATGTGAATTACATTTGTATGTCTGAGCATCTCCATTTTATCCCCTAAACAACAACAGAAAAACCTTTCAGAAATAATTAATTTTTAATGAGAAAAAAAGATGGACATCTCATTAAGACCATCATATGCTCACGGCTATATATGATTTACATAGGTCACTTTACGGACTAAATGATATCATTACCCACCACTTGTTTATCAAATCTGCATATATAAAAAAAAGCAGTTCTTTTTCCACAAGTTCCTTCTAAATGTGTCCCTCTCCCTTAAGCAGAGATTCAATTTCAGGCAGCTACCCCTACATACGAGTACGAGTAACAAGCACACGTGTCTAAAGTTTATTCGGAAAAGTTTGAAATTACATTTCAATTCTCGGTCAACCTTGATTACAATGTACACTGCAAAATTTCGAATAAAGCTGACAAACATACGAATATATCTGCGTTGTAACAATGTCATTGACAGTTCACAGATGTTAATTAGGAGACAGGTAGCAAGCGTATCTTTAGATAGATATATGTAGACAATTGTTATTACGACTAAAGGGATGAAGGTAAAGTTGCAGAATTTAATTAAAAACTCTTCCGCATTGGCTTGCATGTACACAAAATACCCGATACTATCGGTGTGTGCACTAATTAATGTATGTAGACGCATCGCTCAACATCGTGTCATGTTTTGCATAGGTGTGTCATTATGAACACTTGAGATACATAACATACATGTATGTAACAGAGTTCGGAATATTCCAATATTTAAACAGGATCCAGATCTTCATATTCAAGTGGTATATCTAGGCGAAATACATGTTAATGTATCCCTGAAGTGGTTCACAGAGAAGTTGACATACTCGTAGAAAGGTGACAGGGTAAAATAAATTGAAAAGTATGTTAATTCAATTTGAACCCCAAATCATTGTCAAAGAATTCATCTACGGGTAAAATTAAAGATGCAGATCTAAACAGATTCTTTAAATCTGAAATGCAGATGAAACATTGTTCTATCATGCCGATTTGTCTGGAGGAGACTACTTGACCGTAGTACCACGTAAAAGAAAGAAAATTGACTGAAAAAAGGTAAAACTTAAGGGATTGGAGGAGATACTTGTGGCGTCCTTCAAAATTGGTGACAAAATTCTTTTGGAGGTTTTGGATCATTATGAAGCATGACTTATCATTTTGGAGAATGACGTGGAAAACTGTCTTCGTGACATGCGGAGCTGTGTACACTTTCGGAAACAAGCAATGAGTTCTACTCACAGAAACAAATGCACCAGAACTTGATGACATTACATCAGAGCAAGCCCAACAGGATCTGGATCTTCATCTTCTTCTGACTCAAAAAACCTTAGTCGTAATTTCAGCTAGTTTAATCCCTACTAGAGCTCCATTTTTCGAAGACGCGTTGTTTGACACATGATTCAAGTTATATTGACCTCCAATTCCACAATCGTAGCCGGCTAACCTATGTGTCCATGTTTGGACTTCACCTAGCCCCAAAGGAAAACATCTAGAGGTGTGGTGTCACATGTTCTAGGTGGACAATACACCCATCTAAAGCGTGAAATGAATTGTTCTACGAATGGCGTCAACTGGTTTTGGTACCAAATGTCGAAACTCCGGGCTACGTGGCGACAACAAGCAACATTCACAGTTACGTTCCGGGCAGATCGGTGAACCATGATGAACATGAACCAATGATTCCAACAGCTCAAAAACAGCACCAAACAGTTTTGTCTGGATATAATGACAGATCTTGGACCTCTTCAGGTTGCTCCGAGTCCCAAATATGGCTGTTTTGCTTATTGACATAGCCATTAAGTTAGAAATACGTATCATTTCTGCACAAAATGTTCGTCGAAGTAAGTGGATCTACTTGAACCTTTCAAGAAGTCAACGACTGAAATGAAGATGATTCGAAAGATGGGCCGAATTTAGTTCTTGCACGAATTGAATTGTGTATGCCTTTAAAAAAAGAAAATGCCGCGTAAAATACACCAAGTTGTTGTATACGACAACCGAAGATGTTGATAACGGCGCCGAATCGATCCACCCCCTTCATCGCTTACCCGCTCCCCTACCGGCGCTCTATTTTTCTTCTCGGTTGCGTTTTATCTAATAATTATTTTTTTTTTATAATTAGCGCGCGCTCAAAGGGTTGTTAGTACCCTAAAATGGTTGCACACAGCGCCGGCGATGGAAAGTTAGGGAGGAAAGAAAGAGAGGTACCGATGTACGTTGGTTTTGAATATTTGGAGGGTACAATGAACAGGAACTAAAGAGCTCGACAGGGCATTCTATGAGCAAGTTTTTCGGCTTAGGAAGGAATCACGATATTTCAGGGTACGTCCGAAAGTGGGATTGAGGGTGCACTGATGAGCATTCATAGCGAGACGGGTGTCACGGTTAGAGGTCTGAAGGGGCGAAATGCTTCTGGCAATTTCTGAGGAGCACTGGTGGTAAAAATAGCGATAGAACAGGGTAAGACCGGAGACATAACGTCGGTGGTCGAGGGTGTCAATCGACTGTGTAATATTAGCATCACCTATTAGTTTTATCGCACGGTTTTGAATCCTATCTAGTAGGCGCAAAGAAGTCTTGGGAGCACATAACCAGATTTGTATTTCAGTTTTGGGCGGATGAAAGCCTTATATATTGAAGCCAGATAAGAGGGGGTGAAATATTTCTAACATTCCTTAAGGAAACCTAGCCATTTCGCAGCATTTTTGGCGACTTCGAATATGTGGTCATTCAAACGTAAGTTGTCATTGACACACATATGTAGAATGGAAAGTTTTTCGGTTTCAACGTTGCAAGTGCCACTCATGGATAATGGCTAATAATGAGAATCGAACATTTCTATTGTATAGCGAATTGCGCGTTCGGTAGGTCGAAAATGCGAACCATATCATACAATACTGAACAAAAATACCATAACAATGTGACACGTCGGATGTGTGATACCTCATGAAAAACTACTGAAAAAGTACCTCTAAACGAATCGCGCTTTATAATGATTGACCGAAGGACCTGGCACTAGAGGAATCCTTTATACATGAAAGTCTACTGAAAATTCTGGCTAAAAGATACGAAGAATTGTACTCATCGAGACTAGCACCTCTATGAGATACCACCTGTTGAAGCGACCTATTCATATCAGTGTAGTGCAAAATTTAACATAACCCATATAGCCATTGTTGAAGGGTTGTTGGGCTTATCTTTTATCTATTTCATCACTGCCATATCCATCACCATAGTACAAGGACTAAACATAGACAACAGGCTACGGCCAGTAATGCGTGAAATAATAAAATTACAAAAGGGAGTCGCTACGTGTATCTGTAGTTCCTACGCTCGCGTCAATTCCATTACTCGATTGTTGTAATGAAATTTACATAAATGCCAGCGCCTACAATACATGCTGACAGAGATTCGACTCGACCTATGTCGTGTATCTTTATCATGTATCTGTAGTTATTTTGGCTGTATACAACAAAGCCCACACAACTATCATAAACTTGTGCGGACAAACCCTATTTCGGATTGCAAATTGCTATTAAAACGCCCGACATTGTCATTTGTCATTTGTGATCCTGTTGCCAGGAAAACAAAAAAAAAAAATCAACACCATGTAATACCTTCGTATCTATGGTATCTCATTGTACGTGTATCTGAAATAAGTGTGTTCATTAAAACTTAATTCCTGAATGCATTTCCACCATCAATTTGCGTTTAATAAGCGTGAATGTAAATTGTTCATGACGCTAAATGACTTTGGTTTTTGTTTTTTTTTAGTCGGCCCGGGCAGGCAGACTGTCGGTACCTAATTGGAGTTGAGAAAGTTTTAATTGAGTTTCTGAGGTTTCTGCGGTGATTTTTAGATCTTCCGATTTTCTGATTTTCAGCTTTTCATGAGCCTCCTAGTGTTTGACGATGTTTTTTTGCATCTTTCCACCAGAATTGTCCTTGCTGGCTGAGGTGATTTTATGGAATTTTTAGTTCTTATTGTTGAGAAAATAAGTCGGCGTCAAGAGGCTGAAAATTTGATTATGGTCGTTGGCCTTATTATTTTATTTTGTCTTGCTTTTGGGAGCGAAGATAAGTGACAACGATTTTAGTAGATTAAGGTTAAGATGTACGAGGAGGTTTCAACAGTTTCATTTGAGGACTTATGGCAATTTCAGAATTCTATGAGAATTTCGGAAAAAAAAACACTGGGAGGGTGTTTGCTGAGTTTCTTGTGAAATAATTAACACTGTAGGTGGTGGTGTTTTCGTTCGCTGCAGTCAGTTTTTCCTGTTTTATTTGCTGGCTTTTATGTTGGTTGGTTTATTAAGTATCTGCCGGAGAGAAGGAGATTATGATAAGTTGTTCTTAATTGGTACGTGGTTTTTATTATGGCCTTATTACACTAGTTTTAGTTAGGCATAACAACCGGTTAAATCTCACCTTGACTTCACTTTTTTTTGCAACTGACATGCACAAAGTGGCGCCCAACATAAGGCCCGTCGGAGGGAAAGAAACAAGAGCTTAAAAAATATGAGGAAACTTAATGTAATACAAATAAAACTGACTTATGTCGTAATGGTTGAGTTTCCGTTATATAGTTACTTCCACCCATGCTCGTTATTTTGTGCGTGTTAGTAATCTAAATCTAGGCAGGATGACTGCGACTGCATAAAAATTGGAGTTACTTTACCTCCTTCTCAAACTCACGTCGAGCTCTCTATACCTGTGTATAGAGATCCTGAAGATTAATGACATAGATGCTAGGAAGACATCAGAAATTTGTGCTAGGTTTCACAACAACTCCACATTTTTTATGAAGAATGCACTCCACAGGTTTTTCGCAACAGCCACAATCGACCTGTGGTCTTCTCGACTGCAGCCAGGACACGGATTTTGGAGGCTCCAACCAACATACTACCAAAACTCTACACCGAATTAGGCACTCACACAGGAGCTGCTGGATCACTTGATTCTGATGAGTCGATTGGGTTGGAACGAATACTGGAAAGAGCCTGCCAGTTACGGTCAACAGAAAAGACCAGGTGTTGTTCAGAGTGCTGTTTTTGAAGCTTTATAGCGGGATATCGAAAAAGTAGAACGGGCTTTAGATGAGGTGCACTCTAAGGAACTAAAGGCACATGAAGAAGCAGCAAAGACTTGGTACAAATGCACGGGGCACAGAGACAGCAAGTGCTGCCCTAAAAGCGTCTGCTACAATTCTTGCTCCCGAAAATGACACCCAGTGAAACCGAACAACATCTCGGATCTGGAACTGCCCCGAACAGTGCCAAGAGGAAGAAACAGACAAAGACTGCAGTTCCAGCAGACGAAAATATCCATCGACAAAAATGAAACGCGCGGTGATTTTACTGCATACAAGGTCAGGATAAGTTCGTTGCTACAATAAACAAATGTTATAGTTCTAGCTGACGGAAGTTGGCTAATGTGGTGAAATTCCCGCTAAGAAATAACTCTGATGGTGGCAGACAGCGCAAGATCCAATCGAAACCGATGCTACAACTAGCAAATATTGCGGTTTTGGGGTACGGAACTTGTATGTTACCAGAGAACTCACTTACAAGAAAACTTAGAAACGGCCAAGAGAATGAGGTCGATAAGGAAAACAGTCGGAGGGCAAGCACTTTGTCGACGAACTGTGTAAGCTAGTCAAAGCAAAGAATGGTTGCAATTAAGCAAGTGACTGTGAAATTTAAAACGGAACTCCCAACGTGAAGTGCTAAACACAGTACTTGTCGCATTTCTGCAATCAATGTGTTACAATTGCTGCAAACATACGCTACGAAACGAACCTAAAATTATAGAAATCTGTCGCTGCGTCTGCTTATTTTCTTTTTGATTCGTTATTACCATAACCACGGAAAGCGGTAGCTAAAGTCGTTGAATACTGCGATTCCAAGAAGATGAAACTACGATGAATATTCTAAGAATAATTTTAGGGGCAGTGACAGATGAAACGTGAGAGGCAATCGTCTTTTATATTTCATGTTATCCTCTGACCTGGTTGCCAGCAACGTTGGCTTTTATCCAATTCTTGTTACGAGCGTAAGACAACAAGTAATCGAGTTATCTGGTATGCTAAGGAGATTACTAGATTTAAAGTGCTATCAGAGGTATATCGAAGTCACAATCGGATGCGAGGTTTCGACCTTGTTAAGGAGGACGAAAACCAATTAGACACGATTTAAAGAAGAGCTTGCCAAGTCCAACAGTACTCCCCATAAGCTCAGCTGCTTAGAATTCGCAATGACAGCTAGAATGCAATTCTGGAGATCATCCGTTCCTTGGTGAAAAGCACATCTGCAGCGACTTCGTAAAGAAATCACAAAACTTTAAAAGCAGTAATGCCTGAGACTCACTTCTCAGGTAACCTAATCCGAACCAGCTATTTTCAACGAAGCTAAAATTGAGCAGGGCAACACAAGGCGTCGTACCTGATAGCAACCTCGATTGTGGTGACGAATGAGGGCATCATTAATCACCAGCAGCACTGAAGACATCTTTACGGTTGCCAAGAGTGTCAGACCTATTTGGCTGACTTCCTTCCAATGCTGCTTTGTTGAGCGTTTTCATCAATATTGAGTATGTTTTCGACAACCCAAACTTTGAAGGCATATGTAACTTGTGTAGACAGCACGGTATATGTGAGTCTTTAGTTCTGTGCACCAACTGCCATGGTGCATGTTGGATAAATTCAGAGGTAGTGTTTAGGCCACTGATTGCGGATGCTGTTACTACAAAAGTTGTGTACAAGGCGATGCCTGTCCGGCCAGTACATGGTGGTCGATTTACTGCACCCTACACGTAAAGGACGATTGGTGCACTAGAAATGAGCTTTCAGTCAATTCTCGCAAAACTGAGGCTATTTTCTTCACGAGAAAAAGGAAGCAAAGCGGTCGGACCCAACTTCTGCTTAAGGCATCACCATCAAATTCTCCGAAGTAGCTAAGCTTTCGAGCTGTTAAGGATCTTTCGACAAAATATGGGCACTGTCATCGGGTGTGTGTGTCGATGTTCAATCCCAGCCGCGCCCGAAAGACACTCTTTTCTTCAGGCAACTTAAAACCACGTTAAGTGGTTGGCTAGAATTACAAGTCCAATTAAACCGATAATTCAGTCTTCCCATTAAATGATGGGCGCCACCCATGGAGCGAAATAGCTATTGGGCCTAAACATCTTTCTTTCTCTCTCTGTCCCATTTTCCTAAAAACTTTACACGTGTTCAAGCACTTTAAGTGAAGTCATACTCACTTGAGTGTTAAGTTCTTTTTAAAAAAAAAAAAAAAAAAATCGAGAAAGATCCTCCGGATCTACATGGATAACCCAAATATATCCTTTGCATCGGTTGTCTACACACTTTCACGAAAATGAGTTGTTGCTGCTTTTACCAGACACCAAAGGACAGCTGGGCCTGGCGCTGCTCCAGACTCATTGATGAATCTCCCTCTTCATGATCGGCTGCATACTCCTAGCCATCTTCCGTTTGAAAATAAGTGGTCTATGGTAAAATAAGCAGTCAAATTTTGATAACCTTGCGAGCCGACAATCTTATGAACGTCTGAACGTGAAATTCTTCATCCAAAGCCACCCAAGATTTGATCTGCTGTTTAAAATATTGTCCAACACTTAAGCTCATCAGGCAAGATTGATTACGTGCAAGTTTTATAAAACATAGCTTTGGTACTTTTGGATAAGCCCCTGTAGCAGCGGTGCCCTCTACTGGATGTGGAGTTTGGTTCCAAGTACGTAAATTATAGCTCTCGTTTGTCAATTCTGTTTTAAACGGCGTCCGATTCATTAATTATTGGCCGGTGACTTGAACTTTCTCTTTTTCAGACCAGCTAAATTGGTGTCTGGTGATTTTCACAATTTGCATAAAGTCGCCGAAGGCGCTTTTTGCCAAAGATTTGAATAATTTGCGTCCACACACATTGACTTTAGAAGGTTGGAATAGCCAGCAAGGACGTCTCTGTATAAGGTGGCATGGCCAACTGAAAAAAAATACTTATGTAAACGGAAGAAAGTAAGTTTGGCATCAAGCTGAAATTCTTTAAACATCATTTCTCGTCTACCCGGAACCTGTCAAAAGAGTGCTGGTTTTTAGTGTACTAGACAGATAAGGATGTGAGTCCAAGAGTGTTTTTCACCTCGAAATGGCAACACTAAGCGGAACAGTAGACGATTTTAATGAAAACCAACATATTAGTACTTAACGTCCCCAATGGTTCCTAATTTTGGTGATCAAATGCAAACTAATGCTATGGAGGTGGTTGGCCTAACTGAACAAAAGTTCAAGCTTGTAGCGCCATGTACTATGAACAAATTAGAAGCTAAGTTCCTGAAATTGTGAGGATAAAGGACGATATAAAAATTGGCACGTGGGCATACTGAGATCTAAATTGAACAACAAGGATAGCCCTCTACTTAGGGCTACAATTTCCGTAAGAGAATGCATTATTTCGCAAAAATCTTTTAAAATGAAGTAAGGTACAGAAGAGGACTATATCGTGGTCGGAAATCGAACCTGGTGCAATATGGTCGATATAAGATATTCTTATACATGTGGGGCTCAAATAGGACCTCAATTTGTCTGATAGAAAGGACCGGGTCTAAGAAATGTACTAAAATGTACATCATAAGCGGTAGTAGAAAATAAATATTATATTGAAGGATCCTTTGCCATCCAGTAGCTCGATTTCTCCACGGACGCCACTTAAAACAACTAATTTATATAAATGTGGTTCATTTGGTTAGAATCAAAAGAGATTAGTGATCCAAAATCGTTTAATCTCATCAACTCCATATCTCAGATTCATGAAGAAAACTGATTCGCATAATTTAGGAAATAGGTACTTCAAAGTTTATTTGTGAGTCAGTGAGTCACATTCAGTTGTTTTTGAAAGAAGTTTCATAAAGTTACTTCAAATATTTTCCAAATAATATTCAAATTGGTTCCCACAAATTCATGGCATACTGTCCGTTTTTAAAATATGCAAATGAATTCCATCCAATCTTGGAATCTCACAAAAAGCCCTAAAGAAAAATCATCCACCCAAAAGCAGAAATAAGATACTCGTACACCTGTAGATGGCATACATCTCAAAAGAATCCGCAATAACATCTAAAAGTACATTAATTCACTCTGCCTGCCACATATCCCTCCGGTCGTTCTCCATCATACTCACACATTCTCATTTAATCACGAGAAATGAAAAATAAGAAAAAAAAAATTGAAAAAAAGCCACAAACGCAAGTACATGGGGTAAAATAAAATTGGAAAAATTAGATTTGCTCTTTTCTAAAATTAAATTCTTCATCCCTGACCTTGAGTTTGATTGAAAACTTCTTGCGATTAATTAAAAATTAGCCCACCATCTCCACCCATCCTCCTCTGTTCGTAGTGCTACGCACGAGTGCACAACTATCCCCATCGCACAATTATTTCTTTGCGATTGCTATGTCATTATGTATGAGTACTCGTATTAGCAATAGCAATTCCCCCGTTTTTAACCCCAATCCTCTATACGTAACACAAGTGTGAAAACATTGAAAACGGCTTCAATTCAATGGTTCCAATGGTTCCTGCATAACATCCACCTTCGTATCGAGTATTTCTCGGGGCCACTGTGCTCTTTATTGTCCCAGCTTTCATGTCATAAATTTTCGAAAACGTTAACAACCCCCCGACATATTCAAAATGATTAATTTGAAAAAATACGAACATTAACAACAACAAAAAAAAACAACAACCAAGAACAACAGAAACAGAAAAAGAGAAATTTTTTTCTGTCAAAAATATGAGTACCTGCAATCTTTCGTTCCCGCATCTTGCGCCATAATGCCTCGGCCTTACGTTTTGGCCAGTTTTCAAATTTCTGCGAAAAACTCCGGAAGAATTTGTATTCACGTATCGTTATTGACATTCGCCGTTGCATTGCGAAGTCAAGTTTTTCAATATCACCACTGGCCGAACTGGTACGATTAGCAGCAGAAGCAATAGCACCGTCCGTCCTATCACCGCTATCACTTAGAGAAGACAGCACAAAGCAGCTTCGTTGTCAACAAATGACAACACGACACCAGCACAAGGACGATTACGAGTAAAACAACGACAACGTTGTAGTTAACGGACAATGACAACAATAACAAAAACCAAAACCAAGTGACAGTGTCTGTTGCAGTTTACTCGAACATGACCGTGTTTTCGAGATACCAATTGAATTTTGAATTTCTTTTTTCTATTTCATTGGTTTTCTTCAACACTTTTAGGGCCAAAATGACAACTTTTATGACAGGAACAGGATAAACAAGACAGCAACAGCAATTCGGGTCGGAAAGAGTTTTTGAAAACTCACTTGCAAATCAAAAAAAAAAAAAACCGAAAAATCGAGTTTTGAAAAACACGAGAAATACGTTTTCGTTTACGTTTACGTTTCCGTACGCACAAAATCTCTGTTTAGAAGAAAATCGTGGGATTGCCGAGGCTTACACACGGATTTGGACGTCTGCAATCAACGGAGCCTGTAACAGTACTAATGAAGCAACACGGAATGAATATTGAAAAATCCAATAAACGATACGATAACATTCTCTCGAGATACATACAACCAAACCGAGTATACTTGCTGTCAGGCAGGCAGGACAACCATACTTTTCCGCAGACGTATTTGTACGGATATGTACGAATACAGTACAGTGGGTGGTGAAATTCTTCAAACATAGTGAACTTTGAGGCAGATATTCGCATTCGAGTATTCGAAAGAATGATTTTGAATGGGAAAAACGGGTTGGATATGCATGCTCCAGGCCAAAACAAAATTCTGTATAGAAAATGAGTTCGATGTTCCATCAGGAAAAGGACATTTGTTGGTTGTGCTGTCCTTGTTTCTATTTAAAAGAAGACATTTCGATTTCACATGGTGCAGGATCTTTATTTCTGTTTTAATAAAGCGAATATGGGCACAGAGCAGTTGTTTCAACATTGAAAGCTATTAAAAACGATTTATTTGTTAAATGTTAGGAAAAGATACAATTTTGGGACCCGGCATTTAGTTTGATCCATAAGCAGGGATCCACAGTGGCGGTGTGGATTCTGGGAAGCCTTCTTCATTCCGAATGTACAAAGGTAATTATAATACACACCCTGCGGCTGAAAACTTGACAGAAGATTCATTTCATTGTTGAAATATAGAAACCATTTCATTCTGGTGTCTTCGGTTTTTCTTATTACCGGTGATTGATCCCAAACCCACTGTTGTACGAAAAAGAAATGCAATTGGGTTTGGGTTTATTTAAAGGAAAGAGAATATGAGAACGCGAGCTCCTAAATTTCGGAAAAACACCTTTCGTAATGGTGTGTCCACCAAAAGTCGTACTCTACTGGTATCAAGATTATGGGATCGACGCCATTCAACGCTGCTGAAAAAAAAACACCTCCCCACTTCATTCCAGCTAAACAGATCCAATGGACTGCGATGAGAGTATTTTAGACGTCAGGGTCAGCACTTAAAAATATGAAAGCAGCTCTTCGGTGAGCGTGGCCCTAAATACCACAAGCCCATTTGCGGTCAGCGTGCAACTCGTTCGTGAACAAACTCAATGACATCAAGGCAATCAAAAATCGAAAGCGTTTCAAGTCAATCGCACTTATTCTTGTTACCAAGTTGGGTCCAGTTATCTCAGCAAGCACAAACCCAAGAAAACTGTTGGGCCAATGAAGCATTTTTGTCCAACATTTTGGGTAGATTTACTATTTGAGCTGGCTAAATTGACCCACTCAGTCTATCGGTCACGCTGAGGGGAAACATCACCAAGTTACACAGTAGGATGGACGCAAATATAAATGAGTCTACGGACATGCACAAGCTCAGCTCTATAAACTATGAAAATGGAGGGAATGGCCACATCAGTTTAGTTTGACACACTAAGAGCTCAGGTCATTTATGGAACTTTTTCTGCATCTAACGAGGTTTTCGAAACAAAGAGGTGACGGAGAAGTTTCAACTGATTCAACTGCAACGCTCAAACCTCCATAGTAGATTATCCGCAACATTCTTTGACGGATCTAACCCTCCAATTTGGAATTGTTGTCGGGTTATCTGTCTAACCACGTAAAACTCTTGTACTTGGATATACCGACTGTTGCCAATCCTGACAAATAAACAACGGCCACCCACTTTCGGCTATGATTGTTTAACCCCTTAACAATCCCCAATAAGCCGAGTGTACAAAGTGGATAGCGTCAACTTTGGTTATTGCTAAAGAGAGTTTAATCAACGCTAAAGTGTGTGCGAATGCTCAGGAATCTGAAATCAAAATGTTGAACGCTCATTGTTTCATAAAAAGGTCCAAAGTGACACCACCGAAACATTTGATTTCGTACGATAGTGACATTGACACTGTTGAAAGAAATCAGTGAGCTGTCACTAGAATGTTTGCTGGCATTGAAGCAGAAATGGTGAAAATGAGAGTAAGAGTAGCATAAAAGACATGCAGTCGATGAGATGGGGCATCTAACATCAATGACAAACTATACCTTTGAGGTGGTTCAAGAACTTGTCCACATAAGCTCCGCTGTAAGTTCAAGCGATGACACTTCCGCTATTGATGTAATAGAGGCAACTAAAAAATGAGTCCTTCTCACGAACGTAGAAAAAAGCAATGCATAGGACCCTTATCTATTGCATGTCGTAGAAGCAAGGAGTTTATCTAAAGACGAAGACTTTGTTTGTTTGAAGGAAACAGTTCTTCGATTGATTTTCCGTCTCGTATGCACATTTGGTTTATAAAGTGGTATTGAGCTTGTCAAAATGGTTATAGTTCATCAGCTCCGATGGTTAGGACATGTTGTGTGATTGAACCGCTCTGTTTCGTGTGTTCCTAAGGGACAACGTGGTAGAAGAAGACCTAGCCTTAGGTGCCGTCCTCAAATGGGAAGCCAACTTTGTGTGCAAGCTTGCGCAAAATAAAAGAGTTGCTGGTTGAGGTCCACAGAGGATCCTTTTCAAGCTACGAATTAGAGGTCTGCGTATTCGTTGGCTGGCACATCTTAATAGCCAGAGACTCAGCAGTGCTAAATCGGTTAAAGTTTTGATTAAATGTCGACAGCTGCGATGCCCTTAATGGCAGTCTGGCTGTCAAGGAATATGGTAATATTTTCGTGAGATATTACCTTTATTGTCGCAAGTCTGGCCGCTTCTGATACAGCCAGAAGATACTGTTGTAGTCCAGCAGATGACACGGGCTTTTTAGTACAGTGATCGGAGAAGACCCCAGTGCCAATTCCTGTTGCGGAGCATAGATGTTTTGAGCATCGTTATTGCCTACCAACTTCGACATTTTCTGCATTTTTACGAAAAGCAGCGATGCTGACATTATTAAAAACTCCTTCAATCCAAATGAGAACCTCATGTAGAACATCTTGCGTTTGCTTTTTGTGTAGGCTTTTCCGTTTGGGGCCATATCTGTTTACTGCGAATATGAGTGTTCAAGTTTTCAAAGGCCTGAAGTCCTTTGGGTGGGCATGCATGAGTTCACTTGTCTTGGGAATGAAAACCACCTTCACTTTCCACTAAAACTTTGGCACCTATCCAATCACCTGGCACCTACTCAATACAGCTGAAAAGAATCATAGTCTGCTTCGTTTGATTTGTATGATTCCGTCGAGTCCAGCGGATTCGAACAATAGGATTGAATCTTTACTTCAATCTTTACTTCCGTTTTCTTCAAGTATCCGCTCAGGGGTACCCTACGTATGGAGTAGGGAGCCATCATTTAAAAGTATTTAATTTTTTTTTTGGCGGCGATTTTGAGGCAAAACACACCTACTGGGGCTTAAGATGATTCTGCGAGACAGAAAGGCAGAGTACTTTATGTGAAATCAGCAAGACAAATTCGCCAAAATATTGTTTAGGAAAGCTCCAAGAAAGAAAATAAAGAACTTAAGAATGTACCGCGTAAGTTAACACATAAATAACCAAACTATTGTCCAAAATATCTGCCGGAGATAAAAAGAATGACAAGAAAAAAAAACCTAATAAATAGCAACAAAGTCGTGCTTCACAGCTTAAAACCGGGAGATAAGAAGAAAGTGGAAAACTTCGCTTCCCATCTAGAAGAGACTTTTATGCTCTTTGAAGGTCAAACACTTATTCACAATGTCAATGAATCTGAAATAGCGGCACGCACGATAGCAAATGCAACGCTCACGAAACGAATCCCTGAAATAATGAAATTTAAGCCAAAGAAAGCTCTCGGCTGTGGCTTAATAATCAAGGAAATCCTTGGAATGCTGTTTAGGAAAGCATTAACTAGTCTTCTTTACATTATTAACGCTACACTGATGTCAGAATACGTTCCGAATCAGGAAAACCTCCGAATGACACAAAGTCTTATTTCATCGAAAATCTTTGAGAGGATAACGTTAAAACGTATACTGCCAATTATTGACGGAAACAATCTTATTCCTAATGACTAGTTTAGCTTCAGCAGCTTACATTCCATTGTTGATTAGTGTAAGACTCGGAAACGAAGGATAGCAATTCAAAGAGGTTTAGCTGGCGTACCGCAGGGAAGTGTTGTCGGCCCACTTCTGTAGATCCAATGATACTGCTTTACTGGCAGTATGTAAAACGATTGCAGAAACAAGGGTGAAACTGTTAAGCGCTCTCGATAAATTACTTTGAAAGGGTGTTTTTATTTACCCAGAACTTACTTCAGACATTTACATCTCTCAAACCAATTGTGAGGTTGCAAAATACTCAATACAGCTGAAAAGAATCATAGTCTGCTTCGTTTGATTTGTATGATTCCGTCGAGTCCAGCGGATTCGAACAATAGGATTGAATCTTTACTTCAATCTTTACTTCCGTTTTCTTCAAGTATCCGCTCAGGGGTACCCTACGTATGGAGTAGGGAGCCATCATTTAAAAGTATTTAATTTTTTTTTTGGCGGCGATTTTGAGGCAAAACACACCTACTGGGGCTTAAGATGATTCTGCGAGACAGAAAGGCAGAGTACTTTATGTGAAATCAGCAAGACAAATTCGCCAAAATATTGTTTAGGAAAGCTCCAAGAAAGAAAATAAAGAACTTAAGAATGTACCGCGTAAGTTAACACATAAATAACCAAACTATTGTCCAAAATATCTGCCGGAGATAAAAAGAATGACAAGAAAAAAAAACCTAATAAATAGCAACAAAGTCGTGCTTCACAGCTTAAAACCGGGAGATAAGAAGAAAGTGGAAAACTTCGCTTCCCATCTAGAAGAGACTTTTATGCTCTTTGAAGGTCAAACACTTATTCACAATGTCAATGAATCTGAAATAGCGGCACGCACGATAGCAAATGCAACGCTCACGAAACGAATCCCTGAAATAATGAAATTTAAGCCAAAGAAAGCTCTCGGCTGTGGCTTAATAATCAAGGAAATCCTTGGAATGCTGTTTAGGAAAGCATTAACTAGTCTTCTTTACATTATTAACGCTACACTGATGTCAGAATACGTTCCGAATCAGGAAAACCTCCGAATGACACAAAGTCTTATTTCATCGAAAATCTTTGAGAGGATAACGTTAAAACGTATACTGCCAATTATTGACGGAAACAATCTTATTCCTAATGACTAGTTTAGCTTCAGCAGCTTACATTCCATTGTTGATTAGTGTAAGACTCGGAAACGAAGGATAGCAATTCAAAGAGGTTTAGCTGGCGTACCGCAGGGAAGTGTTGTCGGCCCACTTCTGTAGATCCAATGATACTGCTTTACTGGCAGTATGTAAAACGATTGCAGAAACAAGGGTGAAACTGTTAAGCGCTCTCGATAAATTACTTTGAAAGGGTGTTTTTATTTACCCAGAACTTACTTCAGACATTTACATCTCTCAAACCAATTGTGAGGTTGCAAACTGCCAGTGTCATTTCTCAGTGTTGTGTTAGCAAATTTTATTGTGATGACGAGTCAATAACGTAACTTCATTTTAGAAATTCGGTTCCAAAATTATGATTTAGTGCGCCAAACCTATATAATACACCCGACAAAATCGACCATCTGAGACTGCTATTCACCATATTGTTGACCGTTTCACAAAATATTTTCGTCGGAAGATGCAGTGGCATCGAAACGCATTCGAAGAGAATCCGTTCATGAAATTATTGAAGAATATCCAAATTTATTAAATCGGCGTCGTGCACAAAAGCCTGGTTTTTATCCGGCCACTTGATAGAAAACTTTACGCAAAAATCATGGTTCGAAGGCTTACAAGATCTAGGTCTTGCAAAAATTGAAGCCGAGTGCCCATTGTTTGGGTCGAAATTTTGAAGAATGGAAAAAAAACCAAAAGCCATTGGATCCGCTGTTTTATCGAAAAATTGTGTTCAGCGATGAGGATCATTTTTGGGTCAATGGCTATATCAATAAGCAACATTGTTGCCTTTAGAGCGAGATAATTCACATGAGATTATTGAAACGCCGTAACATCCCGAAAAATCTACACGACGGCGCTGTCAGCTCTGAAGGTAGATGACTCATTTGGCGACTTTATCAGTCTTATGCTAAAGAGCAGGATAATCAACTGCAAACAAGGTGGGTCCTTGTCAAAAGATGTATCAAGGCGGTATCCTCTCACCCCTTCTCGGGATCTTAATGGTCAACGAACTGCTGATATACCTGGAAGCGGGTGGTAGCAGTGTGGTTGCTTAAACTGATAATGTTTCTACAGCCATCTCGAGAAAACACCTGTATACGATTAAAGAGATCGTACATTATAATCTTAACATACTAACACGCTGGGCAGATCGTTGTGGATTGGGAATAAATCCCCATAAAACCGATCTTGTCCTCTTCTTTAGAAAATACAAAATTCCGACTGTAGACCCTCCCTCTATTAGCGGTACCAGCCTGGTCTTCTCCAACACAGCGAAATATCTGGGTCTTATTTTCGGCAGGAAAATAAGTTGGAAACCTAATATTCAAGAAAGAGGAGGAAAAGCCTCAGCAGTTTTATTCCCTTGCCAAAAAACTATTGGGAACAAAAGGGGCCTCCGACCTCGTATGGCCCATTGGCTATATAACTCGGTTATAAGAACGATAATCACCTTCAGGGTGATTGTACGGTGGACGACCTTAGACAAAGCAGTTAACTGCATGAAGCTAAGCAAAGTCCAAAGCATGCCTGATCATAAGCGGAGTCCTATTCACAACTTCCTCCGCTGCTCTGGATGCTCTGAGTTTCTTGACGACCCTCGACATTTTTAGCAAACAAGTAGCTGCTAATGCACGTAAGCATTCCTTCCAGATCTCTCTGGGAGGAAGATGCCTTTTTGGACGTCAAATCAATCCACTTCTATACTGATGGTTTAAAGACCGATAGTGGGATTAGTGGCGGTGTCTTCGCTGATAAGCTTAACTTAAGCCTCTTCCTCTGCCTTCCCAAACACTGTAGCGTGTTCCAGGTGGAAATTCTGACGGTTAAGGTAGCTCTGTCCTGACTGAAGAAAATGGATACCTTTTCGCTACGTGCAAACTAGAATTTAAAGGCAGCCAATAATGATGAAAGGTTGTCTAAAATACAACAACAACAAGTCAATTCGCCCCATAAAATGTTGGATGCCACCCATGGAGCGAAATAACCACCGAGCCCAAACATCTTTCTCTCTCTCTCTCTATCCCGTTTTCCGAATTGTGGAAGTGTCAAATGGCATGACCTTAAGAGCCTAGTCCACTTCTCCTCTAACCGAAATAATGCGATCTTCAAATTTTGTACGCAAAAAATTGATTGTTTGATGGCATGTAGCACCATCCTGTTGAAACCAGACATCGTTCAGACGCAATTCTCCTCAAAATTACGGCTCAATGATGCCGCCAACCCATAATCCCCACCATACAGTGACTTTTTTAGGATCCATTGGTTTTTCGTGAATCTCGTACGGGTTTATCGGTCCCCAGGAACGAGAATTTCGTTTATTTACGTACCCATGCATCGAACAATGGGCTTCAACGGAGATTTTATAGGCTTTAAAGATTAACTTTTAAAACTGGCCGTAAAGTGCCATAAGTGAGGCCCAATTGTTGACTTCGACGACAAATTGAGGTTCCTGGCTGGTTTTGAGTACTTTCGCTAGCAGTGGTGATGTTTTGGCGTGTAAGTTCTTGCCGAGCATACCGATATAGAGTTTGATCCGATACCGAACAAGTTTCTTCAAAAAGCTTCACCATTACACGAATTCCGGACTCATTAGGAAGATTATGTTGACCGAAAAATGCGTGGTAAATAACTCCATGACCAAAATTGCCAAAGATTGTATGATATCTGTCAAAAAGATCAACCACATTGAATTCAGTAAATGACAGTAATTGACAGCCAAGGTTCAGACAAGATAGTTTGGGCCTGGAGTCGGAGTGCAACTGGAGAAGTGAGTTTCTAGCAAGAGACCCAAAGTCTCAGTGCGGGTTTTTGTATAACTACCATCGGGTATTTTTATATCTCCACTAATTGAAGCTTCCTTTTATAAGAACTTTCTCCATGACTGTCTTTTATCGCTGCTCTTAAGTACTTCGTCATACAAGGCAATAGTAATGGCTATCATAATGGTGGACTGAATATATTCAATATACGGTTTACACTGTTTACAATTTTGTTTGAAATCGTTTAAGATATCCCTTTCCTTTTAAAATAGTGCTCGCTAGATTCATTCGTTTTGAAAAAAAAAAAAAAATACACAAATTTCTCATGGACTGTCATTTTTCCACAACCACTGTAGAAATATGATGAACAACTTTTTAATAGGCAACGAAATTTACCTCCATCCTCATCATCGACAACAGACAACAACGTTGCTCTGTTGTTTCTTGCCTTTTCACCACCCCCAAAGCATTAACATGAGCAAGAACTATAACCCACAAAGCTAGCCTGTCATCCTTTCAGAGAAAAACAAAAATGAAAAAAAGGCAAAACTCCTCGATAATCTACCAAACGCCTCCACAATACCAGCCCGATACTCGAAGTGAACTCACCTTTATCCAAATGTAAGGATAATCACATTAGTTCTCCCGTTTTTCAGAATAAAGAATTAAAATGACTAAAAATAATTTTCAGCCCCAAAATGCTTCATTTATTTTGAGTGAGTGAAATCTCTGAATCCATTGGATGGCTAGCCTTTTAACTGGTCGCTTGTGTTAAGTTTTCCTGGAACCTATCCTCCTCAAGAGTCTTTCATACGAAGTGTTTTTTTTTCTCTTGATTCTGGTAATTCGTTTTAAACAGAAAGACAAAAAATTCGTATTTTCACGGATACGATTATTCTCAATGATGATTTATAGGTATTTACTTCTGCGTCTTTGATTTGCTCCCATCCTGGGGAGAACAAACGAGGAAAGGAGAGAAGAATTAGAACAGCTCATGGTTAGTATAGAGAGAACGGCAACAGGTTGTTTAGAATGGCAAACGCACGCGCATCCACCTGACCATACCACCCGGCAAAGTATCTCCTCCATAGTCCTTCGGGGCTACCAACCAACCTTCCCACCATTTGTATCTCTCAATTAAGCAAGGAGCCGAAATGTCATCATGCCAGGAAGATGGCACGAAACCACACTAACCTACTGATTCGGGGCGGCACAGGGTGTCCAAAGCTCATATTTGAGGGTGAATCTCTACATTGAAACCAACAATCTTTGTGCCATTCGTTTTAGTTGCGACTTTCACTAAATGTAGATATTTTTAGCCAGCAAAACGAACAAAACAAAGGAGTGAAAAAAATTACGAAAAAAAAAATTGAAAATATTATTAATTCCTCATTCTGCGAACTGTCGGCCTATGGGTGGAAGTGGGTTGATGGAGCTAATACTCATAACAAGAGCCTGGTTGCTGGAAACAAAGGGTAGACAAAACGGAAGCGAAATTAGCTCGGATGATACTCGTATGTTGAAGCAGTTGCGTGCAGACTGCCTTAGACTATTTTCAGTTTTTAGATTATTTTTTCTATTTTTTTTTTTTCAAAGAAATAGATAAGAGGTCATCTCATGAGAAATTGCATGTAACTCGGGGGGAGTTTTTTGGCTTTCGGTGAATTTGTTGAATTTATGGTGCGTTGGTTTGTGAGTTTTTTGTTTTTTTTCTACAACAAATTAAATCCATGTACGTCAATGAGGATGATAAAACGTGATTATATGACGACCAGTTGGGATGTGGGGATGTGTCATTCACATGCCAGATTGACATTTGTGGAAGCTTTTATGTCGAACGGATATCATGGGTTGTTGCCTTGAGTGCTGGTATAACATTTTTCTTTTTATTTCTTAAGTCACGTTGATTCTTCAAAGCTGTTCTTCAAGTACGTAGCTGATTTAGTTGAGGATGAGGTGTATTATGAGAGTAGCTGCGGATGTTAACAATAATGTCAAACACTTAAACTCAGCACAGATATATTGGGATATGTCAACGGCTTTCAATATCCAGGATGAAATGGCAGGGACCTTCAAATTCTACTGTAGCGCGTGCAATCTTATAGACGAAATACCACTAACAGTTTCTTAGGATGTGTTCCGGGGAATCAAATTCTGTTGGACTAATGAAGAGTGTTAGGTCCCTAGAGTTGCCCAGTAATTGCTTATAGAAGTAGACTACAGAAGGGAGGTTATGCGTTAGTTCTTATTTTGTGAAGTAGACAAGTGTATTCCAAATTTTAACCATATAAAAGGCGTTTCCTGTTGACCTAATTGGGTGCTTTATGCAAGATTCTCTTCGAAAAAAACTTTAGGATCAATAAACAAGCATATGCAGGTTGATTTTATTTTGCAAGTTCCGATTCTACTTGAAATATGAGAATTCTGAATGAGGAGGAATAGAAATTGCCGTAGCGATAAGGCATTTTCTCCATGTAGGAATCGTCTAGGAGAAACCAGATTGATCACATTCCGAAACCTTATACAATATTTTAGGCATTCGCGGATTCCTACAATGTACGGTCAAAATTTCAGTAACATTTGGACGAATAGAAGCGGTGTAATTGCGAGTAAAGTGGTAGTATATTTGTGTCGTCGGCACAAGTTGACTCAACTTTCGAAGGACTTCATCAAGGAGGCCAAAGAGAACAAAATCATCCCAAACAACGGTGTGTTTGAAACCAGGCGCCAGGCGAGCTAAAACCCCAAACATCGCGTGAAGACATTGTTGATTTTCTTTCAACGATTCGTAGAGCATTGTCCAGAAAGAGTTCGTTCCACCGGCCTTAACATTCCATTTGGGTACCATCTCATCGATGAACACTTGTGGTCGATGTTTGGGCTTAAAATCGCATTTAAACTGTCGACCACTCTCCATATTCGCCTGATTTGTCATAGTACGACTACCGGTGTTGATATCCTGCAGCAAGGCAGCTTACGACTCGATCAATATTAAGGAACAGGTTTATAGGTATTAAGTTCAGAAGAACAGTGGCGTTACTGACAGGAAGACAGCATTAAAAGTATCTCCCCTAGGATGTGCTAGGTTTTAAAAAAAAAACAAAACAAAGGAGTCAAGGATGCTTTTGAAGTAATGAGTGTCATGTCAAATAATAAAGTCCTCTAGCGACGATAGTCGCCATGACAGTCTATTAAAGGACGAAAGCCACGAAAAGACCTATGTGGAATAGAATATACTTTTATTTATTTCGAATGGACACCGGGAAAATTGACAAAATCAAAATAGGAACAATCCGCCGAGATTTTTAAATTGATCTGATGATGAGCATTCACCTAGAAAATTTGTTTGAATGGACTTATGCCCCATGATTGGAACTTAGTGATGTCTGAAAAATCTTAAAAAGGGGATTCTCGAAACTGTGTAAACTACAAGAGCATAAACTGTTGAACAATTTCTGCTAAAATACATCCTAACGAAGGCGTAAGCAAGCTTAAAACGGAAATGTCCACAGACTTAATATAACCACCATCGACTGAATACTCACTCTGGGGAAGGTCTCGATTGCAGATGATAGAATGTGAGTATGACCGAGCCTTCATACTCGTCCGTTTTGAAGGGAGTTGATGGGTATATTATGGATCTTGTGATATGAAAAGAGATTTCAACTTGACGATGCACTATTAAGCCAGAGGCAAAATATTTCAAAGTCTGTTCAATATCCTTTAGAAATCAGCGGACTATGAATGCAGCATATGCGAGTACAGGAGCAGAAGCATTAAAAGTAGATCCAGAGAAAAACGAAAACGATGGGAATCCGACTTCATGAAAAATTCGTAGTGATCTATTTTCAACAAGATTTCCTACTTTAAAAGGACGTATCAAATGAAAATATCCCTGATACGGCACTTAAAAATCTCTCAGTATTGAACTTTTGTGTGAGACGCATATATGCATTCATTTAGTGATACAGTGTCTTATTTCCTCGTCATAATTCAGTCGTCCAAGACTTGATGACAAAAATGTTGGATTTCGAAAAACTCCGGAGAAAGGAGCTCACAAGCGTTAATTCGCACGAACTAAAAGACTTATTCTAATCTCCGAAGTGGGTGATTACACCACCAGAAGATGCCTAATATGGTTATGTCAATGTTTCAGCGTTGTGGCAGTTGGTACCGGTGACAATGGCACAGATACCCTTAATATCTATACGATTGTTATAAGTATACATATCCGAAGTAGACTTTAACTGTTTTTGTCGTTTCTCGTATCTTGTAGAGTTGAAATGCCTACAACAAGGATCTTTACCACATAAATGTTTCGCTTGAATGGTAGACCCAATACATTATTAAGTCAAAGCAACGTTAGTGTTTTTCGCTGGAAGTATGACAGATTTTGCAGCAGAATGGAGTAGAAAGGAGTTGTTCGGCAAAGAGCACTTAAGCTTACGTTTCAGTGGTAGCCTGCATTAAGGATTCTTACTTATCCTAGCGAAGTCTCAATGTGATATCAAAGTATCACAATATTCTCACCCCTGGTGTGGGGATTCGAAGGTCGGCCAAAGGTTTTAGTCACTAGCAAACCGATATGTACCCTTTCCATGACTGAAAGACTCTTTCCTTTCAGCTGCTTAGCTATCAGTGCTGATGTAGATGTATCTAGTAGATAACAAAATGTGCTTTCCAGTTCTATAGTGCACATGTTTGTGGATAAATTAAGTTCTCGGCATAGGAATGTATGAGTAAGTGCACGAGATTGTAACACTGAAGCCCAAAAGTCAAAGAAGGTGGGAAGGAGTCAATTTTGCAATTTTTTTCTTTAAATTAAAAGATGGACGAGTGGCATGTTTGAAGTATGGTTTCTACATCTACGCGATATAGATCTTCATGAGGTGCATTATATCCGATTTCCTTAAGAAATGAAGAGGAAGAAAGGGTAACCTCCTTGTGAGAAAAAGTTCAGCGAAAGCCTTCATTAACTTTAAGTTTTTTCCGTCGTTGGGTCACACAGTAGTCACTCCTTCACGAGTTCATGGCCTAACATGGTGCTGAAATAGGACCATTAAATTGCTTAACTTTCCTGCTGCGTACAGGGTACAAATTACAATGTTTCCATCATGACGACGATAGACCACACATAGCTTAAGTGGCAAAACTACAGTTGGATTCATTTGGCTGGGAAGTTATACAGCACCCATCGTACTCTGCAGATCTTGCGCCTTCTAACTACCATCTGTTCCGCTCTTTCCAAAACATTTTGGACGGAAGGCAATTAAATTCGAAAATGAGTTCAAACGGTACCCGGACAACTTTCTTACCCATAAATCTGCTGACTTTACAAAAAGGGCATTACAATATGTCTCTTCCAGAACGTTGAAAGAAAGTAATTGACCAGGATGGACAGTATCTGATGGATTAGTAAAGATGTGTTTGCAACTTTTAAATTAAAAACAGCGCATGATTTAAAATCCTTCAGAAGGAGAAAAGCGGGAACTCTTCAAAATTTGTTTCCCATTAAGTCAAGAAAATGATATCGGCTAAGTGGCCGTCGTCAGAATTGATAACCACTAGGGCCGGATTTATGGCATTTTCCATCACTCTTGCCAGAACTTCCGGTGATGGGTCCTCACATCCTTGACGAATATTAACTTTAAGGGCTTCAAGACTGTGAGGCTTGGTGACGTAGACTCGTGACTTCAAAAAACCCCACAAAAAGTAGTCTGGAATGGTTAAGTCAGGCAATCTTGGCGGCCAGTTCAAATCGCCAAAACGAGAGATTATGCGACCCGGAAAAGAAGCTCTTATAATTTCGGATGTGGCTCGTGCAGTATGCGCCGTTGTGCCATCCTGTTGGCCCGCGAAGTTTTCGAAAAATAAGGCCCGATGACGTCTCCAGCATAAACAATACACCATGTAGTAACTTTGAACGGGTTTAATGGCTCTTTGTGCGTTAAACATGGATTTTTGATGCCCCAGAAGGGACAATTTTACTTATTCACAGAGATGGAAATGGGCCTCGTCGCTCATGATGATTTTCGATGAAAACTTGTCTCTCTCATGGTCGAGATTCGTGTCGTCCCATAATCTTCTAAGCGAGCGGCTAAGCGTCGTAGTGTTTTCCCAGTTGGTGTCGGATGATCGGGAAATCTGCATCGAAATTCACGATGCGCCAAAACTACCGACGATTTTTTCCGCAAAAAAAAATCATAACAATTCTTCCACGTTCTTTAGGAGTATAACGATTAATGTCATGTTGACGTGTATTTTGTATCTGTTTACTTCACAAATGTCAAAGTATGATTATAGACTTTTGCGCCAACTAGAACAAACAAAAAGGTACCGTAAACGGTCTACAATACAATTATATCTCATCAATTGCGAACTAAGGCACTTTGAATTAAATTTAAAGTCGGTTTTTGACCTTCCGAATGAAGTTAATAAAGCTACCAGCAGAAGAATACATTAATTCGAATTGTTCACTGAAGAAAATATTCCGTCTAATTCTGTTGAGGGCTGGACAGTCACATAAAATGTGTCTTCTTCAAGAGTTACGTACTGTGACGTAACCTGATTAAAATTAAGACATCTATTGGCATTTTTGTTGCAGAGCAGGATGGCTCGTTTGGCCATAGCCGCTGGGCTATTCTCCCAATATGAGGTGCATTTTGAGTGCTCCCAGATATTGATAGCTAAATTGACTGCTGATTTGGGGTGCAACAGATTGGTTCAGGTCCGTAGAAGGGAGTCTCTGAACCCTTTCTGGCCAGTTTGTCGGCCTTTTCATTGCCATCAATACCCTCATGTCAATAATCCACCATAGTTTGATCTAGTTCCCTGACGGATTTAAGGTCTATAATATGCGAGCTTAGGGCTTTTATAGCTGTTTTATAGCTGACTATCCGTGAATATATGGATGTTTGCGACGTTGATTCCGGAGTTGTAGATATGATTGGTACATTCTTGGATGGAGTGTAGTTTTGCCTAAAATACACTGGGATTTTTTCCATTACTATTGCTATGTTTGCTATTTTAGGTCTAAGACAACGACTTTGGTTTCAACGGTTTCATTCTACGGCAAAAATATGAAACAACAAATAAAACGGATATTGACTATATACCATAAAACAACAGAGTCAACGACATATTTAGCGTAGATCCAGACATGTATGAGCCTACACGACTCCTGGACACGGTAGGGTAGCAGACCTAATAAATACAAAGAAATATGTGCTCAAGCTGCTGGACCCCAAAAAACGATAATTCTTAAACAGTGACGAGCTGTCGCACAGTGCTCAAGCCAGAACTGAGTGTAACTGTGTTGGGTCAAGGACATTATGGTGTGGAAAAAAATGAATCAGCAAGTGTTCTTGCGAAAAAAGGAAGGACGCTAGAAGGAGTAGGCGTCTGGATAAGTATAAGTAACTAGGAGTACCATTATAGAGAATATAGGGCAACCTGCGCTGATAAATCATCAGTGGAAGTAGCGCATCACGGGCTCTACAATAACATCTTGATCACAAGAGATCTGGAGAACATAAAAGGTTTCTTAGTTTTTGACTGTATTTCAAGGAATTGCTAAGGTTTTTATTATTGAAAATACCAAGAAGGACAATAAAATAGATCATGCTTCAAGTGTCGGACAAGTTCCCAAGACTTAAGAGTAAAATCTTGCAAAGATATCGTAGTCCTGCTCTTTAAATGGAAGAACAAATTTTGCAGAAAATTTAACGACAATAATGATAGAAATGCCGCTACAGCACAACTCCTTTGATTCATAGCTGCTGGTGCTGATGTTCAAACAAGAACTGCCGCTGAAAAAGTCCTACTTATGCCTTAAATTTAGTCAAATATCTCCTTTGGAGCTAGAATTCTTAGATGTATCTCCGTTCTCATCTGCATTAATTGATTTTAAGGCTATAGATTCTATTCCGGATTATTAGACAACGTACGAAACCGAAATAACAGAAGAAACACGAAGAGTCTATGCACTGTTAAAGGAATTCTCAGGAGAAATCTTTGACCCGTGGCATAACGAACTTATCTAAAAAAATTCAAAACTTACCTGCTAAATATCTATCACTCTGCGATCGGGAATATCTCAGCGTCTGTAAGAGAAATATAAAAAAAAAACATGAAATTAACTAAAATTCATATAAAAGGAAAAGAGCAGTCATTGGGCTGCTTGGAGTTGGAACACCCACCTGCTTTTGTCCGCTAAAATCATCTCGTTTTCGTTCCTTCTTTAGAAGCAACGGTGCTGAATTCGATTTCGTTGTTAATTCTTGTAGTCCCAAACTCTCGTGACCACTGTGCAATGAAGCACTACTCGGCGATGGTAAGTCATGGAAATGTGCTGGTAAAATACTTTGAAAGGGCTCTTGTCGCAATGCCAGACACAGCCTACCCTTCCCTTTGTTCTCGTTTTCATGTCTAAATGCCAAAGGCATTGGTAATGGTGAAGCCACATCCAACGAATGACTTCGACATTTATGCGACCGCGAATAAGGCAGCAAATGAATTGCTGAATCCTTACTACCACAATGACTATTACTATCGTTGATGTGCAAATTTGATTTTTTACGCAAGACCACCGCCTTGCAATGATTGTTGGTGTTCTCACATTCAATGCTGTCATATCCATCGAAAGTTCCTGTCTCGTATTCCTCATGGTCATGGTTTGTCTCGTCTTCATGATGCAGAATATCAATGTCATCAACATCATCGTCATCATGTGTCTCATCGTATAGGCTGAGTACTTCCAATAAATCAGGATCATCTGACGAGGCCACCGAGCTGCCCTTTTGAAATTTGATTTTCCTTAATGCATCCAAACTGCTGGTCAATGAATCATTGTCTGGGTTGTTCTTCCAGAAGCCAACTTCTTTTGGTGGTGTTGCTGTACCAATGCCGCTTTCATTGTTATCATTGTCTAAGCCAGAGGAATCTAGTGAGATGCCAGATTTGCCAGAGCTCAGAACACCAGATGCTTCCTCGCAGGCCGATGATGAAGTAGAGCTGCAAAAGATAGATTTAAAATTCTCCTCATGAGTATCATGGGGGTATTACATAAATATTCATAACTATCATCATACGTACTTGTTGTCTTCATCTGCGGCGCCAACACTCCTCAGAATGGATTCCTCCGATGTCCATATTGTCGAGGTGGATCCCTTTTTGGTTGTATCATTGTGCAGTAGGTAACTACCATTACTGTTGGCTACTGTTGCTGCTGTTGTTGGGATTTGATGGACTCGCTCCCGTTTTGGTATGGTGGTAAGTCCAGCTGCAGCTACAGCTCCAGCTCCAGCTTGACTTTGGCTTAATAGCATTGTGGAACGTATTGTGTCCATGTCACTTTCGAATTGTCTTCGACATTTATCCTTGATGGTGTTATTCTCTTCAAACTTTAGCACACTACTCCCCGGGGTATTCTTTGGCTGACAAGGATTACTATCATTACCATTGGGTGCAGACAATGTCCTCTGGTAAATGCCGCCACCATTGGGATTTAAATGCTTTATGCTCGGACTATCTAGTCGACGACAATCAAGGTTAAACGATTGCAATGGAATGGTAACCTGTAAACAAAGACAGAAAGAAGTCGAATGAACAAATAAAAAAAGCGCAAAAATCGAAGAAAAGAAGACATTTCGATACAAAAAGTCATGAAACAATTGAAATACAAGTGCACGTAGTGCACGATTCGCAACAGATAAAAAAATAGTAAAACACTGAACACACTGTGTCGTGATTCCAAGATGTGTGCATACTATACATAGCAGCTGAGCTTCGTAACAAAAAAAAACCAATTGATTGTCCTAATAGTCCCTACTCCAAAAACGTCATTAGGATTATAATACGAGATCCATCTAAATATCTTTTGTCCAGTTGTAGTAAGCAATCCTTTCGACTATATCCTAATCTAGTCAGAGCTAGAGTTAAAGGTACGAGGGCGGGTCAATAAGTCCGTGACTTTTTGAATTTCTGACCTCTTTACTGAAAGAGCAACACTGCTCCTGTCAACAGGCATCTGTCAGTTGACTCCTGTCAAAATTTAAACTTGCTGCGTCAGTTAGTTTGTGTTTGACAGCTATTTTTATCAGACTACTCACTAATTTGAGGAGAAAATGGAAAAAAGTGAATTTCGTGTGCTTATTAAGCATTATTTCTTGCGAAAAAAAACCATTACCGAGACCAAGGCTAAGCCTGATAAATACTATGGGGACTCTGCACCATCGATTTCAATGGTAAAAAAGTGGTTTAATGAATTTCGTTGTGGCCGTACAAGCACTGAAGATGCCGAACGTCCTGGACGCCCAGTTGAGGTCTCTGCACCCGAAACAATCGGGTTTCGGAAGGAGTAACGAAAGCCTGTTTTGAGAAAACAAATAAGATTCCCAACTTACCAAGGGCAGAACACATTCATTGCGTGAGTGTATGATGCTCAAGACTCAGTTTCTTTAGAACCTATCGACAAACTAACGTTTATGGCAGAACATAAGCCCTACTCATTACGAAAGCTTTTCCAGCAAATGATGAAGAAACGCAATTTTAAAACTATATCCTCGTAAGGTTGCGAATTTAAAGTGGTTGCAAAACTTGAGGAGACAATGAGAAGTAAGCCAAACGATTTTTTTGACCAGTTTCCCAAGTCACCTTGCCAGAAGTAGCCAAAAAATTGACTACAGAAAGACACCCTTGGTAGCTCTTAAAATTGAACCGAAAATACTTGACTTCGGCAACTTAAGCATGCAATGTATCCATTTTAAAATATTAAATAAAAATATCACGGCATTTTCTACCATGAGGATAACCATATACTATTTCAAAGGCCCAGGCACCGTCACGACGTCAGTAAACAGCCTTTTCTATTTATGGATAGGTGAAATGTCGCCGCTATCTGTGTGCTATGTCATCTGCTGCTATGCTCATTTGAACCCCAATTACCATTGGAAGCTTTAATCAAACACACAGGCAGTCCTACTGAGGTTGAGTTTCCGAAAAATTGTTCTTCGAGCCAGTTTATTGGTGATTTTATTTCCCATGATCTCATTGTTACTCAAACGAGATTCAGTGAATGCGGTTTCGGATTCTCAAACTAGCTTGACAGTGGTGCCGGGTCTAACATTGTGGTTCTAGCTAAGACTCTGGCTTTAACTGTTCGTGGACATAGAGAAGGTCGGTTTCATATATTTTTTTGAAAAAGAGATCCTGGTGTCATGGCTTTAGATGGCATGTCCATAAGATTAGATTCAAAATTCCAGTGCAATCTTTACTTCTCGGAAGGGCCATAAGAAGCAGAATTAGACATGAATATAAGGGGAAGTCGTGCTTATAACATGACAAGTTCCTTTACGCTGCCAGAAAGCCGAAATCGGCTTAAAGGTTTTTGAAGTGTTTAGTTTCCAGAAGTTGGCTATCCAAGATGACATCGAAAGAGATTTTAACAGCAGAAGTATTGCGCGTTTATTTTCAAATTCCCATTAAACGCACAGAAACAAATTAATACTGAAACCGTTATTAAAATAAGTATTTGGGATACGCTATTTGATCATTTTGTCTGCGAATTTCGTTGTATTAAGCATTTTTAACTGAATTTTGAAATGAATACATCCGAGGATCGTATTCGGCATATTTTTTTTTGTTCCGGAAAGACTAGAATAGTGAAGCAACTGGAGAAATCGAAAAGATGTGTTTTGGCTTGCAGAGTTTAGAAATGTGAATTTTGACCTAAAGGATGAATCTCATTTGGATAGGTTGGAAGAGCTAGACGATAAGTTTCTAAATTCTATCGTCAAATGAAATCTTATTGTTAGGGTAAGGGAACCCAACTTAAGCAGTATGATCATTCATCGGGAAATATGGGAAAAGACGTCTTTGCGTCTTTCAGCTAAGAATCGAAGCTTGCATTGCGATTCTTGCGTAACAGCCTCCGCAATCGAGGGAATTGTAGTACCACCCGTCACAGCTCTTCAACCACCATCGGTTTTTAGTAATGGAAACCTTAAACTATCTCAAAAAATTCCATACGCCGGCCGATCCATCCTTCAACAAACCTCAGAAAATGTTGATCGGGGCTTCGCACTTTTATTCGTTTCTCTGTACGAGTCAAATTAAACTTGATAAACGAGATGACTGGCCAATGGGATAGATAACTGCAGGTAATTTGCTTCAAGCCGAAGTTTCATCATTTTTATCTTTTAAAGGTGGCGAACGAAGTCCTATTAACGGCACATTTTTCTTTTCATACTTCGGTAGAAATCACCAAACTTCGCCTCTAACCAAAAGGACAGTCTTCTCAGATATTGGAAAATTCTATTCACTCGAAGTTGAACTCAACTTGAGGGTACGATTTTCTTTTTATTCACTGGAAGTTGATGTTTTCAACTTTCGATTTACAACTCTAGAGTTGATCAACCTTTAATTTTCTCAACTCCCCGAAATAGTAGAAGTTGAGGGAGCAAACTCGGGGTTTTGTTTGAATTTTGTTTATTCACTCTAGTTGGTCTCTGTTTGTTCTCGACATCGCATGTAAAGAATAAATTATTATATACCTAAGTAATAGAAGTGTTTTGGGTCAATTATTTTTGACAAGGTTGGACCAGCGAAGATGAAGAAAATTTGTATGTTGAGAGGTGCGAATACAAGATGCTTCAACATGTTGATTTCAAAAAATGTGCTGACCGCGACTTTGTACATCGTTTTCGTCTCTCAAAACGGATGACAATGATGGTGCTTAAACTAATACAGAATTCGTTGCCGTGAGACGAGAGACGGTGCGCTGCATTGCGGTATGATTGAAATGAATGAATGTATTTAATAGATTGTTGTTTTTTTTTTCTTAAGTTACGGTCAATTATGCTATTACTAATCGCATATCGGTATTATGCGCTCGGTTCTATCCAATTGGCAATTGCAGCTAGAACAAGAACGAGCTAGCTGGAGACGCTTGTTGAATGGGGCCCAGGTCCACCCCTAACTGTAGCCACCTAAAATGAAGTAAGATTGTACACATGTTTGCATTTAGTCACCAAGTGGAACTGACGCAGAATATTTTAAAAATCACAAGGGATGGTTCTGCCTCAACGTTCAAACGGTGTGCGCAGGAGAGTTCGAGCATTTTATCCATATTGGAGATTCTGGCTACAGAAACACGAATTACCTTGCAACGCCTTTTCTGAATGTCACAAATGCTGTTGAGAATCTGTACAAAGAGTCGCAAATTCTAACTCGCAATTGCGTCGAACTATCATAGGGCGTTTGGAAAAGGCGGTTTCCAGTGTTGTCAACTGATGTAGATTGAAAACAGTTCAATCAATCATAGTCGCTTGTGCCGTCCTCCACAGATAGCCTCTACAGATGTTACTGCAGGTATACAGTACATTTGGGAGCATCATAAGCAGCGTTTTTTACCAACCAATCTTCTTCTTGTGTGTAAATTATTTTTGCAACTTTTTTTTTTGATTCTTTCGAAATTTCAATAATTTTTTTTTGCAATTTTCTTAAAAATTTAAACTCAATTTAAAATTGATGTGTCAATAGCCACAAATATCCCAGGGAAATTTCCAAAACTTCACGTGAACAACACAAATTTTCAACTTGTCGATTAAACCTCGAGTTGAAACCAACTCTGAGGTTGGCCAACTCTAGAGTTTCCTGCAAGTTGAACAAAATCACCCTTAATCCACTTGGAATTCTGAATCCTCTTATAGTGCCTGTAAATATCTTTCTTCAATACCTCTGGAAATTATTACTAAACTGGGATGAAAGCTTGCCTCAACACTTATATACGACATGGAAAATTTTCATTGCTGATACGTCATATCTTATCACAATAAAAATCTCTAGGTACGTACTAAATACGTTTGTCTTTTGTTCGATTCACGTTCATGTATTCAGCGATGCCAGTAAAGACTTATGGGACTGCTATATATCTCCGAACTATCGACAATAATGACAATGTTCTCTTAATTTGTGCCAAATCCCGTATGAGCATGAGTAAAAACTGTGACTCTTTCACGTCTGGAACTGAATTTCTGTATCGAATTATTTCACTCATTAAATTTGCATCGGATGCTGTTCTTTGCTTGACCGACTTCACCATCACACTCTCACAGATACATTCAAAACACTACAAATGGAAATTTTTTTTGTTGCAAATAGAATTGCCAATCTTCATGAACTCACGGAATCATATAGATAAAGGCATTTGCCTTCAAATAATAGTCCGGCTGATTTAGTATCACGTAGCGCATTAGCTATAAATCTAGCCTAGTCAAGTCTATGGTTTGATGGGCCATCATTTCTAAGACAACCTATCCATTCCTAGACAGCTAAATTCATTCCATATATAAAAAACCATTCTTCAGAACAAAAGCCTCAAACGCAGTCCTTTTGAATCGAATAGATTTAATTCTTAACAACAAATTCGCTAGTTTATATCTTCGTCTGTTTCTAGTTTTTGTTTATGCTCGCCGTTTTTTAATGAAGAGCCATCAAAGGTACAAGAACAGCCATTGAACCTCAAGAATTGGACCAAACACTTAAAGCCATCGAGAGTATTTTAAAAAATGGTGTACTTTTCAAAAGAGCACTCAAGGCTCTTACTCAACAAACAACTGGGCTCTGGAGCGCTCTTGGTAAAACTCGCACCTTTTCCTAATGGCGATGGTATCATTCGTGTTGGCGGACGGTTAACAAACACCGAGCTTTACCATTCTTTGATGCCAAACATCCAATAATTCTACCACAAGCCCATATCTTCACCAAGTTCCTAATTTGGTGTCTATTTGGTATCACCAAGTCTAATATCAGCACGCTGCTTGTGAGATTCTCCTTTCTCACCAGCGTTTTTGGATTCTGCCTAGAAAGCCTTCCGTCAAGACGGTAATAACGCAATGTCCTCTATGCTTTCGTTTTAACCCAGTTCTTCGACAACAAATAATGAAAAGCCTACCACCATCTTGGACCATCTTGGACCATCTTGACCATTTTCCATTGCTGGAGTGGATTATTGTGTACCCTTTCATATTAGGTCTGGAATACGCGGCAACAAGGGACTTAAAATTTGTGGCGCTATTTGTCTACTTCGCCCCCAGAGCATGTCACCTTGAAGTCTCCACCGAAGCCTTTTTGAAAACTCTTAAGCGTTTCATCGCAAGGAGAGGTAAATGCTATAAAATTCATTCAGATAACGCCACGAGTTTTGTAGGTGCAAGAGCTGAATTAGAAGACTAGCGAAGACTGTTATTGTCCCAAGCTCATCGCTAAAGACGTGAAGTAGAATGCCTTAAGGAAGGCATTCAGTGGCAGGTTGACCAGCTTTGGAGAGCTTTTTGAAGCAGCGGTGAATGTCGCCAATCATTACATAATAAAATTGCTGGCAAGTGCTTCGCTACGCTTTGAAGATATGACCACAATTCTTTGTGAAATAGAAGGTATTATGAACTCGAGATCAGTTATTTTGGCACCTTTAACAAGCATTCTCGAATCAGCTCTATTGGATATTACAGCAATGTTTCTGGAAGCGATGGCAGAAAGAAGTTTTGCACAATCTTTAACATCCGCAGAAGTGGTACATCCCTGGACAAAATATACGATTAGGAGACTTAGCCTTACACCTTCGCGACAATGGCCTGCTGGATGGATCAAGGATGTGTTTCCTGGAGAGAATTAAGAAATTCGGATAGTTGAAGTAACGACTTGCCGTCAAAAGTTCTATTGTCGATAAGTAAACTCAATGGCCATAACTATTACATTTCTGACCATCAGATTCTGAAGTACAATCCAAAAGGATTTTCTGTGTTTGTTGACATGTTGCATATTGGGCAGAGAATGCATTTGCGAAGTAGTTTTGCGCACATGGAGCTCTACCATTTTCTCCAAACTCTTCAAAATGAAGGAATTCAAAGCTCTTGACGAGCGTGCAGGCTTCTTCTTGGATTTTCGACATTACGGCTGTTCTGACTATTCACTACTAAAGACATCACAAGAAATAGCAGCGTGTTTGATAGATTGATTTGTCATCGCAGCTGACGATAGATATTAACAACGACATATTGTGTTACTCAGCTCGCTTGTAACTTGGTCGGTGTTAGATATCGTAAAGGATAATCCACATTACTTCACTTTATAAATATTTATTTTTCCTGTACTCTGCTATTCCGATAATTATTTGCCGATATTCAAAACTCCATTTGACAAAAAAATTGCCTCGACCCAGAATAAGAGCTCCAACTTTAAGTCAATATGACCTTATAGGGACGTACAGCCAGGTCTTCGCGCCAAGCTCACCACAGGGACCTACAGATAATTCACAGGTCGCAAGACGCTTTCATCAATTTCTTTTACGGCGATTGCAACCCATCCTAAATCGCTTAATACATTTTCGGAATAAGATGTGAGGCTGAAAGGAACCCACCATTTGTTAGTCACATCTTCTATGTCTCATGGCAGTATTGAATTTAGAACTTGAGATAAGGCTCTAATAGTCTCTTGCGACCACAGGCGTTCAACCTAAAATTTACATAATAGACTTCTTCGGCATTTTAGAGTCTGGAGTAATCTTACCGAATCCGAGACCATGTTGCCCATTTTGACTCTTGGAACACTATAATAGTGTTCGATTGCAATGCGAAAAAATGTTCCCCTTGGCCTTTTCTTGGTGATAAAATTACCCAACATGAACTTAGAATCATGCTTAGGATGTGGCTCACATATCTAAGGCTCAGAAATTTTAGCCAAAGACTTCCTCTGCCGACAACCATAAGCACAAATAGTTACCTAAAACAGCAGCTAAACTCCATCAGCGCCCTAGATTATAAAATTGCAAAAACGTCCATTTGCAACTTTACGGTCACTACTAGTTGGTCAGTCTACAGACCAGGAGTGACGGTCCTAAGTTCAAATATGCTTAATTTCCACCAGCTACCTATTAACTTCGTCAAAAACGAAGGCCTTATTGCAAAGTCATGGGGAGCCCGCGCAGCGATTGATCGGAAAACTGTTGGCTGTCCTATAACATGGATTGGGTCAGCACCACAGAAATCACGTTCGTAGTAAAGTGCTTGCCTTACTTCCTCGTGGTGGTCTCTGGTAACTAAAAAAGTAAACCTTTACCCATGCAGTTGAAAGAAGCAAGTGCATCCTTGGCCAGTAGCAATATCTTGGCCTACGCCACCATACGGCTCACAACTTTATACGTTTGGCAATTGACTAAGGCGTCTTGACTTTGTGGCGGGGCACAATATCATTATCTTCGCCGAACGCATACCCCTATACCACCAGCATCAAGTACTGAAAAATAGTGACATCGCCGCCAACGTGATATCAAACATGTCGCAACTGATATGATTTTTAAGCCCGAACTGTAAGCCACCTAAGTAAGTGTAAGTAAGCAATCGCAAAGCTACGAGTTCTTTGAATCGTCCTTAAATTCAGGGAATATACCACTTACATCGCAGTTTGCACCAGCCCATCGCAAAAAGGAGCTGCACATGGCCAGCTTATCATCTAGCATTTGGAAAGCAAGTCCAAACAGACATGTGGTCTACTTCTCATTCAGAGGGGAACTTTTTCTAATCTTCAACGCGATACCCCGCCACATCTCTTCCAAAAAAATAAAACCATGAGCCAACCAGAAGCCACTTTCAAGGGTTAATGATGCGATTTTAACCACGGGACGTATATGGATTCGTTTACACAAAAAGAACCTCATCTACCTCTATGTAGAAGGTGGAGGTGTAACTTCCTCTAATTCTGCTCAATCAGTGGTTTGAGATGAAAAGATGGACCTAATCCCTGGTTTAATGATCTAATACGTCCATACCAAAAATCGAAATAAAACTAACTCTTAGCCAAGAAGATTCTCACCGTTGTCGTCGTCGGTCGGTCAAGTTCCCTTATATCTTACGAGTATAATGATCGTTTTATAGAGTTACTCAACGATGCTCGATCGCGTTTCGTGTGCCGACTTTCTTGAAAGTTATTTGGCGATCATCTTTCCTGTCCTTATCTTTTCTCTGATGGTCCTCCTGACTATTTTACCGTATCTGTAGCTTGCTTCGATCTTGTTCAGGAAAAACTCGTTGATCGGTATGTCGAAGTTTGTTTCATGAGTAATCTTCTTCACACGATCGTCGATGATAATTGTTCTGATATCCACTTAACCAAGGATAATATTACGGATAATTGCAGTATCTATGATCTGATCGTTTACTCGGTGATCGTTTTGCGTTTTATATTCTTGATTGGGGTATGTATGTCTGCTTTATGTATCTGTCTACCATTTAAGCCATAGTTAACTCATTCAGGTGTGATTGGTGTAAAAAAATCTTGACATACTCCATATTGTATTATTTAAAAACGTTCAAACTAGCCTCCAATAGAAAAATAGAATAGAAATATTCAGTGCAACATTGTGTCAGTTGTACTATCGACAAGTACAACTCCATGTTGTCTTTGCATCTTTTCATCGTCATTCCATGATGCCTTCAAAGAGTATTGCATAGCTACGAATACGAGTGCTGCAGCATTGCACATGTTTCTTTTGCATTCATTCAGGTGTTGAACCAGAGCCAGACCCCTGTAGCAATATTCATTGCGGCAAGTGCATGTACTACAGGCCACCAGGCAGAAAAAAATGTCAAAGTGACTTCCACTCCATTTAAGGACCGATACCAAAGGCCAACCTTCATTCCCCATGGGATACTATCAGGGAGCTGCTCAGCTGCACGGACGACAATGACAATTGGCTCATTGCCAATAAATCATTTAAATCAATTTCCGTTCTCATTTTTTGTTTCATCCCCTTTCAGAGTTTTGTTTTGTATCCCTTTGTGTAGGTTCAACAATTTGATTCGAAGATGAACAGTAGCCCCATCCAAGAGTCAATTGTTATTCTGTTGTCACACGAGTACTCGATGGACTTTGGAAGAGCCTCCAGCGTTTGGTTGCCAGGCAAAGTGCATCTCTTGCATCACGATGAGAGAGTGGACAATCATTTGAAGATCACTATCATCGATCAAGATGCGCTCTGGTGGTAGATTCGGTTTTATTTTCTTTTTGTTGCGTCCGGCCATTGTCTAAAAGTGGAATGTGCACTGCACCAACAGTGCAGATCTCGACTAAGATATGTCAATCTGCCGTTTGGATAGTAACCGTGCAGTTGTATCTCAGGCCCATTAAGCGGTGCGTGATTTAAAAGTTTAATTCCAACTATCGGCCATTGTTCATTGATGAACGCAAAGTCCTTGGAAACGTCAACGTCTAGAGTCGTGAGATCAGGGTTTGGTGCGTGCGTCGTTGGTACACAGAGTACCTACTCCCCAGTTGATGTAGTTTTTCCAAAAATGGTGAGGACCATATTTCCTCTGATTTCCTGTGGCAATCACTTTAATTTTTTTTTATTTTTTTTGTTTGTGTGTACGTTGGCCGCCACTTGGTGGCTGAATTAATTTGTTGGGATGACATCCGTTGTGGAGCGTTCGGTTCGTTTGGATTCGGGAGAAAGCAGGCGGCGGATGCCAGACGGAGGGACACAACGTTGTGCGTTTCTTTTCGGCGCAGTGACCAGGATGATGATTAATATGATTTGGTAAATTGGCGAATGCATATAACGCAGTTAGCATGTAAGTCTAATGAAGAAACAGATGGCTGTAACGAGAAGTAGGTCAGAAGTCCATTAAATTTACGAACTCGCCGTTTTGTCGGATGGCCTTTTACGATCCCAAAATAATGAACTGAGAGCAAACATTGGGGAGGACATGGGTTTTATGTTTCCATTAGACTGCCCCGAAGTGGGCATTTGTCATCTCGGTTACCTCGATTTGTCAGTTGTTGGTTTTTAATTTTTATTTTTATTTTCTGAATCGTTAGGATGATTACAACGACAAAGAATACTGGAAGAGTTACAAATATTAATTCCACGCCATCAGATATACATATTCAAAAATTTTTGCGAGATCTTCAGTGAAAGAAAGAGGTTAACCCAATTTAAAAGAGTCTATTCATTCATCTCAAGTGCTTTAAGTCTTCATAATAATGGTTAAACATTTGTAATTAGTAGGGATCCTGATCATGTACTTCTCCAGGGTGGTCTACTCGATATACAAAACAAAACGAAGAAGAATGCCGTAAAACCTTTAATTACCATGGCAAGAGAAAGAGGTTTAAAGAGTTTACTAAGCAGATGAAAATAGCAAACGCTAACGAATGCTCAACAAAATGCAACACTCAGCAGGATTGCAAATGAGCACAAATTGCAAGTGAAGGACGCGAATGACCAACTAAAACACCATCTCTAGCAAACAAGATGTTGGAAGGATACATAAGGGCGCGCACTAAGGTGGCAGCAGTCTGGGCTGCGGCAAGCAGTTTTGCTATCGGTCTGCAATGTATTGAAAGGTAAATGATTCGAAGTTTTGAAGTGAGGAAAGCAGTTCTTTTGTGAAAACACTGCTGCTTTCAACTAACACTGTGAACAGAATGAATGACGCAATGGAAATATTGGAACGAGCGCCGGACAACAAATGTATATACTCAGTCAGAAGTATGCGAATTAAAATCCTGTTTCCTTTTTTGGACATCTACCTTTGGCACTTGTCGTCTTTTCTGGAGAATCTGCAAATATTCACAGAAGACGTCAGCGAATAGTAGATGATCTAAAGATTCGTAGAACATCTACGTCAATGATTATTCTGCCTGCCAGCGAAATGTTGTAAGACTTCACCGTTAAGCAATCTGCAAAAGTAAACTTTACAAATTTTAAGCACTGACTATGAATCTCTACCCTTTGGTTCTCTGGTCTAGTTGTGTCACAATGACATGGCACTTTTGATCAGCATGTTTTAAGATTTTAATTTGGAAAGAGTTAGTCCAGCACAGCGTCTTCAAATTATTTAGCTCTATTACGAAAATCAGTATTTTACGAGAAATCTGTTTGGGCGCCTAGAGCAACTTTTGGCCCAAATAATCGGCCTACCAACGTTCGTTTCGGTCAACCATCGAAAAGTTTGAAACAAAATTTTCATTATTGGATAACACGCGACGAAATAGATCACATCTAGCGGCGGTAGTAGCTGAGAGTGCATGTAATGACCACGGTGAATCGATTCGTTGCAGTTTTCAATAGTTTGGCTTGAAAACAGGGTTTACAAGCACTAAGAATTTAATTCGTCCAAGAAGCAAAGCCAGGCAACCTACCGAATCATCTCAGTTTCAGTGGATGGGCTCTTAAAAATGCTTCAAAAGATCCACTGTTTTCCACTAAAATTTTGGTCACCAATGAGGCCTATTTCTCGCTTAATAGCTACGTTAATAATCAAAATGGCTGGGGTACAGAGCAACCCGGAAAGATTTAAGAGCTGTAATACATCCAAACAAAATAGCGGTTTGGTGTGGTTTATGGGCTGGTAACATCATCGAACTACGTTTTTACAAAACCATGAAATCATGGCTTTAAAGCGACAACGATTCGATGAACAGTTAAACTAACCCTTTGGACTGGAGAATTGGCGGCCTAGATCATGTGATATTACATCTGTAGACTTCTTTCCCTGGCGATACGTAAAGTAAGGATTTACCCACTCTCATTTCGAATTTACTTCCAAAAATTGCAGAAAAATCACTCAAATTCTTCTTTTTTGTAATGCTGGCAGTGCTTGTATTATTTTTAAATTTCATGTCATTTCTGTTCGGTAGTTAACATAATCAACATGGAATCTGACTTGGTTGTAAGGACAATCATGATTTCAATATGAATGAATGAAAGAATTGAAATAAGTCCACGTGAATTCTTAGAATGACTTCAATGAATGCATTCCACAATGATTGCATTCTTTTACAGCCCTGGTAGACAATATGTGCAAGTTCATGTAAGCTTTTGTTGAAAAAAAGACAAAAATGGCTCCAAAGATTGAGCCCTGTGGCACTCCGTGTGAGACTGTTTTAAAGAGAATAATTTCTATTTTAAATGACCTTTTGCAACCTTTCAAAGAGGAAACTATCAATTTGTTTGCCTTGTCTTTCACTAAGTGGAAATAAATTTTTCGCTATGATTTTTTCTACTAAGGAGTGCCATCGAAAAAATTTACCCACTCTCATTTCGACTTCCAAAAATTACAGAAAAATCACTCAAATTCTTCTTTTTTGTGATGTTGCGAATGCTTTTATTATTTTTAAATTTTACTAAATTGGATGTAAGAAAATATATTTTTAAGTGTCACTTAGCACACCCAGGGTGGACGTATATAAGAATCGCAAGGGAACTAAAAGTTAATAGAAACATAGGTGCTACTCCTATTAAGAATTATAAAGAGAACCTGTCAGTTGAAGAAAAGCGGATACCGGTCGAAAAGCCAGTTTTATGAACCAAAAAAAGGTCATTAAGATTTTGAACCTTCTTGAAAAAAATCCGAACATTTCTGAACGTAATTTGTCAGAATGTTCAAATTTTTTAGTTCATAAAGTGAAGAGAAATATGGACTTGAAAACATACAAATTCCGAAAGATTCCAGATCGGAATGCCAAAAAAAAACAACGGCCAAAACTTTTGCAATAAAATTGTTGACCAAATTTTCATGCATTGTAATGGACGCTGAATCGTATGTTTTTGCTGATTTCAACCAGCTTTCGGGGCAGGGATTCTATACCGCCAAAGGTAGAGGAAATGTTGAAGCAAGGTTTCGAACCAAACCTTAAGCGAAATTTCCAAAAAGATTCCTTGTTTGCCAAACAATTTGTTCTTGCGGGCTCAGAAGCCAAACTTTCACCACGACTGGCTCAATAAATGGCGAAATTTATGTAAATCATCCCCATCCCAACTCCACTTATTATGGCCTGATCTTACGTCATGTCACTATGGAAAGCGAGCGATGGATTGGTATGAGCTAAGCAACGTTTCGGTGGTGCCCAGAGAGGCCAATCCTCCGAATTTGCCAGAAATTAGGCCAATTGAAAGATATTGGGCCCTGAACAAAAAAAGAGTTAAAGGCCACCAAAAAAAGCTGTCAACACCTCGGAAGAATTCAAAAAATGTTGGAAAAATAGCTCTAAAAAGGTGGCAGATGGGACCATAAAAACAATGATGGAAGGTGTTCCTAAAAACTTAAAAAATCTCAAAAATAAAGATTTTTTGTTTGATAATTTTTGCAGATTTGGAGACATGAAATAAATACTTTAAATTTTTTTTTACTTCTTTAAGTTCTATTTTCACTGTTTTTAATTTCCGATGGGTAAATTTATTCGATGGCTCTCCTTAACCCGGCTTCAACTGGGGAATTGGAGGCCTATATTTTTCGAGTCATTGGTCACACACAACTCGTAATGACCGAACTCGTCATCGGATGTAGGAATTCTCAAATGGACCATGTTGTCGCAGTTGTGGTCAACATTTTAAATAAAAAATGGAAAGAATGGTTTGTAAGACAATAAATAAAGTAAGATAAAATGAAAATTTTTCCTATTTTTTTGTTTTTTTTTTTGAAAATAGTGTTCCGGTAAAATTTACCACAATAAGTTCTCCTCTTTCCCTTCCTTCGTCTTTCCACTTACATTCTTTTCCGTTGGTTCTTCAAAATCCTAGAAGGGTGGTGGGCAGCCATGGGTTCATCAGCCATTGGTGAAAACTCTTAGTATCTTGGAGGATCAACAATCGCAGGTAGGACGGACGGTCCATTATGAAAGCGATCAGAGGAAAGGCGCAGGAATCGCGACCAACGAATTAATGTATAGAAGCCTTCACCGAAGTTGTCAGCTCTTGCCCTTCTGTGGTGCCGTCTCCCCCATCGGGTAGTCTCCTTTGCCTTAGAAGGCATCTCCGCTCCACCCATTTCTTTCCTGCCCAATCCGTTGTTTTGGCCCGCCCCTTCATTTTATGTAAAGACTGGACCCCCATTTGCGTGCCCCGCACACTAACGAAATTTAAGACAAAAGGATTCACCGGGATGTCGTTGGTTAGTTGACATTGGGTAGCGCTCAGAAAAAATTGGCCCGTTGCATCGGTATGAACGGTCGTTTGAATGGACGAATGTGTGAGACCTACGGTCCGAGCCAATATCCATGGGATAGGGTTAACCACTTCTTGGTTGACCATCAACAAGTTTAAAAGAAGTTTGACAAACAAAAAAAAAAAAGCAAAAGAAGGAAAAAAAAGAAAAAAGTTCGATTGTTTTTTGTTTTTTTTAGGAAGAAGCCTAGAGAGGAAAGGGAATAAACAGTGATGAGGAAACAAGGACGAACTCAGGACTAGAAAGGAGAAGACTAGGAGGTAGTTCTACGGGCAAGGAGCTTTCTGGAAAATTAGGAAAGAAAGACAAGTACCCTTTTGTATTAGAACTATTTGTGTATATCGTGTTCCCCGGGGTGAATCCTTTGATAGAAAAGCATATCGCGTTTTGGTGTCGGGCTCCGCAAGTAGCGGTTCAGGCTATTTGGTGGTACATTCAGTACCTTGTTGTCGCCGTCTTTTGTCTGTTAGATTATCAACCAATCCTCGATTAATAAAAGAAAAGATCCATTTTATAACGTATACCAAAAAAAGATTCTTTTTCTTTCTTGTGTGGTTTTCGGTCTATTTCTTTTGCAGCATACGGTTTTGCACTTCCGATAGGAAAAAGTGCATGGCGCCTACTTTAAACAACGAAAATTCTTTTAAATTGAATTTCACTACATATTTACTTCCTTGAACCCAGCCCAGCTGAGCAGCCAAAAGGTTCAGCAAACAATTTGCTGCCAGTGCAAATTTTCCTAGGGCATTTTTTTTCGCCCTCCCAAGTGTTTTGCCGGCAACCCGGCCATCCTAAATATTAATAACTACCTATAGAATTGTTACCCCGGGTAAATTTTGCAACGATAGGACCTTTAAAAGAATCATAATTTTCGAACATGATTTCTTTAAAAGCACCTTTCTTTGGTCTCACAATTGGTCTTCTATGCTTGGTACTAAGATTTCGGGAGTCTCGATCAAAAAAATCTATCAGCCTTTTGCGAATGTAGGCATTCGACATTACATTTCTTCAAAACACTTGTTTGGTGACATAGACACGATAATCAAGTGTAAGATCTTTCAATAGGGACCCTCGAAATTTGTTAGAGTATAGCGTCCATGATGTTAAAGCAATGACTGTTAAATTGTTGTGAATTTTTGAGTATTGAATGACAAATCACAATGGAAGGTTGAACAACGCCTGCGAATCAATGCTCCATTCGAGAAATGTTCCGCCTCTTACTTGATTTTTATCCTCACCATGAGCCAACAGTCGCAGGTCACCCCTTCCGTGCGGGAGAATATGGGGGAAAGCCCGAGGCAGCGAATTTCTTGTTTTGAAGAACTTGACCCTTCCGCACCTTAAACATGTAAAATTTGCGTCAGAACTTACTTGGGTCTGTGTACCAATATAAAATCCAATTGAACAAGAAACTTAAGATAAGTGACCGTAAGGAACGTCATATGATTGGGCTCTGTAGGAGTTTGAAGTTGACTTAAATGACTTTGGGTGAATAGAAGCAAGACTGCCGAATTTAAGACGATACCTAGACCCACGAGATACACCAGCACTAAATGCATTCCGAAGAAAGTCTATTCTTCGTGCAGATTGTAGTCCTGCGGAACCAGCGGGCTGTATTTCTTCCAAAGCGCAACTGGCATTGCCATAACCGCCAACGGCGAGCGCAACAGATCGATGATAAGCAACTTTCTGTAAACTGTGGTTCCAACAGCAAGAACATATGTGCCACACAGCCCATGCCAAGATGGACATACTCCACGAGCGTTATGTGGAAACGGGGGTATTGGAACTCAAAACATACAACCAACCAAGTTTTGCATCCAACCTGTTTTATTTTGCCGTAAAATACATGTTGGTTTAAAGAGCGAATCTTGCGGACCAAACGTGTTAATTGTGGTTCTTCTGAGTTCCTAGAGAATGCTTTTGAACAAAAGCTGATCTCGTTTCTTTCGTCACCTTGAACCAATTCCAAAATACTCACCTGTGACGATCAGTGATTTTCTTACCCCATTGCACAACTGTCCTCAAAAATGTGTCACCATTCCATCACCTGACCTATTTAATGACTCTCTCTCTTAAGTCAGTCCATAAAATTACCTTCTCGCCCCCATCGATCTATCGTCGAAACCCAACTAACTGGCATGGCGCAAGAGAAATAAAATTGATAAAACCGCGTTCCAACGATTCACAGTGAGTGCCCTGCCCCGCTGTGACTTTCGTCATCATGGCTCCCTACATACTAATAAACTGCGTGATCTAATTTATGGAAGACGAATTCCTCATCTCGAACCATAAACTAAAATGCAAACAACACTTAACCGCAAAAGATGCTGGTTGAAGTCGATGTTGATGTTGTCGTTGTTGTTACTGTTACTTGTGGTAATGTGACAATGCCCCCCTCTGGAGGAGCTAAAGAGATCGCGTCGCATTTAGTGGGACCTCATCCCACAGATACGGGCAATTAATTTGTGTCATCCCGAGCATTTAAATTCGAATAACGACAAAAAAACACCAACAACATCAGCAATTCAACATTTTCGGGCGGTTTATCTCTGTGTGAGAAGATAAAAGGGTCGTGAACGTGATGTCTTGAGACTGGGGCAATAGTTGTTGGACTGGGCTGCACTATGTAGACACTTCTAGTAGATTGCGTGTTATACGGAGATGTAAGATCAGCGGCACATAGACATGGTGGAATGTGGAACAAATTTGTGTTACGAAATATTGACATCATATGTGCCCTCCTCAGAAAGAACGTATTTTATGGAAGTCATATGGGTTCCATGTTGACATGTTTCTTGTTTCGTTTTTTTTATTTCTTATTATTTCTTTGAGAACTATTGAACGAGTAAATATGTGCGCAACGGCTCTGGGAAGAATGTTTGGAATGTTGAGCTATTCAATTGTGTTCGGCCGATTTAGGGGGATGAAATACTGTTGTTATTAATTTTTTTTTTTTAACGAATTATGGGCACGAGATAGTGCCTATTGGGAACATGTGCCTTTTGAACTGATCGTAGGAGGATTTCGAAAGAGTTAATTGGATCATAGTTGTGGATGATCCCATTTTAGAGGTCAATTAGAAACTTGCTTTGTGAGAGGGGTTGTGAATACTTCTGGTATTTGCAAAAATACAGACAGATCATAGTTTGGTATGATTGCTGTCTCACCATATAAGTTAAGATCGGAAATCTTTGAACAACGTGAATGTGAGACACTTGTTTTTAGTCATGAGAATTCAGAATAAATGAGCGTTCTTCAAGTTAAAATACAATACAAACAAAAAGGCATTCTATCAGAAGAGCATAGCTTTGGCTTAGAAAAGAGATTGTCGGCCTTAAACCATGACACAATTATCCTGCGATCATGATAACCACGATCTTCTCAGAGCTGATATTTATAGTTCTGACTCGTCGACAGTTTAGAAAATTGATGCCTCACAATGGTACGCGGATGCTGGTGGTTACATAAACTTGGTTCAGTTACGATGTACTTCTCAATTATTTTGCACATGAGCTAGAGGCTCAACTGTGTCAAATGTTTCTAAGTTCCAACTTATACAGAAGTTATAAAAGAAGGCGCTATTACAGCCGAACAACTTGTAGTTCAGCTAGCTAGACATACTTTCACATGCTTGTGGTGCATATATCGGGTTTTCCAATAGGCACTTGACAACTTTGAATTTAATTTGTGAACGCAATCTTTCACTAACTGTCACTGTCAGTTTATTCAGTGAACTCAACATTTTCATCATGGTAAAGTACACGAACGAGCAAGGTCAGCAAATTATAAAAAAATTTTACCGAAATTCGGAGTCGGTGACTACAACTTTAAGAGCGTCAATTCCAATTTTCGGTCGTAATTCTCGCCCTAGTAGACAGGCAATAACAAGTTTAGTGCAAAAATTTGAGTCTACATATTCGTTGTGTGATGTTGCCGTGTCAGTGAGACAACGGGTTGGTCGAAGTGTCGAAAATATCGCTGCCGTTCAGGCGTCCGTAGCAAACGATCCAAATCAGTCAATTTCACGGCGTTCTCAAGAATTGGGCATCGCTCAGCCCACATTATGGCGTATTCTGCGTAAGGATCTTGGTTTAGACCCATACAAGATCAAGCTGACTCAAGAATTGAAGCCGTTGGACCATTTGAAGCGACGTACGTTCTCTGATTGGGTTCTGGAGAAGATGCGCCAAGATGGTGAATTTCATCGGAAAATCATCTTCAGTGACGAAGCTCATTTTTGGCCCAATAGGTTCGTCAATTAGCAAAATATGCGTTATTGGTCGGGTGAAAATCCACATGTGCTTCATGAATCGCCACTTCATTCACAAAAAATAACTGTTTGGTGCGGTTTGCACGCCGGCGGCGTTATTGGGCCATATTTTTTCGTCGACGATAACGATCGATTTATTGAAGAGTAAGTATGGTGAGTGTGTTATCTCAAGAAATGGGCCAGTCGATTGGCCGCCTCGTTCGTGCGATTTAACGCCGCTTGACTATTTTCTGAGGGGCTACTTTAAGTCATTGGTTTATGCCAACAAACCGACGACGTTAGGAGAGCTCAGAGCCGACATTGAACTTGAAATAGCGGCCATTTCGGCCGAAATGTGTGGCCGAGTCTTTGAAAATTGGGTCCAACGAATCAACCGCTGCAAACGTGCCCGTGGTGGCCATATGAACGAAGTCGACTTCCATTCATAAATGTTTTGATTGTAGTTCAAGCCGATAATAAAATTTTTGAAATATCTCAAATGGTTGCGTTTTGTTTTAAAAAAAAGTTGTCAAGCCCTTATTGGAAAACCTATTATTTCAAAACAACTTAGGTACGTGGAAATGGCCACAAATGTGTATTCGATGTTGCTAAAAATGTTGAATAATGTGTAAGTTTTCTAAAACGATGTAGAAATATTTCATCCTCCCTTGGGGTATGTAAGGAATCTAGTAAATCACGGAGGCATCTGTGATACAGGAATAGGTGGCGGTGAAAGGCTCGAATTGCCTTAAATGTAGGTCAATGGCATACGATCTTAGGCGTTGCATAAAGTAGCTTTGATATATTCAGATCTTATTGCATTATTGTGCAAAAAACAATTGAATGGAATATTAGAGGAACCGAGCCTAACAGGAACCTACAGATAGTATGTACAGAATTATTTATTATTTCCGACTGTTAATAACGTTGTTTTAACTTGTTAAAAACATCCATGTTGCGCTCCGTCCGAGAAACCCTTCTCGTGTAATTTAAGCTGTACAATCTGAAATGTTTGTTCCGTGCTTCTGCTACTTCGAAAACCCTTTATGTATATACGAATAACCAATAAAACAGAGATAGGATCAGTTTGCGGTGTTATATAAATGGATTTTTAATTGGTGACCTCTAGATATCAAACAAGGAGAATGATAGGATTGTGGAATAGTAAAAATACTCTGAATGGAGGGTAGTCCAGATTCCTACAGCTCCAAGATTTATGTTTATGCTTTGCGAAATTACCCATCTTTGGATGGGTGGCTGCAATTTTTATTTCCTATCACAAACACTGCCTTACTGTTCTCTAAAAAACTAAACAATTGGTTGTGAGTTCTATGTGTGATTGCTTCTAACTACTTCATCACTCCAAAAGCTATATCATATTCAGAAACTCACAGTATTTTCCGCCCACAAAAACCACAAGAAAGGGAAAAAATAACAAGTTTTACATATGTTCCTACTGAAATGCAGCACCCGATGGGAAGATTGACGACAATGACGATAACTCGCTCCCGCCAACAGAAGGCGTTCTGTAGACATCTGAAACATCGGTTTTCTTATTATTGCAGCCACCATGTTTGAGACCTGCCACAAGATTTTTTGGCTTTCCATTAATATACAATGTTAGATCGACTAGGTCGCAAAGCGAAAGGTAGATATGGTCTTAATGGTGGTCTCTTAGAAATCCGCAATAGCACTAGCATCGTAATGGAGAGGCTATTATGCTCCAGACTCCAATGTAAAACACCGATAGATTTCAGGATCGCCCTATGCCCCAGCGATTTACGAGTCACATAACCAATGCGCCGACAAAATTAGGTGCTAGCGAATTCAAGGGCGTATTTTAAAAGAGCAAGGTTTTTATGATCGGTGTAGACAATTTATGGATACAAGACAGAGGAGACAGAGGGAATTGCTACATAAAATACTTTAAGACAAATCGAATTGCAATATCTTTAGCAGCGAGAGCAGAACTTGGGGTTTACGTACTGAGAGATGTTGAAAAATACGTTGCAACAAAGTTCTTGCAGGGCACCCAGAGAAATCAGGTAGATGCGATTGCAATATTCTTTACAGAGTTACAGAGATAAAAGACGGGCAAAGCTATCCTAAACATTAAGTGAAGACTGTGGATACATAGTATGTTTCTTGCATCTGATGGAGCTTTATTTAAAAGAGATGGAGTAGTAAACACTGGAACATAACTTTGTCGTGGTTGCAGTCCTTTACAACCAATTGCCAACCGAAACAGAGAAAATCTCTCGCAATAAAAGGGCTCAACGAAAACAAAAGCGGTTACGCTTGATATCATTCGAGGGGTGTAAAATACGTGACAAGATCGTTTGCATCTGCTCTATCCGCAACATCAAGACTCGATGTCAAATAGGCAGGTTTCCGGATGCTTTTAAATGATACTCTTTAAATTGGCCTAGAAAAATGCGTGAAATATAGATTTTGTCTCCGTATGCTCGCTGTTGACTTCGAGAAAGTGTTCGACTTCATCGACCGGAATCTGTCTAAAATCCCTAGCGAAGAAGAGGTATTTTTGAGAAATTCACAGCCCTTATCAAAGTCTAGACAAACCAATACTACTCTGACGATGTCTACGAGGCAAAAAAGCGAATCAATCAATTTCTGCCACAATCAATTTAGTAATTCTCCAATCAGCTGTCTTCGTTGAGTTGACTTGCTTACTCTGGAGTAGTGCTTTGACACTGCTAGCCTTTTTATGCCGATGAGCCGGAACATGCATCAGAGCACAGTATTGATCGGGGTTCTCGTGCTTGATTTGCATAAACCCACAGAATGGGCTACTGGCGATATATGTAGCTAAACGAGCTTTTTGAATTAAATTAAATAGAAAAGTCTAACATTCTAAACGAGCAACAAACTTAGAAAAATATTAGACAATGGCTTTTTTGTATAGCAACTTTAAAAATTAACCAGCAAATGGTCCACTGTATATAAATCTAAATATTGAAGTACCAGTTATGCAACGTGGACATTTATTTACCCCTAGTTACCACCGCAGGGTGCCATGCCAAAAGAGAAAAAAAGGTTGCAAGATATCTGTGTAAAGAGTGTTACGTAGATCTGCAGTGTAAACGGAAAGAACTTAAATATCTGCAGCAAACAAGCATCAATACCAGCGACGAGCGTAAATTTGGCATACAGAATAGCAACACTGTGTATATGCTTTCCTTACAGTACATACTCTCCTGGATATAGGACTCACACCCAATTATTAAGCAGAGCAAAACGGGTAGTCCATACTAAGACTTAAAACACGATACCAGAGCCACGAGCTCCCCGGATTTGTGTCTGGACCGAACTTGAAGAGATAGCTTCCTCGTGGAAGCGTTATGTTGGCTGTGGTATTAAGATAAAACGCAGGAAGTTTCGATTTGATGTAGGGTTCGTGCTGTGCTGTAAATCCTAAGATTAGAAAGAGGTTTTGGTTCGGACCGGACTCATAACAAGGACGGAACCAGTGCCCTCAACACGGGTTTTGCATCGGTTTTAAAGGAGTTGACGGAGATCTAAGGCAATGCGTATCCTTGCTTTTATAGATGTGTTGCATGTGTTCACGTGAGCAAAAGACACGTTATGTCCTGGATAGAAGCAAAAAATCTTCATAGCTATTCCAAGATGAACGCCGAGCCAGACTTAGTATTAGAGGAACAGCCCAAACTAAATGGCAGCAATAATAGAACACTACACCCAAAGTCACAGTGGGCACATTGATTCTTCTTCAACGTCGACGAGTCGTAATCAGGCAGCACGGTGAAATAACTTGTGTGATATGATCTCATGATGTCTACCTGGACCTGGAGATTTTCGCAAGTTAGTCCATTCATGCAGGAGACGGCTGGGTCATTTTGAACCAGGCGAAAGTAGGCAGCAACATTTTGACCACTAATCGCATTCCTGATCACCTAACTACTAGTATACCTGGCGTAATTTATCGTAGATCCTAGCAAAGAGACATCTACAAAAACGCAACTATGTCCCTATGAAGTAATCAATACCTAATACTTTGGATCAATAAAACAGTGATAGCGATGCGATTTTGAAGCCAAGTGTACTTATTTGGAATATGGAGTTACACTGTATACCGAAGAGATTGCACAGCTTCTGTAGTACGAAAGGGGGAAAAACCATAGTCGGTTCGATGCCGCTTGGAAGGACGCCTGAAATATTTTGCATTGCATTGGCCTAGTAATTCGACATTTCTTTAGACGGATTGCAGGCGAACAAGGAAATAGATCGCATTACTATTGCAATGCGAATGTTACTTGAACTAAGTCAATTATAATCTTCTACCTTTCTATGCAGTGTATGTTTTTGACTCCTATAACCCAAGATTTCACCCTTAAACTGACTTTTCTGCTTCAACCACACTGTCAAAGAAAAATGTATCACGGGAAAGGCAATGTGAGAATGTAAGCGCTGGAATGTCGTAGAAGTTTGATAGCTCTCGATGTCTATATGCCGATAAGCATAGGAAATGTGAGGGTGGAGACATTTTCACACAGCACTGTTATGCCCGCTTAACTGCGGAATGTGGGAATGATGTAGCAATACGTAGTTCAACTTATGAAACTTTAAAATTCACGTAATTGTTTGATTTCAAATGGCTTCACATACAAACTTAATAATGGTGAATGCCAGAATTCCAACAAATCGTTAGGAGCGGTGTCGGTAGTGGCTCGCAGTATGATTCCTCTAGAAATGTTCGAATGCAGGACAATCCATTGTACCTGTAGTTAAAGGATGTTGAATGGTCGAGGCAATAAGTCAAGTTCATTTTGCAGAGCAAAGAATTTGGCAAATGAGGATGGTGATGGGGAACCTGACGAGAACGTCATCTGCTCTTTAAGCTCAAAACAGAATCTTAACATAGAAATTCCACTCAATTCTCAGGGAACCTTTTCTTAAACTCAAGGGGTAGCGTACGCAAACTTACAGACAACGAATTTAAGCCTAATTTTTGTAAGGGACTTTTATATAACAAGTCCAATTGAAGTGACTGAAATTGTGAAATGAATTAAGTAACATGGCGATTTGAGGTCAAAGCGATGGACATCCATCAATATCAGTAATCAACAAGATTATCAAAATTAACATTACTAGCGGCCACATATTTAAAAAATAAAAAATAAAATCCAGAACCAAGAGATACCAAAAACCTGCTCAATCGCACTTATCAAAATCCAATCTAAGCAAACTGATACTTAAGGCTGTAAAATAGCAAACCAATTCCCACCCAGAGTAGCACTTAATGGACCCCACATTTCAGTGGCAACAACAAGTGTGACCACATGCATCTACATTTCAATCCATTCACAGGCCGGTCTTTAGGTGAAAAAGTGTTTGAAAAAGATCTCAAGAAGCACTCAGCTACTGCTAACACTTACTTTGACATGTAATGACTTCATTAAGACGGAAAATTTCCCCCTGCAGCACAAAATCAACACTCTCGTACACTTGCACACGCCACTCTCATTGAAAAGTTATGACATCCAATCGCATAAAACTTTCTATATTCGAGCAATGAAAATAAAATCTCAACAAGATCACTAACAAATGCCGACTTTGAACATAACCAAACAACACAGCGTCACCAGCCATGGTCGCCTGTCATTTTGAAATATGTCATTTCGATATCCTTCTGTCACAAAATTTATAGTCAAACATGTCATAAACATCACTTTCAAATCAGAGACCAGTAATGCCGCTGCTACAGATGCAGATACTCATACTTCTCGGCTCTTCGGTTATCCCAAAAACTGACAAGCATACCATGCAGCACGTTTGCTGGCATCTGCCAGTGATTCCGAATCTCTTCGATGCTGCTGCGCGGTATGTTCAACTTGCCCAACATGTGTTCGCACAGGGGTACTGTGTTTATGGTAATTTCACGAACAATTTCATAAATCGATCCGCAAAATTGCAAATTTAGTTCAGGTTGCCCGGTCGGACCAATAAAGCAAAATAATCAAATGCTCAGCATCAGCTGGTACAACGATCTAAGACAGCAAAAGAAAAGCGCTGGTACACCATAATCAAGTAGGAGTTGCGACTAGAGTTGGTTTGGTCTGGTTCACTACATATAGTACTGACAATTTGCATACGAGTATCTAGTGCATTCACGAGACATATTAACATTGCAAGAGGAAATAAACTTTTACTGACGTCATAAACTTTATTTACAACGTATTTTCCATTTTTTTACGAGTGTTATTCGAATTTTCTGCGGCTGGATGCTTTCATTAAGTCGTTTAATTTAATTTATTCGACTTGGCCTAAAGCGCGGTAGGTACAAATTTGATAACTGACGAACCTCTAACAAAAGATACTCGTACTTTCCTCAGAAAGTTTCGTAAAGCCTCATTGATGAAAGGTTTGCTTTGTATCCGCAAATCGGATCGCTTTGATAGAAGAATAGTTTTTAGTTTTTTTTTTTTATGAATCAATTAATTTATGGGAAATTTTATATATCCACAAGCTTGTTCTTTTCAATTTGAAATTATAGCCAGATACTTTAAGACAAATTAGGTGAGTAAAAGCGACTACACGCTTAGATAGTCTTGTGAGATTTCGAAAGTAAAGTTGGAAATGGAAATCGTCTTCAATTGATTTTAGAGATTTTTCTTTCCAGCAAAGCTATAAATCATCCAATGACTTGCGGCAAACTCATTGTGGAGTGAATACTTCTTCTTCTTTTTTTTTTTATTGATATTCTGATATACGGATACGGATAGGTATCGTATAGGTACGATTACTATCGATCCAGTTACAATTAGTAAGCACCCAAAAGCCCAAAATTTACATAAAAACGTGATAAGTTGAGGAAAGCGACAGCGAATTAGGTTATCGGAAAAAAGATCATGGAAATCGATGGCATCCAATTCGGGCCTAAGCTGTCAAGTGTGTAAATTTATTGACAGAATTGTGACAGATGTCACTTTCTATTTGAGTGTGAAATCAGTTTTCTGATAGTGTGAACGTTAATCAGTAGATTTCGTGAGAAAATGTCTGAAAAAACGGCTTCTGCTAGGAAATTGTAGTTGGCGTGTGGACACTAATTTACTGTCATTGGTGCGATAAATAGAGTCTGTATTGTAATTTTGAACTTTTATTTCAACATTCGATGAAATATTGACTCAATCCTGAGCTGTTGTGTTAATCTTGGGCCCGTCCTACACCCTGAAGAGAATACTAGATCAGTTTCTCAGTTCCTCAGAATTACAAGAAAGGATATCTGCACTATGGTGATGTATATATGCATTTGTAAGGCATTCGACAAATGCGGTGGATCAATGAACTATCTTGATATTTGTGATAAGACAACAAAATTCCATAATTTAAGATCCCACTATGGTTATATCGCCACTTCGGAGCTTTTTGGAACTTTTGTTACGGACGATCACAGGTCGCGAGGAAAGACATGAGGGAAACAGGTCTTCGCGGACTAATTTATCTTATTGTTTTCAAGTCTTTTATTCAAATAGATCTTTCTAGTAGTTATGAGGTGGGTAATAAAATTTGTCAATAAAGACCAACATATTCACGAATAGCAGTTTTCAAAAAAATGTTGTATAAATAAACGAAGCGAATTTCAGAAGTCATACTATTCATGGCCTTAAGGTAAGCGTTCGACACGATGAGCCCTGCAAAATTGAGCCAAATGTTTAGTTCGTTACATCTTCCCGGGTAAAATATAAATATCGTCTTAGCGGCGCGATCTACCGGCTGTTTTAGCAGTACCACAGGGGTTGAAGCTTGCATCAGTCTTTTATATTTCATAACCTTAAAAATTGCATTCGCATATGTATCTTGGATATAGGTATCTTGAAACAGGAATACAAATAATAATTCAAGAAGAATTCGACAAAATGGGTGAATGGCGCTACAGACTCATATTACACTCACCTTAAACAAATCCTATGCACATTTGCAGCCCAAATAAAAGATAAGCTAAACAAACTATTGGATTCAACAACATTTGCTAGTATAAGAGTCAGAGTCAAACGGCTTAAGGGGCTCAAATGCAACCGTAGATGGCCATGTCCAGATTCATAAACCTTCCAATGCTTCAAGGGCTTTCTAAATTTAAATAATGTGAGCAGATTCTTATTCATTTGTATAAAGGCAATCGCAACACGAAAATATGTAACAACTGCGGGTAGATAATATGTTGACTGCGTTCATGAATACGACTGTATTTTGAAATTGGAATAGTCTGGGACGTTGAGGGAAAAAGGTGCTCTCGCAAAAGGCAAGGCAGAGACCACGTACCTGAATTTCTTTATTGGTTAAGTCTTCGGCATCGCAAAGGTTTTCACTATAACATGAATTTAAATTAAACCTAGGCAAACTTTTCGTAGAATGGCTCAATGTATCGCAAGCCACGTTGCATCCCCCAGAGTTGCCGGGTTAGAGATAATAATGTGAATCCTCAAACAGAACGAAACTTAAAGTGCCCTTTCAAGACCCAAACCTAAGATGGGATTACCTACCGATTCGTTTGCTTGTGGTTAGATCAAACGAATGTTTCCTGCTTCAGCGACATTGATGAAAGAAAAGGTTACAACCTTCCTCATTGTGTTCAAACAAAACACTACGGCGATTTTAGCCTGGCTACAGTCTTTTCGACCCTCAGGCTATTATAACCCATCGTTTTAGGGGCTAGATCTTTCCGTTCTGATGACTCCTTTCGACAAAATAAGCTTAAACGATAGATATAAGTAACATAGGAGAGTCTCAGCTTGCGACGATTGAATTCTTTCAAAGTGAACCGGGGTTTGGTCAGAGTACTATTTATGATGGCTTGTCGCGGACAACCGAAAGGGTCAAACGGGTTTCAAAAAGAGGCAAGAATTAAGAGGCAGTTAAAGAAAGAAAGAGAACGTACAGGGAAAATAGACGGCAAGTGCTATTATAAGCGCGATGGCCAAGAATCTTATTCCTTCAGCGGTGGCAGAGAAAGGATTTAAATCGGCAGTAGTGACACCTGCTGGAATTTATCAGACTCTCAGAATCAGCATCCTCATTCTCTGTTTCGAACAGGGCCAAGATGAAGAACGTTTTGGCATTCACCGTGTAAATGGGTTTTCAAGCTCATGATGGCCGGATAAGGCCAGCGATAGAGTGAGCACGGGTAGTAGTTTGCAAGTCAATTGATGCAGTCAAATCCAAATAATTCTTTTAGCCGTTTTATCTCCGCACAATGTCCGCAAAGTTTGCAGTTGGGGTGGAAAGAATTTGAATGATGCATTTGCAAAAGCCAGAATACATCTAAAAATGCCCGAGAAACTCTGAAACCCAAAGTGGACCGGCTTGCCTATAAGAATGCTTCTATCATCTCTATAACACTTCGACTTGGGAAAGCTGCAATGAAAACAGTCTGACTACAAGCTGTATGTAGATTAATTGTGTGAGTTAGCGTTAACAATGAATTTCTGCATTCAATAAAAATGCTGTGATATGAATAAGTGAGGCATCTATGCAGCAAATTCTTTAATGGCAAGTACAATGAGTTGCGAAAATTTCCCATGGTAAATTCGACTTTCAGGGTTTTCAAGCCACTGAAACTGAAGCTCGTCAACTCCTGGATTTAGTGGCAAGCTCAGGGAAACAGAGGATGAGTTGATGAGTCTTCATTCGCAGAACCCTTTACTCGTTACTGGAAACACGAAATCGACTCTCACAAAGGAAGCAAAAAGCGCAAAAACAAGGGCTTAAACAAATCTTTCGTCGAACATATTAAATCAAGATACCACTTACGGCATTATAGATTATTCGAACCTAAGTTTGAACGAACGACAAATTGAAACAACTACGGCTGGATAGAAGGGGTGAACGCATTCAATAGAAACCTAAGAATGGTCTTGGGTCGAAAGTTCAATGAAATCATTAGTTTCACATTAGCCAGGCAATGTGGCTTTCTCGAGTTAAGCTTAGTGTGAGCAGGATGGCAACGATTAGTATAAGGCCTCGTAGAAGTAGCATTTTCCGACAAGTGCTGGTTCTTTAAATAACGAGAATGAGAATCTGCAGCCGAACATCTTGCTGCTGTGCTAATAAGCCCTACGTCACATCCGCGGACGGGTTACTGGCTTCGGTGTAACCGACCCCTCGTCCTAGGGGCATTCAAAATGAAACTGGTCCTCCAGGTTGGGGGTTGTGCCGACGGCGTAACTGACCGGCCATTTAAAAAACAAGAAGTTACGAAGCATCAACAAGCCGCTTGTTGACTGAGGCCCAGGTCAACCCCGGACTGTTGCGCCACTTAAAGTAAGTAAGTAAGTGAGCAGTTTTTGGGGCTGCATCCTTCTGCATTGGTCATAATAACACCACTCGAAAATAGAACGATTTAAAATATTCCGTAAAATTCAGATTCTTACTCTTCATTGATTTTCAGAGTCTCTGAATGTGTGGGTCAGAAGCTCACGCGGCCAGTATAATGTGAAAGAAATATTTCAGAATGTACTGGAGTCATCATCACAGCTACTTACGAAGATGTTCGTCGTTGTATCTAAAATAATTGAAAGTTCGTAATGGTTTAGGCAGAAGTTCCTCAGGAGTATGCACTTAGACCACTGTTGTTTATACTTGCTAACACGGAGAGTATTCATGTTTCACTTGAATGACTTTATTTTCAATCCGTCAAGGAAGTATAAATATTTCATTTAAGGGAAGCACAAGCGGGTTTAAGAATAACAAACTGTAGTTCTTCTTACATATCTAGAACTTCAATCAAAATTCTGATCATCTCTCTAAGTGGGGAAGGATAGAACACTGATAAATAGCTCTACAGGGAACCTAAGGAGTACCGAAGGCTAGCTGAAATGTGTTAGTAGCGCCCGAAGAGTCAATAGCGACATAAGTACTTAAACTTTTAGTATCAGCAGAATTAAAGGTAGTAGCGTCGCAACAAGCAAAGCCTTTGGAAATTAAAGTATCTACAGGTAATCCAGAGATATCAAAAGACTTTAAAAAAAAAAGTTGAAAATGTAAATAAAATTTTAACTCTTCTCTTCAGTACTGGAAATGATGAAGAGAAGGAAAAAGGAACGATTACAGACTAACGCCTCAAGCAATCAGTCAAATCTCTCCTCAAATGTCACCAAAGCAAGTTCCTAGTTCAGAGTTCTAACTTGATAAGCTACTTAAATATCTTTAATTCAGCAGTAAAATTAATTCTTAGAATATCTCCACCTACAACGAAGTGAAACCACCCACCGAAACTCGAAGTTATTTTCACTATTTCCCATTGATAGCACAAGCATGTCGTTGTGAAAGTCTCTCTGTACGATCTGTAGTAGCAATTTTCCTAACTAGCCAAACGTTAACATACTATCCGCAACTAATGAGCGAAAATTTAATTTAATTTCCATTCACTGACTTTGGCGCTGCCTCTGACAAAAAAGTCTCAGTCTGAATCGTTTGCTGACTCCTGCTCTTTGAGGTGTAAAGCTGTCCCAATTACCTCACACCTCTAATCTAGCCTAACCGTACCATTCCACTTTTATGGTTCTGTGAAAAATAAAATGCAAAAATTTGAATACAAATCATCTGGAACACACCTTCACACCTTTTAGTCCGTTATAGCTCGTAAACGCTAGCCTTCCAGGCCGAAGACCAAGACGAAAAAGTTGAATTGAAATTTTTATGAAGCTCAGCGGTTAGGTGGATGAAGTGGAGATGGACCAGCAATTTATAGCAGTCGCGGATAGTTTGTTATAGAATCCTAAGTAAATAGTAACCGATAAACGGGACAAAGGGAAGGCAATACAAGTACACGCGGTACGAGTTCAGTTCAGATAGTTGGGGTACTTACATGTTTCTCCGGTTTTGGAATACTGATCTTGTTGGGGGCAGGAGAAAAGGCAACACGAGCATTGCCACAACCGCCGCTACATCCGTTGGCCATAGTGGCCGTGTTGGTGGTGGTGGTGGTGGTACATGCGGCGGACCATTTATCTGATCCCATTAAGTTGTCCAATTCCCGAAGGAATTTGTTAGCCCATATGTTAACGTCATCACTAGAGTCACTGGAGTGGTTTGGATTCTCAAGCTCGGTCCGTGCCAAGTAATCGTTGTGACTGTTCAATCGTTTGAGTGTGGACGCGCGACGACTCTTGCCACTGTTCGTTGATGCTGACGGTTGCTGTGTTTGGTCATTGTCATGATTGAGACTAGGAAACGTGTTTGTTGACATTATGGTCGATTTGACGGAAGCAGGAGCAGCAGTAGCAGTAGCAGGAGCATCAACGGCAACTGGAACTGTTAAGTAGCGGCCACTGTTAGATGAACTGCTGCTGGTGGTGGTGCCATTGCTGGTGCCAGTGTTGATCGTGCTGCCAGTTCTGGTGGTGGCATTAATGTCATTTTGGTCACTACTACCGCTGTTTTTGGTTTCATTCACTTTCATCCTGTCAGTGGTGTCGTTTAGACGACATGACATTTCATTGGATGGCAATTTGTTGTCAGCCACCATCTGGTTGATGACATCGGCTGTGGTATCTGCATCCGTACATCTGGTCGATTCGTCATTCTGTTTCGCCTTGTACTGCTCAAAGACTTCGTTGATTTCGTTCTGCAAAGAGAAAACAAAAACAGACAGAGGCGGATAAGTAAAATCCAGCTTAGATAAACAGTGTCTAATTTATGTTAGGGTAAATGTAAAGAACTGAACTCAAAGATGCATGCATCACTGTATCCTGTCTAACCAATGATAATGTGTAATTTGTGTAATAAATCAGCATCTACATACATGCGGAGGCTTCATCACAAAAGGACGGACATTCCGTGAGCTTCTTGGATGGATTTTAATGTTTTACAGTGCCAATGTCAGGAGGTTTTTCTATTTTTTCATTTTTTATTTTTTTTTATATCTTACGCTTGCTGAAAGGGGAATTTATGGCAATATACGAGAACGACTACGACGAGCACCTAGAGGCACAGATGATGCGTGCAACATCGATAGTGAAGCAAGGAGAGATTTGCTTAGAAAAGGATAATCCATTGGTGGTAGAGAATTGCTTAATTAAAACTCTATGCCCACGGTTTGGCATAGCTTCCACACTGATTGATGCACATCATTAGCGGATAATAAATTTCCTTGCTCCGCTGGTGGGAAGTATTTATCAGAAGTTGTGATGGAAAGGAGGAGGATTTCACTTGTGGCATATTCAACTGGATTATTAGTATTAGATGGTGGAGAGCAAACAATTTACCTTGCTGTATATAAGCACTTAATATGCCAGCACTTAATTTGTGGATATTTGCATATTTTAGTTATTAAGAGAGAGGGGCTGGTGTGGAATGAGATACCAAATAAATCCAATAACAAAGGAAGGACGGCAAAAGACAAGCAACAACGAAGCGAAGTTAGCATTTATAGGAAGATGAGTGTAGAGGAAATAGTAGGAGAAAGTTTAACGATCATTTTCATTAGGCCGGTTATAATAATCATAAAACTCCACATAATATAGTTTTGATTGGAAACCTCTGAAACCTTTGTTCCAAAAGTGAGCGCACATCGTGGAGAGACATAGGTTAAAAGTCCTGACACAGTGTTGAACATTGCAAAAATTATGAAAAACATTCCAGGAAATCTACTATAAGTAGGAATATTGACAGTAAAAACAAGCTGCGACTTTTATAATAAAATACATTGAATCAGTATTGCTCTCTGAATGTAGTTCTTGGAAAGCAACAACCAGTATCTCTGGACCTCTGCAACCTTTCAACATTTTTGTAACCATTGCATGTAAAATAATATATGTAACTTGTAGCATACGGGTGATATAGTAGGAGAGAACCAAGTATGGCAGTGGAACTGAGGCTAAATATCTGCAAGGCCTTTCTAATCGCAAGCACCTTCGCATGAAAGACAGTCGAATAGTCTGAAATATTCAGTTCCGTTGAGAAGGCACCTGCTACAAAGCCGCCTTCCATCTTGGAGCTGTAAGTGAAGATCGATACTGGGTATACGAAGAAGTAGATTATTGTTTTGTTCATAATTTAGAATTGGTTTGGAATTTCAAATATAGATTTTCTAAGCCTGTTAGCACTCTATAAAACAATGTATTTGATGTGTTAGTTAGTTAGGGACAGTATACAGAGTCCCATGTTAAATCCCTTTGTCGGGCTTGACCTTACCGCCCCTTTAGTTCGAATACCAGCTGTTCGCTGTGAATTAATACCAGCTAGGTCTTGTTATGTTTTAGGCTTTCCTTAAGGAGATCCATATATGACATGACGATTGTCACGGGATGACACCAAGACACCTTGCATAGAGCAAGTGTTTAATTTAGATTATGCAGGGCTGCCTCCGTGGATATACCCGTAGGGTAGGCATGTTTGAACTTTGATAAAATAGATCTTTTGATCAGTATGAAGGATGTAAGGCTTATGGGTCTAAAATAATTGGGCACTCATGGCCTCTTTGCGGATTTAAGGTATGCGAACGACTCAAACTACTTTCCAGGTCCAGGATGTGTTGTTGAGTCGAGAATGGCCGTTAACCCTTCTCTAATTTCTTTTGGAGCGTAATCGGTAAAATCTAGCCATGGCCTGATAACTTATAGCAGGAAAAACTGTTAATGGGCCAGGAAATCTTTTCGTCGGTTATTGGACCATTTTCCTACCCTTTCTTCCTATTGCCAACTCTTGGTCCAGAAAAGTGTACCATAACAGACAGGACGAGTGACTTATCAAGTCAAACAGCAAGAATCACAGCATAGACCACCGGCCAATTTGCTCAACCGCAACAACACATATGCAAACGAGAACCTATTCGACTTATTCTGTGTGCATACTTGGAAAATCCTTCTTTTTAAAGGAACTATCAGAGATTTTTGACATAAGAATGGATCTGAAAACTACCATCTTAGCAGCTTGCTTCAACATTCATATCACGTGAGGTGTGATAAATGGGGCGGCGTATCTACGTTACTCGTGATAATCAGTTTTACCTAGCTACCTACATTCTTCCCAGAGTCTCAAGTTTCTTGCAGTCAAAATGTTAATCTTCAACGAGTGATGTATCCAACTTGCACACACTTCGAAAATAAGGTGTAAGAACGAAGCCCTGGGGTTCTTTTTCAAGATATTCGAAAATACATACATAAGCAACCAGCAAAGCATTGAGTAGGTCCTAGATTTGCAAGGCATCATTCATGAAGGCCACTATTTCAATTCGTAATTTTCCTTTAAAGATATTTTGTTAAGTAAACGTGCTACAGTATCTTATTGTAAATTGAATGGCAGACTTCAGACCCCTATTTTGAGGAAAACAAACACTTTATTACACAACCTTTGAAAGTAGATCTTAAAAATCAATTTCAAAGTAACTTGTCAAATATTTACAAAATGTCCTTCTCAAACGGGTTAACAAATATCTTCATCTATTCTGGATAACGATTCAGAATCACCACCATAGCCTTATATCGTGGGAAAACTCACGCTTGACCTCAACATTCATCTTAACGTCTAGTCGGGTCCACCTTGTGAACCATGCACAACAAATAGACTACGGATAAATGTTAAAGAATTGATTTCTTCAGGGACGCTCCATGTGACCAAGCAAACACATTGTGAAAGAGTTCACATTTCTTTTTTAATTTCACGCATTTCTAGACAATTCAAATAGACCACCCTTCGAGTATGACTGACGAACAATGATTGCAATACCATAGTTTACATTCCTTAGGGAACTTCAAGTCCAGCAAGAATATCGGCTATTTAAGGTCCTTCTGCAGTATGTAGAACTCCAGTTCGCAACGTGCGTTTTCACGGTTTAGGCACTCTTACTATGTTTGCAGCGTATATATTTGTGACAATCCTGTACAGTGCGTTCTCCCTTCCGTTTAATCAGTTTGGAAGTAGAAGTAGTAACAGTGAATTAAAATTGAATTCGAAAAGGAGTTTCAGTATTCCTCAACGAAACGCTATTAACTTGCATCATCAGCCAGGTTTTAATGGAGATTCATCAATGGAAGAGCAGCTAGATCGAGAATATTTAAAAAGGAATACGGATGGTATAACCTTGCAGGAGATTTTGTCTCCCCAAAAGCTGTGGTCTCTGCATTGTCAACCGAATTGTGACGGGTACGTACTACTCGTATTATTGTGTGATGTGAGAATTCAATTGGATTTTCTTTTATGAGGACATACATCTTTGGTTATGTAATCTGTGATTATTTGAATTCGTTTATGAGAATGGAAATTTGAATTCTGTGATTACTTACTAAATTAACTTTAACGCTGGCGTTCCTCAAGCTTCGGAGGAGTTCTTATTTCGGCGTCGGATCAGTTTTCTACACGAATAATGTCCGGCGAAAATTGCCAGATTAATCGAAACCTCGTTCATATTATCAAGTGCATACAGTGAAGGAACTTTCACGGTTTGATTCCCTAAAATATGCTTTCTTTAACTGTCATCCAAGGCCAATGTATTTTCGAAAGACGCCTTACCAGATATGGAATTCTATTTGATCACTATGTGACTTGAGATGTACTCTTTATGATATCACTTTTAAGGGGCATCTACGGGCTAAAACGGGGAAAATGAAATTTGCACAATCCCTATCCCTAAAGATGGCCATATGTGCTGCATGATTCAAAGAGTCATCAGTATTTCATTTAAAACTAGCAGAAATCGATTGGAAAGTGATTATGAGTCCGAGTTTAAGCCCTACTATGCTTTTTGTTCGCTTGCCCTTCGGAAAGCAAATCACTAAGGACAGCACCACCTTTGCCTATGCACATCGTTGCAAAATTCTGAGTATTGGGCGGCTTTTCTTGATATAAAAAAAGTCGATATTAATATATTATCTGGAGCAATCTGGACAGCATTAGTAAATTCAGTCAAAATTGTTTAAATAAGGGTTGTACATTATTGCACTCAATGTCTCCTGGTCAACCTTTGTTTGTCCAAGTATAAAGCAATCTATGTTTTCGTTGACGATTAGACGACGGAAATGACGTACCGATTCAACATTCATCTTTGCTTGGGGCCACGTCAGAAGGATGACATTAAAAATGAAAAACAATATCAGCGAAATGTGGCACCATCATGGCTCTCTTAATCAAATTGTCCCTTGCAAATTGTCCGGCACGGATAATGGCTTTTAGTGATTCAATTCTCTCACAAGCATTGGTATAAATTTTACTTGCGCAGTCTAAAGCTCTTGCTTCAATTCAATCTTGTGGGCTTTAGGGTCCAAGTTATTATGCAAAATTCGGTTCAGTGTTGTTTGTGATACGTCCAACCCTTGAAAACGACGTGGAATCGACAAACAGATGGATTTTTAGTCATACTTCGGGCTACAGACGAAATATTTCTAATCGTTCTTCTAGAACGGACACCATTTCAGTACTTCAAAAAACTAACTTTTCTCAATAGCTCAACTCTCTAAACCAATTGAACAATTATTAGACGAGAAGGTGCTTCACTTCATCCGAGAAAGATTTTACTTTCAAACTATTTCAGCGAGATTTCCTACCTTCTTTTCACTAAAAAATCAACTTCAGATTCCGCATTTGGTAAAGCGAACATCCGAAATTAGTCTTAGAGCAACCATTGAATACCAAAGGATCAACTTCTTGGTGTGGTTTTCATATAGAAGGTGCCATTACGAGTATCTTAATTGATCGGTCATCATCCTGTAAACAGAAATGACTTTGTCAATTGGTCTGACTGCTCGTGCGACCAAATTCTTCAAACCCTTTTCTTTGGTACAACATTAAGAATTAGTGGTATGCCAACAAACCAAAAACTTTAGCTAGTTTGGAGGTCAATATTCAAAGTGAAATCATTAAAATATGTGGGGGAATTATGTGAAAAATTCAATTCAACGAGTCTTAACATACAAGGAGTTGCATGAATGGTATGCATGATGTTGTAGTTCATAGCCAACATTATCAATTTATTTAAATCCAAAACAAAAACTCTACAGTAATTCATCAACAAACGTCTTTTTGTCTATTCGAGGAAGAAGTTTCGGACTTTTCAATCGAAGAAATAAGTATAGCAATCGGAAAAATGAAGCAGGGGAAAGCGTTGGGACCAGACAGCATTCCATCAGAGTTTTGGTCAAAGATGGAGGGAATCGGCCGCGAATGGCTATCAAAACTTTTAAATAAATCAAAATGTGGACAAACTATGCCGAATCAACGGAGAAGTAGCTTCTTGGTTCCATTATACAAAGGAAAAGGCGACACTCGAGTATGCAACAACTACCGTTCAATCAAGCTTATGACACACACGATGAAAATCGTCGAAAGAGTCTTAAACGAACGTCTTCGGCAAATAATAAATCTCGATAATAGCCAGTGTGGATTTGTTGAAGAAAGATCGACGGCGGAAGCTATCCAAAGCCTACGAATAATAATGGAAAAGCACCGAGATTCGTCTAAGGATTTACACATGGTATTTATCGACCTCGAGAAAGCATTCGATCGAGTGCCTAGGGATCTCATATGGGCCGCGCTGAGGTCTCAAAAGGTCCGGAAAACGCATATTAGAATAATACAAGACATGTACGGAAACGTGAAAACTGGGGTTAAAAGCTCTGCTGGACTAACGAGAGAATTTCCATTTAATGTCGGAGTGCACCAAGGCAGCGTACTTAGCCCTTTCCTCTTTAACGTAGTATTCGACTATCTTTTAAAAGATTGCATGCGCGAAGCAAATGTAACGCCTATTCTCTTCGCTGACGCCGCAGTTATACTAAGCGATAACGTCGAAGATTTGCAGAGCGCCTTAGATTCATGAAAAAATGCGATAGAGAGAAACGGGTTTAAAATAAGACGTTGAAAGACGGAGCATTTGACGTGCCCATTTGCGCATCCGTTACGACCTGTTCTGGATATAACGTTAGACGGAATAGTTCTTCCGAAAAGCACTATCTTTAAGTACTTAGGACTAATCGTTAACATGGAAGCGAAATATGACGACGACGTACATAAAACACGGAGTGAGTCTGGGGTGGATGAAATTCGGGAATCTTTTGCGACAGAAAATTTCCACTTAAATTACAGGGGAAACTCTACACCACGATTGTTAGACCAGCTCTTACGTACGGTTCTCAGTGCTAAACAATGTACGAACCGTTTAAAAACAAAATGTTAAGGATGTCTAGTGGAGTCACTAAACGCGATTGTATTAGATAAACGCGTATAAGAGGAAGTCTACATATAAAGAATTCGGTAACCGAACAGCTTGAGGCGAATAGAATAAGCTGGTATTGCCACGTTCAAAGAAGATCTGCGGAAAATCCGGTTAAAAAGGCACTATCAACTACGGTCACTCCAACTGTAAGAAAACGAGGTCGGAAAAAGAATTCCTGGATTTCTAGATGGCAAGTGCGCAACAACGCCTGGGGATAATCACTGAGGCGATCAAGGGCTGGGCACTTTGTAGACGCGTTCTGCGGTCTGCGACATTATGCGACGATGCGGTAAAAATGGGAATCTCGTTACGCAAAAGTTCGTACAACGAGGAAAGGGTTAATAAAAGGATAAGAGGAAAAAAAAATTGTTTAAAAATAGTTTATAAAATTTTTCGTTGGAAGTGAAAGAGGATCCGATGCATCTATAAGCGTCCTTCGCATTCGCAATAGTCCGACAGAATTTTCACTGTCATCGTCATCGAGAAACAACACATTGTAATGCCGACGCATTTTAATTAAAAATTTAACAAACAAAACTAAACAACAATTAACCATTAAGTATGAAACGATTGTAAAATAGCAATCGTTTAATCGTCGTTATTTGACAGTTCAGTGAGTTATACGAAGCATTAGTGAATCGTCCAAAACGACGTCGTCCGGACGATTGAACTACGAGTATTTAGTGTTACACGAAGCAGTACAATCGTCGAAACGACGTCGTCAGACGATCGTCGTCTTACGCGATGAGAGCCCAGTTTTTTTCATGATAAACTTAAAAGATCTATTTAAATGTGTTTCATGAAAACAACAATCAATAAACACGGACACTTTCTTATAATTTGTTCAACACACTGTAGTTACGATAGTTGTATTTAAAAACATGAGAATCACAAAGAAGGGCATGCAATAACGGAATTGCTATAGATTTTCAACTTAAACTGATCACTATCGAAATGAATGACTGAAGGATGAGGTGAATTCTCGTAGTTTTAAATCAATCGATCTGGACAAGCGAACCCTTAAGCATTGACAGATTATCCAAGGACGATGTGGACAAGGAGAACAGAACAAAAACAGATTTTTGAGAGGAGACGTAACGTTTAAAGGGCGGCAGATATTAGAGGTTCTTGCCTAGAATTATTTTCTTTTTTACTCAGGTTGCTGCACAAAGTAAATATTATGAAAAATTTAGATATGGAATTGGGTAATCGCTTCTTTAAAACTGTGGAGTATTGCGATTCCCTATCCCTATCCATTGCAAAACAAATTCAATTCCACGAGTTGTGTCAAAGGCAACACCTGTTTTCTTTCACTTTTTTTCCTTGGCTCTCATTCTTCTAGCAATGTGTTCGTAACCATCATTCGAAGGTATCAACATTACAGATCACAAAAGATTAAATTTATTCATACCATGTGCAGGTGTGAATCACATGTCAAATATTAAAATGACGAGACCGTTAAAAAGGTACGGACAAACAATCATCGATTGAGTTAAATAATATGTACTCACCGGCATTCTAATATCTGCACATTGTACGAGTACTATCACGTTTCAGATTATCTTTTGTTGCTTGCGAGTACGAATATTTTGTAAAAAAAATTTCTACTTATTGAAGAAGGTTTGATTGCACTAAACACACACAATTCGGTTTGTTTTCACTTGATTTAGGAGTTTTTTTTATTCTATTTTTTTTTCCATGAGATACAATTTTAATTTTGCGTGAAATTATAAAAGTGTATAGTCCAAAGGGGCACAATAGATAAATGAGTACTCCCTGAATTCGTTTTCACATCACCTTCTAGTGGGTCCGTGATATTTTTGTTGGGATATTAGCAGTCAAGGTCAAGTCTGATCGGGACTAGAGCGTTCGAATTGTGTCTAGTCATTAGAACATACCTCATCTATGTGTACGACTTTACCATAAACATCTATTCAAACGACACTTAAAAGTCAAAGAGTGTTCAATCAATTTGCCATTTTAAGGTGCGGTGTAATTAGAAGATAATTGAAGTTATTCATACAATTGAGTTTGGAATTCGTGTAGTATCACCAGATGGGAGCTGTTCAATTCAAGTAATTCGTAACGAAATTAAAAGGCAATTACAGAATGTTGTTAAATGGCAAATTACCGATACGTGTGATTTTTGAGATGTAATTAGTGAAACTATGAATTATTGAAACTTAATAGAGTTTGGAGAATTACCCTGAATTAAACAGGTTGAAAACGGATCATGTTTTAACCATTTGATTCGTGTGAAAGGTTATGACAAGTTTTTTGTTCAAATTCTTAGTAGAAAGTTTCAACGTTGCATTTTAGAGGGTCAGCTAGGTATGGATAGTTTCCATTAAAAATGGAAAATTCCATAGCAGACCATTCATAAACACACTAAAAGTATGACACTGGTCATTCAAGGATTTACGAGTATATTGGGAAATATAGATACGAGTACGTATACGAACTCCATGTATGCAATTTGTATGCCGCATTTAGTTCTAAAGTTGCCACTACTATACCCACAGCATGGGATATCCGCGCTTCATTATGGTATCTTTGAAAGACGTTCACTTAATGACTACAAAAAGGTACTTCCTCATTAATTCCCTAAATTTAGAATCCTACTTGGGTGGCCTTCTTCAAGGCTCACAGCACAGGTTCTTTCGTCTACCTGTTGCTTCATTCGATATTCCATACATTCCTGATAAGTGGAGCAAAATATAGATAAATACTTTTAAAAGTGTGTCTTATTTTCCTGCAGAGTCCTTATCGATTACATTTTACACGAGCATTTTTTTGCTGTACATAATTCACGAGAACATAAGTCTAAATCGCAGTTGTCTAACTAGTTAAGTACTTAAGTACGTTTGTAGTCAGTCAACACCATCGTGTTTCCTAGTAAAGTCGTCTAAACTTGGAACTTCTTAACCCTTGGAGCAGGTGTGTTGATATATTGTAGTTATGCATGTCTCGTCTTACATACTGTACATAATACTCCTTTTCTCTTTATGCGATATGTGACTTTCACTCAGTACCTTGTGTTAAGTCCGTTTTTGATCCGTGCCTATGTGTCAGCTGCCAGCCATGTGCTTTGACTTTTCGGCCTTTAATGGTGGCTGTCACAGACTTTAACAATTTTCTTAAAGTGTTTCCAGTGGTCTTCGATTTTCTCTTGCGACAAGTTGCAAGGTTGTTCCTTATTTCTTGCCGCACTTGGGGATCTCAGAGCCTGTCGGCATTATGCCTGGGTATCCTTAGCAAATTTGGTCGGTTGCTGTTCACAGGTGTAGTCCAAAGATGTACTATATAGCCACCATTAGATGGTGGTTCCTCGCCGATGTCAGCTCCACGATTGTTACGGACGTCTTGTATGCATGTCTAAAACGTTGGCTTATCTTTTGGCAATTCTTCTTGTCAAAAAGTATGGGTCTAATGACCAGGCGATTGATGTTGCAAAAGTCAACACACCTTTCGTCGTCTTTCCTTGTGGTCCCAGGGCGCTGTAGTCGCACTATATGGTTTAAAGTTATGTTGCTGTTGCCAACCTTTGATATCATTCAAACTGCAATTATGAAGCAAAGCCTTCTATAATTCTATAAGATAACGAAATTTGCGCTCTTTAAATTATCGATCATCTTAGTTTTCCTCTGTGAGGCACAAGCATCAAAAGATGATTTGGAGGCGCTCCATCGAAGAGACGTGCGATATTGAGAGCAGTTTGCAAAGAAAAGAGCTAGCTGAGGACGTTTATTGGTAGAAACCCGGTTAAGAACTGACAGCGCCTTAAAATTTTTTGAGTGATTTCACATACTTTAAGGAAAAAAGTATGCTAATCTGAACGATATCCAGATAGTTAGCTTTACTGTAATGATGCAATTCCGGAACTAGTTGAGTTAGACGATAAACAAGGCAATCACAAGTATTTATACTTTATTCGTCACTTGTAGTATAATACGTGTTGCTGGAAGTTTAATATAGAGGCTTACACCAGGCTAACAATTAAGACCACTTTCAAATTTGAAATAAGCTGAGGTCTTTTCCGATGCTTCAGAGCTGTTTATTGCCATGCTGTGCATTGCAATATTCAACAAGGGTGTGAGTTGTACCAACAGTAGCAGGCAACCCAGTATACTACGAACACAAAAAAAAAACTGTCTTGAGATTGTTTCGAATAAAAAATGTGAAATCAACTTTACTTTGGCCAAACTTCATACAGTTTTTCCGCTCCATTCACGACAGTCTAGTAAATCAACTCCAAAACCCACTATCAGATGGGAGGTATGCAATTATGTAAAGTCTTATGCATGTCCTGGGTTATGTATGAATGGACATCTCTGTGGGTGACACCACAAAGTTTCACTTTTTCTTTCAAAAAAAAATTCACATTATTCTGTCTTCCCTCGCTTTTTAAACACTGTAACCCATCGGCTAAAACCGTTATCGATAAATATCCTCACATCAATCGACAGTATTTCAATTAAAACTTTCCTCCGACCACCATCGGTTAGGATGCGCCAGTTTCTCACATTGGAATCCTTGTGGGTTTTACGGATGTACAATACGTAGAGTCGTACACATTCGTGAGGTTCGATTTATTTTTTTGGAAAATTTAAATCATGTCCCCGTCTGATTGGGCCATTGTATAGGTAACAATTTCGCAATTTTTAAAGGGCCAAACAGTGTAGGGCGCCTTCTTCCCAAGAGCCCTGACATTACACTTGATGTAGCTCAATGCGTGGTGGTGGTTAATCGGTGTGATGTTTGTCTGCGATACAGATTTATAGATACGGATACATTGGGAAATGGTCGTGTGTTAAACTTTCTGTCACACATATCGGACGATATCTGATGATCGTAAATTGCTTTTATTGTGATTGTTACGGTTTTCTGTTTTCTGAGAACGATATCGCTGGGATAAGTTAAAGGGGAAAGGGCATAAACTATAAGGATTCCACAACTTTATTTGTTTAACTTTCAGTTGTGATGAGCTCAACAACAACAAAAAAAAAAAAAGCAAACAGAACTACAAGATGAACTCATGCTGAGAGGAGGTATTGGATGCATGGCAAATGGAAATCAGTGCAGTGGAGCAGGATGAAATGGAATTGACACAATTAAAAAGAAAAGGGGGCCCAGGCGTTGTATTTATCCAGAGCTCTGGGTGTAGCTGATTCTTTGTTGGTGTCGTGCCAAAGAATCGTTGATTGAATGAAGTGCGGCCCAACCCAGAGAGATGCTGTTGCTATTTGGGTCAATATAATGAATGAGATTGAGAGTTTGTTTTCAGATACAACGGATTCAATTATTCTCTTTTTTTTTCGAAAATTTAACAAACGGAAGGTAAGTTGGACGATTAAGGTTTACGGATAAGAAGGTTTTGTATGGATATGGATGTGGATATGCCAGAGTTAGCGTAGGCGGAAGAGAAAAAGATTTCACTTTAAGAAGTATTTCTTTTTTTCTTGTTTATTTGTTTTTTTTTTTGTTTATCCCATTTACAGAAAGGAATACCTTAAATGTATGTTGGAAGAGCGCTTTGTCAATTCGAAGCAGAAGAAAACACAGTGTCTTGTAGTTGGAGTCAATCAATATCTGTCGATAGTGCATTCCAATTCGTGGGAAAGATTCCAATAAGGAGATGATTCGACCAAATGGATACATTGTCTGAGAGTGCTGTTCTTTTTTATTGCATAAGCTAGTAGAATAAGTTCTTAAATAAATTCCACTGAGCTTGCGACCAGTTTTAGCCAGCAACACTACCAAGAGTGTACAAGGTTTGATTTGGCGAATAGAATTGTATACGGGTGGGCTGGGAACAAATTCTTGTGATGAAACAGATACAAAGCCGAAGGAAAAAAATGGAGAACTGCGAGATTCTCTATAGTAACTTTTACCAAAAGGGATATCTACGACAGATTGAAGCTTTAGGTTGTTGATTGTCAATCAATATACGAAATTGTAATTCTTCAAAAAGATATTCGCAGATATTCTAATATGAACAAAGAGATCACTCTTTTGATTGCAATTGATATTTGACGATATTTGGAAACCATGTATCCACGCAAAAAAAAGGCGCAACTAACTCGCGTCTTTCATGCCCCAACACTAGAAAGGTTTAGCGCAAAAGCCAAAGAAGATGCAGGTATTTTTAATCTCACAAAATGGAAGGACTACAATTTTCTCACAGATTACAGCCTCTCATGTGATGCAACATAAGAATATCTAAAGCAAGTTACGATTAAATCATTCAATCACGATTTATTTAGTTCTGCTATAATTTTGAAATTCTGCCATAAAACACTCAGGTGCTACCTAGTTGTAACTTACTATTGTAAGTTGGTTATGGTTTACATGAGTGATTCAAAGCAACTAACAACCAATTAGTTTAAGAACTAATAAATCTTAAAAAAATTAGACTATTTTATTGTAGCTGTTAGTTATTAATTGAAACTGAATTTTGTACAACTTTCAATAAGAAATATCCTGAGATTACAGCGCAAAGAAGAAATTGATGAGAAGCGTCTAAAATTGAGAGGAAATTGAAATTGTTTAAAGAATATAAGAAATACAAGCAATCGAGCCCAGTCGGCTGTGGGCACGCACTAATATCTTATTCATCATTCTCTTCTGATATTTTGTGTACGTAACCTTTTTCCTTTGCTTTCTTGTCTTTGGTCGCCGAGCTACTTGTGCGCGCCACCTTAGATGAAGTCTTCCTCTTCTGCGTTGTCTATCCAGATTAGATTCAACATCTCCTAGCCATCTCAAGCTACTGATGCGAAGTTTCCTGGCTATGTCGATGTCGCTATGCACCTCGTATAATATGTCATGAATTTTTCTCTCGAAACGACTGATGATAACTTTATCCTTTTGACAGAGTCCATGCTTCAGCGCCATCAAGAAGAACTGGAATGATCCAGGTATTATATGGAATCTACTTAGTTTTTCGGGATAGTTGGAGAAGTTATAGCAAAGCCAAGGTAGACAAAGTAGTTGTCAACTGTGATGTTCTATATAATTCATCTATGTTGTGTATCCCATCACATTAACAGCATACCATTGGCTTTGCGCCCATTTACCGCCAAACTCATTTTGGCAGCCTGCTGTATTCTCCCAATTATATTATATTACCGGCGTACCCTAATATTTGCACAGACCTTAAAAGATTGTACCTCTGGTGTTCGTTTATAAGTTAAACACAATTCCTTCAAGTTTGTTGTTAAAGAAGTCGTATGACAGCGTGTCGCCCTATTTAAGACCTTTTTTGACATCCCAGGTCGTGGTTAAGTCATTACCATCATTAGTTAAGTCGTTATCGTGCGACAGAGAAGGTCTTGCATTCAAAACTGGAGGTTTTTACCAATATAGTTGTCGCAATTGAAAGAATCTCTTTTTTTTATGGACTGATGAAACGATGCTGAGATTTCATTCATCAGGTACACACTCTTCTGACCAGATTTGAGATATTAATTGGTGTATGATCTCTACAAAATCATTTCCAGCAGCTCTGAATACCTACCCCGGTAAGCTTCTTTTTTTTTATTTCAGCTTGAAGACTGCTACCCTTCCTAGGCCGAATTTTTCGCTATCATCATCTAATTTGAATGGTTTGTGCACTTCTTTTGTTCTGGATCGCAAGACGGGTTCCGAATTCTAAGCACAAAATCGAATTTACCCATCTATGTATATATATAAGTTTTCTGCATGAAAACGATAAATACAGCTAGCAGCTTAAAAATAAGCAGAGCAACCTTGCGTGTTAATGAAAGAAAACTAATCAGATAGATAGATGAACAAGAATGTAGAGCAAAATCTTTTAAGAGACAAACGCTTTCTCGCATATTTGAACTTTTATTTAATGAGACCGAATGGTGGAGAAGATATGACCGTGAATTAGTTTAAAGCCAAAGAATCTTAGCTCTCAATTCCGACACGAAAACTAAAATATACCAGATAATACCTACTATATACTATTGTGAACAGTTGATCCGAATTGGTCCTAAAGTCAACTACAAAGGAACTACTTACTTGTATATGATAAGAACAAGCAAGTAAATGCTGATTCACTGGAGAAAATTTGGTGAAAAGCCTTTAAAGCCTCTGGATGCCCCAGACTCAAGACGAGAAGCAAAATCGAGTCGCTTTTGAAGGTGCGGGCTATTGTGGGCATCAGGGCACTTCTTTTGTGTCCGACTGCTGCTTTTTGTTTTGCTAAGACCTACCAATAAGTCACGGAAACACTAACCACAACGGAACGAGATGTATTTGACTCTAAGCATCTATAGCGAGATTTATTCCGATCGAGCGACTTTCTGTAGTTCAGTGCAAGGCAATCAAATTAGGGTTCGCATTCCTATTGTTCTTATAGACATTAATTAATGCATCTATAGCTCTTATTTTGGCTTCATTACCTTAATAGAACCGTCGACATGTCTTATATAAAATCAACACCACACCCAAGTAATGTGAAAGATCAAGTGGTAGTTAGACGTGGATTTACTTTTTCTTTTGTTGACGCTGCCATTCTCGGCCTTAAAGGCGATGAAGAGGTATTGACTATTGATTCGGGATCCTTCGATCGTTTCCCTGAAATATTTGAACTAAAATTTCCACTTCAAGGCCAAAAAAAAACAGACCCATTAGATTGTTGGTCACAAGTAGATAGCGCTTAAGAAGATCATTGGCTCCCGACCGACAGATCCACAATATTTCTGTTACAAATGATAATATTACCTAATTAATTGCCATATTTTGTAAAATATTTACTGCTATTTGAACAAAATCAAATTCTGTTTGATATTGCATCTTGATCCAAAAACATTCAGATCTGCAATTTGCTGCAATTGTGTGGACTTCTGCCGACAGGGTTAGCTTCCGTACTTTCTTATTTAAAGCAATCTACAGTCAAGAATGGACATACTTCTCCACCCACTCAAGCATTTTATTTCCGAAACTACCAGGCGCCCGCTCATCTTTTTAAATAAAGTGTAGTCATTTGCGCCATAAAGAAGGACTGAGGAAAGGCTCTGATATTCAGTTGGCTTCTAAGCAAACAAACATGGGCAAGAGTTACCTTTCGAAAGTTCTCTTAGGTGGTGACGTTGATTATATTTACTGTCGAACGTCAGTGATCAATGCCTTTGTTTAACTCCAAGTAATCTGTCTTTTGTGACATTTTTGCGCTTCTCGATGATATTCTGTATTCCATGCTTCTAGTTCAGTGACTGATTCGAAATACTTGACAAGCGATTATCGGGGATCTGTTGATAACGTCTATATTAATCGCATAAGCAAATAGTTGTACAACGCCTCTGGCGATAGTTCGAGAGTCTTTACCAGATCCACCGTAGAGCAAAAATCTTGTCGAATATAGACTTTCAGGCTTTCAAACCACCCTGATGATGAGCTGTAAGTTAGTTGACAAAAGGTTTTAAGTGTAATCGCTAGAGAATATCTTACAGGTGGTGTTAAATACTGAGGTTCCATCCATTTTGTATGCTTTCATCTGAGATGATTTGGTACAAGCTCTTCACAAAATCATTTTCGCCCTGGTCCCAGTTAAGTTTGCTCGTGTGGATGGAGTTGATGACAATCATTGTCCAAGCTAAGAGCATTCGTGATCGTCGAGCAGCAGTCTGCAGAAATAGTCTTCCCATATCTCCAGGGGAAATGCCGATTTGCCCCAAGTGCAACCTTCCGATGTCTTTGGGGGTTTACTCTATCGCAGTATTGTCTCATTCTCCATGCCTTCTATTTCCGAGACAAACCAGTGAAACGTATTTAGACTAGGATCGTGAAGTCTCCATAGAAAATCCCATCGATGAACTGTTGAGAAACCCAGAATCAAAGCAGATTTGTTATCGTTTAATGAAAAGATTTTGTTAATAAACATTCAGTTCCTGGTATTTGACTTATCCACCCATAATTCTCTGGAGCAAGACCAGAATCACCCAGAGAATGACGTTGAGAAGAGTTTCGATAATTCTTCTTCAATGTTGGGATAAGGAAATGCGTAGCTCTCTAACCACAGACTTATGACTACTGGTTTCGCAGAGACTCAGTAGCTTGAGCAGGGTCCAAGAAAACTAGCTTTTGTCGGTGTATCTTTGGCTCAATCGATGCCCGTAAGATTAATTGCATTTCTATTTAATAAATCCTCCCAATCAGCCTTTGAATCATCTCAATCACCATCCATTTTCCATTTAAACATTACCGAATCATTACAATCAAGCAAACGATTTCCTTGTCTTAATTAATTTTCCCTCTCAAATCACAATCAATTAAAGTAAGGGGGAAAAAAAATAAAGATCGTTAATTACTCAAAGGAAATCTCCCACATCTCGCAGATGCCTGCTTGGCTTATTGTACAATTCCGCCCTGTTAATGGGCTCACCCAGCACGGGTCATGCAGTGTAATTGCGATTAATTGTACTGCACATCGCTGGTTTAATTGAGCCGCACTAGTATGACTTGTAGGCGCAGTTTGTTAGATGATTATAAAGACCAAAAAAAAAGAAGAGAAAATCATCCAACCACCCACCGATATGACTAAAGCCCACATTCCTTGCAATTGACACTCCTTAACTCAAACTCTGACAGATTTAAACTTATGATGGATTCGAATCCCCAACACGAATCGTCAATTTCGATTCGCATTCCTAACTCACAAACCCATATCATGCTCATATCACTTCCAAGAAGGCACAGCTATGATACGAGTATGAGTGAAAAAAATGAATCTAAAGGTGCGCGTGCGCACAGATACGATTACATTCATCTGACAGGAGTAAGTCAAGGTAATCGATACCCAATAATCACCCCTAATCATCATGATTATCATCACTCGCTTGAATGGATCCGAAAGTATCGCATATCAATAGATTTCGAATTTTTGGCGAAATTTCTAATCCCAATACATTTCCTCTTTTGTAATCTCTCGTTTCAGAGGTAGCCCAATCGAACAGACAGAGGATGATACTCTATTCCACTTGAGTGCCGATAAGGATCTCATGAAGTTCCTTCAATGGACCATATCACATCTTGGTTCTTTGCATAGTAACAATGCATCTGGTAACTATCTCTACAACCCTGGAATGGATGTATGGACTAATTTGAATCTATCAGGACGCCGAGAAATGCCGCTGTATGTTGAAGAACCACAATACATTGTGGTACGCCGTGAACAGGACTTGGGACCATCTCTAAGTAAGTTCAGTAAGTGGAACAATGTCGGAGAAAAAGGTTGTTTTTTTGTAATTTATTTTTCAAAATCTAAAATGCGGGCCTTGGGATGGATTGACATCATGGACCTGGATTGAATTTCATGATATACTCGTACACCATGTAGATTCCAAACATACGCACTTTTGACATGCTCGTTGTATATTTGTAGTTATCGTTGTAGTCATGGGATTTCCACAGAGTGGTTATCTCCATCTAGGTTCGTCAAAAAAGGTTGCCTTTCAAAGAAACGTATTAGAGATGCGACTCTTCTCATATATGCGTGTGACTGGATTATTCGTAATTGAGATTGTTTTACGCTCATCTCAGTCGTTTTATGACCACACGTTGAGTACCCTAATAAAACAAAAACAACAACAAAGAGACAATTTTGGAATTACTAAATTTTGACAGAGGGCTTGGCTCTTCGGCTTGGGCAATCATTTTAAATTCTAACGAAAAATATTTTTTTGTTTTTTTAGTTTCATTATGGTAAATAACATTTTTATAAGCCTCCAAATGGCGATGACATCGCTGTGCTGCACACGCACATCAGACAGGGTCGTTAAAAAATTTCGAGTAAATAAATATGACAGTTGTTTGCGCTGAGCAGGCTGAAGTTGGTTGTGATTTAGGCTCGTTTGACATATAAACAATTTGATGACCAACATAAAATGAGGAGACAGTCCGATATTAATTGCTTTTGTCGTTAAAAAACAGTGATTTTTGTGAGCCGTCTTGTTTTAGGTTGATTTTAGGTGCCTGGGAGATTTATTAGCGCAGAAGTGGGGCAGTCGTCTTTTTTTTTTTATTGACTTTCACTTGGTGCTGGTTTCCTGCGAATTGGGTCTTCATACTTTGTCCATTAGAGAGATATAATTCAAACTAAATGAATGACAAATGGGTTACAAAAAAGGAATTAGTGTTGCATTTATAGCGGGTGGCGATCATGTATGCTTTTGACTTTGAGATGTTTGTAAAAAAATTGTCTGCTATTGTTGCAGCATCCGCGTTCTGAAAATGGAATTGCTCTCCATAAAGTGTTTCCAATTGATCAAACTGTTTGATCAGTAACCCAAGAGATTACGTCAGATAATTCAAAGAAAATAGTTCGAATTGACCAATTAGAAAGGTGTTGCCTTTGACCCTATTTTGACGGTAACTCATATCTTTGATAGGTCGATAGTACGAGTATTTAGATGAGGAAAGTGACGTATAAAAAAACGAGGGCAGTCACGAAAACAATTTAGAAATCAAAAGAAGGCATATTCCACACCCGGAATGTTTCGTCCCTATTCCACTTTATTATTATTAGTTCGATCGTATAGAAGTGAAGTTCGCGGATTATATAGGTAATGAGAATTCATGCGGTGTCCGATACAGAAGTGTTAAGTCAATTAACCCATCCCCCTAAATTTTAAAAAATAGTGCAGCAGTTAGCACTACAGTGTGTGCACAATACACGACGCCCTCCTAAATAATTTTGAGCAACCATCTGAGCAGGATCTTTCATTAGGGCAACGCCAGAGCAAACACTTCTTTGAAAACCTGCCTGAAAAGTTTTGATGCATCAACTATATAGGTATTCCAGACTTAGCACCCTCTGACCAGCATATGTTCCGGTCTCTGCAGATCTCTCTTAATTGTTTTAAGCTGGTTTCACGACAAGCCCGTGAGAACCAACCCGTGAGAGTTGAACTGCATTAAGAAAATGAAACGAACGTTTCTCTGGAGAACCATCGACCTTATATGTTATTTAATTTCGTTCTTAGATAAGGCCTTACTGGAAGCAAATTTCATTTGTTAATGCCTTCAGATCTTGACTTCGACATTTGCAAGAAAAAGGTGATTGACATGGCTTCTAGAAGATTGTTTCCCATCCCATATGCTCTGCTCCGACATTTAATTGTTAGATGGCCTGGGCCTTAGTTCTGATCATTGATTTTAGGCTTTTTAGCATTTTCTTCCCATAATCTCCATTCCCGATCGAACTGTTGATCGTCCTTTGAAAACTAGTGATATGTGGTAAGACTATTTGGAGCAGGATCCGGGGGTATTTTTGTGCTGATAGAACCTATAATATAGTCTGAAAAGCTACTCAATACTGAGAACTATGTATTCCTGATACGAAGTCCAACCTGAAGGTAGTATTAGGAATAACTCCTTCAACTTATTCACATAGCGGCGAATAGGTCCCAGAGAGTTTCTTCAATGATGTCCACTGTAAAGTCCGACCAAGACAGGATTGGTTTTTTTCACTTGAAAGAATGAAATTCGCTTTTTACTGATACCCACGTTTGGAAAGTGTATTCTTATAACAACGACAGTTGTTTTCGATATACTAGGAATAGCCTAGGAATAGCCTTGTGCACCAGCTTTACATTTCAATAGTAAGACCACTTTTCCTACAACGACTAATGGGGTGGATGATTTTATAAATGGGCGCTGATCACCCGTCCGCCTTGTCCAAATCCTTTTTTGATATCACACGTCTCGATTCGGTCTTTATCGACCTTGATGGAGCAGCGTGAATTCTCCATCGTCACCCTGCATAGACATCTGCCTGACAACGTAATTACAGTCTATAGAAATGCTCTTTCTAAATTCTCAACATCCCCTCTGACTCTACTACGATGTCCCCTTGTTCGTTTTTACAGGCTTCGGTGCGAAGTTTGTATTTGTTTTCTGTTTACCTTTCGGTAAAATTGTCGAATCTCATTCCTAGAGTAGAATCTCTTGATTGCTTTAACAACGCACTTCTCATGCTCCTTATTTTCCAGGGTTTCTTGAGAGATTAAATCTGTGCACCAATTTTAAACTCGCCCTCAAGGTTTTGCTTTTGCTGTACGTCCTCTCATTGCCTTGAAGCTGATGGTTTCTTTAAAAACTACCGAATGTACCTTTTCCCTCAGTATTTTTGAGGGGAATTATGTCCTCATAATTTTTCTAAGAAACCTTTCTAAACCCTTCCTGCGCCCCCACTTTTGGACAACTCTTTGACTCCCTGATCTACTATACATATTCATAAACCATTTGTATTTCAATGAAACAGTAATGTAAATATCTACAGATTTTAATTTCTCAGCAGGTTCCAGTTCGTCCTTACCATTTATACCACCGCGAGGACGTAAATATGAGCCCAGCTTGGAACATCTTCGTTCCCGATATGACGTTTTTGTACCGAATCGTGGGAAGAAGGACAAAATCACTGACATCTTCAAGTATGACGATTTGTTCTTTCCGAATCGTGGTCGCAAGCGGTATACGAGTAACATTAACACTGGCACTGAAAGTGGAAATGGATTCCCCAGGAATGGCAACTTGGGCCGCTATTATTATCAATTGACAGATGACAACCAGAAGAAACTGCATCAACCATTAAGCGATTGTTTTACACTTTGCGACGACATAACATCCGTTGCACTACCATCAGTACTACCGCTACCACCACCAATGGTGGTCCCTGTTCAAGTCGAGAATATTAATGGACTCGTATCAGCATCAGCATTACCTGTACCGCGACTGCCACTGCAGGTTTCATCATCGTCATCATCACCATCAGCTCTGGATGAAGATGGACATCAAGATGCCGCTGCTGTTGTTGGTGCTACTTGCGCAGAATGTCAAAAAGAAAATGACGGTAAAATAAATGACTTCGATCAATCAGTCAAGGCACAGATACATCAAAGCCAGTACTCTAAGAGGGGTGCCTCTTTCGCAAATACTAACCGAGTGCGTCGATTGCCGGCATCCGTTGAAGCGGGTGCATCATCATTTTTGCCGCTTATTCGACCAGATCAAGTACGCCGATTATGGCAATTTCCAATTAGAAACAAACAATGGCGAGACTATTACTTTTAAGAGATGGTAGCTCTGTCAGAAAAGATGCCGCCAAATAGAGTTGGGTTTTATTTATACGCCTTTTTCTCCATGTCATTCCTCCTCTGGACTTATTAATCACACGGTGCACACGAAAGGGGTAAACTAAACAAATTAACTTACGCACATGCACAAGCAAAACAGACACTTATATAAAATTCACGTAGATAGTAGCGCACTCTGTTGTAAATTATGGTGAAATTAATATAATAAACTGAACAACTGATAGGCGACAACAAAAAAGTCGCAATTCAAAAGATTGCAGTTTGATTCGCGTATCTTTTGAATGCTAGGAACAAAGTCCTATTGTTTGAGTTTAAGTTAGAGTATCAGAGAATTTCTTAGAGGAGAATATATATGAGTACGAATACGAGTACGAGTACGAGTATCTTCTCCTCACAGATTTGGAATGTTAATTTAGAAGCAGATGAACGATATGACTTTGTTGATCGAGAACGCAGATATTCGTTTCAAGGCTGCAGATGGATACATTTGAGCTGGACTTTTTTGTTTTGTTTTCAGAGTTCACTGCGATGTATCTGTTGATTTGATTTAGTTTTTCTTGCTATTTTGTTTTTATTTTTAATTTTTCTTGGTTGAAAACAAGGGGCGTTTCAACCAACTTGAATATCTCGGAAGTGGCTTTAATTAATGGAGGCAATGTATGTAATGGAAGTGAGTTTGATTGAGATTTTTTGTTGTCCCTAATGGTGGGGACGACGGTTGTCGAGAAGGATTAAGTGGATGACATTGAAATGATTTGCTGAAGTGGACGATGAGAGGAGTGCGGTAGGTACGGTAAGATACAAATCACTTGAGACCCTGTGGCAGCTGAATGCAATTTATTTAACCAGGCATAGATTTGTTAGTCAAGTGAGCATGGCGGCTTAGGTCATTTGTTTAAGTAGATGAAACATATAAAAAAACTAGAAAGAATAAGAGACGAATTAATGAGTCTTAATGGTTGACTGAATGACAAATATACACACTTGTGTGAGAAGTTATAATATTCGCGAAAAATACAGAATGTATTGGCGAAGCTAATCGATGTTATAACTCATCGGAGCCGGTCAGAACCGGTCAAAGTATGTAAAGACATAGGTATGTTTCAATTTTTCAAGGAAAAGCTTCTTACATCTTCCTAACAACAATCGAACAGCAACATTGAAAGTGACGCAACAAGCAGTATAGGTAAAATGGATGGACGCGATATTCAAGGGCTCTCGTAGGAAGGTACGAATTTCTTCGTCGTTTTTAAAAGCTTTATTCGACTATAATTATCTTTATTATAGACGTACTAGTATGCTATGAAGCAGATATCTTTCTCTATAATTTAATAAACACTCCAGAAAAACATTCTGAAAAATACTTTAAAACTGCTGTTAAGATCGTTCCCGGAAGAAAGAAGGGGAACTTAGGTACAAGTAACGAATTGGGAAACACTTGGTTCCTTTATCTTAAGTTTAACAAGATAACTATCCAACATGTACGCTTTATTGGATGGCTTTCAAGCATCATCTTAAGGTATGATCAAATAGCAGAGTTTCGGGTGTCAAAAAACAAAATACAAATGTGTAACGTTAAGTTGGAAAACATGAGATACAATGAGCCATTTGAAAACACCTCCTCGAAAAGCTTTCAAAAATGTATCACACGATAATGACTTACGAGTACGTAAGACATGCTGAATCAGTTGATCCCAAAAAGTAAGCTTTGTCTAAGAAATACCAGAAGAAAGGTTCAAAGTTTCCACCCAAAGAACGATGTACACGGTCTACAAGACACTGATTCTGCCAGTTCTTCTGATCTTTTCCAAAAGAGCTACATTATAATGCAAACAAGTTCTTTGAGCAAACAAATGTTCTTTTCGAGAACAGAGGGTGAAGGACCTCCATGGGTAGCATCCAGCAGACGAACATAATACGAGTCATCTAGAGAACATCGCTCACCGAGGTATCAGACAGAACGACTCCATAAATGAGTACAACTTCAACGTGATTTTGAACTGTGTCTATCTACGTCAGCTCCGACTTTGACCACGTTATGACACAGACGCATAAACTCTCTCGAAACTAGATAAAGACGCACTTGATTGTTTCAATTTTAATAGAAAATAACTTTGGTGGTTTCTCGGTTTCATTCATGAACTACAAGAGTTTACAAGGACTTTCATGGCATAGAAGAATACGACTCCAAAGATTTGGATGGGAGAGACTTTGGGGATAGCTATCCTTCGGCTGGATTAACCTCCGTAGCAATCCTAGAAAAAAGAACTCAATATCGGTGAAAGTTGGTGTAGCTGGTGAGTCCAATCGATACACAGCACTCTTTTTTTCAAGGTCGGATATGTCCAACCTGAGAAGGCTTCATGAAACACTAAATTATTTTCGTCCATCTGATATCAATATAGCTCAAATCCAACAACGTAGCTGGACACGACGACTTATCGGCTGCTTGAAATGACTTCGTAGAGCGCAAACCAATTTTTCGAATCTGACCAGAAGACCAAACCAGTTCTGATGAATGGAATCTAAGTAAACTTTTCTCAGTTCAAGAAGATTCCCTCAACTCCGTCAGTTATAGATGTATAAGTCTCCTCAACATCGCATAACAAATCTTATCTGCAATATTATATGAACGTTTATCTGTGTGCTTTCAGACTAGGAAAGTCCATAATCGGCGAAATTTCCTCAATTCGGAAGAGTGAGACTCTAGCCTTGATCATCCCAGTCCTACTTTAGGGCGCTGAACCAATAATTCTGTCAAAACAGATGAAGATATCCTCAGTATTTTCGAGAGAAAAATCCTTCGATAAATATTCCATCACGATGACCCTGAGCATCAGTCGTCTGAGAAAGCTAGGGTAAGTAGAGCGAATGACACTAATGATTCGACCCGTAGAGTTTTCGAGTCTAACCCAGAGGGACAATGTAGCAGGAGGAAACTTCACCTTAGTTGGCACGCACAAGCAGATACGGGCCCCAATCGATTTGAATTGCGCAACTGAAGGCAATTACGTAAAGACCCGGGTGGCTGGAGAGGTATTTATTGACTTGACCCGGTGAATCTAAGTACAGACGCTTTCGTGGGTAGCACATATGGAGCAGTTACACATCAATAATTTAGTTTAACCAATCTCCAAGTCAATAGCAAAGGAAAAACGCTTCATAGCAGGAAAACATCTTGTGTTGTCTAGTTTAAAGGAACCTTAAACAACTTGGGGTGCTTAACTGAAGATGACTGTCTTCATCTAGTTCAGTATGTTAGTTGATGTACGCGTCTATCCTACATCTTAGGATCTCAATTGGTAAAGCCTTAATAAGTATAATAAGTAAGTCGCCTAACCGAGGCATATGTCAATGAATTTTAAGATTTAAAAGGCGAGATTATAGTGTTCAAGGAAACCTTGAACTGCCTAACTTAACTATCTGTTAATTAGATTCATGGGTAGAACACATAGTTATGGGAATAAGCAATAGTTACTAACAGAGGAAATTCCTTCTCAATCTTAAAAACGCTTAAAAAACATTGTCTCAACAATAAGCAAGCTGCTCCTCATAAACAAGGTTAACAGCTTGACGGTCACAGCCTTAAACCACATAATGGCATGTATGGTGTGCTAATCAACTTGGAAGCGAAAGGAAAGGAAGGAAGGAAGGGAAAACCATATGAAACTACTTTCTTCTGAGGGGAAACAAAATGGCTCGATAGCTGTCGACTTGCGTAAGCATCAGATAGCTATGACTAAAAATAAAAACGATTTTCAAAGAGGAAACATTCGGCCTATTCAACATAGAGAGAATGACATTATCGAAAGGGTTACAGAAGAATTTCAAATTTCATTGCCAACAAAGACGGTTGTTTGGTTGGAAGCAAAGGATCCACAGTTTGATAAATATGTGACTCCACATTTGGCTTGAACCCAATACCTATGGCAGCAGGTGATCTCCGTAAAATTTTGAATCAAACATGAAAGATGAAACTCGTTTGAGCTGCTTTAGACATGTTCACATGTGTTGAATTTAAGAAGACAGTTCATACAGATATCTCAGAGTTTGTCGATGCAACTAGTCACTATCGTGTCGTTCCTGGCAGTTTTTTGTGCATAAACTGTGATCAGTCCTCGAAAAAGAAAAGTTGTATCTATTGTTCTCTATGAAGTGAGCATAGCACGATCATTACTATCGCTTCTGGGAAGTAATGTATGGAAAGGCTGTGCTAGGATTTTAATTTTATACAGCAACAATGTCTGTGAATATCGTTTATCCAAGAAGGCTTTACGATGTGCCCTATGCGTTTCAATCTAAAGTGCCGATCATAGTTGGTCTTGAATGTTTGAAGACTATAACGTAAAGAGAAAACTATTGCTTTTTTCTCAAAAATTCAACATAATGCCATGAGATATTATTTGAAATGCTTCTACCAACAAACAAACAATTTCACTTAATGTACAATTTTGCAATGGCAATTGTCACTTTTTGCATTCAAAACCTCCCAAGTATGAGTGCAGGGAGGTCATAAAATTCCTCTCCTTCATTAAAACCGTTGACACTGCAAACAGAAAGTACAGGGACTTTCACTCATTCAATTAACAAAAGTAAATGACCAACCAACAAAAATTCCTAATTGTCACTACAAACAATTTGAACGACGTGTATCTAATATACGAATCCTACACCAACACAAAGTGGCTAAACTATGCCACTATCACTTTCATGCTACTGCCAGACCTAGTGTCTGAAAAAAAGCCTTCCTTCCGAACCATATCGAATTTGAGGTAAAGCCGAATCTAATATTTTTGTACTTGTATCTCAAATGCGTTTCGTGCTAAATCACCATCATTGTCACTTTCTGCCACAATAGCATGACGTTATCTCTGCTTCTGATGAAAGCCATAAACAATGACCAACTTGCATGCAAGTACGCGCACACATATCGTAGAACACGGATATATGGTAAAAATGACAATCTCGTCGAGCGTCGAGATGTGTACGCGCCTCCAAACTCTTTGTCCAAAAATGAATGTATGCGTCGTTGTTCAGAGTATGACCTGCTCGTTCCCATCACAAAGTCCCATGGAGTATCTGTGACTGTGCCAGTGCCTGTGTTCCCAGTGCTTAAGAAGGAGATATGATGCCAGTGATATGATGAAGCGACATCATTATACTTTATAGCGTGCTAGAAAGCCACCACTGTCTGTCTGTCTATTGTACTGCTGCAGTTTATTAGCTGATGCTGCACGTACGTCTGCGCGCGCCTCAGCTCGTTTGTTCTTCAGATTCACACAGGAAAACTGAAAATGATCATCAAGTGACAATTTGTGTACGAGTTTCGCAGGGGGATCCATTGGATACGTCTTCAAATACAAGTACACCGTACAGATACGAGTAGTACGAGTACCTTGGAACAGTACAACAAAATAAATTATATTACCGGTAGGCTGCTGTGGTCTGTGCAGTCAGTTGGATGCAATGACGACAACGAAAACGACAACGACAACAACACAACGTCTTGAACTGGCAATTCTTTTTAATGCGTTGACACGATAACAATCCGAGAAAGTTGTTTTCCTATTTGGATCGGATGTGTCTTGCTCTCATCACGGGCGCATTAAAATGATCGCTGACTGTCGACTCGACATATACGAGTACGCCAGGCAGTCTCCCTCTACTCAATTGTATGCACGTACATATGCTTTGGACATCCTTCGAAGATCCGAACTCGACATCGAGGAACCTGAGAAATTAATGAAACGAAAGTGAACTGAATTTCTCTTGGACGTCGGACGTCGGACATTTCATTTAAATCCGACTATGGCTACCAGTAAACTCGTACGGATACATACGGGTACCTCCATCTTGTCTGATAGCTGTCAGTTCAGTTGGCAAGGAGAATGAGCGTTAACGCGTCGAAGCTAAAGAGAAGTACTCGTACACCGCTGTAGGCGATCGTTGTCCAGCGGACAGAGGATTCGCCATAGATTGGGTAAAAGTGTTTTAACATTGTTGTGACTGTCCGGAATGCTTGGGAGCTTGATCTCAAGGGATAAGCGGACTGTGGTGCACTGGCACTTTCCCGTATACAAAATATAAGTACGACTATGGCTACAAGTTTTCGTGCTCGACGAGCAAAGTTCTAATGCAAATTTTCGCAATATCTTTTGTTATAGCGCACTTGTTTGGAAGGATTTCACTCTTGAGAATTGACGCACTTGACGTGTGACATATTTTGACATGAAATGTCAGTCAGCCATTGTTTGGGCTACTGACGTGAAAGTTTCTTGTTGTCTTGTCAAATTGATCATAAAGTCTTTGGCTCTGGTCAATCATGGATAGAGGATAAGTACCTCTTCTCGTATATACATTGGAGTCCCGTAATTTTCGTTAAGGTAATTGGCATCAACTTGATGATAGAAATGTGCTCTCATGTTAATTGGGGTCTTTGTCTTTGATGGTTGTTAACTGTCATTGAAAGAGCGCGTAGTTTGAAGTTTGAAGTTTCGAGTGTGTAGTTCGGAGCATTGAGTTTGAAGTGTGTGTGCGCTTCCACTTGACGTTAACAGAGTGTGGAATGTGATCGTGAGTGCGCCGCAATAGCAGGTAAAGTTCACTGCAGTATGAGATGAGGTGAGTTGACTCGAAAGTGGGCATTAGCCACGGCTTGAAGTTTTATGTCAAGCGAGATGACCTTAAACCGATGATGATGTAGTTTTTTTTTTTTTTTAACTGTTGAGCGAGCTAATGGTCAATGTCGGTGAAGGTCGAGGGACATTCGTGATTTACTGGTTTGGAGGGTATTAATGGGGTATTAGTGGTAAAGGTGTCAGAGATATACAAAAGTTTAATTGATCACTTTAATGAGATTAGAGTAGAGGTCTGAACACATTTGTTCATCATTGTGTGTTGTTAGTACTATGAGATATGTAGTGCCTATTTTACAAGAAACTCAATCATTATCCGACTTGGAACTAAGAGTATTTTATACTTAAGCAAAGACATTTAGCTCTGGAATAAAGGTGTAAGTACTCACAAAACTAGATCTATCTTATGTATTTTAATCCCCGATAAGAGACAATTGGCAAGAGTGTTCTTTGCCCAACTACCTATATTTGTGGACTCTAACATGGTTGAGGTCCCATTCTACTCGAGTGACCCTATTTCTAAGGACAACATTTTTTCCTGCTGTGTTTTATTTATTCGGCCAAGATATTTTAGAGAGTAGATAGAGTTCATTGATATATCTAGGCGAACAAAATTCCTGAAGAATCTTGAATTCAACAACACCAATGCATCTTAGTCTACCTCCAGTCTAGGGTGACCCTGTCGACGATTCGTCGACATATATAAGCTCTCTATATCTCGTCTCTAGATGCTATCATTTGCGGGTTTAAAATCGATAAAGAGGTGTTGCGTATCGATTTATACTCGTACTTCTTGGGTTTGTTGGGTTTCTTGCGTACCCTTGGGTTTTAGGCTTTTAAATTATCATAAATCAAACAAGATTTTGTACGCAATATTTTAATGTCTGATGCCTTTATAGATGACGCTATTCAAACGTTCTCCTATTCTGAGGTTCCATTCATCTTCTGACTGAGCCTGAGAGTTTAACGTATTCTCTCTATTAAGTCATGTCATATTGCTTTATAAAACCCTGCAGGTACGCCAAACATCTTGGCTTTTATCGTCCAAACTTAATGATTTGTTTTGCTCGGAAACAAAGTTTCGGTCGAACCTACTGCCGCACTCTATAGCCGTAGTTTTCTTTTAAGCCTAGCACCGATTGCAATTTTTATTTGGGAGACTTGAAACGGTCTCTCTCTTGTTCTTAACTAAGTGCAAATCAAATTTGGATTAGATAAGATATTTCAAGTTCGGTTTAAGTTTATTGGATTGCATTAGGTGCGAAAGCGTGTTCCATGTTGTTCTGGTCTTTATTCATGTCGTTATGAAACCAATATTCGCTTTCTACTTTATTCAGATAGAACATACTTTTCGAAGGACAGAGACAGCCTGGTACAGTTGCTAATTAGATCTCTCGATATGGAGCATTAGAGCCTAAGATTTCATTAACAATACCAAAATAAGGTAGAATTTGTAATATCCAAAACAGCCTAGCATGTAATATATAGCTGCTAGTTGAACCATTTAAGTTAGAGAACTCAGACGCACCAGAAAAACACACATCGATTTGGAAAACCATCTTCAATGTGTGCGATATAAAAGGATTTAAAATGAGGAATAAATAAAACTCAGAACAGTTGGGATATTGGCCTGAAATGTATTCAAGGTGTACAACATAAGTTAAACTTAAGTTTTAAAACCGAACTCGTTCATATGACTACAGCGGACAAGTTTACTTACTTCCTTACTTTAGGTGGCGCTACAGTCCGGGGTGGACCTGGGCCTCAGTCAAGAAGCTTCTCCAGCCAGCTCGATCCCTGGCTAGCTGCCTCCAGTTTCGCACGCTAAGTTGGCTGAGGTCCTCTCCCACTTGCGTGCGCCACCTGAGTCTTGGCCTTCCTCTACTGCGCTGTCCCTCAGGGGCGGATTCGAAGACCTTTCGGACCGGAGCATTGGTGTCCATGCGCTCTTCATGACCCAGCCATCTCAGTCTTTGGATCTTCACTCTACTGGCTAGGTCCATGTCGCTGTACAGTCCATACAGTTCGTCGTTGTATCTCCTCCTCCACTCACCGTCAATGCAGACGGGACCGAAGATCGCCCGAAGAATTTTTCTCTCGAAGCAACCAAGAACACCCTCATCCATTTTTGATAATGTCCATGCCTCTGCCATAGAGCAGGACCGGGATTATTAAAGTCTTATAAAGGGTGACTTTTGTTGTCCGAGAGAGGGCTTTGCTACTCAATTGCCTTTTTAACCCAAAGAAACAGCGGTTGGCAAGAGTTATTCTTCGCTTGATCTCAGCGCTGGTGTCGTTGTCTGTATTTATAGCGGAGCCTAGGTAGACAAAGTCCTTAACTACCTCAAAGTTATATCTGTCGAGGGTGACGTTCTGTCCGAGACGTCGGTGTTGGTTGTCCTTTTTGCTTGACAGCATATACTTGGTCTTGCCCTCATTGACCGCTAAACCCATTTTCGCCGCTTCCGTCTCAATACTCGCGAAAGCGCCACTGACATCACGCTACTTTCTCCCGGTTATGTCAATATCGTCGGCGTATGCAAGTAGTTGGACGGACTTTTGAAAGATAGTGCATCTTGTGTTTGCTCGTGAGTTTTACACTATTCTTCCAAGTACGATGTTGAAAAAATCGCATGACAGCGCATCGCCTTGTCTAAATCCTTTCTGGACATCAAAGGTCTCGGTGAGATCTTTACCGACCTTGATGGAGCAGCGTGCATTCTCCATCGTCATCCTGCACAGACGGACGAGTTTGGCAGGGATGCCAAAACTAGACATTGCTCTGTATAGCTCGTTTCTATAGATGCTGTCATACGCGGCCTTAAAATCGATGAATAGGTAGTGGGTATCGATCTGAAGCTCATGAGTCTTCTCCAAAATTTGCCGTAGTGTGAATATCTGGTCGATGGTGGACTTTCCTGGCCTGAAGCCACACTGATATGGACCTATCAGGTTGTTGACGAACGGCTTCAGGCGTTCACACAATACGGCGGATAAGATCTTATATGCGATGTTAAGGAGACTGATGCCTCTGTAGTTGGCGCAGTTCAGAGGGTCACCTTTCTTGAGAATCGGACAAACAATGCTGAGGTTCCATTCATCGGGCATACTTTCGTCCGACCATATTTTACAGATGAGTTGGTGTATGCTCCTTACCAAGTCATCGCCTGCCGCTTTGAAGAGCTCGGCAGTCAGGACATCCGCCCCAGCAGCTTTGTTGGACTTAAGCTTCGATATGGCTATCTTCACTTCATCCAGGTCGGGTGGACGGAATTGTTGGTCATCATCGTCCAGGTTGAAAGGTTGATTCTGCCTGACAGCGGTATTTGGTCCGTCATCGCCATTATACAGTCTGCAGAAATGATCTTTCCAAATACTCAGCATCGACTGCGATTCTACTAGGACGTTCCCTTGTTCATCTCTACAGGCTTCGGTTCGGGGTTTGTTTCCGCGGCATGTTATTTTTACCTTTTGGTAAAGCTTCCGAACCTCATTCCTGGTAGCATCTCTCAATTTCCTCGATCGCGCGCTTCTCATGCTCTTTCTTCTTCCTCCTGAGAAGCCGGTGCTCGTCTCTCCTCTTCCGCTCATAGAGTTCATGAGCAGCTCTGGTCTTTCTAAGCAGCGCCGCGTTATATGCATCTTGCTTAGCTGCATGTGCTTGTCGGCATTCATCATCGAACCAGGGGTTTCGTTGTGGTGGACGAGTGAAACCCAGCACATCAGAAGCGGCATCTCTGATGGCGTTTTGGCAGTGTTTCCGATGGTCTTCGATGCTTGATGCTGGCGGCATTGGACCTCTTAAGAGATTAAGAGACAATCGATCGGAAAAGGACTTGGCGATCTCTTGCGATTGTAGCCGTCTGACGTCGAATTTTTTCACAGCATTAGTTTGTCTTGGCGTAGTTTGGGATATGCGCAACCGTACCTTGGCTACAACAAGGTAATGGTCCGAGTCGATGTTGGCTCCTCAGAACGTACCGGCATCCATAATACTGGAGGATTGTCTTGCGTCGATTGCAATGTGATCAATCTGGTTGACTGTTGATTGATCAGGGGTTCTTAAAATCACCGAGGACAATTTTAATGTCATAGCTAGGGCATTGCTCGTAGGTCTTGTTAAGGAGCTCGTAGAAGGCATCCTTGGTGTCGTCATCTTTCTCCTCTGTGGGGGCATGCGCGCATATGAGGCTAATGTTGGCGAATTTAGCCTTGATGCGGATTACTACGAGGCGCTCGCTCACATGCCGGAAGCTGAGGACTTCTTGTCTTAGTCTGCCTCCGACAACAAATCCGCATCCAAATAAGCGCTGCTTTTGCCGTCGATAGCAATTGCCGTAGTAGATGTCGCAGTATTTCATCTTCTTTTTGTCCGGCCCATCCCATCGCATTTCTTGGATAGCGGTTATGTCTGCTTTGCAGCAGTCTAGGGCCTCCGCTAGTTGCTCGGCTGCACGTGGTCTATTAAGGGATCTAACATTCCACGTGCATATCCGAAGCTCATTGTCCTTAAATCGTTTGCGTGGGTTGTTGTTGATGCTTCGTAACTTAATTCTTTTTTTAAATGGCCGGGCAGTTACCCCGGCGGCACAACCCCTAACCTGGATGACCAGCTCCACTTTGAGTGCCCCTAGGACGAGGGGTCGGTTACACCGAAGCCAGTAACCCGTTCCGGGATGTGAGCGCTGCCGTTGGCCCTTATAGGGCTCGTCCGCCACCATCTCTTTTCCAAGACCCTGACTAAGTCCTGGAAATCCTTTCCGGCCTGAGCTCCAAATATGTCGGAGTAGCCCGGATAAGGTCTTGTTTTGTTTTTCCGACACTAATCCTGGTTAATGGGGCAGGAAACTCGCCATTTGCCCCCTTCACTTCGCAACCTCTAGTGAGATTCCCAGATCGCGCCACTGGGAGGCGTGAAGTAGGACTTATTAGCAGAGCTGCAAGATAAGCGGACAAGTTTGGAGCGATCAATTCTTTGGAACCAATTTACCTTGGAACCAACCAATTGTTTGACCAGCTGTGTGGTACGTGGCACTATCTTATTGAAAACACATACCACTGATATCCTGTCCATCCAATTCTTCCAACATGGCACAATAGCGAACTCCATTGACCGTAATAAAGCGATCATTTCTATCGACAAAAAAACGCGGTCCAATCACACTTCCGGCATGAAATCTGTACCACACGGTCTCTTTTGTGGATGCATCTTGGACCGCATGTTGCATATTTTGCTCATTGACAAAGCCATGAAGCCAAAAACTAACTTCAAATGATCAAGAGGCTTCGGTTCTTGGGTAAATTTTATTTCGTAAGGGTATAATCCAAGATCTTTACGCAAAATTTTCCAAAATATGGACAGAGACATTCCCCAAACCTGTGAATGGCATGGAATCGTTTGACTTGGCTCATTTTAAACTGAAGCACTTACGAGCGAGATGTTCGGCTTAGGAAAGAATCACGATATTTTTGGGTACGTCCGAAAGTGGGCTTGAGGGTAGAGTGATGAGCATTCATAGCGAGACGAGTGCTACAGTTGGAGGTTTGAAGGGGCGAAATGCTACTGGCAATTTCTGTGAGGCACTGGTGATGAAAATAGCGATAGAACAGGGTGAGATAGGCGACATTACTGCGGTGGTCGAAGTTTTATCACACGGTTTTGAATCTTATCTAGCAAGTGCAAAGAAGTCTTAGGGGCACCTAACCAGATGAAAGTCTTATATATTGAAGTCAGATCAGAGGGGGTTGAATATTTCTTACATCGCTTGAGGAAACCTAGACATTTGGCTGTATTTTTGGCGGCTTCAAATATGTGGTTTGTGTTTTGGTGGCATGAAATTTCACTCTGTTGGTAGTTCCCCAAATGGTTATGCTGTTTATATCGGAATTTAATGAGCTTAACAAATGCTGCCGTTCCCATTCTACAGCCGAAGACCAGGAACGAATATGAAAACCATCGAGTACTTACGTCAGCAAAGGAATAAATTGGATTTGAAGTAGCAGACAAGAGATCATTGATGAAAATCAAAAAGAGGATTGGATTTGTTATGCAACAATCCAACAATTTTTCAAATAAGATCTGACATCTTCGAATTCCGATCTTCGCAATCGATAAAGGTATATGCACCTTGAGTTTTCTTTTCGTCGAAAGAGAAAGAGAAAGCTCGCACCACCAGGATAAGCGCAGCTCTTAGATGGCATATTTTAGCTCCTAGACATACATTTCAATTGAAGGGAGATTGCGTAACTGTATCTTTCAGTGTGGGAAAGGATGGATTTTGAGCTTTATTCCGTGAATGAGTTGCTGGCAACAATACGTTCTCATGCATTGAGAGTTGCGAATAACTAAGAGTTTAATGAGGTAACCAGTCGTACGACGAGGAATGTCGTGACGGAATTCAAAAAGTTACCATGCACTTGTAACTCTTAGAACAAAACAGAGAGAAGGGACAGCAAGGATACCAGGAAATTCTTTGTATCAACATTGGTGTCCGACTCAAAGCCTTTTCCTTAGTATGGGAGAATGGATACCGAGTGAAAAATCGCCAGAGTATGGCCATGATCGAAGATATAAATTCAGGGCTTGAAGATATTGATCTGAACAAAATACTAATGACGAAGTAGATGCTTTGCTGCCCGAATTTGAAGACATTTAGAGGATAATGGCGTTGTTCCAGATTGCATAGCCTGTACTAACTTCTGTCAGAGCAGCCTTTTGATAATCGCATCAATATGCCTTCAGAAATAGGCTAAGAAGGCCAGAGAAAAACAATTCACTGTTCACTAACATTAATTGTTTCGGAGGCCTTCGATTCAGCACATATACCAACAAAATGTCAGGCCCAAGCTGCTATTTCTGGCTGAGTTGGAACTAGAAAAATATAGTAGCCCCTCGTTCTTTCTGAGTCTGTTGGGTTGCGATGAATCCTGGATGATTGCAAACAAATAAAAGAAGCATTCGAGAGGAAAATTCTTTCTTAGATCTATGAGTCAGGTGAACAACGTATAGTATATAAGGTGGCAAATCCATATCTGTGCATCCATAATATCATGCCAAAGTGGGTAAGAGTCAAACACCGTCGTCGCGATTTTGGACTTATAACGATGGGTGAGAGAGAATCACAACGATAAATGCAGGCCCTTTCTGCGTCCAACTAACCCCAACCTTACTCCGACTCCAGTTAAAGAATGCCTTAAGCTAATTGAAGTATTTAAACCAATGCTATACCTTCGAGGAAAAACACAATCCAGCAGGAAGAGCTTGGCACATTTTCATGAGCTCATCACATTTTTTTATATCATGAGAAGACTTTGGAAAAATGCACTCTCACCATTAAATCCTTAATCGAACTGTGCATTTACTTTCCAATGTCTCCAATAGTTGACAGCCTACATTAAACTGCCCACTTAAGTGCGCACATCACTACACTCTAGCGCAGCGGGTGGGCGCTTATAAAATCAGCGAACTGTAAAAAAAAAGTGACACTAAAACCAAATTGGATATCTTTAAAGTTCGATAACAAATCCGACTTTTAACAACTTAAGCCATAGATGGTTTTACGATCTTTACGAGTGCTAACTACATCCTAACAAGCAGTGCAATAAAAATATCATATAAAGTCCGATCTTCGCTGAAGATCGGCCATCCATATGATCGCTTTTCTTTCTCTTTCTTTTCTATCTTTTCTCTTCCTTTATTTTGTGATTTGTTGAATTTTAATACTTTTTAGTACGCTTCCCGGTGACACTTTGCCTTCGTTTTGCTCATTTTCCCAATCACTTGTGCGCGATCGATAGTTGCGAATGCGAATGTGAATGCCAGCGAAATGATCTGCTACTCTGCCACTGCAACGCATGATCATTTTTTATTGATCAATTTCAACTGCAGTCGATGTATCTTTTGTGTTTGTATCTAGGGAAGATCCGTTTTGCCTTTGTGTATCTTGAAACTGATTGCAGCTATTCCCAGCGGGTGCTGCTGCCAGTGACAGTGATCACTTAAACGTTTTCAATTCCATTTCAAGTCTGGAGTTTCCCTTTTTTGACAGATTTTCCTCTCTCGTAAGACTCACACAACTCGATGCATGCCACTTGGATAATTGCCCAAGCGAAAAATTTGTTCGCATCGTTCACAATATAGTTGGGCCTTTGAACCGCATGGTACCGGGATACTCATGTGAGTTTGAGTATATTTTTTATTTCTTTTCTTTTTGGCGCACATTTAACCCTTATTATGCGCTGTCAAGACTGTGGTAGGTGACCCACTTTACTTGACGTTCTTCAGGAATCACAATTAATGACAGTCTGCAATGAATGACGACGCGACGACTGTGTGTAGATATGCGTGTATGTTTGATCGATCTCCTTATTTAGAGAAATCAACGTTAACGATTTTCATGGAGGCAAGAGCGATCTGGAGCCAAAAATGATCAGTGGGGGAAAAGGCGGACTTTTAGCAGAATTGCATATCTCAGCGGATGATGACAGTTGTTTGGCATGGGGAGTAGGCGACTTGCAGTGAGTTAAAAATTCATGGAAAGTGACGCAATCCAACTAGAGCTTCTGCTTTGTGTGAGTAATATCTTTAAGTCATCGACGAGTGATGTAGCTCATGACCAACGGTTGGGGGAGTAGGTGCACAACAACCAGTTGACTTTGGGGTCATCTTTTGTGAATTTGTTAAACCAGATCCAATTGCTTTTGGCAATTTAGTTATCATGTAGACCGTGATGATCGCCAAGGTGGTCCAACATGACGTTCACTATTTCGATGATTACATCGAAACCTGATATAGGAGTTTATTTTACTTAACTTGTCGCTGTAACGAGGCTGATCGTGGTCAAAAGTTCTTGAGAAATTTTGCTCCAAGCGATGGTGACTATTGAGTTTGCTGCAAGGCTATTAGTAATTCGGAGATAAATATCTGTTTTAGTCTCGGGAACATTACATTTTCTCAATATGAAACGCATTTTAAGCAAATGAGACAATAAAAAAGAGCCCTTTTATAGTGCAGACTTGGACCATAGGCCAACTCCTAGCGAAGTCAAAGAAGTGGGTGGTAAAGACAAATTTCTTGTATAGTAGAATCCGTTTTAGAAAAATGGCACAAAGTATCTGAAAGTAAGTCTCCCGACAACGTTCTGTAGTTCACCTGTAACTCACCTAGAGCGATGTATACCACGCCCTTATATAGCATCAAAGAATCTGGTGTAACACAATTTTACTGGCAAGAATGCTTAAGGCTTGTACTAAAGCCATATCAGAGCTTAACCAGCCCCTTTCATACCTCAACATAGCACAGAATACTTTGTTATATCCCAGCTTAAGATAGACAAATTTAACACCAAGCTCACATCCCTGTTCTACGAAATGTTAGCACTCGCGCTAGTGACAGTAATGGATATGAATGGCACTTAGAAATTGTTTAGGTTCTATAAAAGAGAAACAGGTGAGCCCCAATACGAGTACGTTTTCCAATCGTTCGCGATTACAAATGAGGACTCAATCCAAAATTCTATCTCAATCAGATAGCATATTGAAGTAACTCAGATTGAAAATATTAAAATCGTGAGCTAAAAGTTCATGATCATGATCATGATGTGAGGGGCTGAAAGTTCTTTCAACAACTTGATTCGTTCTCGTTTATCATTTTCACCAAGATACCAATGACCTTAACACACCTCTTCTCTCTATTTTTGCAGTCGTGTCTAAGATAGCTGAGGCGTTTGCATAGGAGCTTTATTTAAAGACTCCACATTTACCAAACCTACAATGAACTTATGTGCTGAAGCGTCTTGTAAGTTGAAGTACAAATTTTCCATCAATTGGTTACTTGGCTCTGCCTTTGCCCCATGTTATCGACAAATTTTGCAAACACTCAAGCGGCTATCAAATCAAAAACAATTTGTGGTTGCCGAGTATCTCATAACAAGATAGTCAAACACCACACTATTGTGTTTCAGGAACCTCGAACATCACAGAGAATCTTATCTACTATGATGAAACCATGAGCACAACTTGTACTCGATGCCAAAAGAAGACCTGATATCTCTACATTCACAAATATAGCCACAGGACACTATACTATTGGAACACAACTCCAATGATTGTGCATGCTTCACACTTATTTCTGGAACACCTGGAGGATCTGTGCAGACTTAGATGAAGGGGAATGTATTGCTCATTTATTTGCAATTAGTATGCTTCAGGATAAACCAGATTGCAACTCGTAAGCAATTACACCTTCGACGTCGAATCCTTCTCTGCATTATAAATATGTCTAATCATCACAAATTAATCAAGTTATCTCGAAATTCCTTAAAATAGTTAGAGCATCGATTAACCACGTTCTCCCAGTGATATTAACATTAACCTTAAACGGTTATAAATGCCCCGCAGTGAGAACCACTTTAACTTTATCTTATGATACTCGTATGCAGTGATTAAACTGTAACCAACTTCACGTTGCGTCGACGACGAATTGTTAACATAAAAGTGTAATTGCGCCTATATTAGCCTGAAAATCTCAACCAGTAATCGTTCTGTTAGTCTAAAAGTGAACACCAAAGCACATTTCAACAACTCCGGAAGCAAGGAAGATGGCAAAAGAACTGAACGGTAGCACTCGATGCATACTAAAAATTAAGCCTCAGGTCAAGATAAATAAGGTACGGAAGTTGCACGTCAATGATAAACAAAAGAAGCAGCGTTTGAAAAGGTATTAAACCGGCTTGGTGTTATTGGCACATTCTCAAACATATTTTCCTGCACCAGTTTCCATTAAATTATTTTACCAAAACTGCTATTGACACATCAGTACACCAAAACAGTCCTATAACTGATTATGTTTAATCAGAAGAAAAACTTTCAGACCTATCGTGCCTTGAAGAAAGTAATATGTGATTTAAGGAGGGAAACTTTTGAAAATGCCGTAAGACCTAACTTATAACGCCAGTTCATAAATCGGATCAAGACGTTATAGCAATCGACCCGTGGAAATTTTATAGTCTATACCAAAGGTTTTTGGGTTTCGTTTAAAGAGAAACAGTCGTCCTGCTGTTCGTAAATAATTGTGGGATGAGGAACATGATTTTGTCAAATAGATCGACTGCGACTAACTTTGGTATGTATTTCCTATTGTCTTCGTTCTTTGGCAGTTGGATATTTTTTTAAATGAATTTTTCTAAAGCATTTTAACATGTTCAGCATACTGTCTTACTCACAAAGCTTCCACTCCTGGTTTTCATTCCATTCCTGGTTTTAAATGTAATCTAGTTACCTCGTCGTAACTCGTTCATAATTTATCAAAATAGAATCGTAGTTTAAAATATTCTGGTATTCCACAGGGGAGTCACTTTGGCCCCCTACTATTTTTACTGTTCATAAATAACCTACTCGTTTGTGTTTCCAATTTGTATTGACTACTTTACGCGGATGATTAAAAAACAAGACAATAGAGCCAGTATCAGATTGCATCGAATTGTTTTCCAAAATTAACAGTAAACTTTGTTCCATTGGGACCACATAATTTTCTTATTTTTTGAACTGAACTGAAAACCTAAAATTCAAGAAAGAGTTAGGAAAGTAGATTAATTTTCTTGCGAAAAGACCATTGGGAATAAATATGGCCTCCAGCCTTGCATTATCCATTGCCTCTACGTCTCAATTACACGACCGATACTCATATACGGGTTGAGTGTTTAGTGGACGGCTTTATTTAGAGCAGTCAACTGCAGAAAACTAAACAAAGCCCAAAGGACAACATGTTGGCATAAGCAGAGCCTTGAGTACTAATCCTTCTGGGGCATTCGATGTTCTGTTTAACTCGACATCCCTGATCCACTACCCAGTGGAAAAATAAACTATTTGGCCAAGCTAACATTCTTAACGCACTTAGAATCCCTCTAGAGAATATCGTCTCCACAATGCACCAACATGAGTTTAAAAAATACATTTTTGTTAATTTCCCCTCTAGATCTTCCGCCCAGGAAGACACCTCCATGAAAGACAAGCCAATCCATTTATATATAGATGGATCCCAGACCGATATGGCAGGATGGGTGGCGGTGTTTTCTCAGATAAGCTTAATCATCGCCTCGCGTTACGCCTTCCAACCTGTATTTTAGGTGGAAATTTTACTAATTAACATAGCCCATAGCTATCAGATTCCTGCACTCATTCTCGCTAAATTCTAAAACCGTCCTAGACTACCGATCATCTCCCATGGAGATGGAGGAGCAGGTTAACATTCACCAACGGGGTGCCGTGGAATAAAAATCTTCCAGAGAACTGTAGAGACAACAAACTCGACAAAACTCGAACCACTATACCTATCCTACCTGAAAACGGTATCATCGGCATATCCATCACTACGTACAAATTGATACTAAAGCTGGTTTGGTTGCTAACAAAAGAACAAGCTGTTACTTTAACAATTCTAGCGACCAAAAACATCTGGCCAAAGCTGCTTCGGCATTAGGCGTCCTCACTTAACACCGTCTTATGGGCGAACATGCAAGAAGGCATTTTTAAGAACTACTACTTCTGCAGAAGCTGCATGGGATAAGGAGGACGACGTGACAATCCTCAATCTGCTTTGGGCATGTCCAGTCTTTTTAGAAAAGAAGAAAACTCGACTTAGAAGCCTACTTCTACAATGACTTAGACGATCTAATATGAACGCTAACAACCTGTTATGCTTTTGGTTACAAGATTAGGAAGATAACAGATCCACGTAGACCACAAATGGATAATAGGCCTAGGTGGTTTGGTGTTTCTCCAAAAGCTACTCTAATCTAATTGTTAATCTAAAATTTGAAAACATACTAAACGCAGTTTTTGAAATTCCTGTTTTATTCTCCATATCGAGTTCCATGTCGCTGTCAGTCCAAACGACAGTAGCATCATCTGGCACCACAACAGTCCATTGCAATCACACCTTTGATAATGCGTCATAGAAATCATAACATTTTCAGCAGAAAAAATCTAAATGTAGCCTTACTAACGGCAATGTGTTTATGCGAACGTTAAGGATAATTGTTCAACATTGACAGTTGAATCTAGATGAACTTAAGACTTATTCGGGATTGTTTTTTGTTTGGATATCGAAGTTTTTTGGTAAATATCGGATGACCTTTTCATTCCACTTTCATTCCACTTCAGTCGCCTGCACCAGCCCAGCTTGAGAGACAATAACAAAGATGTCGTGAGTGTAGGGTTCTTTAATTTTCTTAAGACCCTCTCTGCCTATATGAAAATCTTCGTACTTTGAAAGCCTATCGGTGTAGACCTTTCGGATTTAAAAAGTATCGGGGAACAAAATTAGATCACCTTGGGAGCTTTTTTTTGATCCTGATCGATACCGCTGTAAACTCAATGCTGGCTACTTTGTGATCTCAGATTTCAATTTTGGGATGGAGGACATCGATGCCATATAAAAAAAAAAAATTGTGAAACCATGTCGTATGTCGCCCGACCTCCACTGAAGGCCGAATTCGATGTCACACTCAGCGTGAGCATCTTTTTCAGTATCCCATAGTGATTCATATATTCTATGAATGACCTTTTATTGCAAACAGGAGGCATTGTGACGGCACTTCCTTACTATCGAAAGGAATCTAAACGAGAGCACTCTCTCCAGATCAATGGCACGCCAACGTTCATAGAAAACAGCCTATCAGACAGCACGTCATTTTCAATGCGGCAATGATAGCAAAGATAAGAGACGCGTCATGGCAAAAGTTTTAGTCGGTCAGTAAAGGATAAACGATAAATATCGAGAATTTCAAAGTCAAAGGTGAAATCATTTACTGTCACGTGAAAATACTTCCTCCTCCTACCCAAAGATTACAATTCAAATCCAGCCTCCAAAGAACAATCTTTGATCAGCATACGAGTATGATAGTTCGCCTGTAAAACATACATACATTGTCCTCCAATCTGAATGATCGCATTTCAACTTATAAAGGTCAACTCCGGCAGTTTTAACGATTTTCGCCTCGTATTCGCGGCGCTTTATTAGCAACTATTTTCCACTTCTGGCTACCGAAAGGCATTGCCAATGTGAGAGTAATTAAAAGCCACCAATTCGATTCCCCTTGGCAATGATTGCCGTGCCAATGCCTGACTATAACAACCGGTGACAGTTGGTGGTTAAGTGTCAGTGGCCCCAAGCAAATAGCCCAATTATGAGTAGATACCAGATATCTATTCGAATGTATGAATACAAGTCTCACCTTAAGGAAATAAGATACTCGTTAGAGCAACCACACTACCGCAATGTATCTGAAAGTTATTATACGAATACGAGTACAATATACTCGTATGTATACTATACTCGTACATATCTGTTATTAGCTGTCCCGTTGTCTGTTTGATAGACTGTGTTCTCTGGAGATACACTTTTAATTGCTTCGACTTAAGCGGTTGATTGTCGCACCATCCATCTCATCGTCGCTTAGTTGGATTTTCACTTTTTCCCTTTCAACACTCTAGCCGCAAATATCTATTATATTATACTTAGATACGAGTACATATATCTATAGGGTTCCCAGTGAAAACAAGAAAAGATAAGCAGTATTTAATCCCATGCGAAGCTTGAGGCTTATTCAAATGCGAGCTTCAATTGGCAAAACTGCAACATTGTGACAGCACAGCGCTAGGTAGGAGTCAGCATAATTTATGGTTATGATTGCTCGTTATTTATTACAGAGAGGCGGTAGCGACATTTTTCGGCGCGAGTGGGCTTTTTGCCATCGCTCTATGGATCACATAGAGATCTAAAAGGAGAAAATAATTTATCAATCAATCAAATTGGAAATTATACACAACTGCAGTATCGAAGGGAGGGGGCTCACATCCAAAACAACTACTTGAAACGGTCTATGGTTGGTTAGTTGGTTGGTTGGATGTTTCGTTGGTTAGATTGGATGATTTTGCAAGCCGACACCATAAAGATACGACGAGAAGTTGGAGTTGACTGCTAAGTCTATTGTTGTCAGGCTGATTTGAAAGGAGATTAATCGAATTGGGCAAAGGAGTAAGTTATTTGACAAGTTTTGGCATTAGTCAAAAAAGATTTAAAGTTAGTACATACGTCTTCGAGACCGGAGAAATCAACGGACAAATTTGGCGGAATGAGAAGGAGAGATCGATAATAAGCTTAATGCTGATTTATGTCGTCAAATGCTGACAGATGGAGTAACTTCCTGAAATACGTCTGAACATTTGCACGCATAGATATGGACTTGAGAAGGATTTGAGAAGCATTTCAGTAGAGTGATGAAGGGTAATCAGTTTGACTGAAAATTATGTTGGGTGGATACTTTCACTAGATCATTAAAGCAAAGTCTGTTTCATTTCATAAGATGTAACCAATCTGAAACCATCATAAAGAGAATCAGTGGACGCAGTCATTGTTGTCGTGCGACTTTCTAATTTATTAGTTAATCTTGGTTGGTATCATAGAGGCAGACTCGATCCTGATACATTGATCTTCCTCTTTTCACACCCAGGCCAGTTGGAAATTTAACACAAAATACAAGTACTTCGACTGGCTAAAATAGGGCACCTTGGGATGTTGACAATTAATCTCAGAAATGTAGGTTCCCAAACTCTATTGCAGTGTGACCTCTGTTTTAGTCCAGAGATTAATAAGAGAATTGTCAATTACTGCGCAAGTACTAAACTGGGCATCAATTCGACTTTTACTAAGTTTGATAGACTGTGTGAATCCATGAAAAGATATAAACACATATTTCTATATCCACATAATGGGCAGACGATTCCAGAAAACTCAATTCAGAATGACATCGATATTCTGAACAGACAACACCAGAAAGACTTTGAGTTAGGGTCTCCGCAGCAGAAAACAACTTGACCCACCTTGCAAACGAGTACCCCTGCGGCAGCACAAGACACCTTTCTGCACCTAACACCACTTGACTTACAGATCAAAAAACTTGCTGGCAACAGTGCGATTCGACTCGCTAATCTGAGTCACTTCCAGAGCAGTAGCTTCGGACATGGCACAATCCTAGGGGAGCTACTGCTAGGCAAGCCGATTTTAACGAATGAAATTCCTTCCTTGATCGACTTCGACATTCCGTACGATATAATATATCCGGAGAGGAAGGACTGGCAAGAAAACGCAGTAATCAGACCAAATAAAATTGCAATTTTCACAGATGGCTCGAAGACGGAGGAAGGAACAGGTTACGGTATCTTCTCAGAAGACCCAGAACTAAGAGTGTCCATAAGACTACCGGAAACAAGTACTGTCTTCCAATCAGAGGTTCTGGCTGTCCTCAGAGCGGCTAAGCTGATGCAGATGAGATCGCTATCCGGTAGGGATATTGCTATCTACATCGACAGCCAGACCGCTTTTAAGGCAATGGAATCCAGCGGCATTAACCCTGACACAGTCAGAGGCTGTCGCACAATGCTCAAAGCATTATGCATTCAGTACCGGGTGAGACTGTGCTGGGTGCTAGGACACTGCGGTATAAAGGGAAATAATCAAGCAGATGAGCTTGCAAGAAGAGGAGGGCTACTCGACAATAGTGAGGGTCCTAATATCAAACCACACCTCTCCACAGTAAGGGGCACTGTCGAGGAAAACACCATAAAGACTGCCAAAATAAGGTGGTCGAATCTTAAAGGACACTGGGTATCATGGCTGCATGGCCGCTTCTTGACGGTAAAAGATCTAGGGAGTTAATTAAACTGAACAGGGACGCTTACGACATTAACAGGAATCCTTCCGAAACACGCAGAGACTCAAATTGTCAGATACGGACATTTGTAGATTATGTGGTGATCTGCAAGCGGTTGAGGACATAACACACATGCTGTGTGAATGTGAGGTAATATTATGTAGCCGAAGGAAATTCTTTGAAAAGTACTTTTTTGAAAATTTAGAGAAAATATACCGCACGCATTTCAAAGGTATTCTTGGCTTGGATGTTTTACCAGGGAGATTGTTAAGGTTTTTGCCCTTTGAAGTTAAATTCAACTCGTCCCACTGGCGATGGGCCTAGTGACACACATTGTTCAACCTAACCGAACATAACACATTGTGGATAAGCTCTCCCTTCTATGATCATTGCACCGTAGTATCATCAGTGCTTAACTAAATACCGAGATCACACACAAAGTTAGAGAACACAGGCAAGAAAGGCAATTGGAGCAGATTCAACAGATTCCCAGGAATATTGTCTGACCCTTGTGTTCTCACAATAACAACGTTGATGCCGTTGATGATATGATTACAAACCTCAAGTGATAGTCTAATGCTTTCTGCTAGTGTTATTAAAGAACGACTGTCCAAGCAAATCATTCTACTGCAGCAGGACTTTTCGGAGGAATTTTCGGTAAGTCGGAGCCAACGAAATCAAGACAACTCTTTCCAAGTTAGAGAAACGTATCGAACGGCTTGAAGCGAATTCCAACTCTGCTTCACAATTACATCATGCAGAAATCAGACCATTGAAAAGGTAATGCAACACTTTTGCAAAAGAGGAAATCGCCTGTGATGCGGTATTATTCGGAATACCAGTCCTTCCCGAAGAGAATTTAAAAACATTGTTTAACCGACTTTGTCATACTCTTGATTGCAAGCCGCCTCACGCCGTCAAATTCTTGTGTTAATGTCATATATGTTGGTGAAACACTGTTTAAGCCAGATATATCTGGTATCGAATATAACATACCGAGCTATAATATTTTTAGAGAATAGACATAATACCGTAAGTGGCGCAGCAGTGACAATTTGTTGAAGGCCATCTATTAAATCAAATATCATTGTTAAGTCTGAATTCATTGTTTCATTCATTGTTGTCGAAATTAGAGATAGTAATCCCAAATATTTTATATCATGTCCTTATGATAAACACCGTAGTTGTCCTTCAGTGCCGTTCTCTTCCATTCTGTCTAACAATTATACAATCTATGACCATATAATAGTTTGCGCCGACTAAAAGTGAATAACATGCCTTTCAAATGAAAGATTTAGTTGCTTCAGTCGGACTGGGTATAGAGAATACCACACACCCTACCCGATTTGCCCCTAACCGTTTACGCAAACTTCTTGACCTTATTGTCGTCTAAATACCATTCTTGTTCTTCGTTTTGACCAAATATTATTTGACGTGTCTGATCATGACTAACTTTTCTTGACCTGCAATATAAATGCTTCGCATGTGTATGAACTATTTTTATAAATTCTAGCTGGTCAATTTGAAAAAAAATCGGAAACCAAACTTAAGCCCTGTATTAACAAATCTCTTCGCAAAAAAATCAAACTTAGGCACAATCTACGTAATAAATGTTGCAAACACCCACATAACCTTATTTTGAAAAGACGTTATAATCACATGTGTCAAAAAATTAATAACGCAATCAAAGTTTACCGTGATAGTTACTATCAAAGCAGAATAAATAATTCACAAGGAAATCTTAAAAAAGAATGGGAAGTCGAAACAGCATTATTAATCGCAAAGCTAAAAACCATAGTAAATCAATTGTTCTAAAAAATGGGAATGTTGAAACCACCGATCCCACAGCAGTTGCTAACGAGTTTAATGAGAACTTTGCATCAGTGGGACAAGTATCTTTTCCATCAGACCTTCCGAGCGTCTGCAGCTGTTGGTCTGCATCTGGCCCTGGGACCCACACACCTGTAAGGAACAGCTTCTCCTTTGAATCCATTACAGGGTTTGAGCTGTTAAAAACAATAAACAGGCTCAAAAATTCTAAGTCTTGTGGTAACGATGGTATTTCTAACATTGTAATGCTTCATATTTTTAATTTGAGTATCTTTTCTGGAAATTTTCCAGGCTTGTTACAATGTGCCAATATAATTCGTATTTATAAAAAGGGCAACAGACTAGAGAAAAGTAACTACAGACCCATTTCCTTACTCCCTACAATATCGAAGACATTCGAAAAAAAACCGTTAAAAGCAGAGTACTAAAATATCTTAATGTTATAAAATCTTAAGGGAAAGGCAGTTTGGGTCTAGAGAAAGCCTCTCTACGGAAGATGCTCTCCAAGACTTTTGTGCAATTGTGTACAAAGGACGCACTCTTTGTAGATATTACAAAAGCTTTCGACATGGTTGACCACACCATTCTTTTGGAAAAATTGCATTCTGCGGGGTTTCGCGGTTTTATCTTAGATTGGTTTTCATCCTATTTAAAAAAACAGAACAAAAAAGATAAAAATCGGGAGGAATTTAACTAGTTCAAAGATAATCAACATAGGTGAACCCCAAGGATCCATTCGTGGCCCAATTTTGTTCCTAATACAAGTCAACTCTATTGTTGCAATCCCATTTATTGGTAATGTAAAGGCTTTTGCCGACGATTTTGCATTTGCATATGAATCAACCAACCTTCTAAATCTAGTTAAGACGTTGACTAGCTAAGACTCTGGTTCACCAAACACAAGTTTGTAGTAAGCAATAAGACTAATAGTGAACGATTTAATAGTGAAAGATTCCCCAGACTTTGACATTATATTTCATGCATCTACTTGTTGTAGACATAACTTGCAAACTATGCTTGTGATGTGCAAAATTCCAATGTCCTATATGATGAAAATATTAGCTGCAACTCGAATTGCTTCAAAATAGAATTAGTTGAGCACTATAAATATCTAGGTGTTATTATTGATCGAAATTTGAGTTGGAGCGAACACGTCTCAAGTTTGAAAAGGTATCTGCAATCTGATCTACGCAGTTTTTACCATCTTAGCAATACTGTTCTGTACAGACCTTAAAACAATTTACTTTGGGATTTTCCACTGCAGACTACAGTATGGAATAAATGCATGGGGAGGCATATACCTCAATAAACTACAGCAGCTAACTGTCCTACAAAAGTATGCAAATTGGCTCGCCTAATTCACTCCATAGAATTATCCTACCTGTAATACATTTATACTTTTTTAAAGTCCTCAAAATTTTTTTTCATAAGAGTTGGCTATATGCAGAGTGCTATATCTGACACCCATAATCTACGAATCAATACTAGTACCGTCTTACATATTCCGCCTTTTCACACATCAAGCTTAAGGAACTTTTTCTCAATTGTTTACTGTAAGCTTTTTAGTAGTTTACCCGAGAATATACGAATTATTAGAACTGCGTCTGTATTTCTTAAAAATGAAATCGAAATTTTGTTACGCTTCATTATTTTAGTTCTTTCTTAACTTTTAATTTTATGAATTAATATTACCTTTATTGATATATATACGAGTATTTCTTTGTAAAAAATTGATTTTTTTAAAAAAAAATTTAATGCATTGTATATACACACACAGAAATGCTTGTCCACCAGACGGTGTAAAGTTTGAAGTGACCTTTCTCTCTATTTTTTTTTCACTAAATAAAAATGTCACTAACTTTTCTCCATATTAGGATACATAAGCATAGTGACAATTATTAAGGAACTTAACAACTAAACAACTGCAACTGTTTAATGAACAAGTATCAACTAAAACGATAAGGATTTAAAACCAAAGTTGCCCCTGGCTCACCTGGTGTAAGTAAGTTGGTGAGCATTCAAGAAGGCACGCCACCACTGTGACAAAAAGTTCATCCAAAAAGACTCTATTATCTCTTCAAAGCACAGCACCCCCCAACCTGTCAAAAACTCTGGAGCAACTTAAAAAAGATCAGCATTTCCAAGAGCGATGACTTAAAATGTGACGTCGACCGGGAAATATTGTATTCAATAATTTCTTCGTTAGCAATGAACTCTGCTGGTGATTTTGATACTAATCAAATTTTGGGCCCAGCGAGTTTTGTACATAGATTGGAGGATTTCGAAGTAGTTAGTGAAGATAAGGTTTTTAAATGTGTTAAGGGTAATGTATTAAGTCTAATTCTGTTGGTGAGGATGGTATACCTGTTCGTTTTGTTAAACTTATTTTACCCCAGATAATTGCCCATTTTACTCATGGTACTTTTCCCGTATGTTGGAAAATTACACGGGTTCTTCCCATTGCCAAGAAATCCACCCGATTTCAGACCAATCAGTCTCTACCCTGTCTCTCTAATGTCCTCGAAAAAATAATTAACTGTACACCAAGCAATCTGGTTTCATAGCACATCACAATTGCTCTACAGCTATCTTCAACCGGTTTGTTAACTCAATTTTTCCAAGGATTTCGATAAGGTGAATCACATCATTCTTAAGTGGAAGCTCGCTAACTTTCTCGGCTTCAGTGACAGGCCAATCAAACTTGTTGGTAGCTATTTGACAGACAGATTTCAGAGAGTAATTTCAAAGAGTAATTTCCGGAGATAGATCCTCCTCATTAAAGGCATTCAGTCAAGGAGTTCCTCAAGGGTCAATTCGTGGTCCAATTTTATTTTGTAAGTTTATTAATGATGTTCCATCAGTCTATACCCATACTTTAGTGCATCTTTTTGCTGATGATGATAAATGTACCCTAGGTAAATTTTTTGACAAAATATACCACCTTGATCAAAAAGTTCCCGGAATAATCACCGTGTGGCGCTCCCATTGTTCCGATTTGAGTTCTGTTTTGTTTGTGTTGTTAAGTTGGTACATCTTTTGTTGATATTCCGTCTAAATCTTAGCGTCATTGCTTGACATTTGCAAAAGTTACATAGCCAAGAGTACATCCATCTCTGTGTGTGTTGGCGAGTTTTTACAATTTTAGAAATGAATTTAAATTTGCAGCAACAAACTTGTATTAAATTTTGCGTAAAAAACGGATTTAGTGGTGAGCGAACGTTGGAAATGTTGAAAAAGCGTTTCGGCAACGATTTTCTAAAGAAAACGATCGTTTACCAGTGGCACGAGCGGTTCAAAAGTGGTCATGAGTCAGTCAAAAAAAGGCAATGCTCGCGGTTTTCATGCATTAAAACGGTGTAGTGTATCATGAATTTTTGCCAGAAGGCCAGACAGTAAACAAAGAGTACTATTTGGGCGTTATGAGAAGTTTGCGTGAAGCAATTCGCCGAAAGAGATCAGAATAGTGAGTGAAAAACTCGTGGATTTTGCACCATGATGCCATCATTATTCTTAATTTTTTGGCGAAAAATGCAACAAATATCATCCAACAGCCACCGAATTCACCTGATTTGGCTCCCTGTGACTTCTTTCTATTCAATCAAGCTAAAAAACCACTATGGGGAATGCGTTTCAACAGCCGAGAGGAAGTAATGGAAAAATCGCAGGAAGCACTGATGGACATACCGAAAACTGAATATAAAAAATGTTTCGAGGATTGGATCAAGCGCTGGCATAAGTGTGTTGCAGTCGATAGGGATTTAGATGAATAAACTTGTATTTTTAATTTTCTGAATAAATTCCGGGATCAAGGTGGTATGAACTAGCTCTCCTTGTAAGTGAGGATCTCAGTCGAATCTCAGTTTGGTCCGTGGCTAAAACCCAAAAAAATCTCAGAAAAGAAGAAATTTTTGTCTAAGCACTCTGCCTGATACTTTCTTTTGTAAAAGTAAAATAAATGCTGTTGAAGGCTGCAGTAGTTTAGGATTCAGTATTGATCGTAACCTTTCCGGCTATAATAACACAAATGCGGTTATTTGTCGTATCTACGGTTGCCTACGTACATTGTGGCTAACTTTGTATTTTACCCTTGTGGAAACTAGACGTCAGTCTAATAATATTGCCCATCGTCACTTATGATGAGGTGCTCTATAGCGCTCTAGATTCACTTTCCCAACGTTAACTAGTAAGTAGCAATGATGTATGTATGTGATCTTCAATGACTCGACCACAACTTTGAATATTCCAAAAAACTTCTGGGCTGCACACTACAACAATATATCAATGCAAGATACTGTATGTTAAAAACAAACTTTAAAAGTTCAATTCTCCAACCCTAAACTCCCATTCATCCCTCCCTAGCATACATAGCAATCTATCTTAGTACTAAGATTTATTTATTTAAGTTAGATGCTACTTGAACCAGTTGAACTTCAATAACAGAAAAATAATATTGCACCTACCTTAACACGTTCCAGATACTCCTGCAGCACATAATATGGATCCTCAGAGTCGTCAAATCCATCCAGTGCTAAGAAGTCGAGATTGTAGTCACCAGTAATGATGGAATCATTTTTCTTATCACACATTGATTCTGAATTGGATCGTTTTGAGGGGCTCGTACGACTACTGTTGAGATTTGACTGTCGTGACACCAAGGAGTCACTACCATTACAAACTGCTTTTGCTTGTCTTGGTATCGACCTACTGTTTGAGGTAAGACCTACGCCACTAGTTGATGTCAACTTAGAACCAAATTTATTGCCAGACCTGGCTAATACTTCATGTCCTACGAATGGTGTTTGTGATGCTGTCGAACTTGGTACTGCAGCTGCAGATGCTCTACCCGATTGTGGTGGTAATCCATGTGATGTTGTTGTGTTTTGTGATGACGAAGATGGTAATGACGTCCTCGTCGACTTTGTTATAGATGGTGATGAGGTCACTGACGTAGATTGCATTGATATTCTGTTGATTGGTGTCATGGTGTTGTCATTTTTACATGCGTCATTACACTTTCTATAAGATGCAGTGGTACGTCCTGTATCTGGAAGTAGATGTAGAGTTGTAATTAGATTTAGGAATACAAAACTTTGATTAGCAATACACAACATAAAAAAAATATCATATACACATGCAGATCTAGACATTTAAGCGCGAATGGCGACGTAAACTGTGTTCGTTATTCACTTTCCGTCACAGGTCATTCGGGAAAACTTTGGAAGAAGACTGGAGTTTTTAGAGTCTAAACGATGTTTGCCATTTGATGAAACGAGCTGCAAACATATCAGAAAAGCTGGTATTCTTGATATAGTAGACGACATCGATTAGGTAAAAGGTGCTCGAAATGTAAAGGCATGAACGCCAGCAGCGTAGCCATACCTTCCTTTAGAGAATTGAATTAGGAGAGAGCGAACCAATTGTTCACACTTCAGAAGAGCCTAATTCAGAAGGCGTTAGTGATACTCGTAGAGCTGCAAATTTATAGAGCGAAGGTTCTGGTACTTTAGATAGTTTGAAATTCTTGACTCCTTGAGTGAAGTAGGACGGCAGAAAAATGCACTAGAGAAGCAAAGGCTAGCAACAGCTCCGGTCTCTAATATGCCCAGGCTCTAGAGTGAATGAGATAAAACTACGCGAAGATGACAAATACAACAGAACTTATCCGTGAAGTCAAACAAAGAGTTGGTATACCATAGTATAAATCTATTCTCTTCGAAGCGCTAGCCTAAACAGTAAACGATGCCACTGCTCGTAGCTCTTTGGAGCCATCGCAAAAATATACCATCGAAGATTCAGTGTCTCTGTCCAAACTCACCCCAATTTTTGTAAATAGGATCCTGCTAATAGGAATAGGATCGACAACAAAGGACTCGATTATAATCAACCCCCTTTCAAGCAACGAACTTACGTTAAACTAACTTACTTAAGTTACCACTGCTTAGGCGTTTCAGAAATCGTGACGTTAACTCCTTTACGAAAAAAAGAAAACGACTACGCTAGATAGGGCCTGAGAAACATTCAAGGAAACAGCCACGTCATACCTATAACATGAACAGTGACAAGAGAATACGGGAGCTGGAAAAGTGACAACAAGTATCAGCAATATACGAGTAAGATAAAAAAAAAACTTTAGGAAGTTATTATTTCCATAACCTCTATGATCTATTTGCTTTTTCATTTAACCCTCTTTTCAGATTAAGAATGGAATAGAATGGCGGAGTAGAAAATATCAATCAACGCAAGACAAAAAGCAAACCATAGTCCAAGTCAAGAGAGGGTTAAGAAGCTTCTAGCAAACCACCGGCAGCACTCAAACCCCGTAGTGATTTACTGGGATCTGGTTTGGTTTCCTTCCTGGCGCTACAGCCCGTGTTGGACTTGGGCGTCAGCCGATAAATATTGTAGCACAATATACAAAACACTACACGTCGCGAAACAAAAAATAGCTTCTGATGTGAAGACGAATAACTCCGAGAAGTGTTGGGCCCTTAACCGAACGCAGGCACGCATAAACGATTGGTTGATCACAATACCCATATCAACGTTAAATTTACGAACATAGGCCTGTTATACACAGATGTCCCAGTAGAGAAAGATGATTGTGCCAACGATTGCTATCTTTGGCTACATAGCGCTATCTCTGCCAACAAGTTTATATTAATAGATTTATAGAAGCGGAAATGTCATTTTCAGTCAGTGGTGACAGTGTCAAAAAGGCTTTTAGTATTCAAGATGCTCTGGTATGATGAAGCAGAAAGCATGAAAAATGACAAAAAAGAAAAAAACCAAATGAACAAGAAGAACTAGAAAAACACTCATTGAGGTCAAAAGTTCGAAAGATTTAACAATAGATAAAAACTTCATGTTAAGATTCACCTCCCATGGAGATCCAAGACATGCTAGCCAGCAGTAATCATATCCACCTGACCGTACGAATTGGTAGTCAAAAGCTAACAAAACTGCTGGGGAAGATGGACCTTTACCGTAGTTGGTTCAGCACCAATTCATCCAATATGTTCGAATGAAAGTATGCTGGAAGAATAAAAACTACTCGTACATTATCTGCCCGATATTCGACGAAAAGGACCCCCGGAACAGGGCCAAGTATAGAGGAATCCATTTTCTTAATATCGTGTGCAAGTCGCATCTTCTGTACTTTTTAGATGTTTAGAACACCTTGTAAGACCTTAGAAGACTTTATACGTCCACTGTCGAGTAAATATTGGCATAGTCTAAGGTCAGCAGAAGAGGACTCACGAATTTCGGGCCAAGACTTACTCTGGTAGATTCGGCGCAGGGCAGTTATACATACGCAGGGTACATCGTGCCGTCATAAACCCTTGAGTAGTTCGGTCTGAAAGTGTTGATGACAAACAAAGAATAATTCTAGTTTTAGTATTAAGACTCAATAGCTAGCAAAGGTAGATCCAATTAACTCGCTAAGAGTCTATGGAATCAAAACTACAAAAGACTGACACAAGGAATTCCCGAGAAAGCAAGGAACCTAGCCTCGGGACCACCACTATGCCAGAGCTAAAACCCACAGTAATGACTTTGTTCACAAGATAAGCGATGGCAATTGATGGCTTTATTGCTTCATAAGCCGTGTATTTGTGCAGAAAGTTATTCAGGCAATGTTGAATCTGAAAAGTACAAATTAACTCTCCGCAGTCGGATCAGACTATCTGGTGTTTTTTTTTATTTCAACACTCGTTCAGGGAATCGAGCATCACCAGTCATGTCAAAACATCAATCACTACTCCTACGAATTTCACCATGGCCCGTGTCCTTCCAAAGTCAAGATCTCCTATGTTTAAAGATCAAGGCAGGGCGATATTACACGCTCTATAAATTTCCATAAACCACAATAAATACGTCAGGTCTAAAGGGCACGTTCACCATTAGGCCGGACTCTTTTAAAACTGTACATTGATTCACACCTCATTTGCCCGATTATTTGCTGCATAATTCTGCCGCGAACTCTTTAAGTATTCATGGTACAGGTGCACCACATTCGAACACACCCAATGGGCGCTCATAAATTGCCATAGTGATACCGGATATCTTGTTGGAGACATTGTCACAGTCACAGTAACCGTATTCGTAAGCGGGCCCACCCAGGTATCGCACATTTTTTCGTGAATTAGACTGCAATTAACCTCGAAAACGAGAAGTAATGTGTCGCAAACTGTTGGCCATTCAGTCGAGCACAGTACAGAGCAGAAAAAAAACTCTGAACAGAGCAACGAGCACTTACCGAAAGTTTGGCCACTGCTAGCCACTACCGAGATGGCGGTTGCTGTGGCCATTAATCAAGAACCACCATCGGAACCACTCCCTCATGTGTGATGGATTAAGTGCGAATTGGAATTAATTGAATTCGTACATTGCAGATACACGATATCAGATTTCACTCGCTCTCCGGACACAGGCTCAACAATGCGACAATGCCAGAGACAACATGCTCGTACTGCATACTGCATATGGCATACTGTAGCAGGCATATTGCATCATCTGCAGCTACACACGGGTAAACTTTGATCATGGGTATTCGTATTCGCATCTGAGTGTATTGTATACCCTGCTGCGACGACAGCAGGCTAATCCGCCAGCTCACAATGATGGACAGAATGCGCTCGCTCCAAAATATCGCATTTCACATCACGTAATTATTATTATTTTTTTTTTTTTTGGATGGCCGGGCCATCCATGAAATACCCGCACTCCTCGCTCGAAGAGTTTCTTTTCGTACAACATCCTCGTATTCTGGACACTCCGAATGTTCGATGAATGGAAATGAGAGTGGGAATTTATTTTCCTACAAAATGAGGATTTCTTCGAATGGAGACAATGAGAACGGAGCACCGAAGACCTCCCAATGAGGCGACCGGTGCGGTGGTGTATGGCACCGCCTGATCATTGATTTACCATGCCGGTGGTTTTGCTTGACCCTAAGGGCTTTACTGCCTGACTGACTGGCTGCTTGACTGGGGTACTGTTTACGCATCTGCACGTCATAAATTTTTACATATTGGAGTACTCGTATCTTATGTATACGTGGAGTGGACTTTGGTGAATCTGCGATTCCTTGTACGTACCATGAAGTAGGCCACAACGGTCATCTTCGATAATTACTTCACGTTCACTCATTCTCGCCAGAGTCGATCGTTTTGACCAACTTAGGTAACTTACCGGCTCTGGATTTATTGAAATAAATGACAAATGCCGCTGTGCAGCAGTAATGTTTCATAATTTGCGCTGCACTGTTGCACTGCTGGACTGGGTTGTACTCTATGAAGTTACAATGCAGTTGAGTTTAGCGTGTTGATATTACCAAAAAAGGAGCTTGAGGACGCCGCTATGGAAGAAATTAAGCAAGAACCAGTTTCTGTCGCAATGTATTCGGATCTGTTCGAATATGAATTGCAGATCGCGTGACGCAGATTTAATCATCGGACGTGCTCAGATCAGTTTTGAACGTTCTAATCTATGAAGTTGAATGAGTATGTGCGTAAGGTTTTTAGTTTTGGTTTTAGTTTTTTCGTCGAGTCCAACATTCCGACAGATGGGAGATGGAAACCGGTTTCTGAATAAATTTATTCATCGAGATACTGTCAGATTTGGCTTTGATTTGTAATGTGGCGTTTTCAATATAAGGAGGGAATTTATTGCTGCAATATGACTAGATCTAGAGTTAGGGTCCAAGCATTCACTTTACTTCTGTTTAAGGTTGGCGTGGTTCTATTGGTTCACCATTAACAACATCAGCATTTGTTGAAGGTAACTGAAAGTAAAGCCATTCACTTTTGTGACATACAAGTTTTCCACCTTTACACAAGTACAGTAAATGGTTTTATATTTAAAGAAACACCATGTCTAAGCAAATTTTTCGAAGAAATTCTTTTTAAAAAACTCGGTTCATTTATGAGCTTTGCCAAACTAAGTATTTGAGGGAAGTAACTGGGTTTATATGAGTTGTCATATATTGAATATTTTAGGAATACATTTTCGGCTTTATACGGCAGTGGATGAGTTTGATATAATATGAGGTTCAATAAGCATCTGGACAAAGATGTTCCGTAGATTTTTTGATTCCTGAAAAATACTGATCACTTAGCTAACCCTTTCATTCATAATCAAAATCATCAATACGAGTAGCTACAGGCTTGTAGGCTCTTCAAACACCTTCTTTATTAATGGAGATAAGTTTTTGAACACCACACCTGCCGCAACATCTATTGAAGCAGCTTTTTTGGAACACTGTAGAAGTGTTCACAAAAATCTGTGACAACTACCGACTAATTAAGTTGATGTCGTATACGATAAAAATACGAAAGCGGACGGTTAAACGTCGGCAGTCTTTTTCGAAGGCACCATTTGACAGAAATATAAGGTACTGGATGGCGGAAGTGCTGGATTTCTGAAGCGCAGTTAGCTAGATCCTCAATGTTGTACGATATCTACATCTTATTAAAAAAAAAAGCTATCCTCTGGGCCCATTTTGTCTTTCTCCACTTACGAGTACCTACATATTTTTGCCAAGGGCCTTCAGTATTTTATTGATTACCATAGCCCAGAAGAGTATTTATCTGTTGATGCCAGGGCATACCAATTGTTTTAGTAAGACTTCAACATAAAATTACTTTGTTTCTCAGTAAGACACCAGTCTCGATCCGTAAAAGCCTTGATTATGTCTTGAATAGGCTCTTGATAGAAGAGGCCTTCTACTTTCAAAAGGGCAATTCATTGGTACTCAGGGATATGGTCACAATAAGCAATAGCGGCTGAAGGACTATGTTCAGAAACTGATATTACATATTGTGACTGAACGATACCCCAAGATCATTGTTAGAAAGCTCCTGCTACGGGGTAAAAAAAATCTCTAAGGAGGCACCTTGGCATAGGGGATACGTTCGCTGATCAACACCAATCTGACTATGTGCAAGCCTGTGGAAATGGAATCTCCTCCCTATTTTGTATCATGTTTTATACAGCAGCATGAGAGTAAGTTGGCAGGAACCCGTCCTTGGAGCTCCCTTAACTGTCGCGCCAATAATTGATATCACTTGAATGGCATAAGTATTTTGAATATCGTAGTTAAAATCGAGCCTACGCGCACTAGGACACGATCGATACCTCAGTGCAAACGCTTTCAAGATTTCAATCACACCTAGTCGTATTGCCAAAAAGAACCAAAGTGTGTAAAATGTGCCGAGAACCACTTATCAGAAAGGTGTGACTTAAATAAGCAGGCTCCAGCGGCCTGCATAAACTACAACGGCAAGCACGCAGAAAACTACCGAGGTTGTGAAGTAGCAAAGGAGCTTAAAAAAGGCGCGTTACTCTCAAGAAACCAATACACCCAAAAATAAAAAAATTGAGAAAGAGAACGTCACTGGTCCAAGTGCAGCAGAAAACCGCCACAGGTTGACCCCAAAGACGCGTCAAACGAAAACAAATTTAGATCAGCTACAACAGATCCGGTCAGCCAAATATTTGCCATTATATTGGAAAAATTTGAGGAGGAAACAAAGGTTAATCAAACTATACTTGAAAAATTGAGCAAGCTCGATTTCAAACCTCGCAAGACAATTAAAAAAAAAAATGAATATGAAACAGTGACTTAAGATACTAAAGTGGAACGCAAACGGCCTTCTAAAAAAATCGACGAGTTAGTGTGTGTTTCTACGGAAAAATAATATTAATATATGTTTGGTATTGGAAACCCACTTAAAAAATGGGCTTAGACCCACAATAAAAGGTTACAGTGATTACCATGCGAATCATCCTTCGGAGAATGCGAGAGACCGGTGCTCTCTTTGCATCAAAGACTGTACTAAGCACTCCAAAAACATAGAAACAGAATTTGATTCTATGCAAATAAGCTCAGTCCCTGACCTCGTCGACTTTTTTATCACAAAAGGGTTAACTAAAAATTTTATGGTAGTCCAAGAATGCTATGATCTATGCTCAGATCACTCAGAAGTCACTCTGATAATGGGTGGAAGTCTAGTAAAAAAAGAAGGACCGCCTAGTTTAATTAGTAACAAAACTAACTGGGACGCTTTCAGAAAAAAACTGCAGGGAAAATGTTGCTTTAAATGTACCGCTAAGGACAGCGTTCGAAATAGAAGAAGAAACTGACAAACTCGTCGACACTCCTTTACGGTAGACAGAAGCACGGAACAATTAAGTCAAATACCAGCTCTCTATGCTCTACATTATAAATGCTTCTTTAAGACTATTTTATGTTCCAAGGCGATGGAAATTCGCCGAAATTATTATGGTTCCGAGACCGGGGAAATGTGCAAATGACAAGAAGTATAGACCCATTTCACTTCTGCCAATAATATTGGGTCTATGGCGTAACTTGTATTATTCCATTGGAACATGCGTTGGAAAGCTACTGTCATTGTACGTCATTTCATTATATGTCATTCATTTGAAGCGTAAACAACAATAATTTTTTTTCACTCAAATATGTCGAACTTTGTCCCTGAAAAAGTGTTTTTGCGGGGAGTTCTTCTTCATTACTTTAATATGAAGAAAACTGCTGCCGAAAGTCATCGTATTTTGGTGAAAGTTTATGGTGAAAATGCGCTAGCTGAGTGAACGTGCCAAAAGTGGTTTGCACGATTTAAAAGTGGTGATTTTGGCTTGGAAGACGATGAACGTCCTGGGCAACCAAAAAAGTTTGAAGATGAAGAACCGAAAGCATTACTCTATGAAGATTGTTGCCAAACACAAGAAGAGCTCGCAGAATCTTTGGGTGTCACTCAAGCAGCCATTTCAAAACGTTTAAAAGCAGCTGGATATCTTCAAAAGCAAGGAAATTGGGTTCCACATGAACTCAAGCCGAGAGACGTCGAAAGGCGGTTTTGCATGTCCGAAATGCTGCTGGAACGCCACAAAAGGAAGTCATTTTTGCATCGGATTGTTACTGGTGATGAAAAATGGATCCATTACGACAACCCTTAGCGCAAAAAATCATATGTGAAACCCGGCCAACCAGCCAAATCAACGGTAAAGCCGAATATCCATGGCGCGAAGGTAATGTCTGTATTTGGTGGGATCAGATAGGTGTGCTGTATTATGAGCTGCTAAAACCGGGTGAAACCATCAATAGACAACACTACCGAACACAATTAATCTGTTTTAAGAGAGCAGTACCCGAAAAACGCCCGGTATATGCGACCAGACACGAGGCAATAATTTTCCATCATGACTACGCTCGGCCTCACGTTGCTATCCTCACTGAAATACGGTTCACATCAGAGCAGAATATCAAAAATTGGCTTGATTCATTCTTGGCTGCCAAGCCGGCGCAGTTATTTTGGGATGGGATCCACAAATTGCGAGAAAGATGGGAAAAAGTCATAGCTTCGGATGGGCAATACTTTGAATAATACCATTGTACACGTTTTTCTTAAATAAACGTTCAAATTTTGAAAAAAAAACCGCACGAATTAAGTTATATACCATTGGCTTTTCGGAAGATACTCGAAGTTAAGCGTACACAACAAACTGGCAACTTAGTCGTAGGTATCACAAAACTGAAAAATTGAGAGGGACGAATTTCCTACTATGAGAACCGGCTGCGCGTACTCATAGTGCCTCTCTGAGGGGTGAGGTTTAGCCCGTAGGCATATACTGACTAGCACTGATGGCGTTGTCAGATGAATGAATCGGGCATACCCAATAATACGAATCATTGATATCTTTTGAAGATTCCTGGACCTCCAGGCGCAACCAAAAAAAAAAGAAGAGAAGGGTAAGCTGTTCGCTACAGTTGCAGCTGAGAATATTAAAATTGCGACAGTGAAGGCAAGTGCTTTTACATAAGAAGGCTCATTCAATTTAGTTGATCGTTGACAACGATGATCGCAGAACGATAACAACTCGATATTTGCTCATCTACCAAGAGGAATGATACGAAATCGACCTCCCCGTTCCCAAGACTATTTTCAGTCAGAATCAGACTTAAAAAAGAAAAGTCGGGTCTTCACCGATGGCTCTAAAATCGGTCTAAGAATTCAACGTTGGTGTCTTTCTGGAGGATGACAAAACTTACGCCTGCCTTTCAAGTGGAGATATACGCTTCACTGAGGGTTAAAAAGGTGCAGACACAGCTGCAGATTAAGCTGCGCTTATAGCCTTACTGAGGCTAAACTCATTAAGTGTTGTCTGGGTCCCTGATCACAATGGGATCACGGGAAATGAATTCGTCGACGAACTTGCCAGGCAAGGCTCTGAGAGTTTTTCATGACCCAAAGCTACGTCATGTATACTTGCGTCGGCAGCTAAGACTCCCATTGACATTTGGTTTCCAAACGAGCACAATTGCTAATGGCATGGCTCCTCAGGTTGCAGTCGGATCGAACGTCAGTGGCCTTCCTGCTGGCCAACAGTAGAAAAAAAAGGTTGCTTATTGGCGTTGTGACTACTAAGGACTTAAATGTCCGAGACAAAAGTGGTAAAACATCCTTTGGCGATCGCTGTGAAAGTTATGATGATACTATCGAGCACTATCTCTGCGAATGTCCGGCTTGTGCTAGTATCAGGCTACAAGTACTCCGCTTTGATGTGGTGGCTGCTGGTACTATAGGCTTAAGACTGAAAGATTTCATTAAAATTAACTTTCAAGAAGTACAATGGACCTGTTCTAAGAGAAAAATAAGAGTAATTTCCCGACGCTTTAAAAACTGTAATGTTTGGAAAATATTATAGTTAATTGAAGATTGATTGCAGAGAGACTAACCGCCGGTTTTCACATGCTCTCCTAACAAGCATGCCTTATACTTAGGTAATTCCGATCCAACCTTGGCCATATGTTGGTTTCTTTTTGAATCGCATCTTATTTTGACACTGACAGTTCACTTTATCCGCTTTGGCATGCTTCATCAAAAATCATATGAACGATTTCACTTGCAAATCAGAGCATGTGGAGCGGATGACTATGAACGCAACGGCTGTAGAAGTCTTTGGTTCCGATCCGCGGGATATCCACAGTTAGGAATGAATTAAGCGACACGCACAAGTATGAAGAGACTTCATCGAGAAGAGTCGACAACTATGGCCAATTACCTAAGAACCGGCCTTATTGAAGAGGTTTTTCGGTTGAAGTAGACGGGCTTTTCTCAGACTGTAGCCAAACTTAAATATGTGAATAAGTTTACAAGAAAACTGAGAACGTCAATAAGACAACCTGTGAATTAAAATGTAAATCACTAGCATTAATTAATTGTCTTTCGTAGCTCTGGCATTTTGGCATAAACTTATCGGTAAGTACTAGTGTGAGAAACTCTTGTAAAAGCCACTGAGTTCAAGTTGAAATCCAACACCTACCCATGACTTTGTCATATCAATCAATTAGACTACAGTGTTCCGGTCAAGAGGCTCTTTAAATCGCAGCCCATATACATTTTCAATTCAATAAGGAAATCCACAACTCTATTCTGAGGGTCAGGCGATTGCGGATGTCAGAGTTGTTCGTTAAGAGAACTGGAAATAGGGTGCTCTGGATTAAGGCTTAGGCATTTAAGAAAGTCTTAAAAATCGATTCCTGTAGAAGATGCGTAACAACGCGGTGGGTGTCTGAAAACGACCGATGCTTACAACATCCCATAATCTTGGTCTCCAGCACCCGAATTGGATTTCAGTGTAGATTGAATATCAATGCTTTTTAAACACAACAAGTTAGGCCTTTCTTTTAACGAAAGTAGATCTTTAAGCTTTAGCAGAGTTTGCCTTCAAGTACTCAGTCCATTTATTACTCCGAAGTATATGCACAAGTTGTGTGCGAGATATCCACTCACACTTTTAAGAAATATTTGTTGGCGCTTAATATGGAATGCAACGTCGTTCCTCGCTTTGCTTGCTGAAACGTACATATTCGAGAGGTCCAATTGCTGATGATTTTATTCCACAAATCTGACTGGGTTTGCTAGGTGTTCATTATGTTGACTTTGAGTGCGTCAATTATTGGAATTTATCTGCAAAGACTTGGATTTAAGGCAGTCATAAAAGGAGAAGTTACGAAATAGCAATGCTCTCAAATCGCTTTTGCGATTCTTGGCTACAAAAAGATGCTTATCATCGATATGGAACGCACACCATGGACGGATATAGCAATGCAATTTTCGTCATTTTTTACTTTTCAGTTAATTTTTATTGCTTCTTTCATTATTATCTTAAATTCTAGACAAAAATGCTTAAATGTAAATAATTTGACAATGATAGTTATTTTTTCTAGCTTACTTGCTCTATAAACTTAACAAGTTCATTTCATTCATTTTCGGCCTTAAAACTATCTTAGGACAAATCTTATCTTTCAATATATGAAACATTTATAAGAAAATAGCTTTAAAATAACCTAGATACCATTTCATTCACATTTAAACTATGTTCCTATTCTACTTAACCTATCTAAGCTACCTCAATATCGTGCAATATCGCCCAGACTTAACTGATTCCATGAAGCATCAATAACTTCTTAGAAGTACCGTCCTATGTTAACGAGACCAACGTCCCGACCTAGCAAAGCGTGACTAACCTCCTCATTACCTTAAACCACCAGAATTCGGCGATCCCTTTCCACAATCGCGATGCTAAAACGGAGGAGCTCCTGAGCATTAGCGAGATATCCGTCGTAGATAAGCTTGTTCTTCGCACCGCGATGGCGATGGTATATTACCGGGATACCATCCCCACCTTGCACTAAACCCTTGACATCTATATGAAGAAAAATCTCCGGCGGGATAAAGTCCAGTAGAACTGAGCTCCTGTGGTACATTTCATTGAGATAATAAGCCCCAAAGATAAGGCTGTTGTCGCTGGTCATTGCCCTTGCAACGTGCCTTCGAAGTACCTTAATCAGGAAACCGTCAAACTTATTCAGACGAGCCCCATCATAAAGAGCTTTGTTGGGTTGGGATAGTATTTTTTTTACTCTGATTCTAGTATTCTTTACAAACCCAGACAGGTCCTAAGACACTGCCTTTCAAACACCCGAATCTTCTCCATCCGAGACGGCGCTACATTAAACCACAAAGGGCAACCAAACGTGTTGACTGACCTGATTGGGGCCACATAGCATATGACCTTCACTTTGGAAACAAGTTGACTGCCGTGAAACAGCCTTCTTGCCAAGGCTAAGGCCTTCTTGGCCCCAGCGAGACAAGCATCTTTATGTTTGTCAAAATACAGATACTTATCGAGCCAGATACCAAGGTATCTCACCACGCTTCTTACAAAGTTTCGTTTTAGCAGAAGTATGGACCGACGATTCCGCCGCCATACCAAAATCCGCAAAAAATAGTGATTTTCTCGGAATGTATTTTGGGCTAGTGTATCTTGTCTGGATTGGTATTGTCCCAAACCCGACAATTGTGCTTATTCATATATTCTTCATCTATACATGGCCCTCCTGGCTAAAGATGTTTCTTGTTATGGCTAATTTGGGTCAACATTTATCTGCTCTAGAGCGATCATACGGCGTTAAATTTGATCATTCACCTGAAGTTCCTCGGTCAGTTGAATCTTATACTGGTGCAGACCAGAGCCTCGTCGAGTTTTAGCCTAGTTGAAGTCACAAAAAGGCCAGGTTTTCGTGAACGACTGTGTATTGAATGCTTTTGGTTTTGACGTACACTCCAACGCACAGCAGTGATGTTTTCAGCAGACCTTGAGTTTCGGTGTTTTTGTTTAACATTCAAACCTTTCATGGTTATATATAACCTAACAAATTTCGGCCGTCTCTTTTGAAAGAGGAAGACCCTCAAGAATCGAGCACGGCCATGATTTAGTTTTATAAGATTTTCTGATTTATTCGCGTAGTACATTCTTAAAGTCAATTTGTCCCCGGTTTTCAATTGGAGACAACGAAACAGACCTTAAACAAGGCTGATATTTAGTCACGTTCGTGCTGTTTTGTAGCCTCACCACTGGAATTATCGGCACTCAAAAACGCCTGCGATCTACCATTGCGTCATCGATTATGGTACTGACTGATACATGACTACCGAATACGAGTATAATAGCAGACAAAAGGTATCTCCGGACAAGGATGACAATAAATCGATGGAAGTGCTTATGCAACCGCAAATAGCAGCTCCAGTTCCACGCATCTGAAACATCTTTTCGGCGATGTTCAATGGTTTTCTCGTGGCCTCTTTGACATCTGTGGCTTCTTCACCAAAAATTAAGTTATTTTAGTGCTGGTGTCGGAGATGTCATAGATTTCTTCTAAATGAAAATTTCCCTGGAATTAGGACAAAGGTAGACACAAACAACAATCCAACAGTATGTCCTACATAAAGCCTTTTAAAGAAAAAAAATTTAACACGACAATGATTGCATTAGCATTTGTATTGTTTTCTCATTTTGATAAATGAGAACTCTTACAACAAACCTGTTACACTAGTGCGTATGTCACAATCTAAATAAACGGCACCTGTTCAAATGTCAGAAAATAAAACAAAGGAACATTTTCTGACAGTTCAACGCCTTCCAAGTCAATCGGTGTGCCTTTAGAGCGTCGCAATAAATTCCGGTTGCCCGAAAACAACTCCAAAATACGATTCCAACAAACAAACAACAAAAAACCCTAAAGTCAAAATGATAAATGACAAATTAAAATGTTACCACAATGACACTGTCAATTTGGTGAAACACAAACCCAAGCACACACAGCTGCACAGCTGGGTGCGCACCATTGTTTTCCGTTTTCAAAGGTGATCAACTTCATTGTGCACAGTCCAGCATATCCGCTTAACAAGACGCTGGTCACACTACCAATAACAATAATTTGCGACGGCGAATAACAAATTAGTTGGCCAATCAAAAGAACAATCAAGGAAGCAACTCCATCAGCGCGACCGGCAATCACCGACTGACAATTATTTATTCAAAGCCAAGCTGCTGAATGTTTTGGCACATTCACCACTTGTCACTTGTCAAATGGGGTCAACGTCATAATAATGAGGTATGACGGTATGAGTACGTACGATAGGAGTACGAGTACGAATACTCAAGGTGCGTTCTTTCGAATGTAATTAGTCCTTCCATTGCACGCACCGACCAACCGCTTCCGCAATGTCCGCCTTATTCAATCAGCGTTTAGATTGTGGAGCGTTTGAAAAGTGACGGAAGACACCATGCAACCTAGGCATGAAGAAGCATTCATATTACGAGTACGTTGATTGTTAACGAGGAGGAAACACGTCCGTTTCGATAGATTGAAAATTAATTCGCTAGAGTGCGCGTGTGCGCGAGTGTACATGTCTAATGGCAAAGAAGCTCTTACATCATACCGGAGACCCAGAGGAAAGCCTCATCAAGTCTTTTCTTTTCTCTTCGAGAGTGCGTGCCAGAACCTACGGGCATTCACTAGCCGCTACCTATCCGTCTACTACATGTAATGGTCTTCCATTTTAATGCGCAAATAATGAGCATACATAATCGTACGAGCAAATGTATCTGTGAGCGCGCGCATTATAGTCAAACTCGCGGTTTCTTTAGTGTTTAATGTACGAGTATGTGCCCAATGCCCGGTGACTTGTGATCGCTGATCGGTAATCGGTGCTCGGTGCCAGCATAGCCTGCGGGTGTAGACACAGAGTCTGTGGTAACGATGATGATGGTTACGGTGATGATATGTAAATCATCATTGGAGTTTATGAGGCGTGCGTCCAACTGAGAGGCTTAACGCCCTAAGCAGATTCACTGATTTGGTTGTAAAAAAAAAAAATAAAAAATAAAAAACCTAAACGTCCGACTGCGAAGGACGTCGTTAATCACTGCCGAACAAGTGTCAAGTTGGTGGATGTGATTGGTAAAATGTGGCGGTGACCATAAAATCCTGTCTTAGTGTCAGGTATGCTTTACGAGAGGGATTTCGACAATAGTGCCAGACAGAGGAAGGTTGTTCTGTCACTAGAAGTGAAGTTTTGTTCGATGAAAATGCTCGGTGAGTTTTGTTTGCAGTTGTTGTGCGATGGCTATGAAACCTCTCAGCTCATGACATTGAGAAGATTTATTTTTCGATTCTGGCCCTGCCGTTATTTAAAGGTTAGAAAACTTTTTGACCTGAATGTTGATTCGTAAGCTTATTGAGTTTGTTAAATACAACATTTTTCGTACCCATAAGAGGAAAAGGTTTTTAACACCTGATTTAGGCTTGATAAGACGACAGGTGTGACCATCATGAGTTTGAGGTTGTGATTTTCGCGATCATAGGCTATCAATCCAAGAAATTGTTTTTGGAGAATACTATCGAGGGGAAGGTCTCTTCCATGTGTTCAATTGAGCTTGCGAAACGTATAGTCCCATGACAACAGCCAATGGGTAACTACGGGCAACTGTCCGCTTGCTGTGTTGATTCTTGTTCAAAAAAAGTAGTTTCCCTTACGCCTTGTGACAATTCTGAACAGCGGGACCAAAGTTTGCGATGTTGAAGTAAAGCTATACAAATGGATATCCTACACCCTAAGATACTCAGCAACTGTGATGAGAGGTTTGAGGTTTAAGTGAAAATCACAAAGGCCAAAGAAGTGATCTATTGTTTTACTTGAAGTATTTCGGATGTTCGAAGAAAGCCGGGTAATAGTGTTAATACTAACATTACACCCACCAACGCAAATTACTTGCAGCCTAAATTAAGCGCAACCAAACCCAAAAGGTGTTCCTTCATTCCGCCTGTAACCTGAAGAACCATGACACCTAGAGTTGTCCTCATAGCAGACCCTCTTAAGCTCTTATCGAGGATGCAGACAACCCCAGCCAGAGTAGAACTCCTAGCAGTTTCAGCACGATCAAATTATAATCTAGGACTCAAGCAAGTTTAAGTGACATAGGCTTCTAACTCCATTTCTCGAACTAACGTGAAGTAGTGACAAGCCATCGATAGTTCGAATTTCAGAGTTTGGTCAACAAATAAGTTTTAAAGTCTGAAGTTGGTCTAGAGCCACATTTGAATCGGTTCTGAAGCCATCGGTGAGGATGGGAATATATGCTGAAGCAGCCAGAGGTCATGGCGAGTACTGTCCGCAATGGTACAGCTCGATAAGAGGCCTGTGTACTAAGAGATGGGGTACTCCCTTTATCCTTTAAGATACGAACATCAAATGGAAGTAGGATCATTCGATTAGGATGTAGGGTCTAAAGCAGATCAAGATGTGTTGGATAAACGCTCAAGTAGTCTCTACCGTGACATATTAAGGCAAAAACTGACACCAAGATACGATTTATAAAAAAAAATGGATGGTGGCGCCTGTAAACGAGTCAAGAAAGTCGCCTTCCTGGTTCCCATAAAGAGAACCAACTCCGTTTTGAGAGCATTGACTACAAACCTTGGGCTTAAGGTAAGCGACAGCTTGACATGGTCCGAAAGCCAGTATAACTACATAAATCACTTGCATATCTCTGAGCGTAGGTAGCATTAAGTAAAGAGTTGATCTGAATCATATTAGTGAATACCGAACCTCTACTTGCGGGAAAGCCTAATTCGTTGCCGCTAATACTAGTGATTCATCTAAACCCTCTTGCCTGGCCGAGTTCAGCATCTTCTCAAAAGATGCCCAACAAATACTCCCTCTTGTCCCTTCATAGACAGAAAATGCATTTGAAAAACCTAATTTTTCTCAAAAGAAGCTAAGACATAATCTTCATGGCCTCCAACAGAACGATATTCTGACTGATCAGACTAAAGCTCTTATCGACTATACTTACAGCTCGGGAGGGTTTCGATATGTTAGGACAGTACCAGGGCTGCTGTAAAAATGTTCATTTTCATTTATTGAACCGTACTTTTTCGCAGCATATTTGGAAATACGTGAGTCAAGGCATCAAAACCTTTTCAAAAACACCTAGAGATGTGCTGGGAATATGGAAAAACCTATTCTACAGACGTTTATTACGGCGACAAAGATTAACATTCCGCCATCGGACAGACTAGACCATTCGACTAAGATGAATTCGAATAGAAAATAGTTCGGTCCGCATGACCAAAACTAAGTAAGGATACTTATATGTTAGTTTTAGTCCAACAAAGCTGTTAGAATGACGGCTTATTAGCCAAGATATTGAACTCGGTTGAAAGAGATCTTGTGGAGAATATCCCTGCCGAGCTTATCCGTCTGGGCACAAAATGCCGATTGAGGGAGACCTTTGTTGTCAAAAATTTTTTTGTAAGCTGACGCGCTATCACGTCACTTCCTTAGCATCATACTTGAAAAAAATGTACGAAACTCACAAGCGAACACTGGAAACATAATATTTCAAAAATCAGTGTAACTACTAGCACAAGCAGATTGTCACAGTGGGTTCAGCATTAAAATGGAAGCTACCAACTTGGGTTATGCGGTGAGTGAGCGCGAATCCAATATAGGCTATCAACAAAAAGGGACATGAAATATGGACAAATTGGACAAAACGGCACAGTCGATAGCTTTAACTTTGACGTTATAAAGATGATCAGGACGTGTGGATCAAATGGACACCAGCCGCCATCTTCGAATCTTACCCGGACAAGGTAGAAGAGGAAACCCTCCTTAGATGACGACGTGTAAAGGTAGAAGGAGTCCGCACCCGACTTGGAGTGTGCAACGTAATGCAGTTAGTTACGGATTTAGCTAAACTGGAGAAGCTTGTTAGTTGAGATCCGTATGATACTGGCATCACGATTAGAAGAGCTCGGCAGTCAGATCTTCTGTTTCATATGTCAGTCTAGGACTGACCATACACCACACGCAACACAGACCTATTGTCAGTACAGATTCAACGTAGAATTTTGCTTGCCAATTGCAATCATAATGAACTTGGAGGAGAACATTAGACATTCTGAAAAGAATGATTAGACTTCTACAACAGTGAATATACTTGTAAAGGACTCTAGTCCTTCATACATTTTGCTGATGTGCTCCATGGTCTCATAAAGAGCACGCATATGAGTGCACCAATATATACACAAAACACCCGAAGAGCATAAATTAGAAAACTAAATACCAATCCTATTCCAAAAGCCAGTAAAATGAATCTGTACGCCAAACTAAGGCACAGGCTAACATACGAGTAGATGGTTCGTATTACGAGGCACAAAAGCTCTTTACCTAACAATGAATTGTTAAGGTGCAAACCGACATTTCATTGCATTTAGCGTCATCCGGTTACTTACAGTCTCGGGCTATAGGCCATTTGTACACAAAACAATATTGTTGGCAAATGGCAGCAATTTATTGACGCCCTTCAGCTGGCTTCATAGAAATTCAAGTATATAAGTAGTGTTGCTACAACTGTGCCCTGCGGTAGTCCATTATTGATATTGCACAACTTTATTGAAGACTTATTCCTAGATGCGGGCAAAGTCGACCCCTGTTATTTCGGGTAGTACTTCCTAGGCTTTGCTAAAATATTGAAACAAATCAAATTAAGCTGAAGCCACTTTTGGAGTATTGAAGAAAATTAACGAACTGAAATGTCAATATAACGTCAGAATGCTTGTCATGATTTTGGTAGACTTCTCATAAAGATGCACTGAAGTGGAAACACGCTTAAGGCGTGATGAATTTGCCTCCTGCTTTGCATCAAAATATCTTTTATATAAAAAAAAAGGAAAATTATTTTTGTCATATACTCGTACATACCGTTAGTGACAGTATCTGCTGCTTGAAGTTGTTTAGTTTGTTTCGTACACTCCTCGCGATTGGCATCGCTTTCATTGGAATTGTCATTAGGATTACATCCGATCATTATTCTCTGCGTTGACTCCTTCGCTTTTGTCAAAGACTGCAACGGCGACAACGAGGATGATGGTGATGGTGATGACGCTGTAGACGACAACAATGTTGGAACTTTTGCCGGCGTTATTGTCGTTTTCGTTGTTGCTGTAGCTGTTGTTATTGTCACTGGCGCTGATGCCATTTCTAATGCATTTGTGGTGGTCGCTTTTGTCAATACTGTCATAGCTTGTGTTGTTGCTGGTAATGGAATAGCTGCTGTTCCCAGACTCTCTGTTGGCCCAGTCAGCGTTGTTGTCGCTGGCAGCGGCCCACACTCGTTTTTCTTACGACTTGGCGACACACTCGTCGCTGTCAACGTAATTGTCATTTTTATATTGTTGTTATTATTTTTTGATCGCTGGCTATAATTATCCAGTTGATCATCATCCACGCATTCCTCCGACGAGGATGGCGGACGACGTCGGCAACAACAGCCGTTCAAACGATTGCCGTTAATGGTTTTCTCCACTTTAGTGGTGCTGTTACCCGAGATGATATGGCTAGGTCTTTGGATTTGTTGCTGTTGCTGTTGCTGTGGCTGAAGCTGTTGGTGATGGTGATGGTGATGCTTTTCGTTAGCCTTTGTGACAATGCCGCCGTTGGCGGTGATATTTTGTTCAATTGTTACGTTGGAAGCCTTGCCGTTGCCATGGTTACTTTCAGGTGACGTTCTCATTGAATTTGTGCAATTTCCGGTTAAAGTTCGATTTTTTTCGGTTGCAGTTACTTGTTTCTGTCTATTGTCAACTGACATTGTTTTTTGATTGCTTACTGGGAATACATTGTTCTCTAGCTGGGTAGCTGGTACATCCTCATCGATAAAGGCAAAGTCGTTTTCGGCAAGCACACTTGCAGACTTTGTCTTGGTCCACTGGTGATTGCTGTCACTACTTGTAAAACGTTTCTCCACCACCGATGCTACCTCAGTCGTCGTCCTGTGCATGACCGAATATCCATGGAGAACAATTCTGTAACGAAACCAAACAAATCATAGTTTGAGTTAGTGATTCAAGTCTATGGCGTATACGTAACAGTTTTGCTCATACATCACCACAACGATCATCGATCATTGATCGTTGGTCATCCATGACGATCAGTAATGTAAGATGTTGAACAAGGAAATTCCTCGTCACATCTATGCATGTAATAGCTCTGACTGTGGCAGACATCAAATTGAGTCTTCCTGCTAGAGAGTAGATACAACGGATAACAGCAGCATTTACATCACCACACCTGAGTTGAAATGTTACTTTTTAATTGTAAAAAATTCCTTCCGTACCTGGTGGGGTGGTAATTGTCTTAGCTTTCTCGTCACACCGACCATTTCACTCAAAGACTTAAACTACGACTTGAGTTTGGCTTTTGTGTCGAGGAGCCTAATCCAGTTCCTTTAATGGATCTCTGGATTTGTGTGATTTTATGGCCAAGAGGAATACGAATATGCACATACCATGGACAGTTGTTAGTTTGTGGTCTGACCAATTAATGTAATCGATTTATTCGTCTTGAAACATGCGACCATTAATTTGCCGACAAGATGATTTTTACTTTCGAATGGGGCTAGTTAGCACGACATCGGCTTTAAGGAAACGCTAACGAACTTACAATGATTACACTTGTTCGAGACTTTTAAAACAGTGGAACCCTGGCGTTGTGATTCAAGACCTGAGGCGATTGGTCTTACAACATCGTGAAAATATTGTCACGCTCAAGTGAATCTGGCAAGTAATTAGGGAAGGTTTTGGCCATTTTGTATCTGACGAGTTACATAAGTCGGGAGGAGAAATTTCAGTCCATCTGGGGATGTCTTCATGGGGAGGGAAATGGGATACCTTTTAAATGGCATACCTCAATAAGGTTATGTCGGGACAGGGTGAAGGAGAAAGGAAGAATCTTTAGATCAATGTAGTTAGTTTTGATCATTTGCTGCATACAGCGAATGGTATAGCTTTAAGCCCTCTATGTAATTGAAAATATTCCCAACGTCGGCTGAAGATCCCGCATTTAATCTCTGCAGATTTTTTCGTCGATTAAACTGCTTTTATACAATAGTAGAAGCTATACTGTATGTTTGTTGGTCGCTTTTCTGGTATCAGCCAAATTTCTTCCAATCGATTAAATTACAGTTTATGGTGTTTCGAACAGTTTAGCATAAATTATGTAATCTATGTGCCGGCGGAGGACATATAAGAGTGTTTTTCCTCTTGACACTGTTCGTATGGAAGGAAAAAGGCGATTTACCAGAAAGATATGGGTTTGACTGACCTCTCTCGATCTTCCTGTGCAGGGACCTTTTAAATCAACTGTGTAAAGGCAAAAGCTACAAGAGAAACTGTAACAACAACTTATTCTTGATCCCCATGACAGGGATAACTATTAATTAAGTTCTGAGAAGTCGATAACCCAATACGAATAAGAATATGGCATTCAATTTGTATTTTAAGGTAGGCCGGCCTGTAATGCAGAAGTTGAAAAACATTTTTAAATAGTGGTCGATCTCAAGCGAACGTCTTCAAGATATTAGAAAGTACTAGAGATCTATTAAAGAAAAATATGGTATGCCATACGTGTGGTAAGATACTTGTATACACAAATGGTTTTTGGAAATCTCTAAGTCAGATTATTGATCCGATAAGCGGTCAATGTTTGGATGTCTTGAGAACAAACATGGTCCGACTTTGTTGTTGGAAATGGATACAGAATAAACCTTTCTATCGTTAAGCCAAAAAAACAAACACTTTATGAGTATTCGATAATCTTTTTCAAATCAATTCTAAGAGCCTGTCCAGGTTTTTCCCAATATGATTATTAGTTTTGGCAGTCGAAGCAAGTTCACGTATAAGACGTGCAGAGAGCTTCTTAAAATTTAGTGATCGATCGTCTGCCATTAGTGTATTTTAAACAAAAACACAAGGACCGTTTTGGTAAATTCAGTTCAATTTTCGATGTGCAAAGCCGTTTAGTTGTCCTTGGTCATCGAGGTTATTTGACTCAACACACAACATTGAATTGACTTTTTTTGAGATGACTCTGCAGTTCAATGGTGGACCTGGTTCTAATCTCGCCAGTTAGCGTCAACCCATTAAAACTCCGAGTTTTATGCACAACACAATAGTGACCAAAGCTACTAGAATACCTGTTTGTGACTTTAATCCAGCCAGTGACCGCAGCATCAAGTGCTAAAGGAGAACCTTTAATTTTGTAGTATTCAATTTCCTTCTTCTTTCCTACTTTGAGAGACCAGTTCCCTTCCAACTTACTTCATGTTTAGTGAGAAATCTCAAACTCCAGAGGTGACTAATTGTCGTTTCATTCAGGTTTGACCAGCTTTATTTAGATTAAAGGCATCAATATGGTACTATACCACTGAAATTGCTTTCGTTTCCCATGTTGCATGTTTCGGACAGGTGATGTGGTTTTCCATTTGCAGTCAGTTGTTCATTCAAATCCGAGGAAAAAAAATTCGGTTCAGCAAATACAATCCAGCAGTGGTTGTGTCCAATAAGCATCCCCTGTTTGTGCCTTATCTGCATACCTATGTGATAATGGAAAGACACAATTGCACATAATGTAAGACTACAGACAGACGATGTTTAGATGCAGAAAGTGTCCTCTCATTAGGGGTTACCCCCTTAAGAGATGTATTTACTTAACATTCCTGAAGACAACCACCCTTAAGACTTTGTAAAATAAGAAAATAATGTAAACCACGTAACAAAAAAGGAATATCGCGATTGAAGATGTAAAGTGCCTCGGAGCGTCCAGAAACTTCAAAAGCTTCACATGGAGCAGAATCTCTAGACAACATCTATTCCAGCTTCAGTTTTATGGAATTCTGTAAGCAGAAAATTGTGTGTAAGCAAAATAGATTTTATGTCATTAAAACGTTGCGAATTTTGTATCATATAGTATTGAGGAACTGGTACAACATTTTCAAGTAGGACGATACTCGAAACAAATCCTTGAAACTATACTACCCCTACTTCTAGAGTTTATCAGAATTTTTCAAAGCTATATACAACAACGTCGTACATATTCGGAGGAACAAACGATAAATGTACCAAGAGAAGTACAAGAAATATGCCAATCGAAGACACATTTTAAAGCCAATTCTAATTTTTCGAAACAATCTGTTTGCGTTTGAAACGAATACCTCACGTCAGCACGGCTGTCTTATCCGATTATTCTAATTCTATCGGAGACTTTATGACATTATTTCTGGAGTAAGGGGAACTACCGCCCCATCGGCACCACTATCTTAAACTCTAAGTAAGTTGCATCCGATGACTACGTATCTATATTCTACACCAACAGTGCTGACGTTTTCTGATTTCCCCCGACGGAAATTTTTATAGATTTGTTTTTGATAATATTTAAAATGGTATCTTTATTATACAAAGTTTGTTCCAAAGTAAACAGAACTTTCGACTCAAAAAGCATGTCAAATGATTGTTCATAATTGTCGGCCGGAATGTCCTTAAGATGTTTCAGAAAAGGTTAAACTAGCATGATATCAAATCGGGCGAATACGAGAATAAGTTAACTTTCAAAGCGATTTTTAGCTTAAAAAATCGGACACAAGTGTCGACAGTTGAGAAGGTGCAACAAACTCCAACTTCCTTCTGCTGTCCGAATACGACAGACACGATGCACCAAACGTTTTAAAATGCAAAGATAAAATTATGCATTACTCTGTTTGTCCTAGTGAAACGAATTTTTTATGGAGAATACTTTGAACTCTCCATCACCAGTCACAATGCTGTGACGCAAGCATCATGAAATATTATGAAATTTTTACAAAATATCAGTGATGAATGTTCTTTCCGATGCATGTAATTGCCAACAGATGTCATCATTACAAATACCTTTTTCTTCTTCTTAAGTGGCGCTACAGTTTGAGCTGGACCTGGGCCTCAGCCAAAAAGCCTCTCCAGCTGACACGGTCTTTCGACAGTGCCTTTCGTCGGCGCTGCACTTCAAGTTGGTTGAGGTCCCCGTCCACTTTCACGCACTACCGCAGATTCGGCCGTACTTTGCTACGTAGTCCCCGGAACTCGGATTTGAAAATTATTCAAGACGGAGCAGTGGTGTCCATTCGATCTACATGGGCCAACCATTTTAGGCGTTGAATCTGTATTCTCCTGACAATGCCGACGTCGCTGTACAGCCCCTAAAGTTCGTGATTAAATCTCGTTCTACATTCCCCGTCAATACAGACGGGACCAAAAATAACACGTATTATTTTCCTCTCGAAACGGCCATGGGCTTTTTCATCCTCTTTCAATAGTGTCCATGCCCCTGCGCCATAGAGCAAGAAGCCGGTTTGGTCTTGCAAGAACATGCTTTGCTGCTTAATTGCCTTCTGAGCCCGAAAAATCAGCGGTTGGCTAGAGTTATTAGAATTCTTATTTCTATTCTGTTATCGTTGCTACTTGTAACTGCGGAGCCAAGGTAGATGAAGTCTTTAACTGCCTTGACAGCATATATTTGGTTTTTGCTTCGTTTACCATGAGACCAATTTTAGCCGCTTCCTCTTCGATAGCTGCGAATGCCTGATTGACGTCTCGCTGTCTTCGGTCAATAACGTCGATGTCATCTGAGTACGCAAGCAATTGGGAAGACTTGCAGAGAATCGTTTCCCTTCTATTTGCGAGTGGATTTTGCACGATTACCTCTAAACCGATGTTGAAAAAGTCACATGATAGAGCGCCTCCTTGTCCTAAACCTTTTTGGCATTGAAGGCCTCGGTTAATTCGTTACTGACATTAACGAAGCACCGATTATTCTCCATTGCCATCCTGCACAACATGAGAGTTTGGGAGGAATATCAAAACTAAGCATGACGTTATATATACAGCTCGTCCCTGTACACGCTGTCACATGCGGCCTTCAAGTCGAGAAACAGGTGGTGGATATCGATCTGGAATTTCAGTGTGTTTATCAAGATCTGCCCTAGTATGAGTATTTGAACGATGGTAGACTTTCCTGGCCTGAAACCACTCTGATATAGACCTATCAGACTGCTCGTGATCAGTTTCAAGCGACTAATTCATTGGGCATGCTTTTCTGAGCATATCTTGCATCTCCAGCTACTTTTAATAGCTAAGTCGAAAACCAGCAGCTTTGTTCGACTTTAGTTTCGTTGTCGCTATCTCTGTTGTCATCGTCCAGTGTTGATGGTTCATTCTGCCTGACAGCGGAATAACGGTCGTCCTCGCCGGTATACAGTCTGCAGAAGTGGTCTTTTCATATTTTCCCACCGATTGCGATTCTACTTCTAGGCTTCCGGCTTCGTTCTTGGAGGCTTCAGTTCTGTCCTTGTAGCCCTGACATGTTCTTTTAATTCTTTGATTAATTCTTTCTCGTGATCTTTTCTTTTTCTTCTAAAAAGTCTACGTTCTCACCGCGAATAGTCTAATCGGCGAACAGAAAAGATCTCATAATCCCCTGACACACTGATTTTTTGGTTTAGCTGGGTTTGGTATCTGACTGCAAAATGTTTTCTCCAATGGAGATTTTGAAGTAAATGCGCTCAAGTGGCGGATGGATTTGAAAAGATTTCAAGGCTTAATCGTTAAGGTGCATGAATTACTTTCAATATAGAAAATAGTAGGCAGTTTTATGTCAACTGCCTTTAAGATCTTTAGTGAGCAGCCAGCTGATAACTTTTAGCCGAGTTATTTTCCAATAAGTAAAATTGGGGAAAGAAAGTTGTTGCAACTTTTCTGTACAAAAGATGAAAGTTGCAGTTTCACCAGCTATTGTCAGTATGGGACGCTATTTTTACTTTTCTTCCTGTTTAATTGTGCCAAACGTTATCTCAGCAAAACGTATCTTCCAATGCAATATGACCCAAATAACATACGAATTGACGGAAAATAGTTAATCGGAAGTCAATTTTCGAGGCATTTGCTTCGGATTTTAAGCGATTTATTGGCACGGAACTAGTTGTTCGCCTTCTACTATAGGATGTCTGACAATGGACTCGTATGTGACATAGAAAAATTTAAAAGTTTGCTTGAAGGCCGATTGTAAGGTTTTTCAAGTTCGGTTTTGGCCTCAAGAAGGATTGAGAGCAAGTATTAACTAGTATTATTTTTTAAAGTGACGCCTTAGTCACAGATTTCAACCTTCAAAACATTTTAGCCCGATCAACCAAAAGTTGAGTCGAACAAAATGATACCGAAGTATCATTCTATAACACATCTACGAGCATCTCATTACATTCAAAGCACATCTGGGGAGCGTAAAATACCTGATGACCCATATTTGTTTCCAACAAACCTTTTACACTGCTAAATTTTACTTTCATTAATTGCTCACTCTAATTTCGAATAATTAGGTGCATCGATTAGCAGCAATTAATTGAATTCCAAAGCAAATTACCCGGGAAACTGACTAAACCAAATTCCCGATACATGCAATGCACAACTCATTTTATATATAGTATTCCACCCCAAACCGGACGCATAGACACACTTAAGCGCATTCGTATTTAACAAATTCATTGGATTGGCCGCAATTACGAATAAACATCATGACTCCATTACTCGTTCAGAATTAATTGGATTTGTCAGCAGAAGTAACAGCTTCAGCAACCATCTATGTACAACACAGCTACGACAACTACTCGCGATTTGCAACTGTCAACAAATAGCTACGACTAGCAATTAGAATCCGTTCCAGGAATACCAATTGATGCAGCCTCCTTCCCGCGAAAGACTAAAAATAAAATGCAAATCTTTCTCGGGAATGTTATCGGATGTTAATCTCAGCAATTCAGCCAATGAATCACAAGCAATCGTAGTGCTGCTCGTACTGTTCATTGCCTTGATGGACGAACGTCAAGGCGAAGTTATGAAAGGGGTTTTGGGCTGGGACTCTTTCCGGCACCACTCCCCCTACGTGTCAAGAAAATAAATCATCGCTAGCAAATTTATGAGCGCTAGTCCGATGCAACTTTTCACAAATCAATTTTGCGATGATTTATGTTCGAACACGGCCGCCTGTCAGAACGACTTGTTGCAGAACACTCCAAAATTGTGGCGGATTATTTTTGCTCACCAAAAGCACCATTCTGACGCCTAGATACTAGATACTCGTACTGTTGGAGCGTTTTGTCTCAATTTGAAGTACGAGTATTGGCGCAATATCTCACTGGGGAATCATGTTAAATGCTTTGGCGCGGGTTACTGCTACTACCAAGTGCTGCACCTAGTTTTCCGTAATCGAATTAGGCACGCAGATGTTTTTTTTTCCCCCCAGTTCAAGGCATCGCGATACATTGAATTTGAGTTTGAGTTAGCCGTAGCTACGGCTGCTATTGTACAATAACTACAAAACTGCAGTAGCAAACGAGGCTTTTGAGATTTGTACTCGCACAGATCACCGGATTGCAATCGTATTTTGCCGATTGTAGATTGCAGATGTTAGCTTTCAGTTTTCAGAGATTCGTTAGATAAACATCAACATCAGCTCAATGGAGGCCCCTGAATGTGCCTGTGTCTGTGTTTCTGCTGACATCAAAATAAACGTGAAAATTGATGTAAAGTTGCAACTGCAAATGTTACTCTACGAGTACTTGGTATTTGGCAGTTGCATTGATGTCTATTTCTATGGCGTTGTTTTCGTTTCATTGTTGCGCCAAGTCTGTGGTACAACAATGCCTTGGGAAACGGAAATGGTATGCCAACAATTTATGCAAATCGCAAACGGTTTTCGCAATTATTCGCAGATAATCCCTAACTACGAGATTGACGAATTTTCACATTACGCGCGTGACCTTATTTCTACAATACAATAGTTTCGAAACATTGCATTGAACACTAGTTCGCTGAACATGGTTTGTAAATGTATGGCAAGCAGCTGTCAGAATATTCTAACAAATAATTGTTGTCATTGCTGCGTTATGTCATTTGTCATTTAATACCCTCTGGGAGGTAGCAATAATTAAAAAGCGCTAACTAGCGCTGACCAACGTGATTCGAAAACAATGTCGAGGTCACCGTTAAAGTCAAATAAATTTGTATTCCTTTTAATTTTGCTACTGTCACCGCCTTCATAAAAAAAATAACAATTAAACAATGTAATTGCTTATTGCAATGACACACTAACATTTAATTTATGACAGATGTCATTGGAAGGCACTGTAAATCAAAGCACGTCATTGTGTTTCGATTAGTGTGAGAAAGCAATTAAGAAACCCGTAAATCTGTTCAAATGTTTAATGTACTGTATGATATGATATGATACATATTTAATGATAGTGATGACACTTTGACGGGGCAAAAGAGTGAGCTTAATTCGGATCCTGTTGGTGAGAGAAAAATGTTCATTGGATCGTTTTATCTGATCATGGAGAACAATATCTACGAGTTACTAGCTCGGTATTAAGAGGATTTCTATCATTTAATTTCAAAGGCGATATAGGACCTGGAGCTAGAAATAGGCAATAGGCAACCTCAGAAACTATCTCTTCCATCGTTTAGGGCTCTCAATACTACAACAAATTGTTGTGTTATGAATTCGTCGATGCGTCAGCTTATTTTCACTATGATTCAATACTACCGTCATTACTAAAGGAACTCATTAAATACTGTGATTCCAGAAAGCTGGGAAAGATCTGGTCTTGTTTTGCGAGTGCATCTTCCGTCAGAGATGCGACGTGCTAACCAACTCGGATCGTCCTGCGAAAGTGCGATTCAAAATCTTGTAAGCAGAATCGAATATACATTTGACAAGAAGGAACACGCGCTGTGCATTTTCATCTACATTGAGGGTGCTCTTGATAACGCAGCTTTTGATCGTAGAGGAATCTCCAGTTTTGTGGATAAAAGCAGTGCTGGTGAAGAAACCTAACAAGGGTGCTAGCTAGAGCAACATGTGACAGCAGGGGAGAACAGTGGTTGCCCGCCAGATGGCCATGCAGTCTTCACATCTATAATACGCTTTTAATGGCTCTGACGTCTATGGTTAGGCATACGCAGGTGATGTAGATGTATTATCCGCTGGTTCATGTATAGCGACTGCTTACCCTGTAGCGCAGGATGCCATAGACGTGGTCGACTTTCGATGCACTAGAAACGAGCTGCCATACAGTCCTCTCAAAATCTAGGTTGATTTCATTACTTTACAGAATATACTGTTTTGTTTGAGTCATTGAGAGTAATGACATCAGGCGACAGGAACTCGGCTCCGAGTGCGTGCAGGCACCTAAGGCAGTTCATTACTAAAGCCAATACTGTCTTTTCCTCGAAAGAAAGGGAAAATACAAGGTCTTTTGTTGATTAGTTTTTTGATCGAATGCTCTGTTCCGCCAGAAAAAAAGTCCACAAATACCCGTAAAAAAAAGTCGTAACAGCAATCGATTCTTTGAACTTAAGTGTTGATGGGGCAGAAGTTAAGCTTTAGACGAAGTTGAGAGAAACAACTTTCATGGTCAATAGAAGCTGTCGGATAACACCGAATTTCTAACGATTACCGTCATCTCTCTCAACGATTTTGGACAATTTTTACTCACCAGTTTCTCAAACGTTATACTAAGTAGATAGAGAGATGGATTGATAAGTAACATGTTCATTTGATGAACTCCATTACTTCTAAGAGCAAAGGTTACACAATCTTCACCATTTTAAAACATTTTAAACTTCAATCCATTTTACAACTTTCTTCTCATCCTGACACCATCAATCAATCATCCCTTCGATCATTGTGGTTGTAAATAGACATCACAAAGCAATCAATTAGCATTCAACTTTGACCAAAATTTCATTCAAAGCACCATGGAGAAATTTGTTGCGGTGAATAATATAGACTATCACTATACTCTCTATCGTACGGTAATCGCATCTTCAAGCCTCAAGCCATCAATCAATTTAACACAAACGACTCCAACCGAATTGGGTACACCCCATGACATCCCATTAGGATAACTCCGACACCAAGTCGAGCCCCCCCGTCATGCTAGAATATGCCCCAACACTCTCAAAAGTTCACAGATCAAAGGGGTCATTACAAATTGAATGGCGCATTAGCTGCTGCTGTTGTTGCCGATGCTATTCACCGCTCACCGCTCTTCGATTACTTACAACGATCAATTGATGCTCAATACTTTACTACTGCGCAGCGTCCTACCAATTTATTTGGCCAATAAGTCTTCTGATTGGGGGTATATGTCTGCGCCCATTAGGCCTAAACTGGCTTTCCCACTTCAACTGGACTTGAACATGGAGTCGACTTTATTTTGTTTTTCATCGAACACGATACGAGTATAAAAGTCAAGAGTTACTATGACAACAGATACGGATACTCATGGTCTATGTGCGTGCGAATCAGGTAAGGCAAATTGGAATTGTGTTAACTCTCCATGATGGTGCCAGAGTCGCGCGTCTGGCCATCGAAATGAGAGCCACCGATCATTGACAATTTATCAGCGAGTGTCAACTGAACGTGAGCTAGACCTCAGATAGGAGAAACCGATAGACGCTAAACACGACCATTTTTCAGAGACAAAAACGAATATTGTATACCCAATAGTACTATGCTACCACCCAAGTGTCCATGTACTACTATCGACCACCATGGCCACCGAAAATAAGGAGAGAAAAAAAAAATCAAAAAGAAAAGGAACCCTCCTGCCTCTGGTTTGATGACTAATCACCTCGCGTCAATATCAAATTACAATTTCATTTCGAAAGAGCGACGCTCGGTGATTTGTGACTGCGCTTACCATCGATGGCGTGTCATTTGTCAGAGCCAATATTACCCATTCAGAGTAGGCCTCTTGCCTTGAGGGTTTGAGCATACTTCAGATTCAAGTCGCCGACTGAATCGTCATCGTCATCGTCGTCGCCGATCGAATGGACGCTAACTCCAACCCTCCCTCTGACTCTAACTCTGACTCTTCAGCTAATTAATAGTTAAAGACGCGTATGACTTTGTCCCAAATAGGAAATTGCAAATGAAATTGTTGCCACTACTGTTCAGAAGATGTCCACATGCATCTGAGAGATACATTACCTACGGCACGGCCACCATCGTTCAGTGGATTTCTACATCTTGGCAAACAGCTTTTTTGTGGGTCATAACCATTTTCAGTGTCTGTCGGCGAATCTGGTAGCTCTCTTTGTTTCCATATGCACCCAAGGTGGGGGAAACTTCACTCTGTAGGTCTATAACAAATTTTCATTTATAAAGATATCACGCAGTGCTAGGGACGTTGAACTTGAGATTGTTAAGTGACTTGAAGGATCGTCTTTGGCTCAGATTACCCACTTTAGGTTTTCTCAAATATATTTCGTCACACAAAGGCATTCTATTAATGAGATGGTTTTGGAAGCATCTTTTGAAGAAATTAGAGATTTCATTTTGATTGATAAAAAATGTATCTTGCTGTGCTCATCGAGTTTTATTAGTATTCATCCTCCACCTGATGAAGAGCTTTGCTTTTAGAGTTTTTTTTTTATGAAAGAGAAAATAAGGAATGTTCATTTAGATTGTATTTAAGTAGCTGTTCTGACAAATATTCTGGATAAGGAATTATCAAAGCAAGTAGATATTGATGTGACAGGTTTTGACGCAACTAAGTGCCGTCAAGAAGAACGATTGTCAAGTCAAAAAGTTTTTGTTTGTTAAGATAGTAGCTCAGGCAGTTTCCCTCTTCCAGATTAAGCATACTTTCTTCATCAGAGAGATATAAGAATAAGATCGGATTTCCTATCTTTTTAACTCTGGGTTGTCCCGGAGGTGGTCGATTAAAATCACCCAAATCGACAATCATGATCGTACATTACGATCAATTTTTCTATCATCAATCTAATCACAATACCAACGCGTAATTATCTAAGAACTGCGATCAACCGAAAAATAAACTCACATCCGTCAGATTACTCATCTAAGTTAAAAGTCCATTTGTTTAACGACGTGCTTCCGTGAATCCACTCGTAAAAAAAACATCACCAGAGGAAATTGCCGACAATTACAACGAATGAATCTGCTAATTCTAGTTTCAATCTAACAATGTGTTTGTAATTGTGCCGTTCTGAGAGACACAGATAGATACTATATCTTGTAGTTGCATACGCGTGCATATGTACTTGCTTTTTATTACCCTTTTCAATGGATTCTATTCATTGTAGCCGCAATGTTGAATAATGTCCAACAATTGCAGGTTATACGAGTACTTGTATCTAGTCGCATTCGTCAATTGGATCGCGGAATGTCGGGAATCCTGATGTCGTAGTCTGAATTAAAATGAATCTATGTGCCAAATGAGATAAATGAGTGGCGCTAGAAAGCCAATATATCTTGCATCTTAATGTAGTCCTCAACAAATATGTTGTGATCGATATGTTTGCTGAACGAGTACACGTATTCGTATATACGAGTACGAGATCATGTATCTTGACTTGAAGGGAAAGTATTAGTATCGCTTGTACGCAACTATAAAGATACAAAACACACGAGAGGATTATTCAACTCCGCAAGTGGCGTATGCCCTAGTGTGGCCCAGATTTCAGCCTTGAATTGTTGTACATCACGGATCGCTTGGCATTTGTCGTATTTCGTCTAGGAGTAGAAAGACTTGTGACGACAACGGTGATAGTTGAGTCGTTTTGGCGGATCGTATCGAAATAAGTAGCACGCTATCTGGCCAATGGATGGCTGAGTGGATTGATAGTTACGGCTGCCACTGCTGTTGTTGTTTGTCATTACTATTGCTGGGGTAGATGGTATTGGTAGGAACAAAAGAGTCTACCAGGAATGAGTTGCCAGCCAGTTGTACTTGACATTGAAATAGTGCCGATGGAATCGAATTTATTGACTTTGACTTGCTGTGGAATGAGGAAGTCGACATGTTGTTAGATTGGAGAAACTTCAATGCGAGTATCTGGTATCTACCCACGCAATGGAACTTTACTTTTTTATGTGGAATGGAGACAGTAATAGATTTAGTCTACTGCATATGGATAACTTAGTAAATACTGTCTCATGAATTTGTATCACCGATTGTTTTTCAAAAGCAGGCTTTCAATAGGGAAAGAAAGTTTCAAGGAACATTGAAAAGAGAGAGTCATTGTAAACTTAAAGTGCAACTATGTAGTTCTAAATTTTTTTTAATGAGTTGATTCTCTTAGTTGCAAAGAAAAAGATAAATTCTTCAACATGCGCTGGTCAATCTTAGGGCTCTTTCTTAAAACGAACATTTAAGTCAACATAATTTGTAGGTACGGCAGAAGGAAAAGAATTTAGTTTGCAGTGTGAGTGGTCACCAATTCAACTACAAATTTAGAAGCAAGATTGAAGGACTTCCGTATGGAAAATAGAGCCCTGTGCACGTAGTATTGGCATTGATTGTTAGAAATTATGGGCAGGGTACCTCTTCTCTGATAACTGGGTGTTGTAACCTTAAGTTGGAGTTGCAAGTACCTGGGTGTCGCACGATAGGGAAAGGCACTAGGCGGCGTTAATGTGGTAATTTTATAGCAGCCAATGGGCACTGCTTTCGTACTACCCTGCCCTATCACGGCAAATTATAGGCGAGAGTGTTTCAGAAGGAAACAGGAACTCTTCCGAAAAATTTGGCCACTTTTGCAAAGATGTCCTAGAGGAATGGCTCTCTGAGTTAAGGGCTGTGTGTGGAGCTTACTTGCTAAAGACATTGCTCTTATGCAAATATTGAAAGATTGGCCGGGCAAAGGAAAATGAAAGACCTAAAATCTGTGACGGATACTTGAGCAATAGGCACAAGTGAATACATTTTGCAGCAATCCGTATTAAGGGCAAATTTGGTAAAGAGATTGATGATTGTACCGCTGAAAACACCTTTGCCGATTACGTATCTTTTAACAACATGCTCCCTTCCTCACGGCCAGAAGCAAGTGCTGAAGGTTAGTGGGACGGATATTTAGATGGTGTATCTCTAGCAAATTAGGTGGGCATCACCCTAATAGCCACAGAAAGCCAGGCTTCAATGAAAACAGTGCAGGAAGAAACGCGTAACGTAACGCGTAACCTATAAAGAAGGTCTCTGTGCTTTACAAGAAGGGAAGAACATCTACTTTTTCAGAGCAATAAAAAGCGAATGACAAAGAAATTATGAAGCGGCTTCCCTTAGAATTACAATCCAATCCGCTCTCAGGCTAAACAAATAGTCTACGCTCACCGGACCAAATAGATAGAAGTGTAGACAGATAGAGATAGCCAACATAGATTAAGATATAAATGAGGACAAAACCAAGTAAATGCTACCAACAAAAGATATCTACAACATCGAACTAGTTAGCAAATTGCATACGAAAAATCTTCGACTCCTATTAGAAGGAACAATGAGTCAGAGGAACCAGAGGAACCTTAGGCGTGTACTGAACCAGCTGTAAGTGTACAAATGAAGGGTTTTGGCCAAAGTCGTGTTTATAGGAGAGTTTTATTGGCTAAGGCACAGCACCATCCCAGACTTCGTACTCAGCTTCATTGTTTACAGAGCTCCATTCTGTCCATTCTCCGACACTCTTTATAATCTTCATTGATGATCTTTTGTCTACTACTTCGAATCCAATATATTCTTTTGCTGATGATGTTCCTGGACTCACATCCCTGTTCTTCGGCTGTACAACGGGAACGGCAGCCTAAGTTAAGATCATTCAATTCCAATATGAACAGGATAACCAATTGGGGAACTATCAACTGAGGAGAAATTAATGCTTCCACAATGTTGTCTCCTGCCGTTAAGGCCAAATTCAAACGCCCACTTTGGGATATATTACGAAGTACCGTGATTCTTCAAGTAATTGTTCGGAATTAAAAAATTGTTGCCTTCCTTGTTGGGCAGTTAATTTGAGACGACTCTCTCAAGTCAAATAACAACGCACTGTCGTCTTGAGGGTCTCGGTGATTTTTAACCGACCATGATGGAGCAGCGCCAGCGGCTTGAAGTCGCTAAATAGGCGTAAATGCCGATCTGAACTGGCTGAGTGTTTTTGAAGATCTGCCGTAGTGGGAGTATTATATTAATGGTAGACTTCTCTGGACAGAAAGCCCACTGGTATACAGCTACCAGGTTGTTCATGAACGGTTTCAGACCCCTAAATAATTCAGAAAAAAATAATTTTTTGGTCGACTATCGGGACCTTGTTGATCAGACAGACGATGCTGAGATTCTATGCTCGGAGAATGCTGGTGCATGTTTCCAAACATGTCAGCTTTGTTACACTTTAGCTTCAATATTGCTGCAGAAATATCTGGCGCCTTCGTCTAGGGCGAACATTTTATACTGTAGCTGCGTGTTCTCAGGATATACGTTTTGGGCCCATTTTCCCACCGGATCGAAGTGAAAGCTTTTTGTCGAATCTCTAGTACACAGGCTGGCATGCACATGTTATGAGTGTTTACTCCATGACTGCAACGTACAGGACTCCTTCGGAGTTGTTATAATTTGTTTTGTCTTAGGAGAAGACAGATTCATTTTTGTTGGTCGGCAGTAAATAAAAAAATACTGCTGGCAATCTCGGTTTAACATTTTAAGATCAGCAGGATAAACTCGTGGAATAAAGTCGAATAAAGCCCTATGAGGATGAATGCTACTATCTGATACAATATAAAGCCCTTAAGCTGATAACCAAAGGGTGATTAACATCTTGAGCCTCTCCCAGGATTTGGGTTAACTAAGAGATTTGGTCTATCCTGGTGCTGACCTAGATGCACCAATTCCTTCAGTATGGATACTCCACGATGAGCGTTTGATCATTATTTTATGTACCCATACCAAGTTGACAGCTTGGTGTACAACACACTACACTCCTCCTGGTTTAGACGACTATCGCTGAACCTCTGGCACATGTCATTATTTTCCTGAAATTTCTTTCCAAAGACTCTGTTTCAAGGTAACAAAGTATCCTGCTACTGCCTACTTTGGTGATGCCGCACCACTGCCTTCGTAGCAATTACACTTGCGGATGGCTAATGCTTTGGAAAGAGTTACTCACTCAAGTTCTCCGTATAAACTCCAACTATTCTATTGATATAAGGCGCTTAACGTCGAAGCTCATTTCTAAAGCAGCAGTTCGCAGCTTTCTCTCATAGAAAAATTGACCAAGGGATCAACTGAATAGAGGGTAATGTCTAAATCATTCCTCTAACGTGGACAATCCGGAGAGAAAAACACCAACATTAGTGCCCTTGATCTCTCAGTTGTAGTTTTGCCTTTGGAGTATTTTTTTTTAGGGAAGCTTCAAACAACATATAGAACAAATATATCAAAATGGTGGCCAACTTATAATAGTTTAGATAATCCATATGAAAAACCATCCAATTCCAATCTCGAGTTTGTCAAACGAAAATTCCACGACCACCTGGTCGTCAACATATCCGTTTTCCATTTAAACAAGATCTAGAAAAATACAGCCTTAATTAACCAACTCATAAACAGTTATAACTTCGACTTATGTAAGCCCACATTAGCATGTAACCTCTGTCTCATAAAAAAAAAAGTAATCCCGCCTTTCTTTTATGTACTCTCCTAATTACTATCTTGTAATTCTCTCGAGGCTATAACTCCCTTCCGCTTACATAATTTCACTTTTTCTTCGGTCTTCTGCCCATCCCAAACGACAAAACCTTTCTTCTTGCCGATCTTACATAACATCACGATGTGACAGTGTAAACGGGACACAACTTCTTAAGCATGTCCCCTACCTTCAGAAGCAATCAAGTCAATTCGACGAGTACCAGTTTCGGTATCTGTTGTCGCATCTCATCCAAAAAAACAAAACGAAGAAACTTCACGCAATGTGTTTGACACGTTCAGAGAGAAAAAAAAATCCAAAACAACGCCTAAGTAGTTCAACTTCAACTTCAACATAACTGCCCCGTACGACTCAAGGACAAGGACAAGGAGATGCATATTTACTCACAAATTCGCGTACCCCTGGCGACTTTTGTTTATTTTCGCCAACAAAGAAATGAGCAAATTGTGACCGCTGAGCTAAAACTACACAACCGGGCCACTCGATGACGGTTCGAGGCGTGATTACTCTTTGCTTAGTGGCCTTGAGGCGACAAACTTGAGTGTTTCTCTTTTTTTATCGTGACAAGCCTTTATGTGCGTTCACTTCTTATGCGAATGTCAGCTCCCTGTCAGCGGGTTAAGGTTGATTCAACTGTCAAATGCGAATGTCAAATCGAAGGTGGGTTGACAATGGGCACTGAATCAAAAGTGAACAAGTCGTGCGTCAAATTTATTTCTGTGACAGGGTATATTGCAAAAAACAAAAAAAAAAGTGGATGGGCCAAAGATGAATCAAAAACTACGCATGTTTCATAGAATTATCATTGACAAGATTGACACGAAAGACGACTGAGGCAGAGGAAGTATAACTAGACATAGAGATTTCTAGAAAAGAGTGCCAGTGATCATGTAGGAGATGAGTTAGTAGGAGTTTAGTGGCAGCCGATATTTTGTTTAATTGAAAAAAAAAATAACAAGAACTGGTCTAAAAATGCAAACTTGTGGCATCCCATTACGAACGAAATAAAATATAAAATTGTTGACTGTGTTTCAAACAAAATCGATCTGAGATTGAATTACTGAGAACATAGTTGCAAATGAAGGGTAGGACCTGAATGGCCCTGAATGCATTCACAAACAAATTAGTTTCGCTGGTTTCACATCATGTGCTTTTGGTATATTCAGATGCATTACTGATTGATTGCTTCGAGTCATACAAATCAGGTTGATCCTGGTGGGGTTCAAAGTTGGAAATATCACCAATCAAGGAGCATGACATCAGCCAGGTGATGCTGAGATAATTGTAACGCCTACTCAAGTATATGACAGAGTGCATATAGTCAATGCAGATGCAGTTTTGTAGTAAGGGTTATCGCCCTTTTCAAGGTAATGATACTGCCGATGAAAGCTTTGTAATCACCATGATATACGAAAAATGTCATAAATTTCGTTCATATGACATTGCACCAAGAGTTCCCAGATACTCCTTAAATCCACCATTATTGATTTATATTGGTAGAGCCTTATGTGGCAAGATCGTTTAAGACAGTTTCTTGCCTTGTATTGCCATTGCACTCAACACTTGAAGGTGAAGCTTATAATGGATTTACTTAATAGATGCTTAAAAATTTCACCACCTGCTCTCTTGAAGCTATGTAGTCTGAAAGGTATCTGACTTGTTGTGAAAAATCGTATATTACCATACACCTCTGTTTAGCAAGCCTTATCCTCTAAGTCGTTCGGTAACTTAGTCAAAACTCGTTAAAACAGGGAGAGACAAATAGGCTTTATGTCCGACAATGGGTTCGATTTTTGAAAATGTAATCTAGAACGAAAGTGGTTAGGTTATTGCGGAGGACTGCTGGCAATATCTTCTAAAAGGCTTTGGCCTTCTAAGAAAACACTTACATTCGCAGACATGGATGAATTAACTTTTCAGGACCTCATTAAGAAAAGCAAACATATCGACCAGTTCAAGGGGTAAACGGTCAGAATATTCGAGCGCTTTAGAGATAACATGTGAAAAAAGCAAATCACCCCAGGTTTTAGGGGGGCACAATGCAGATATTCTATGTATCTAGAAGTGCTATGAGTGGTAAAGAGAGGAGAAGCAGCGACTTTTCTGACGATTCACCTCGGCCACGTACATTTCTAATGGCTGGAGGACATATTTTACCAATATCGCATCCAAAAACGGATTCAATGCTGATAATCCCATCGAAGCCCGACAACTTCAGGAAGATTTGTATAAATGTTTGATTGCGAAGAACTGCGATAGTAAGAGAATCTCGTTGTATGCGCTCGGTTTCACCTGATCATCACAACAAATTAGCATAATATAAGGCGATCAAGGCGGTATTTAGAGAACGCTGACCGAAATGTTTACAAGCAAAGCTTTTCGAAAGCTTAGTTCTGAAGTTTAACACAAAAAAAGGGCAGAAGACTACAGTAAAAGGGTTTGGATACCGAAATTGTATAAAACACCGATTATGACGAACATCCCTATTAGGCCAAATGTGTTGTTAACCAGTTTCAGGCAGAAGGAATCGTTCGGTTAAAGAGCATACTCAACTATCTCGTTGTTGGCATAGGCTCGTAATTATATAAAAGCACTTAATTACACTTAATTTTTTCTGTTAATTGGAAAAGATAATATCCGCTGAGTGGCTGCCCCCATGTTGATACAAATTTGTGCCCGTTTTATCGCATTATCCATGATAACTGTGATAACTGTTCGCATTCCTGTCGAATATTCTCGTTAAGGTCAGCGATTGTCTTAGGCTTGTTAGCATAAACCCGCGACTTCAAGTAGCCCCAAAGGAAGAAAGGAAGAAGTCTGGGATGGTTAAATTGGGCGATCATGCTGGCTATTCCAAATTGCCAAAACGGGAGATTACGCGACCAGGAAACGCATCCTTCATAATATCCATTGTGGTTCGTGCTGTGTGTGCGGTTGCTCCGTCTTATTGAAACCACATGTTCACCAAGCCCCACTCATCCAATGCCGGCAGTATGAAGTCGTTTAACATGGCCCTGTAGCGTTCGCCAGTAATGTCCTCAAACAAATACGGCCTAATCACTCCTCCCGCGTGAACGCCGTACCACACACTCTTCGTGCATCACATGCGGATTTTCATTGCCCCAGAAATGAAGATTTTTCTTATTCGCGTAATGGCTTAAGTGGAAATGCGCCTCGTCGTTCATGATGATTTTCGACACAAATCCTCTTCGTTGTTGAGATAAAGGCTAGCTTGACAGCGGAGTATAGTGCTCCATTGCATGTCTGTTTGTATTCTGCCGCTGTCTAGTTCACAAATGTCAAATACGATTGACGTACGATGCCACTTTCAAAAATTATTACATCTTCCGATAGGATGATTAATTTTGCGCCACCTTGTATTATACATCTGGACAGGTCCAGGAGATTAAAAAAATTACCCAAAAGAGTATCGTAAATTCGATGGTCACCACTTACATAGCTGGACGACATATTTATGAAGAGCTTGGCATTCATGTCAAATTCGTGTCCTAAATGAAGGAGAGCGTTGTAGAGGCCTCAGATAAAGAAAGGAATTCCATCTGTTCGCTTTACTTATTTCCAACTACATACTTGCGACGGTGATATGGACTTAACAAGATTAAACAAGCTGTAGCCTTCTTCGACCGCGTTTAGAAGGCGAATTTACTCAGTTTTGTTTAATTCAAAGTCATAATGCTAGGCTCAGATTGGGGATTTCGAAGACATGTGATTATTTTGGGTTGACTTGGATTCTTGAACTAGCTTGAAAGTCGTGCTGGGTCAAGCAAAGCATATAACGTTGATAATTAGCCATCTAAACCGATTCTTCGCAATTTAGTTCCTTGCTGTTAGGATTGCGTATATGTTTCTTTGCATGAAAACAAATGGAAGCTTTCCTATTTGAGCGAAGTCATTGACGTTGTCAAACTCCAAAAGGATGTCAGCGCTGCATCCTAGATTAATTGAGGAAATATCCATTAAGAATATACCACATTCCCCCAGAATTCTGATCGAATCAATTCATGGGGAAAGTCGATTTCAGATTTTTCAAAGCAGAAGTTTAGGGGTCATTGGATCAGCAGCTTGTATATCTTTCCCAAAAAAGACTGTCTGCCCGCAACGTCATAAAATATTCGTCAGTTCGCCTAAAGCAGAACCAGGTATTAAACGAAAAGCCCAATGATTGAAAGCTTCTTTCATTCTGAAGATGACATTAACTATGCAAATATGAAGAACCCTCCTCGGCGGCAAGCCGAAAGGTCACTTACACTGATGGAAAGCCGAAAAGGTTTTGGAGGTCTTCAACATGTTTAGCCCAAAAAAGTTGTACATCCAAAGTCGTTACGCAAAATCAACCAGACAGTTTAAGATTCATCCGCTGAGAGCCTAAGGTTGTTAGTAAACTACCATGCAACACAAAAGAGGAGGCCGAAATCTTCCCAGCGCCGCTATTAAACCTACTATATTGGCTACATTCAATAGGGTTCTTGTCGAGTGCGCTTTTAATTTTGAAGTGCAACTAAACAGAATCTTCATGTTTAACCTCGGATAGAGTATGCGAATGTAAGAAAATTGTGCGCAAATCAAGGTCCATGTTCTTCAATGTAGGCAAGGTAAAACAAATGGTTTGAAGCCCTTAAAGAAATATTGAGTGCATCGCGCTTTTGGTGATTTCTCCCTTCAAGCAAGTCCGTTTGATTTTCCCTAACTTCCTGCTTTTCAACATGGTTGTTGCACCTGAGTCTGAAAATACCGTTTCTATGTCCTAATGTCTGACATGGGGGCCCTTGGCACTACTTTTCAGCTTATCATCTTTGTAGTGAACCTTTAAAACGCAGTTAGTCGATCACTTGTCGAATTACAATTTTTCCAAAACAAATATTGGGTTTTCTGCTCGTGGTACTTTCGTTTTTTATTTCGCAAGCTCTGGCTGATTTTAGATGCGAGAATTTTCTGCCTTGGCTTATAGCTGATTAACTTGCACTTGGCGTCATTTAGACTGCTATTTTTGACAGCCTTGAGAATTCGTGGTGACAGAGAAAAGATAGTGTCACCTTTGATAAAAATTCAGTCTCATCCTTTTAAACGTTTTGAGGTTTTCTTGGAGGTGGATTTCCCCGACATTCATATTTCATCAACCCTTGTAACCTTTGGTGAATGTAACTTGGGTTTCAGCAGAATCAGGTGCTCGGATAGACACCAACAAGGTTTTTTCTTAGAAAGAGTTTGACTGCATCTATCAACTCCAGTCGACCGCAGCTACGACTGGTTATAGCGCAGACTTCATCTGGAGATACTTTGATTTCGGATTACTTACTTTGTTGGTGGCAGTACATTTTTTTACAATTAGCGAGTGCCAAAGAGAAAAAAGAAAGAGAGGTACCGAAGGACATTGGTTTTGAATGTTTGCGGGTTATAATGACATTGGCTTAATCTGAGCCACTGACCATGAACAGCTATCGACAGTCGGGGTGCCAGAAGCTTTCTTTCTCTTAGCCCTTTTCGTTACATTACGGGAGATTGGTCAGTTTTTTAGTGGGTGTCGTTTCCGCCCATCTGGTTTGAAAAATTTTGAAGAAGAAACTTAAATCCAGAGTCATGAATTCCATGATGCAACCTACAACCTATTGTGGGAAGATATCCCTTTCATATGCACTGAAATGAGCAACTAGTAGAGTTCACTGAATACAACGTGTAAGCTCAATGAATTCTGAGCTACAATTTCATGTCAAAAGTCCATGTCATTCCAGGAATCGCAGCTGCAACTAATCAATTCATTCATTATACCCCAGATAGCTATGTACATACATTGACTTAACCAAAGCAGATACTCATTTGTCAATATTGAAGCCACTGTCAAATTGTTGCTTCACAGAACCCCCAGTTCAAGAGCTCTACCCGTACTCGCGTATTCTTATTTCACTCAGCTACCATCAGATTCAGAAGCTACATTGCATTAGCCACTGAAAATACCTCAATCAATGTGTTATGTCAAAATTGGAAAGATAAATCGATCAAAAACGTCAGTACTAGTAAACTTTGATTTATCAGAATCATTTTGATCGGAATTCTGATCAATTACACGCAACAACGACAGCATATCCGTAATTGTCCGGGTACGCGTAAAAGATGGAAAAACTTTCCATTGACTGTGACGCTAGATAAACCCTTTCGTTGTAGCGTTCATTGCCTTCAATTGATCAATTCGACATTAACAGAAAAAAATTCATAAAAATTGACAAAAAAAAAAAAAAACGGAAATCACAGGCGATCAGAAAAAAATAAAAATAATCAATCAATTGAGCTCCAAACTCTCTCCTTTGGGATTGTTAGTGTTGGTGTCATACAACTGTCGCGTCTGTAGTTCACGGTGTGGACTAGAGTCTAGACTATCCGTGGAAAGCAACTGTTTCTTGAAACGTCACATACGTGATCCGAATGTTGACACTGTCAGACAGAGTGCATGCATTTGTTGGATAGATGGTTGGGTTGAGATGGAGATGCAGGAGGCAGATACATACTCGTACAGCGCTATTCTATCCGTATCAGTCAGCTTCAGAGTAGTCGTTTGTCTTGGCCTCGGTGTTATTTATTGCGGTCACAGCCACTGTAATCACTACTCGTACTCGGAATGGTGTGGAGAATCTAGGAATCTTTATCATTTGTACTGACACTGACATAGGAAAAGATCCCCTGGATACGAACATATTCAAAGTCTTTTCAGCACCATCGCCAACATCACCGAGTCAGCTATAGTATGTGTATCTTCTTCTGCTTTTGTGATAGGGTTGTGCCCAGAACTAGTGATGATGACGATTATGACGATCTTGACGAACGGCGCAATGGTGTATGCTCACCCATTGAGGGAACATGATGTTCTATTAATTACAAACGGACGTCAGCATGGTGTTTTGGAGTTTTTTCTTGCTTGAGCTCGGTCATCTTACTCGTACAACGCATCAATCTTCTTCGTCTGTCTTAAAATGGATGAAACGAGCGCGACAGGCCATTGCCATGACTGTTGAATCGATACGTTATTGCAACGACTTCCTCGTTGGAACGCACATTGAATTGGTGAATTGGAGTTGAGTTAGTGGCCATAGTGATACAGCTCAGGAATGCGCGGTATGTTGTTTGTTTGGCTTGTCGGTAGGGAATCGCTTTAAAATGTTTTCCCCGTTTCTGTTTTTTTTTTTTTTTTTTTTTTGCCAGTAAACGCTGGTTGCGCGCCATGTGGTGGTATAATAGTTTACGGAAGTACAAAGCCTCAAGTGAAGGGATGTTGATGAAAGGAGAAAGCTTAAAATGTTTGTTTTAACTAAGAAACCATCGTCCTACTTAATAGCGAGAAATCCCTCAATGGGGGGTCTAGCTTTTACAAAATGTTAAAAAATTACAATAAAAACAGAACCCGAACATTAAAAAATATCGACTTCGATAGATGACACTAGCTGCAGTTAATATGGTAATAGTAGTTGAATTGTACGGCAGAGATTTTGGTTAACATACAAGAACTAGTTCAGCTGACTGAGCTACCCAATGAGTATCCACTTGTTGCTACTTACTCTAGCAACTAAATAATCTATCCATTAGCTCACCTTTCTAACGAATATCTGTTATCTTAAGACTCGGTAATACATTGATTTAGGGATAGGATAAACGAATGGAAGAAAACAAACACATTCGGGATGTGGTCTCTTTCCTCTGATGCCGACACATTCAAACAATAGCGGCAAATCATATCAATCAATCGGTTTGTAGCAGAAAAATAACCTCCTGCAGGTTACTCTGTTGCACTGTCTTTCTTCTTCGTCGTGCATCACCAATCATTTCCATGACTTGGTTCATTCGCTAGGACTACGCAAAAAAAAAAAAAATCACTGAATGGCAACTGCATACGCTTCAGAAACAGTTATCACTGATGCGACTGTGGACCATGACAAGGATAAGCACAACAATGACGTTAATTCCTGGTTTTTGGAAATGATCATCTGGTGTTGTAAGCATGATTGGTACTTAAGATTCCTTAGTTACTCTGCCCATCAATTGTTACTTTCCATATTTTGGATTGCTAGTGATGTCCCTTTACCTCCAAATGCTTTGAATTGATTTACTGGGAAATTTTCATCTTCTTTTCGGAAATGAAGTATTTCTCGACAAGGTTTAGCTCATTTGAAGACGAAAAAGAGCCAGTGGAGCTGAAGATTTTACACTTTTGTTTTCAATTCTTTCGTCAACACTACAATTTTGTTTTTAGTGAACGTACTTGCATTTGAAGATCGTCCTTTTGGAAGTTAGTAAGATAAAGTCACTGAAAGTTGCGGAATGTTCCGAGCCCGCTAAGACCAGACGCACGAACACCAAAGAAGCTTAAGTTTGCTACAGAACTGATGGTTATGTTAGTTCTAGGCACCATTAGCCTCATATCTCAACAAGACTTTCGAAATGGTGTAAGGAAAATCAGTATCTGCCAGGAACGGTAATGAAGGAGGAAAATGACAATTTTTAGACAACAACATTGGTGCAAGTAATCGCGATGCAAATTTAGCCGGAAACCGCTACCTTTGGTAAATCACAATCTCGGAAATCGATATGAGACTTACCAAACTTCTTGTGAAGTTTTGCTATGCAAATCGCCTAGTCAATGAAAGCACTTTTTTTGTGCCATTGTACTGCATTTGCCAACGATAACCGCTTGTATATGTTGAAAACAATAAGTTTAAGCAAGAATAGGTCTGGTCATCTTCCGAAGATTGAATAGCACTTCAGTGCCTGAAAATATTGAAAATCTTTTATTTTCATATCAAGCAGACACATAAGTACCCGTATGTTGGTAAGAGACCAAAAAGTTACAGCTTCTGGCTTTTAGTCGATACTTAAGTCGATGGCAAATGGCCGATAGATATATCGTGATTGCGGATCAAATTGCAGCGGACTCAATAGCACCAAAACCATGAGCTCTGGAACCTCAGAATTGCCTGAAAGGAAAGAATCAAAGACGCGTTCAAAATGAGAAAGTTATGGGAAACAACCAAACAGACCGACTTAGATGCACGCGTACTCTAATTGACAATACGCATCCGCAGATATGTCATACAGTCCTCATCAAAGAAGCTGTTAAAGTTCTGAATCGAAGTAATGAGTACTCGAATCTGTCGATTTGGCATATGGCACAGCAATCGGCCTTGTGTCTATTCATTTTGTTTACAAGCTTAGAAGATTGAGTTCGTGACGAGTTGAAGCGGCTTGATCCTCGTGAGCGTGAGCGGTGAATAGAACGAAAACGAGGTTGCTCTTAATACTCGTACTACTGGGTGGATTTTTTGCTGTTTGGTTTTTCAGTGTTCTATTTTCTCACGTGTGATCTGTGACATATATCAAAGTCAATCATACTCAGTTGATTGAATGCTTACGAGTTATTTAATTTTATTATCAAATTTCGTGTTTTTGGCGCACTTCGACCATTTTATGGTCGTCATAATCGACCTATACTGAGCAACTAATTCTAGCTATAGCGACCAAATTTCACTGCAATTTCACGCTACTGGACATCAAATAACCTACCCGTAAGCGTAGAGTGCGTACAAAGGAAAATATTGCTGCTGCATCCGCCAGTGTTAATGAAGACCTTGATTTGTCCATTCTTCGCCGTTCACAGCAATTGAGATTGTGTAACTCGACTGCGCGAGAGATCTTTAACAAGGATACTGGTCTAAAACCTTATAAAGCACAGCTCGTTTAAGAACTGAACCCGAACTATTGTACCGGCCACAGTTTCGAGTTTTCGGTGAGTGGGCTTTAGAAAATCTGGAGTAAGATCCGCTATTTTATCGAAAAATTTTCTTCAAAAACAAAAGTCGTTTCTGGTTGAATGGGTATGTTTATGAGCAAAACTGGCGTATTTAGGCCGATGAACAACTTCAGGCAATACAAGAACTGCCAATGCACCCGGTAAATGCACTGTTTGGTGCGCTTTATGGTAAGGCGGAATCATTGGCGCGAATTTTTACATAGATGACCGAGAGAACAACATTAGCGTCAATAGCGCCCGCTATCGTTCAATGGTTACGAAATTTTTGTTTGCCCAAAATGCGCCAGATGAACCTGGTTGACATGTGGTTCCAGCAAGATGGCGCTACATGACATACAGCACACGAATCCGTGGATCAATTGAGAAATGAGTTAGGTGTGCAATGTATCTCTCGTTTTGGACCGCAAAATTGGCCGGCTAGTGAAAGCAATTTACAAGTTTTTATTGAGACTCAGTAATTTACACAGAAATGTGAGGGTCAACGAAATAAATCAACGGATGTGGTCTGTAGAAAACGGTGAAACATGCCACACAGGTTCACCATAATCAAAAACATTCGAAGAGCGTAAAATTTCGTGTAATGAACTTGTGAATTGTGGTTTAGCATCTTTGGACATTAGCGCTTGTCTATGCCGATAGGCCAGAGACGATGGATGACTTAGATGCTAATACTCGCTATAATCGATATATGGTTTCAGCCATCCGAAAATTCGTCAATTTGGACTTTCAATTTAAGCTTTGTTTTAGCTGTTCGCGGCACCCATATTAAGCGACAACAAATTTATGCGCTAAGGCCATAAAATATTCTATAGACCCCATATCATGGGTTCTATGTGAAGAAAGCAAACTTTTGAAATCTCGAGTCCAACATTTCCCCAATCTTGCTGTAAAATTCTAAAGTTTTTGATGCATGGAAAGCGTGGTCTAGACTGCTATCATCAAAAAACGGGCGATAGCGAAAGTTGTAATGGATAAATCACTATTTACTGTGTGAAAATTACTCAAGTCGCTCAGAATAATGGACAATGAATCCAGGAGAACTGACACATGATGTACATAGGTATTCAATTAAGGATTAGTGCTGAACTCAGTAATGAACTTTTGCCTGTCGTCGCTCGCCTGGGCGTTATATAGCCATGTGGACTACAACATATACAGCAGCTTAATAACACCAATATAACTGTTGTTCAATGGGCTTCTAGACCTGCGAATCTTTGGCGAATCTACACGGCAATTAATCGGGAGACTGCTGACTGTCCTATAACTTGAATTGTTCAAGCAGCGCAATAATCAAATTCATGTCGCAATGGTTGCCTTATCTCCAACTGGTGGTTTTCGGCAGTCAAACAACCAGCGAAGATCCTCATGATCCTCATAAGGTAGACACGATTGCCATCTAAGAATAGAGATGGGATGAACGGATCGTCTGCTGTTAGCGTGGCTTTATGTAATCTATACAGAGTCATGTGTATGCTTGGAATATTTCTGCTCAGCTTATTCGAATCTACAGGATAACATTAGAGAAAGTACGTTGCTGCGCCAAGGTCAGTTATGACCAAACCGAGGCCTTAAACGTTACAAAAGGACTTAAACAGAGTGTTACGTTGCCAATATCGTTCTTGTAAGAATTGTGCAAAATTCATAAGTTAACAGACAACACCCAAAGGACAGTGAGTTGAGATCTTCGCTCCTGATAACAACTGGATCTAACTTGTAAATGAGTCTAACAATGTTGATAGTCATCCTGGACTTATTGTAAACTTCTAACCAAGATAAATACAAAGTCCATGCGCTTTCTCCTCTAAGCTCGTCAGACCATGATATCATGCCTACTACAGTTCCAGTGAACTGACTACACAGTTAGAGAAAAGATTCCTAGAGGAATGACTGCAACGTCTTTTTTAAGCTTGTGCAATTTGAATTCGATTAAAAACTATGCCGAAAACAACTAGAACAAAAAAAATTAGAAATTCTGCCTCGTTCGTTGGGATGGACAACATTATAATGACATTCTACGGGTAGATGTCAGCTCCTTGGACAAGGCCAATCTGCATCTGCTTGTTGCATACTCTGCAAACAGCTCAACACCAATCAGATTGTGCTTTGTCGTGCGAAATTCTTAAGTAACACCAATATTACAAAGTCAATCGACAGGCTTGAACTAAGACGTTAAGTTTCTTGCCTCACCATGTTCTACTGCTATTTCCCACAATATTTTCAGTATCATTCCGCTCCTACAAATATCACGATTCGTTTCTTGTCACTACAACTCGCTTATTGAAAGCCCTGCCGGGCTCTTTACATTTTAGTCATTATAACCTGTAAGCATTCAAAACCAACCTGTCTTTCCTTTCTAACTTTCTATCGCCCTTGCTGTGTGCAAACATTGTAATTATTTTTAGCATCCATAAGACCGCGTGCTTCTAAAAAAACAAAAATTAAAATAGAAGCTGCAAAGATGGGTTTATGTTTACGTATCAGTGTGATAGAACTATCGTGTCGCTGTAAGATGCATATTCAGAAGCAGCGGTAAACTAATTACTAAGAGTAATGCCGGAAAAATGAACTCCTCAATCAAGAGGACTACAATCACCTACAAACTGAGAAAAAACTGATTACCACCTTCTCTCAGTAGAGAAACTTGGTCTTAAGGTAAGGCAGTTGAAAATCTGAGAATTGTAGCCATTTCTCCGGAAAGATTGGGATAGTAGTCGTCTAACTTAGGCAGTTTATGAAGTCCCTAAACAGTTCTTCACCCAGTTCAATGAAAATGATCCATGACAGTCCTCACAATCTTCACAGGTCAGCCATGGACTCGGATTACTTAGAAATCTTAGCACAATCGCGGAGACACTATGGCATCTACTCGTACCATTAGAATCTTTTTCTATTTTTTTGTTTTTTTTTTTTTCTTTAAACAACTTACAAATTTAAGTCCAATCCAATCCAATTTTCTTACCTGAAACGACAAAAAAAAAAGAAAGAAACACTTAAGTTGAATTGTAATAAAGAAATCTCAAGGTAAAGGCTCAATTTCATAATCCCACGTACGAGCATGTGCAGCAGTCTTTTGAAATCAGATTAAAGCAACAGAAACGTACGAGTATCTTTGGATAAAACTACATTACGAGCATTAGATAGACAAGTACTCCAGTGTTTACTCAGCGAACGACTTTGGATGTAAGTCTCTGTTGTGATAGCTGATTTGATTGCATTGTATCTAAACATGCCAAAGATTGCCATTCGTAACATTGGCATTTGGGATTAAAGTATTACGGATGTCTGTTTACCTATTTAGCGCTTAATTTTTTTAACTAGTTTTTTCTTACTTCTTTTTGCGATACAATTGAAGTGTTTGGATATTTAAATTTAGGTTGTGTATTCATAAATATGATAATTTGGAATAGGTGTGGCGATGTGGGTGATTAGGAGCAGTTTTTTGGTAAACGATTTGAGTTTTATAGTTTAAGGTTAGAGGGATGACCTTAAGATATTAGTCTGTGGATGATGAAAGTTTAATCAAATTTTCTAAGCTTATTATGAGATGGATGGATTTTTACCAGAGGATTTAAGTATAACAATTTGCTCAATCAATTCAGTAAGACTTCTTGTTAAAGGAATCGACTATCGTCTTGAAATAAACTGACACTCTTTGTAAGTCGAAAGAAAGAGGGCCAAAGACGTCAGTACAATCCTGGCCATAGATGCAGGAACAATTAAAAACCATACGCAGAAAGTCGACCCATACGTACCAAAACATTCCCATGTGGGCTGACCTCGTTTAAGAATAGTCGTCAACAATCTGCTGCTCACTTTCAAAAGCATTTTAAATATCTACTGAAGAAGAGATATATGTTATGCAACGACATAAGACATTCCGCGATGCAATAGCACAGCCTCTTTTATTCAGCTACTCCGTCTCAGTTCCAAAAACTTTTGGTGAGGAAGTAATTTGTGTGCAGGCAAATTAGCCATAAGGATTCTTCTTGAAGTCGAATCGTTGAAAGTATCAAGCTTCTTAAGAATGTCGGTGCAATGTACTGGCCTGACATATTTTCACTACCAAGATGCAATACACTAGGTGATCCAGGATTTACAGAAATTAAGCCAATGCGACTTGTGGTGGATAGAAAATTATCACACAGAACTAACTAAGCTTAGAAGATAAAGGGTATTTCCATATCATGGTATAGGTGCTGGGTCAGAATGCTCAAATGCTCACTCTAAAAGCATATCCTCAATGGCAGAATGGGTCGTCTACGATAGTACACTTTGGTGATGTTTTGTAGGAAGCTACATGAGCTAAAAGTCGACCGCTCTGTGTTTTCTGCTTAACTTCTCTTTGAAAATTGGAGGCCTTCCACTTGGTGTTGCTAGTCTTTCTGGGAATAGTCTTTGATGTTCATAGTTATATTTTGATGCGGATATTTTGGCGACAGGGACCGACTATCAAGCTGTTTTTAGACTTCGAGACCATCTGTAAATGAAGCATAACAGCGGTTTTGTCAATATAGAAACAATGTGTTTTTTCTCGATGATGGCTTGGACAATCCTCGCAGTTATACGTTCAACTTTATTGTGTGCACCTTTGAAGCCCACATCTACATTCTGGCCCGTCAGTTTTAGACAATATTTTCGGGTGTTATTACAAAACTATGGCACTTTTTCTTTTATTTTAGCAACAACAACTTTCTTTTCGACATGGTCGATCTTATCAACCCTTCTCGGTCTGCAAATTCGTGGTACTTCGCCGTACATTATATTCCACAGAACTGGGCCTAGAACTGAAACTTGTGGAACTCTCTTCATTGTTTTGTATCTATTTGGCCTCTTGTTTATCACAGGTTCCGGTGATGTCTATATCAACTCTTAAGAAGAAAATATTAGTTAAAGACTCATAAGCTTGACATGGATAACTATAATACGATTCTGTCTCTACATACGTACTATAGCAGAAATCGAATAAAAAGTAAACAGGGTCTTGAATTTAAGCCAAAATTGGTCGATTGGCCGACAAGCTTATAGCCAAATTGCTACCTATTTTCTGATACTTATGGGGTAGAGGAATCTTGAAGGGCACAATCTGAGCTGTATCCTCGTATTTTTAGGAACACAGTCCAAGTTCATACACAAAAGCGTAAAGACTTGAAGGCCCTGGTGACCATACAATAAGATCGATGTGTCTAAGTATAAATGACGGATCTGCATCTTGGCCAGAACCAAATATTGGACGGTGAACGATTATTTCAAAGTGAGAATAAGAATCCACAGGCTAACAGGTTTTTTGCCGAACTCAATTTAAGTAAAAATTACACTTGTAGTGTGAGTACCGTAGAGAATGGTTAATGCAAGAGGTAAAGTTTCCACTGAACTTGCAGAAAGAAAAAACTACATTTATGAGCTTCTTCTTCCACGAATATGGACCAAGCATATGTACATCCGGCGCAGTTACACATATTTTTCGATGATTTTCTGATTTTACATAGCGTTTGCCGAATCAACATAGCGTCAATCAATTTGAAAAGCACATCTGAAGTTCCAAGCTGCTAGCATTGAAATAGCTAACCGTGACTTAAGGCCGCATTGATCACGAATGCATCTTATTATCTCAATGATTTCTACCAAATCTGAAGACAACGCGATCAAAATGCTATCAGCAATGGAACAACTTTTCCGATCATGACGATAGGTATAGAAGATAACGTGATTTTATTTGTCGACTAACTGAACTCTCTACTCATCGTTTTCTGGATAAATTTCGTATTTCATGCAATGTATGTATGTACAGTGTTGTCGCATCAATGTTTTTGTTGTCTGCATATTGTACTGACAATCTCGACGTACACCTAGTTGGTACAAAAACTAAAGCCATAGCTTGCGACGTGAGTTCGCCGACAGGTCTCTTGACTAGCTTCAAGTTGACCCTTATTTTTATAAAAAAAAAAATACATCATTTTTAGTGACGCGAGAGAGAGAGAGCTGAACGGCTCTGTAAACAAGCAGGACACAGTTCTTGGGAACAGAAACTTTTTATTTCTCAATTGCATCCACCGGAGCCGTATCCTGGTCCTGCTCTATGGCGCAGAGGCATGAACGTTATCAAAAATGTATGAGGGTGTTCTTAGTTGCTTCGAGAGAAAAATTCTTCGGGCGATATTCGGTCCCGTCTGCAATGAAGGTGAAAGGAGAAGGAGATACAACAATGAACTCTACGGACTGTACAGCGACATCGACCTAACCAGAAGCGTGAAGATCCAAAGACTGAGATCGCTGGGTCATGTGCAGCGTATGGACACCAATGGTCCGGTCCGAAAAGTCTTTGAACCCGCTCTCGAGGGACAGCGCCACCGAAGCGAACCATTTAGCATGATCTTCATTAGTGCTACAAAGATCATAACTCCATTGTGAAAGAGCGGGAGCTATTTGACTCTGTGATGATAGCCATGCTTACGCCAATTGGCCCTAACTAGCAATCCACAAAAGCATATTGGTCGTACCTAGTCTGAATTGATTACGTAAATGCATTTTATAATAAGAAGCAGACACTATTGCTGAGTTCATAGAAAGAAAGAAGGCCACTCAGTCAATTAAACTAGAGAGACATAAGCGTCCTAAGCTCTTACATTAGCTCTGTATTCAATCTATGACACAATGTGTATGCCTAAGATTAAAAGCCAACTTGAGGTGAGGTCTCATGAAGGATGAGGGACGAACTTTAACCAAACGACAACAATATAAACTGAATACTGCAAATCGGACATCTAAGATAGTTAAGATAAGTAAAAAGCAACGAACATTAAAGTTCTGATATTCACTGTGTTTAATTCCAACCTACAGGATCTGAAGTTACTACAGAAGTACATTGTCGTAGTGGCGGGTATAAATTAAGAACGATTAAAAAGTACTAAAGACAAGTAGGCAAAAACCAAGGTAACTACAGAGGTTTGTTGTTGCATCCCGAAGCGAAACACTACTTTGGTAATTAAATTTTAAATGGCAATAAGTTTATGTTCTTATATGCCTCTCTGATTCGCTTACGAGTATTCTTCTATAGCACAAGATCTCATCGGTTGAGACAGATATCAAGATGAACAATTCGACATTGACAGGATTGAGAACAATAAATTGAGGAGAAGAAAAGACACAAAACACGAAACACAACGTAGCGAAAATTCTCTTACTCAGTTATAATTCAAGCACAACTTCCTACGTACTCGTAAGTGCTTATAGATTTTCTATTTTGCAAACTACCTCATACCTCATGCAGTAAAACTTGTTCATCCTTTCATCCATCCCGATATCAGATAAAAACTACACTTAATCGAGTACACTGCACAACACTTATTACGTTCTTCAACATCAAGATAAACCAATGGACTAACTCCAAATCGGCCCAACTAAACACCCAAAACCTCCGATAACAGAAATTCAAATAATCCATCCATTTTCGGAAAGTGCGATCCCCCTCATCCAGCACAGCTACCCTAAGTCCAATCTCCTAATACCCACCATATGCACATTGCCATCCCATTTTCCATTTTATCTATGAAATCAAATTCCAATTCAACACATCGAATAACGAACGACACATACGAGTACTAGTACGAATGAGCGGTAACAAGATGACGTTCTCAAAAAAAAAGAAAAAATAAAACCCCTATCCGCCAAATTCATCCGGATGTTTACAATGCATCCAAATGAATTGAAAACAGCTTACACAATGGGCGACAGTGGCATCCTCCAGCATCTAGCATCCATCCTCCAACCACAAGTCTCTATTCAGAGTCACCCCTTCACCCTCGAGCACAAAAATTGAAATCCAATTTCAAATTGAAAATCCGAATCCAAACACTGAACATCGAACATCATCATTTTTAACAGATAAAGGGAGGGGGAATGTGTTTTGTGTCGGTTGGATTCAAAATGTGACTTCCTGGACCTATTGAGTGATGATTTCAACTTGTTTTGTAGCAAACGGGACCGAACCTAGAGTCATAGATACTCGTACAATGCAGAACACCAACAATTGGAGGAGCCAAGTGGAACACTTATGGTATTTAATCGGTTTTTTCTTGTTGGATATCGAATTTTTGAGAGGGTGAACCATTGCAACAGACAGGTGGAACCAATTTATGGAATTAGGGGGTGCCGTTCGACTGGAGCAATCGACCGGACACAACTGCGTGATTATTATTTTGACCGATAAAGTCGATAGTAATTTACGTTATGCAATCGCCCATAGATTTTAATTGCTCAACGAATTTGTAGAACATTACAAACAAATCTGGAAAAATGCAACAAATTGGGGGGATTTAAGGAGATTGAAAGGGAACACTTTGTCTAGTGTTACGATAATGGCAATTATGCTCCAAATTTGGGATCACGTTATGACGTCAATCGCAAATGCATAGCAGTTTTAGGGGATCCTATAAATTCTCTGATGATATCATACAAATTTACTGATTTTAAATCAGAGGGATCAAAGACCGTAAGACTTGTGTTTGTGAAAATTAAGACTACAAACGATTTGGAAAAGAATTGAGATCGCAAGTTAATAAATCTTTTGAATGTAAATAAGGACCTTTATAATTTACCTTTAGCAAATAAAGTGCTAGAACGTTTCAACAAGCCGTCACAAAAATACGTAACGAACCTTTATAAGTTTACTAAGAGCAGCATGTTGGAACAAATAAACAAGTAAACTTGCTCACTATTTGTGTCAATATAAGTCCGTGACTTTTGGATTAAAACACAGATTTTTTGATAAAAAAATAATTTTATTTTTCAACGTAGTCTCCCTTGAGCTCTATACACTTTGTCCAACGCTTCTCCAATTTTTTTATCCCTTCCAAAAAAAAATGATTTGTCGAGGTCCTCAAAATAGGCCTTTGTTTGCGAGATGACTTCATCATTGGAGTCAAATCTTTTTCCACCAAGCCATTTCTTCAGGTTTGGGAACAAGAAGTAGTCGCTCGGAGCCAAATCTGGAGAATAGGGTGGATGAGGGAGCAATTCATAGCCCAATTCATGGATTTTTGCCATGGCAACTGCACATGTGTGCACCCTTGCATTGTCTTGGTGGAAAAGAACTTTTTTCTTGGCCAAATGAGGTCGTTTTTTTTCAAATCGTCATTGATTCTTCTTCCCTTTTGAAGGTAGTCAATGTGGATTATCCCGCGTGCATCCCAAAAAACAGTCGCCATAACTTTATTGGCTGACAAACCCACCTTGGCCTTCTTTGGCGCCGATTCACCCTTAGAAACCCACTGTTTTGACTGTTGTTTGTTCTCTGGTGTGTTGTGATGGATCCATGTTTCGTCCACGGATCCATCTGGTCGCGTTTGTGGTCGACTGTGAGCAAACGCGGCACCCATCTTGCGGAAAGCTTTCTCATGCCGAAGTGATCATTCAAAATTGAAACCACTGAGCCATGCGAGATCCCTACGGCTTCCACAATCTCTCGCACTTTCAATCTTCGGTCGGCCAACACCATACCGTGAATTTTTTCGATTGTTTCGGGTGTAGAGACCTCAACTGGGCGTCCAGGACGTTCGGCATCTTCAGTGCTTGTACGGCCACAACGAAATTCAGTAAACCACTTTTTTACCATTGAAATCGATGGTGCAGAGTTCCCATAGTATTTATCAAGCTTAGCCTTGGTCTCGGTAATGGTTTTTTTTCGCAAGAAATAATGCTTAATAAGCACACGAAATTCACTTTTTTCCATTTTCTCCTCAAATTAGTGAGTAGTCTGATAAAAATAGCTGTCAAACACAAACTAACTGACGCAGCAAGTTTAAATTTTGACAGGAGTCAACTGACAGATGCTCACTTATGATTCTTACCATAAGCACTCGTAACTGATGTAAATTATCCAAGACATAGCCTTACGGCAAACTAAGGCTCATTTTAAGAAGTTTTAAATGATCATGTCTCTTACAAAATCAAGAATTAGAAACGTGTAATAGATACAAACAACTGCAGACCTTTAAGTTCTCAAAAAAATCCAAGTATTAATCCCTTATTCTATACTTATACATATGAGCTCTAGGTATCCTCTACTCGTGCAAGAAGGCTTTAGGATAGAACTGGGATATTTCCCGAAATTGGTTTACAAGGCGGTCGTTAGATCAATTATCATACAGTCGTCAAATGGTCGGCCCCAAAAGGGGAATAGCACGAATTGCCAGGAGTAAAGTGGAGGACGTTTGCTTAATCATCTTTGGCATTTTAAGCTTGCCATTAACACGGTGCTTAGACTTAAAGATACTCAGTGATGGGGCATGTTATCAATGTTCTTTATGTCCTTCAATGCCTCCAACCTGCAGCGTTTTTCAAGCCAAAGTCTCACATATTCATCAAATCAGAGCTTGGCTCAGTCTGAATCGAATGTTCTCGGCCAATATAGCTATATATGCTAAGTTGGCAGACAAGCAGTGTTCAAATCTATAAATTCGAACACCAAAACCATTCGTAAATCACGCTCTGTTAAGTTTTGGGATACTGAAACGTTTTAAGGAACTGCCCTCTGATAACTTAGATCTCCAGAAGCAAAAAGTGGGCAACTTGTTTACGTCAAGTCAGAACTCTCTTAGGCTAGATAAATTACATTATCGGAAAACTCTTATATGTCTAGATTTATATGAGATATAGTCGTACGCAAATGGTCAAAAAAACTGATCAACCTAAGGAGAACAAGACAAGCGCAACAATCGAGTATGACTCATTATGATTTCTACAGGAAATATAAGGATATAGGTAAATGGATTATGCAGTTCCTTTGCAACTGTCCGGCTCTAAGACGCATGAAACTCTCGAGATCATCCAAATATCCGCTGATTTATCAATGTGTCAAATAGCTTCAGCAGCAGCAATCAATTACCCTTCCATGGACTGTCAGTTGTATTTCGGTAGACAAAGAAGAAACGATCCTGTGTTACATGAGGTAATTCTTTTAGAGGGACTTTTTCAGTGCGGGTTTAATGAGAGATCACGCATGCGCCGTGTCACAATGACTTAGCCCCGCATATTGTTTACAAATTATTCAGCTGTTCTATGAAAATCAGCATTCTACTAGAAATGTGTTTAGAACAAATTGTGGTCCACATAATAGGCCTACGCCATGACAGTGATGAATCTATTCGGCGCCGTTCCCAACGGTTTGTCTTGTCGCATGCATCAACTTGGCGTATTTTTCATAAGAAACTTGGTTATAAGGCATACAAAATACGTCCAAGAACTTAAGCAGGCCGATTTTCTTCTCTATTTCAGAACGATACGGCGTATTTTACGCTTTGGACTGGCGAATTAATTGCCAGGATCATGTGATATTACAATTTAAGACTTTTTCCTTTGGCGCTACGTAAAATCCAAAGTCTACTACATGGATAAGCAGGCTGTGATTGAGGAATTAGATGCTAACATTACTCGAGTCATTGGTCCAACACCACTCGCAATACTCGAACGCTTCATCGAACATTTCAACATAAAAAGGGAGCATCTTAGTCGTAATTACGGCCAATTTTTGGAAGAAAAAGAAACAGTTAGGGATGGTTCTTTTGTAGATGAACCGATAAAATTTAACTTTGTAATTGATTTTGATTTTTTGAGAAAGCATAGCAAAGATAATGACAACTGCTTTCGATGTGCTGCGGCTTAGTTAACAATTATATAAGTAGCTCTTAATTTTATCCTAAAGAGAACAACTTGATTTTTAATCCCAACATTGAGAACACTACATAAACGGATAGCTGTCAAAATTGTTGGCCTGGCAATGCCTTACTGACCAATATGAAGCTTTTCATTACCAGAGTTTGTCACGAATGTTTGAGGAGATTTTTGGTTCAGATTCGAAAGGAGAGAGTTAACCTAAGGCACATTTAGTATATTTCCGAGTTTACGAAAAGATTAATGAATTTGAATAGATGAATTTGAGTTCGCAATTTGCCGTCATCACTACAATCTGTAAGAAAAATAGTCTCAAGAGCGTGTCAGCAAAATCTATTTTTTCACCCATGAGATGCAGTAAGATGAAAGATTCTTTGGCAACGAAGCTTTTTATTCCTGTGGAGGAATGAGGATACCAGGCTAATGTTAGCACTCACCATAGTACATTACAGTTTCCCCCCCTTATTTCCCCATTAGCAGTCCAGGACCGAACGTCGTTGTCTTTTTTCGTTTTATAGGGTCAACAAGAGTATTAATCCAAGACTTTTAGTTGCTTCACGGCGGTAAGAGTTGCTACGAGGCCTTCAAATCCATCTAACGCCCAATCCTCAACATGGAGATACTAATACGTTAGCTACGTGAGTATACATTTACAGCCCGCGTTGCTAGATTTGATCCTTCCTGTATCCGAGAACTCGATGGTTTGAAAATCTGCTTTATCTTCACCTCTATCTAGGTTTGGATTAAGTGATTATCAGCAAAAGAACAGTGTAACTAGTCTGGACTTTAATATACAAAGCCTGACATTCAACCCACCGAAATGTCTTTGTAAATCCCTCCCTCCCTCTCCCTCGAGCCACAATGACATTAAATTAAGTAAATCGTTAAATACCGCTTTCGTTTGCAAGTAGCTTTTAGATAATTACCATTGCCCGAACTCTGAAATCTTCCGTGTCGTAAATTTCTGCATTCTTATCGTACTTCGATATCGTCAACAAGAATTTGAAATTTTACAACTTCAAAATTAGGTCAGGAATTTACGGTTATTTTTTGCTTGCGTTTGCAAGTAGCTTTTAGATAATTACCATTGCCCGAGCTCTGAAATCTTCCGTGTCGTAAATTTCTGCATTCTTATCGTACTTCGATATCGTCAACAAGAATTTGAAATTTTACAACTTCAAAATTAGGTCAGGAATTTACGGTTATTTTTTATCTACAATTCGCCTACAAACGATCACCTTAGAATAGTTAAACCAGCACTCCACTATAAACTTCATAAAGTGCGGAATTACTCACTAAGCATGCTCAGAAGCAATTAGACCACTAACCATAGAGCAGGCCCTCTGAACGTTCCATAAACTTGAATCCAAAACAGTTTTACATCCCATAATAAGGAACCCTAACCACACATCCGTACTAGTAAATGCTGCCTACAAGAATTTGTAATCGTACCGCTTTTCATTTGCTTCCTATCACCAATCACTTTGCATGTATTTATAGCTACCCATAAACAGAATCGAATGCAGGCTGCATCCTTTGCTCAACTCCTGATTACATCCTCAAACTCCAGTCTAACCATCATGCTCGGCGTCAATTTCCACTGCGACTTTATGACCGCCGAGCAAATAATAATAATCGTCAATCTCGTTAAGGATACGAGTACGTATACGATGTGCGCGTTCAAATTAAAACTCTTTCAATGCGATGCAAGACGTGACAATGGTCGCAAATCAGTGTGCCCTGCCATAAAACCGAACAATAATCATAAAAGCGAACAATTTCATTCATCACCGGTCGCTTCTTTATCCGATGACATTATTGCATCCGCAGTAGATTCATATCGGCGGGTTGGCTAAGTCAATACGGATTGTATCTGTGTGCACCAATGCCAATTAAAATACAACGATGACGACGAACTCGAACAGGATCCTTTCATCTGTGATCGGTGATCAGTAATCGGTGATCGTTGAACGACAGCGTCACTTTGATTAGTCATCGAGCGCGCACCGAAATGGTCATGTGCATCTAATTTACTACCCACAATGAGCGACCCAATTCTGTGCGGATCTATGTCGCGGAAAAGGGTTGTTACTGCTGTTGTAGTGTGTGAATAATCACATATATGACAACTAAAATTGTTTTTCCTTTCATCGATTTGCTTCACCTTTTCCCCATTTTATTTTTTCTTGTTTTGGATGCTCTTTGTTTTAAGCGAACAAAAGAGTGTATCGAAGAGATACGAGTACTCCATGCCGAGTTAATACACACCTATACAGCAGATGGTAGAAATTCGTTATGCACATGCGAAACGCGCGAGCGCGCGCGCGCTTACACACCTACTCGAAAGAGTAGAACATCCGCGCAGTAATCACCATCGTCAGCCGCAGGGCACATGTATTTTGCCCACGTTAGGGCGGCGAAATTTCGCCAAACCAGAGGAAGAAGTCACTGGCAAAGATAAATAGATACACCTCGTATCTGATGTAATGGTTTCCTGATAAGTGGAAAGAAAAACCAACTGACTGCACGGTGTTCGTTGATATAAATTTCACCGCCAAAAAGAGCGTGTAAGATTAAGTTGGCCGTTCGCAACTGCTACAGAGGAACTTTGGTAATAATCGATTGCATAAATTAAGTCGGAAGTTTGTTTGGTTTTCTTTTATTTTTTCGGCGGGATAGTGTCAACGGCCTGGTTGGGGCAAAGCAAGACCAACCCACTTACTGGCTTAAGACTGTCTGTATTGACGTTTAAATAAATTGAGATATTCCAGGAAATTAATGCTCTACAGAAACGCGATACAGAAATGTGTTATACGCAGTGTATCTTTGGTAGGATGTTTCGCATCCCGTAGTGCTAAGTGTTTTAAAGATGAGATTTTGCTGATAGCATCGTGTTTGGAAAATGATTGACTGACTCAGTAATGGCGAGAATAAGAAATTTCAATTTAAGACTGAGTTTTACGTTTGCACTTTAAGGACCTATGTTTTGCCGATATATCCGGTAAAAGAAAACAGAGAAACAAATCCCAACATCAGTGAAGGTCTTCTAAGATTTTTCAAGAGGACATTACTTCTTAAAAATCGTAACAACAATATGTGTGAGGGAAAATATTCTACAGACTGGCATTGAGGACGATTGAGAACATCACTTCCTATATTGGCTCTTTACGACACGACTTAGAATAGTTCTATATTCTCGTAGTTAATATTTATATATGCACGCTAAACCTGTACGCCCGAGTCAGAACTAACAATTTTAAGAAGAAAGAAATCCAGGATATAGCTCTACATCATAAAGGTATACTGTGCAGTAGTAACGCTGGACGTTAAAGATGCTTTCTTTGAACTTGGCGAACTGGTCGATCATTAGAACATCACTCGTAAAGCATATTACTTACTGCGTATAGTGACGAGCTATTTTAACAACAGGAAATTTTGATGTAATACAGATGAATGTGAAAAATACTACAACGTCTCTGGCGGAGTTCCCCAGGGATCTGTGTTAGGGCCTTAATTGTGGAATGTCATATACGATGGAGTAATATGATTAGAATGGCCTCAGTGGGTTGGCATCGCAAATGCAGGGAACTCTCTCGCGTATGCTTTCTAATATTGTTGGACCTGGACACGCAAAAAAGATCCAACGTCCAAGTCTAGGGAACAGGCACTGAGAACGACAAAAGGAAACTATCGTCAACACACAAACTCTGCGCGCTGCAGGCAATCAGAGGCTATTTCGAACTATATCGGACGAGGCTGCCTTTGTTATAGCTGTAATGGTTTATATATAGCAGATAGCAGGTGGGATATATAGCAGAAGAGTCTTAACCCAAAAAGCTGAAATGGAATCAAGAGGATTATAATCGAAGTAAAGGCAGCATTAAAAACTATGTTGCAAGCTCGCTGGGATCATACAACGAAAAGCAGATGGACTTATACCACAAATCCATGATTGGGAGAACGTAAAAATAAAGACTCCAACTACAACCTTAAGCAGGTCCTGTCTGGCCACAGTGGTTATCGCAAGTATCTTTACCGTCTTAGACATGACAGCACACTAATTTGGCACGGATGCCCAAATGAATTAGACACGAAGCCCACAGTATTGCCCTCGCTTCATGGCATGGAAAACTACTCTACCCGTGGCTAATTTTCGATCACATGTTGCAATCGAAGTAGAATTGGGCAAATGACAATTCTACAAAATGATCTACGGAAAACAGCAGAAGCTCAAGAAGTTGCAGAAATCCAGAATATGCTTGATTTACTAACCAGGCCTGCGAAGTAATGCTTAATGGCAGTGTCGAAGGCAAGAGTTGTTGAAGTATGTAGAGTGTGTGTTTAGTTCAATTCACCACTGGTGAAAGAATGTGGTAGCATGAAGGACTGTTATTATGCCATGTTATAATCGGAGTACGACGGAAGCCTGCAACGGGTTTCAAGGTAATTCGACTCGATTCAGTGAGCATTGAGGATATGGAAGAACAATGTCTGCAGTCTGTTAAACGGTGGTGACGATCCAAATTCAGATGCCAGACAGGACTAACCATTCAGGCTGCATGATAACACATTTCATTAATTCAACTTCAAAGACGAAAGAAAGGCCAGTTTCAACAGGGCTGCCGGTATTAACGGCTCACTTCCTCAGCTCATTTGTAAAACATGGTCGGACAAAAGAATGTTCGAAGAATGGACCTAAAAACTCCCTACTTTACGTCAGTCTCCTCAACATGGCCCATACTTCAATCAACTAATTGGTTCCAATCATTGTATTTTAAGGCTTGGAAGGTTTGCATCTAAGAGGATTCTAACATAACAGCAGATCTTAAAAAAACAAACACTCGAATTGCAAAATAAAGACTTGAAAGTCGCTATCAATACACGACCCGATCTGTTTATCGTTATATTCAACGCTTGTTTTCAAGAAGGCGTTTTTACAGAGCCCTGGAAACGCCAAAGATTAGCTCTCCTGTCGAAAGGAAAGGGGCATCCAAACGAATCTTTTGGACTACCGCCCTCTTTGTCTGCTTGACATGGTTGGTAAAATCCTTGAGTGGATAATCTACAATAGACTTTTACCAGCTATTGAAACAGCAGGAGGCCTCTCAGAGGCTCTATGGAAGATGCGATCAACGTGGTATTAAGGAGAGCCCGATCCGCTATAGAAGGCAAGCGTTGGAAACGAGGAACAAAAAAAATACTGCGCGATTATAACCCTCGACGACGTTTAGAACGCAATTAACTCGGCGAATTAGGATCGAATCATGAGCTGCCTGTTGCGAATCCAGGTACCGGGCTACCTCCTTAAAATAATTCAGAGTTACTTCGCGAATAGAGTCCTACTCTATGATTCCGATGAGGGAATTATGTCGGAGGAGGTTACGGTCGAACGTTATGTATGACGAAGTTCTGCGCTAACCGATTCTAAGGCAGGCGTCAATTATCGGCTTTGCGGACGACATCGAGGTGGTAGTTGAGGCAAAAACTATAGAAGAAGTTTAACTGCACTGTAACGAGGCAGTTGCTACTGTACGTCGACGGCTAGCTAGCGCTGGATTAGAACTCGCCGACCACAAAACCGAAGCAGTGGTTATTACAAGTAGAAAAGTCCGTGAAACAATAAACTTTAGAGTTGGAGGGCATGAAGTCGTGTCTCAACCATTTATTAAGTACCTCGCAGTGATTATTGACACTCGTTTAAGCTTCAAACATCATCTTGAGCACGCCTGCAAAAAGTCATCGCAAACTATTAGTGCACTCTCAAGGCTGATGAATAATATCGGTGGCCCGAAACAGAATAAAAGACTTCTTCTTTTAGGAGCTACCAGTTCCATATACATGTACGCAGCAGAAATATCGTCAAGTGCCGCGAAGGTGAAATCTTACGTACGGCGAGTCAAATCCCTGCACCACACTTGCGCACTAAGGGCCGCCAGCGCGTTTCGAACTGTTTCGAACGATGCTATACTCGGCGTATCTTCAATGCTACCCATCGATATACACGCGGCAGAAATAGAAAAACTTAAACGCGAGCGAGTACGAAATAGCCGGGTAGACAACGAGAAAAGAAAATATGAAAAATTCAGAGTATATCAACCTGGCAACAACAATGGGACGAATCCCTCGTCTTATACCAGGGATCGATGTAGGGACTAAACGGAACCACGGCGAAATCAATTTCTACCCGACCAAGTTATTAGCGGGGCACGGGTTTTTCAGAGAATAACAAGCAGACTCGAAACCAATCCAAGCTGTCCGCATTGTGAAACAGCTTCGGAAAACGCGAAACAGTCGTTTTTTTATTGACCACGATACGAAACCGAAAGAATTGCTCTACGGGACCAATTTGGGGAGTGGCCTACTCTCGGTTATATCGTTAGTTACATGCTCGAGAGCAATGAAAACTGAACCGTCGTTAGTAATGCGTCGGTACGCATTCTCAACAATCTAAGGAGGCTAGAACGCCAACGAATGCGAATAATGCGAATAATAGAGTAGGCTAAGTCCTTTTTCCGATCCCCGTGAAGTAATGGCTAGTGGTCCCGCGGGGAGAAAAAATCGGCCTGTCCTGTAATTGAGGTGGATTTAGCCGGTAAGAATCCGGCACTATCAATGGGCGTTGGACCATTGGTGCTTCATGCAAGGTTTCCACCCACCATCACAAAAAACAAAAAACCACCAACCACCTGATATCTGATTTTAAGGCCGTCTGTGCCAGAGTATACTGGGAAGAAGTATAGAAGCCATGACCAATCTCGCCTGTTCTACATGATGACCATTTTCTCCATAAAGGTCCATGAAGGTCAGTAATAATCTTATCAAGACCTTTGAGGTTCGATAATTCCTCAGATAAAACAATCTAATGTAATGAGATTTCTTCAACTTATCTTACAATCCAACACAAGAGCCATATTCCAGGAAAAGTTTGTGTAACTACTTGTCCATGCGGATGATAAATTCATTATCGAGAGCACACAGCGGGCTATTTCTAAGGTATTTACACGTTTCAAAGCAGAAGCGGAGAAGATGGGTCTATATCGAGGAATGAAATACAATTTTACTGGCGTGGCCAAAACTCCGGAGTTCGTGATAGTCAGGGACTTTGTCTATCTGGGCTCTGCAGTTACTAAAAACAAGGTTAGGATCAGACGGCATTTGAGTAGTAGTCCTCTCTTAAACACTGAAAATAGCGAACTTTATAACTGACCGTACGAGTGTTTCTATGTTGTAGAAGCATGCCCTTCATCAAAAAAGGATGAGTAGGCGCTTGATCGTTTCTATACTCGTTTTCGGTCCGCATCTATGTAGAGTGGAAGAGGACATTTAGTAAAGAAATGTCCGGATTGTTCACCCAGATCAATTTTTATCAGTCTTCATCGGGCGATTGATAAAATAGTTATTACTGATAGGGGACACAGGCTTCAGGTTTCAAACTGAAACTAGTCAATCTTTTGGTTTTAATATAGCTTATTGTGTGTTTTCCGTTTGTCAAGAGTTTTGGCGTTTGGTGAAAGGCGGTTCCAAAATTATTCGGATTCACCACAGCAGTATCAGTTTTTGACTGATCTTTTTTGTAACAAAATCATAGGTTCGTCACATCCGCAACTCGTAGGCTTTGGTTTTGAATACTCTAAAAGAGGATTTAAATAGACCCAGAGCTATCGAAAGTCATAATTTGTAAAACGAATAGACTTCGCCATTTTTTGTTAAGAATTTTTTCTTTTTTGGGAGAGAGCTGGACTCGTACAAAATAGGCGAAGGATTGTCTTCTCGTCAATGCAGCTTCTTCAGAAGTCATTTGTAAAAATGTCAAAAATATATTTGCAATGATTACCTATGACACAGTGTCCAGTGATGATAGCTATGAAAGTGCGGTGATGTTCTGTTTTGAAAGAGGAAACTTTTAGAGCAAATTAGATACAGCTTTGGCCAGATCCACTTTTGTCGAATTTGTCGGCCCTATAGTTCCCTGGAATATATCTATATTTCGGGCCCCCAATATTGGTGAATATTGAACTACTCTGCCAACTCCATGAGAGATAATCGGCAGTCTAGGATGGTTAACGTTAAGTATTGCAAACAAATGACAGCGAGAATTAAAACAAGATGTTCTTTGAACCTGCCTAGATTATTTTCGCTTTTATGTTTGCCACTTACTTACTTTAGGTGGCGCTACAGTCCGGGGTGGACTTGGGCCTCAGTCAACAAGCTTCTCCAACCAGCTCGATCCCTGGCTAGCTGTCTTCAGTTTCGCACGCTAAGTTGGCTGAGGTCCTCTTCCACTTGAGTGCGCCACCTGAGTCTTGGACTAGACATTGCTCTATATAGCTCGTCTCTATAGATGCTGTCATACGCGGCCTTAAAATCTATGAATAAGTGGTGGGTATCGATCTGAAGCTCATGGGTCTTCTCCAAGATCTGCCGTAGTGTGAATATCTGGTCGATGGTGGACTTTCCTGGCCTGAAACCACACTGATATGGACCTATCAGGTTGTTGACGAACGGCTTCAGACGTTCACACAATACAGCGGATAAGATCTTATATGCGATGTTAAGAAGACTGATGCCTCTGTAGTTGGCGCAGTTCAGAGGGTCTCCTTTCTTGAGAATTGGACAAACAATGCTGAGGTTCCATTCATCGGGCATACTTTCGTCTGACCATATTATACAGATGAGTTGGTGTATGCTCCTGACCAAGTCATCGCCTGCCGCTTTGAAGAGCTCGGCAGTCAGGCCATCCGCTCCAGCAGCTTTGTTGGACTTAAGCTTCGATATGGCTATCTTCACTTCATCAAGGTAGGGTGGACGGAATTGTTGGTCATCATCATCCAGGTTGAAAGGTTGATTCTGCCTGACAACGGTATTTGGTCCGTCATCGCCGTTATACAGTCTGCAGAAATGATCTTTCCAAATCCTCAGCATCGACTGCGATTCTACTACGATGTTCTCTTGTTCATCTCTACAGGTTTCGGTTCGGGGTTTGTTTCCGCGGCATGTTATTTTTACCTTTTAGTAAAACTTCCAAACCTCATTTCTGGAGTAGCATCTCTCAATTTCCTCGATCGCGCGCTTCTCATGCTCTTTCTTCTTCCTCCTGAGAAGCCGGTGTTCGTCTCTCCTCTTCCGCTCATAGATCTCATGAGCAGCTCATCGAACCATGGGTTTCGTTGTGGTGGACGAGTGAAACCCAGCACATCAGAAGCGGTATCTCTGATGGCGTTTTGGCAGTGTTTCCAGTGGTCTTCGATGCTTGATGCTGGCGGCATTGGACCTCTTAAGAGATTAAGAGACACTCGATCGAAAAAGGACTTGGCGATCTCTTGCGATTGTAGCCGTCTGACGTCGAATTTTCTCACAGCATTAGTTTGTCTTGGCGTAGTTTGGGATATCCACAACCGTACCTTGGCTACAACAAAGTAATGGTCCGAGTCGATGTTGGCTCCTCGGAACGTACGGACATCCATAATACTGGAGGAGTGTGTTGCGTCGATCGCAATGTGATCAATCTGGTTGACTGTTGATTGATCAGGGGTTCTCCAAGTCCCCTTGTGTATGTCGAGATGTGGGAATCGCGTGCTAGCCCCGACAATGTTTCGCCCCGTCGCAAAGTCGATTAGCCTGTATCCGTTATCGGAGGTGGTGTTGTGCAGGCTATATTTTCCGATTGTTCCACCAAAGATACCCTCTCTTCCTAGCTTTGCATTAAAATCACCGAGGACAATTTTAATATCATAGCTAGGGCATTGCTCGTAGATATTGTTAAGGAGCTCGTAGAAGGCATCCTTGGTGTCGTCATCTTTCTCCTCTGTGGGGGCATGCGCGCATATAGGGCTAATGTTGGCGAATTTAGCCTTGATGCGGATTGCTACGAGGCGCTCGCTCACATGCCGGAAGCTGAGGACTTCTTGCCTTAGTCTGCCTCCGACAACAAATCCCCATCCAAATAAGCGCTGCTTTTGCCGTCAATAGCAATTGCCGTAGTAGATATCGCAGTTTTTATGTTTGCAACAGTCAAAAGAATTAAGGCAATTCTGCAGTGTTTCCTTGCCTTTGCAACAAACAAGCATCTCATCATTTCAACATGGCTCATTGTTCCATGCGCGGCTATAATGCACGTTTATCCTGGCCTCGTTTATCAAAGACCCCCGGTGTGCGCCTAGAGTTGTGTAGTCGAGCTTTTGCTTCCGCCTTTAGACTGAGATCAATATGACAGTACTGCAACAATGGATGAAGGTTGAAGAATCTATTGAGCTACTGAATGATTAAGGTGGGGAAGTCCATTGCGAACGTAGAAAAGGCGACTTCCAAGACATTGCATTTCATTTCAGTTGTTGGTCGCGTTTCATTGTATATTATGTGGAATCCAACTGATCTGGTGATCGGTCTTATCCTCCGAAATGTTCCTCCAATTTCTTAGGTGGCTGCAATTGCAGATATCGACAAATCTCTAGACTTTTGCATTTGTGACTACTAAGACCGGTACACTTATATGCAACTACGAGTATCATAAGTACGAGCGAGGTTATGCAAGTTTCTACCTGGAGATTGAAATCCCTCATCACAATAGTGATATCACAGTAAGTCGTTGGCATCTGGTTGCCCATGAAATTGTCATTGACGCATTATGCTAGTTTTTCTTAATATCTTTTGGGATCTGAAGGTGATTATTGACCAGCGCATGGTTATGCAGAATGTCGCACTCTCACTCGAAAGGTAATTAACGTCACCCTAATATAATTTTTAAGCCAGTCTTAAGACGCTCTCGAACAGAAATTCTTTACGATGACCAAAGGTTTGCTAAAAAATTATCTCTTCGCGCTGATTTCACAGTGAATCATGCTAAATCATAACAAACCGACACAGCACAATGTCGGAATGTATCCAATATTGTTAGTTACCCGCAACTATCATCCCAATGACTACCATCTACGGATGTACTACACCTTTGCAGACAAAGGTTCTTGTTTAGATCGTCGAGACGTAAATTTATCAGATACCACACAACAAATAAATCTTGAACGGCTGAGTATTTCTATTACGATTCGAAAAGTCAGTCAAAGCTTTAATGTCAATAGCTGTTGGAATTTATTTACTTCCTACACTCGAGCTTCCCCGAAGGACAATCCTTGCACGTATACCCGCATGTACTCGTATATTTTCTATTCTCCCTTCAAAGTCAACGCGTTTCTTAGTATTTTTTTTTTTTTTTTGTTATGTTTTCTGGAAAACCTAATAGAACATTTCGAATCAATAAAACACTTTGGTTCGAATGTCAACAGCAAGATAAGCTTCTTATCTATTGATTCCAATTGAAATGGGATCACATTCCACATTAGAGAACTTCAGTATCTCTTTTCAGTTGCAACGATGACACATGACAGTTGATGGATGTATTTAAAAAAAAAAAAATAAAAATACAAAACCAAACAGAAGATTTAGGTCAATTCGATGAGGCGACACATGTACTTGCACTCGTACCCGTATTTATACTCATATTCAGTAGCAGGCACTGCGAGAATAGTCGTACTCGTATCTTATTGGTCTTGGACGTCAGAAATAAAAAAACAAAAAAAAAAATTCATTCACAACTGAATGAAAAATTGATCTCATTTTGTGTATAGAAGTGAACCAGACACGGCCTGGTTTGAAGTTGCAGCTGAAATTACACTCAAACACAGGTGGCTTTGGTGTACTCGTAGATTGAATCAGAAAAGAAGTCTATGTATTTCTGGTGAAACGGCTGTAAAAGATACGTATACGCCGCCGCCAATATGTCACTATAGTAATCTCCGAAAAGTTGTCCTTATCAGCGTCATTTTTGGATTGCTCCATAAAGTGACCATCTTCGGGCAAAGAAAAGTGGTGATATCTGGACAAGTACGAGTATCTTGCCTTGCATAAATAAAACACTTGACAACACGATGGCAATGATGATGTTGGTGATGTAATGCATTGCACATTTCAGTTTGCAATGCAGATACATTCATGTTTTTTTTTTTTTCTGCGAATGTAGCAGTAGCATAGTGTAATACTTGTATTCATGCCGAAGAGATACACGGTATCTGACGCCAGAGTGTCTGCTTATCGAAACTCACATGAAAATATGTATGCGCGCTCGACCTCGATAAGATTTAAGTTTTCGTTTTATGGATTAAAGCCTCCCCAGAGATGGAGAAACATGTTTTATTTCATTTTTTTTCTTGGTTTAGACTTTATTCGCATGGATACTGTGAATGTCTGTGCGGTACATACTACTCGTATACAGTGAACAGTGTTTCACTTTTTCTTTCGTGGAATGTACCTATAAGATAAGTTGTCTTGGTGGAGCAAGTTATTTCTTATGAGAGTTGTATTTGGCTTATTGATGGATGCATGCAAGTCGGTTGGCCTAAGGAATGCGGGTAATAGGCGGATTGGTAGGTACGAGAATAGGTACGCAATTTAAAACCAGGTGTTTAATGTGTCTCTTGAACAAAGACTGAGCTTATGATAAAGTTATCTATTATATCTGTGGAGTTGCGAAATACTTTTATGCCAATTGTGTCTGGAAAATTGTTCGCCCTGGAATCAATACAATTTTTCATAATCAAAGTTTTTGTCGGCCAACATTTAACTCGTATATCGCATGCTAGACAAAACAGTCTTATGTTTCGAGTTTTAACACACTATTTCCCTGTTTGTTAAGACCTGATACAATTATCATAGAAATACTACTTCAAGGGTATGCAACTAGCGAAATTCTGATCAAATGAAAGGAAAAAAGCCCCTGTAGTTTGGGAAAATAGACTTTTTAATGGTCAATACATAACTACTTTAAGAAAGCGGCAAATTCGATATGACCCAACATACTTCAAGGACGCACTTATGCATTTCCCCCACCTTGGTATTGATGCTCTAAACTGAGCTCTCAAAGCCATCTACCTTTTAGAGAAGAGACGTGGTGTTTGGTACAACATGCACTGGAATTTTGATGTCCTTGCACGCGGGCTATTTTTTGACTCCGGTCTTTTGCAAATGCTTTTTGCTGTAATAAAACTAGAACTTCTGTGGCTGCAAAAATATGAAACTGACTTTCCTTGCGCTGTTGTCTTTCTGGAGGACGCCGCCTCTCCTTGTTAGAAAAGATTTCATCTGTTCATCTGTTTCTAAGAACTATTGCGAAGAACCCGTGGAAGGGGCGAAGTTACAACATAACTGTCCGAAAGGGCTTATTGAAGCTAAGCTACTTCGGGAATGTAAGAACGCAATGAACGCGTTCGACAGGCTGAGTGCACTTAGCCTTGTCATCAATTCTACTCTTTAGGACTCTTTCCGAACAGATGGAAAACAGCATTTGTCCAGCCCGTGCCTAAAAAGGCGAATCTTCTTCTCTGTCCCCTTACAGACCGATTGCACTTACGTCCCTCCTTTCCTAGGTCATGGAAACGTGAACTCGTGAAATATCCCGAAACACGAAAACTTTTTAATGGCAGGCAGTACGGTATTCGTATCAACAGGTCCACTGGTGATTTGATGGCATGTCTCACCGAAAAGTGGAACCAAAGTTTACATCAATCTGGCGAAAGCAACATAGTTGCGCTTGATATTTCTAAGGTATTTGACAGAGTTTGGCATCAGGCTGTTTTGTCGAAAATGTGTGCGTTTGGGATCGACGACTTTCTTCTGCAATCGATTAGAAATTACTTTTCGGAACGTTCAATTCAAGTTGTCTTGGATGGTTTCAAGTCTGATATTCACAAAATAAATGCTGGTAGGCCCCAGGGCTCCATTCTGTCTGCAACATTCTTTTTGATCTTCATTTATGATCTCTTGTCTGCTACTTCTAATCCAATTTACTCCTTTGCTGACGACAGTACTCTCTGCTTTTTATATTCGTTCTCCGACTCACGACCCTGCCCTTCGGCTGACCGGGAACGGCAGCTCATTGAATCCCGATATAAACAGTATAACCAATTGGGGAACTACCAACAGAGTGGAATTTAATGCTTCCAAAACACAATGCTGTCTACTGTCGGTAAAGCGAAATTCAAATACCCAGGCATTATCCATAAATGTCACTTGCATCGTTGAAACCGAAAAACTTTCCATTCTCGGTATGTGTGTCAATGACAACTTACGTTGGGATGACAACATATTCGAAGTCGCCAAAAATGCTGCGAAATGTCTAGGTTTCCTTAAGCGATGTAAGAAATATTTCATCCCCTCTGATCTGGCTTCAATATATAAGGCTTTCATCCGCCCAAAATTGGAGTATAATGCTCACATCTGGTCAGGTGCTCCCAAGACTTCTTTGGACTTGCTAGATAAGATTCAAAACCGTGCGATAGGTTGCCAATATTGCACAGTCGATTGACACCCTCGACCACCGGCGTAATGTCTCCTGTCTCACCCTGTTTTATCGCTAGTTTCACCACCAGTACTCCTTAGAAATTGCCAGTAGCATTCCGCCCCTTCAAATCTCCAACCGTAACACCCGTCTCGCTATGAATGCCCATCAGTACACCCTCAAGCCCACTTTTGGGGGTACCCTGAAATATCGTGATTCTTTCCTAAGCCTTACAACTCGCTCATGGAATGCCCTGCCCAGCTCTTTATTTCCTGATCATTATAACCTCTAAATATTCAAAGCCAACGTACATCGGTACCTCTCTTTCTTTCCGCCTTAACTTTCAATCGCCGCGCTGTGTGCAATCATTTTAAGGCTACTAAAAAAAAGCTTTTATATCACAATAGATTCCCAGGAAATGAAATCGCCGATAAACTCTTTTTTTTTTGGGGTTCGAACGTGCGATAGGAATTTCTGCTTCCCTGGCTTCCATTGATAATCAGGTCTTTTATGAGCATAACTGAATGACTCTCTAGGGAGCTGAAAGACTAAACAAATGGTTCACGATCCCTGTAAGAAGTCAGCGAATTTTCAGTTGTCTCTCAGTAGAAAAGACTGCAGATTTCTTATCAGTGTCGTGTCGATATTATGCTTTATCTTAACACCTTAGTGTGCTGGGTATAAGTGACTCAACATACTACGACGCTTGCCGTGTAAGAGTGATGGTGACACTGCGGAGCACTACCTCTGCGAGTATTCGGCCCACGCTCGCATAAGGCTGCAGGTACGCGGCACTTATTTGGTGGGTGCTGATACTGTAGACTTATATTCCCACAACAGACTGACAAACCTTAGTCCAAGGAGTTTAGTAGGCACGTTCTTTGTAGAAGTCCATTCCGATAGAAAGAAAAAATCATGGCAAAGTGTCTTTCGGACATTTCTTAGACAGCCTCTGTTTCTGTGACATGCGTAGCAGCACCAATAGAACGTAGTATCTCTTTCCAAAGCCAGTGCAAAGATCGATAAATTCTTTGCTTTTGAAGTATTCAACTACCTGGCATGTATTAGAGAAAAAGCCGATTCTTTTTTGGATAGTACACATTCACTTAGAATGTTCATTGCGTCAGATGTTCAGGAACTTACAGTTGACCAAATTTTTTTCAGAAAAATTTTATGCAGTGATGAGGCTAATTTCTTGTTAAACGGCTACGTACACAAGGATAATTGGATGCTATTGCAGCCAGAAAAGTGTGTTTCGTTTTTTTTTTCCAAAAATGATATCGAATACGATATCGTACGAAGACGTGAAAACTGCGGTTAAAAGCTCAGCTGGACTAACGAGAGAATTTCCAGTTAATGTCGGAGTGCACCAAGGTAGCGTACTTAGCTCTTTCCTCTTTAACGTCGTATTCGATTATCTTTTAAAAGACTGCATGCGGGAAGCAAATGTAACGCCAATTCTCTTCGCTGACGACGCAGTTATACTAAGCGATAACTTCGAAGATTTGCAGAATGCTTAGATTCATGGACAAATGCGCTAGAGAGAAACGGGTTTCAAATAAGTCGTTCAAAGACGGAGCATTTGACGTGCCCACTTGCGCATCCGTTGCAATCTGTTCCGGATATAATGTCAGACGGAATAGTTCTTCCGAAAAGCACTACCTTTAAGTATTAAGGATCAATCGTTAACATGGAAGCGAAATGTGACGACGACGTAAGCCACAGAGTGAGTGTGGGGTGGATGAAATGGCGGGAAAATTCGGGAATCTCTTGCGACCGAAAATTTCTACTTCAATTGAAGGGGAAACTCTACATCACGGTTACTAGACCAGCTCCTATGTACGGTTCTCAGTGCTGGACAATGTACGAAGCGTTTAAAAACAAAATGACGGCAGTGGAAATGAAAATGTTAAGGATGTCTAGTGTAGTCACTAAACGCGATTGCGTCTACTTCTAAGCATATAAGAGGAAGTCTACATATAAAGAATTCGGTAACCGAACAGCTTGAGGCGAATAGAATAAGCTGGTATTGCCACATCCAAAGAAGATCTGCGGAAAATCCGCACTATCAACTACGGTCACTCCAACTGTAAGAAAACGAGGTCGGTAAAAGAATTCCTGGATTTCTCAGATGGCAAATGCGCAACAACGCCTGGGGCTAACCACTGAAGCGATCCAAGACCGAGCAATATGTAGACGCGTTCTGTGGTCTGCGACATAAGCGGAGCAGCAGCGATGCAGTAGAAATGGGAAACTCGTTACGTATAAGTTCGTATAACGAGGAAAGGGTTAGTAAAAGGATAAGAAAAAGAAGAAGATATCGAAGCATAATTTACTGTCAATAGATACCAAGTGGTGGTGGCGATGGCGCGATGGTTAACCCATTGGACTATCACACAGAGGGTCCGTGGTTCGATTCCTGGCATCGCCAACAATTTTTCGAATGTCATCGCCCTTTCGGCGGGCAATGGCGAACTCTCGAAAGTAAAATTGCCTATGAGAAAGTTTCTAAGGAGTGCCGTTCAGATTCAGAGATAAACCGTAGACCCCGCTCAGATGTGACAAAAAATGACAGTTTGAGCAACACAAATGAGTGTCAAGAAGCTAGGCCATGGCTTATATCGGGCTGCCAGCGCCACAGTGTTTTTTTGTTTTTAGATACTCAGTTCAATCGATGATCGACAATTATTTGTTACCAAATTTGCGTGAGATCAATGTGAAGGAACGCGGTTCCATCAGGATGATGCTGCCCCATTCTACAAACGAAATCATGGCCTTATTGAAAACACGATTTGGCAAAAGAGTTATTTCAAAAAATTAACCCGACAATTGGACAGCAAGATGGTGCGATTTAATGCCATGGAATGCCATGTCTGTGGGTCTATGTCAAGTCACTAGTTTATGCCGATAAACCAGCAACGATTGACGGTAATATGCGGTGTATGCCTCAATTGCTGTTAAAATTGGCCGAAAATTAAACCAATAAAATACGTTTTTTACGAAGAGTTATTACTAGTCCAGTCTTGTACCAGTCTTGTATCATCATTATCAGACTCTTACCACTCCACAAGAACTCTACGTTGTGTCCTACCGGACTCCGTATTGCTAATTTGTTTTTTTATAAAGATGTAGAGTGAAGTAATTCCACCTAAAGCCATAGACTGACTTTGTAGAACTAATGTCATGACTAGATATGACTACTTTTTAAGACCTTGGAGTTCCATGATTGCTGCTTCTACAGTAACATTAATGATGCTAAGTCTTACCAGGGCACCAAGGAATTGGTTAACTGGTTTTTTGTTAATTTTTGACGGTGGTTTAAGCTAAATCGCAGATATTAAACTCGAACATAGACGCCTGTACGAGTAATTTGGAATTACAGAGCCAGGTACAGATTAGCCTACTAAGACACTAGTCATATAGACAGTGGAATGCGTTTTGTATACGTTCACATACTTTGTGTTCGTGTTTGCCAGTTTTTTCATTTGACAGTCACGAAATTCGAGAGGAACTAAAAGAGTCTGGTGACACACTTATCGCACTCGAAATCTAAGAAATAACTTAAAAACTGATGGTCACAACGATATGTCATCAAACCAGAACAAGTTCTCCGAATCCACAATTACTGTTCACATTTCGATTTCCAGCAAGGGTGATGCCACTTTCGTAAGTGTAGTTCCCTTGCATCGATTTGTAGAGGCACTGGGACTATAAGTCTGATACTTTTATTGCCTAGTAATACTGGAAACGGAATGGAGTTATAGAACCTCACAACTTTTTTATGAGGCCTGAAAAGGGTAATCCATGATCGAAAACAGAACCCTGTGGCATGCCATCTGCTTGTATCGTTCAATGCTTTCCTGAACAAACTATCATTTGAGTGCCCTGCGCGTTACAGACAACAGTGTTTAACTGAAGTAAACATTTCGTACATCCAGTCACAAGGTTGCTTTGCTTGCCATTGTATTCAACTGTCAAAGCACTAGAGGCTATCATAACTTTCAAACAACAGCTTGACCGCGTTTCCAATCATCGTGTCCTCATTTCTTTCGATTTTGAAATTAGAAGCAAGATTGCGTAATTCTCATTCGCTTAGCTTAGAAGCAACTCAATTGCCCACGGTCAATAAGTCGCATCATCAAAGGTGACGCGAAGAACTGCAGTCCGAGGCAACTGCCGCCAAATTGATTAATCACTTTGTTTGTTGGAGCCGCGGTGGTGTCCAAATACACCCAAGACTCCGCCTCTAGCGATAGGTTTGATATTTCAATTCGTGAGTGTCCATAAGTGAGATATGACTTATGGATAACTCATAAAATGCTCGTAAGGTCCAGCGATTTTTGTGGGATTCATCTGATGTCATCCGCCATCCATCATAAACACCTTTTGCGGATAAATCAAACCCAAAACAACTTCAGACTTAAGAGCTTTCCAAATAGATACTCGTAATACTTGTGGTAAAAGAAGTTGCATATCTATGAATACCTGGTGACAGGTGTTACATAATTCCACTACAGTACACGACAACAACATCAGGGGGCAAGTTTTTATTGCAAAAAAAAAGCAACAAGCAAACATAGCCAACAATGCTCGTAAAACCTTTAAACAGACAAAGCTACGCGACCAAGTGGAAAAGTGGAAAAATTCACTGAACCGCGAAAATGTAGACGACAAAGGCTACGAACAAGCAGTTACTGGTGCTGTGGTGACACATTTCTTCTGAGAGAGACACTAGGTTTGTTGGTTTTAAAAACGCACGGAGTAGGATTACAATTTCGACCTGATTCAGCTCCTGAAGATAGCTGCGTATTTGCCCTGGGAAAATACTCGAAGACTCCCTTTGTGACGTGTTGTGCATACTGATACGGATAGATGAACCGATCGATCGGATGTGGAACCCATTGATATGGTAGATTTCTATTTAAAAAGGCGGCACTGTTCAGAAAAGACCCTTTTTCTTTTCATTTTCGAGGAGGGGCGACGAATTTTTTCTCCTCAACACATAATTGAATTTTCTTTTACGGGTAATTGTACATTAAATATGTTCAAAGGGGCTCTTATTGCGTTTGGAATACATAATTTGCTGTTGCATGATACATGAATCCCGTTTATGTTGAAAAAATCATTTGTTTACCAGGTGGTAGACACTAAGGAGAAAATTCAAAACCTGTTGTTGCCAAAATATACATTTGAGTAGACGCAAAAATGTTCGCTTCGTTTTGTCTCAATATTCTCAAGGCTACAAACAAGGAATTTTCTAAAGATTTCGCAGCCGGATTACGGGGAAGTCCACATTTGATTGTCAGTTTGTTGTTCTGGCGATATTCAGTGAAGTAACTATGACTGAACATCAATTGTGTTTTTATTGCAGGAGCAACTTGATACTGGCCGAACTTGACTTGCTTAACCTACAAGATCAAGCCCCGGAAGGAGGATATACAGCAGATGAACTCACTCGTTAAAATCATCGGTCGTGTCAATCATTGCGGCAGAAACTTTACGCGACCATATGTACAGAGAAGGTCTACCATATAACGATTTTTGAATACTTGTCAGGGTGCTGAAGTAGAGATCGTGACGGACGAGTTACCAGCAAATTCCGGATTCTCGAAGTGGGTTATCGACTAGAATACATCCGTCCATTTCTGAACAAGGGGCCACTCCTGATTAGGTATACTGTGCCGGGGTAACTACCTTTTACTGCGCAAAAAAGACACTCCAGTGAAGCAAATAAAAACCAAATTTTGGCCAAATTTGATACAAGAACTTTGAATTTACGCGTGGAATGGTAAAACTCTCAGAACCGCGTGCCGCTGGAAAGCTGTCTTTTAACTAGCCTGATGTCACTGATATATTGTTACTACAAAGCTTTTCAAGGCATATGGAACCAATAATCCCACATCTTCGTTGACGTCCATGCCTTTGGGTATTGAGGGCAATAAAAGAAATAGACGAAAACACCAAAAGATGCTCCAAAAAGCTACAATATATCACGTACGAGCATTGTTTAAGATTAGATGGTCAAGTCGTTCTAGTTGGTGTTAACGCAAGGCTAGGAAAGAAGGGCGACGCGAAATATTGTTCTTGCCAATACCCACCAGGCGTCAACTAGATTGATTACATTGCGATCCACCCAATGCAATCCTCTATTATGATGGATGTCTGACAATTAAAGAGACGAATTTTGACTAACTGTAGTTAGGGTATGGTTGTCGATATTTCCAACATTCCCACGGCAAGGAAAATATTGCGATAAAATTTGTCATCGGATAGCTACAATCGCCGCCAGCATCAAGTACTACGGACCAGTGATAGAGATGCAAAGTAGCTAAAAGAGGTTATTTCTCTGAGCTTCCCCCGGCAAAACAAAATCCCGGCTCAGCAACGAATTACAGCAAATACATGCAAAGCAACAAGAAGAGGCCAGAGTTGTTTGCAAGGTCTATGGACAGATGAGATAGAGGGAATACAGTGCCATGAAGCGATGAACAAGTAAAGATAAAAGCAGAATCTCAGTGAGCGCTAAGGATATCAAGGGATCATTTCTGCTGGGCCTGTTGGCTTGTTTCCGAAAGGAGAAAAAAAAAACTGCTAGTTGAGGTTTCGGACCATTCTAAACCTTAGCGCCATCCAAAGCAACATCTTGCACGATTAAAACTGGTGTGAAGTCGATACCAGTTTCGGTAATAGAGACTTTTTCGATAATTTGTAAGCAGATCTGGCTGACCATCTAGTTCCTATGAACTGCAAAGTATGATGATATAAGCTCTAAGGAATTACACCAACAGCCCCGGGATGAACCATAAGAACTTAGTTCAATGTTTTCTATTTAGAAGTGAACAATTTCAATTCGTACGAACACCTTCACTTAGAAAACATGTAAGTGAAATTTAAGACTGTCGTCCTTCAGAAACTCGCCAGGGTCGCATTCTAGATTCGGCCCTGGAGCCTTCTTTCCCTAACTCAAATTGTATTAGAGAGCCCATTCCTGAGCCCAATCAAAGCTCCGTGTGTGAGACATACAGACATTAGTACCGACTTTTATCAAAGAGGGCAGTTCATCAATGCAATGAGTAGGCTAGGCTAAGTGACTCGTAAGTCATGATTAGTCTTACCTCTCTGGTGTTAAGTCTGTAGTCCTATTTACTGACTCTACTGAGCATTGGTGTCCATGCGCTCTACATGACCCAGCCACCTCAGTCTCTGGATCTTCAATCTTCTGGTTAGGTCGATGTCGCTGTACGGTCCGTAGAGTTCATTGCTATATCTCCTCCTTCATTCTACTTCAATGCAAACGGGACCGTAGATCGCCCGAACAATTTTTCTATTTACTGACATTCGCATAACAGTTCTGCGTTCATGAAGTTCAAACATTCTTCACATCTTTTCACTGGGAAGACTTAAGTGTCTGGCTTCCATCACTTCTTCTTCCCGGAGGTTCGATGTGTAGGGACGAGGCTGACAGTAAAGATTTGGTGTGGCCTGCGAATCATCTATATTCTATACGACCTTCGTGCAGGATTACTGGAGATATGTCTTTGGTGCCATCCGAGTCCGTATGTGATGATATGAGTCATCACTGCAACTGAAGCTAGTTACAAGCTACAACGGGTTCCATAAATTAGCTCACTTGTACGATTCCAATCTGGCTACAAGGGGATGAAGATCGAGAGTAAGATTACGACTCTTTGCTTTGGACACAGTGTAGGTACCACTCAATTTACTCGAGTGTTTTTGGGCTGGCTAAATTGCCCCTTTTGAGGACATTGGCCAGATTGCTAGTTTCAGCTTAATGGAAAATAAAGTGCCACATGGCTCAGCGATATAACCTGTACTATATACTTTTTATGATAGCAAATAGATATCCTAAAATGGAATTTATTGATGATGTTGGTGATGCAAAGAAGCAGCTCCAATAGAACTCCAATCAGTAGAACTGCAGATCTGAGTACACCAACATATAAGCAACAAACTTAAATTCTCTATCCACTTTTCCTGCATGTAAACGTTTCCCATATCTTTGTATCCTAAGCCTTTAAAATTAGCGGCAGCAGACATGCCTGTGTACAAAGGTAAGTTACTATTCGGTTGAAAAGCCCGGAAGTACTCGTAAAATTCTAAGCCCTCTTGCTTTGGGTATGGGCATCGTTATGCACTTAATCAAACTTGCTTCCATTATTTAATTTTCAGTGATTGCCTGTTCTGTTTGATTGACCTTGAATAAATCCCCTGACTTCTAGAGTCGTGGCTGTGTATTTGCGAATATAATTAATGTAGTAGGAAAGATTATACAAATTACCCAGCTATACTTAAGTGCAGTTCAATGGCCTATGGCGGTATAGTACTTTAAAGTCACGAAATGATTACTAACCAGTGGCCATTAATATTGTTTATCGCTTTCAACCACGACATTTTCACCCATATCTGGAAACTTAGCTCATTTACCCCGACTTCATGACTGACATCATTACTTTGAACAAACCATACGGGCTACTCGTACTATCGACAGTCCATATATCACCTTCTATAGCATCACTCACAAGTTGTAAAATGTTAAAAGTCAAACCGCATTACTAATTAACAACAACAACAACAACAGCAACGACAATGACTTGCTACATTATCAGACAAAGTGACTCATAACATCTGTCATGGTTCCAAGATGCTTTCTTACGACGAGTATTCCCAAATTGTCATCACGAAGGCATAAAACTCCCGCGGCTTAAGCTTTTTTCTAGCACTCTATGGTCCCGCTGCATATTAAAAATGAATTTTCCAATAAAATCCGCTCAAGTTGTAGACTGACATGAGCCGATCACATCGGCGGGACAAGGAAATGAAAGGAAATGAAGATATGCGCACAGGAAATACTGGCGAGCCCATTTCATGCAAATGAGCCAACAAGAAATAGACTCATCTATTCCTACAGACAACGAACTATGAGCACTCGGTATCTTGAGAAGATGTTATTGCTCCCTACACACACACAAATTGTGCTGCAAGACGTACGAGAACGAGTAACACGTCCAAAAGTGTGGAAACCAAAACGATGATGATTCACCAAGTGAGTTTTTTCCAAGTGGGAAACTCTACACCGGGGCCGACTTTTCCAAATTTGTTTATAATCGCCAAGCGGATCGCAGTTTTGTAGTTATAGATACTCGTACAACCAATGTACTCGTACGTTGGGGTACTATGATTACATATCGCCAGCGCAGTGCTGTTTCATTACAGAATCTCACCAAGGAAGTTACTCCTTCCGCCCTCCAGTGTATCCATTTTTGGTAAAAAGGGGGCAAAACATCACAGAATCAGGGGGACTCCCACACGCACACCACAAATAGGTGAGGCCTGGCCTGTGTTTTTTGGATTCGGTTTAGATTTACCGGGTGTGTTCGACGAACCACAGTGTGGAGTTGTTTACGTTTAACTCATCACTTGCATTTTACTTAAGATTGCAGATACACATACTAACATATGTATGTATGTTTACTACTGGAGCTAGAGTATTCGTATCTATCCATCTACATACATATATCTGTCTGTATCTTAAGGGTATATGCCAAATGTATAGTATATGAGTCGCCTCGTAATGATCGTTTATTTTTGTTGATGACTATAAGGCACAATGGAGCACAATGTATCTGATGGAAGGCACTCTATAGATACGACTACGAGAGTACAACTGTGAGAAACGATTTCACAACTTGATGATGGAGAACGATTGTGTGTAGGGGTTTTAATTGCCAACAATCGCATTCGCAATACGATTGAAAATTTACCGTGTGTTTGGTTGGGATAGTGTGAGAACTGAAAAATTAACTTTAATATACGGACGTGTAATTGAGAGATCTGTTGCAATGCATCCTAGTGATGCACTCGAAGACTCGGTGGTATTAATAGGATATTTCGAAACAAAAAACTTGTGTGCTTGGTAAAAGACAGGATTTAAGAATGGACCACCATAGGCTTGCGTTTATGGCTCTGTGTTAGTCTTTGTATGACAGAAACTTATTTCACTTAATATAGAAATGTACTACACCTCCTTAGCAGCCCATAGTATGGAAGGATTCGCACTACCTCGAGACATAAACATTTAGAGCAGATTTCAGTTGTAATACCTTCATATCAGGCAAAGATCAGAGATTATTTTTCCGAAAATATAGAGGAAAATGATCCGCCGAAATGAGGGCTCGATTCAAGTGAATTATATCACGAAAAGCTTCCCTATCACCACTTCGTGGATTATGTGACGTCTTTTGTGAGAGCTGATAATGTGCTGTCAGGGTTTCACTAAAGTCAGAACGAAAGAAAATGTAGGGAAAACCGTTCGGGAACCGATCGGTACACTTACAAAATATTCTGACGTGTACAATCTCCAGAGCACCGACCGATGGATACTCCTATTAGTATCTAATTATGCTATAAATAGGAACAGGCTAGGTGCTGCAAAATTGCAGGCAGCCCTAGATGTGCTCGACAATTGGTGCACAAGGAATGGACTTTCAGTCAATTCTTTAGGAAGAGGAGGAAGCTTACTGGTCAACTTATCTAATGTTTAAAGGCATTACCACTCATTTCTCAGACGAAACCAGTGTTACCTTGGATAAGAAATTTCTTAAGACTTAACATGTTATTAGTCTGCAAAGTATCTGATATCTGGGTCTGTAGCGTAAGTCACGCTGCTCTTTAAGTCTAACTTAGTCCTCTCATGGCTTCTAAGGCTTCTAAGGCTTCTAAGCTAGTTTAAGAATGCAAGGTTTCTCTGAATGCATTTGGAAGGCTTTACTGGGTCCTGTTTGGGAGACACAGGTAACAAGAAATAAAATCACCGATTATATTGTACAGGGCAAGTTGTAAATACTGCAGACTGCTTACTGCTATCGTGGCGGGGTACTTCTAAAGGATTTTTCAAGTGTGCTGTGACGCTTCCAGTGATGGTAATGACGATATCTGGAGTATTATCTTTGGGCACGTTAGGTTACAGCTGTACATTTATTGACTGACAAAGTACACAGTGCAGGGTTACGAATGGAATATTATATCGGATAAATGGCATTCACGGTCTTGTTGCCACTTCAAGAATCCCAAAAGAGAAGGTTCAATGGCGATAGAACGCATGACTTGGGCGACAAATTCTGATCAACAAAGTAAATTAAAAATTTACATGACCAGGGAATAACTCATGCAGTAAGTGAATTATTTCTTAGGATATAGCATGCGGCACTATCTTGTTTAAACCATATGTCGCCCACATCTATATCTTGAAATTTAGATACAAAATTGAATTATCATGTCACGATAGCAGGCATCATTAACTGTTATTGCCTGACCAGTCGCATTTAAAGAGATAATGGTCCGATAGTAGCCCAAACTCCGCAGCAAACTGTGGTTGTATTCATTTTTCATCAATCACTTGTGGATTTTTTGAACCCTAAATTTAAAAGCTTTGACTATGGAAAATGGGGCTTATAGCTGAAGTTGTTTTTCGGTAAAAAATCAACCATTTAACGAAATTTTTACGTAGCTGTGCAAGGTCATTAAACCTTAATTCTTGACTGAATTACACTTCTCATGCAAAAAGATGCTAATTTTATTGAGAATACGCTGTATGGGGGCCAATTTACCCTTTAATAAAAACGCCGACAGATGTTTGAATCTAAATCGGCATGATATCAGAAACCTAGTAGGATACCTTACTACACACTACTACACCAAAGGTCTAAGATATCAACTTAGCAAAATAGGACTTGCTGACTCCGCAGAATGTCGACTCTGTCTCGAAGACGAAGAAACAGCTGAACACATTTTATGTGAATGGCCAGCCCTCAATGGAATCAGGCGGAACACCTCCTTCAGAGAACAACTCGACATCTCTGAAATAAGGGACTCCCCTGCTGGTAGGTAGAAACCCTACTAGCCTAATTTTCTTTCTGACTCCTCGAGCAAAAAATATCTTTTTAGGTCGAAGTGCTTCTCAATCGATACTGGAGTCAGGTTTAAATAGCAAAAAAAAAACTAGTTCGTACCGTGTAACGGAACTTGAAACCAATCATTATTTAGAAAAAGATGCCAAGACTAATTCGGGAAGTACTCTTGAACTCCACAAAGAACTGCTTCAACAGTTGTCTGAAAGCTGAAGCGTTTCACGACTGGCAGTCTTAACACTTTCTATGACCTCCTTTCCTCAAAACAAACCCACCTGCTTTTACAGATACTTAGATCTTAGAATATATATGTTGAAGGTGAACAACAGTGAGGACACAGCACTGAACACTGAACTTTATACAAAATTCGTCTACCTTTGTACTTTCAGCACTTGGTTAAATAAATCGTTATCAGAGGTAAACAAGGATTTTTATAAGCCCGAAGCGATGGATAATTTTTAAGCTCCATTTGAATTTCTTTACTGGAGAAAGCCAGACGATTAGAAAATCAACCTTGTACAAGAGGAGAGCCCTAATGATAACTGGGAGTAAATCGTCAAACGTGTTGCTGAATGTGAGCAAGTCCTAGAATATGAAACTCCAAACCATAGTATATAGATGCTACAAGCACCTTCCGGGATTGAAAATGATAAAGGACCGGACCCATCTAAAGGCACCAAGAAAGTTCCACTGCAAGACAAGCCATGTAATAGAACGTACTTCACTTCGCCAGCCAAATTTCTTTCATTCAAACCTTTCTAAACAGATAATAATTTAATGAAGGAGCAAGGCCCGGGGAATACGGTGGGTGATTAAGGATTTCCCATTTAAACTTCTTCAGTTTTTGCAGCGATTGTCAGGTGTCATGTGGCCTTGGGCTATCATCATTGAAGATGATGCCTTTTCCGTTAGTCAAAACCGGATCGGATTTCCTTCAATTTCCTTAATAAACTTAGAAAGTTGCTCACAGTACTTGTTCGCCGTGAAAAAGCTCATAAACAATCTTACCCCTTGAATCCCACCAAACTGATAACATTATTGGATGCAAGCCAGCCTTTCTGCACCTTCACCTGCTTGTTGACAGCTCCTTTGCACGTTGTTCTACAGAATCCACTTCTCGTCAATTGTTACGACTCGACCCAAGAAAAGGTTCGTTTTCTAAACAGAGATATAGCTACGGGGACCTGGTCCAGCTTATTTGTCCCGTCAAACATTGGGGCAACCACGTGTTTAACTGGAAGTGAATCCAAGCTTCTGTAGATGGCGAAATGCCAACGAATTGTCAATATTTATGTAGCTTCTCTGCGATCTCATCAGTTCAAATCTTCGTGTTAATTTTCAATAAGGCTCGCACATTGTCGTCACCAATCTCAAATGGCGTCCAGAACGGGGTTGATCCTCCTACGTAATTTGTTCACAAGAGTGCATATATACATTTGTTGGCAAAAATTTGCAAAACGCTTTTCAGAAGGAGATAAGAACGGTAACCAGCCCTAATACTGAGGTTGAGATCGATGAAAAGAATGTTAAATTCATTCGGACAAATGATGATGAATGGAATGGAATGAACCCACAGTACAAAGTAAGGTATTCTTCGGGACAAGAAGATATCAAAATGATTTTTTTCCGAAACCTGTTTCATCTGATCTGAACTGTCTTAATCGAAGGCGAAACTTGTGTACAAGCCGGTCCTGATGGTCAAGAAATGTATTGTACAGAAATGTTATAGTCTTAAGGAATGTTGTATTGTGATCTATGAAGTTACTGACTAAATGACATTCCCAACTATGAGGTGAATGACGAAACGAGTAAAAATCACGAACATACCTAATATTACAGACCTATCTCAATCACTAGATAAAAGAAGTCGCATCGTAGTCATTAGCAACAAGAAGTATGACGTCTGAAAATAATGAACTCTCAACTAATGTTCTGAAGTCATCTCAATGAGTTCTAAAGCTTTTTGAAGTTATGGCAGAGTTATAAACGTATAATGAACCAAAGAATCCTACCACCCCATTCCACTTATGTAAACTCGAACAGTCACCTTAACATCAAAGTGTAATGAGTCCGATTCCATTCCCATCATCGGCATACTTTATCCCAAGAAATTCCCCATCAAAGGGAAAAGTCCTGCCCAGCTGTGCAAACAACTACCATTGCCAACACATCATCGCAAATAAAATCAATTTCCCCGAATCGATGAATCCACGAATTCTCCAGCCAAAGTGAGAAATTCCATCTCCCCACGAAACAAATCATCGAATTCAAAATCAGCAGCCCAATCCCTTGAACAGGTTGATAATAAAGTCGCGTGGACATCACTCAGATATCTACCTGACATGTACGAGTAAGTATAAATTGCTTTCCTCCCCCTGAATCAATATCGACACTGGTTTGGCATTGGCACCCATGTACCGTCGTCAGTCGTCAAGACCACTAACCAAGACGCCGAATTTAGATTGATTCCTGGAACAGCCGATAAGCCCGAAACAAATCCTCCACTTTGGCCGTGGAATTGTGAGAAATCACAAAGAAGCAAGTACACTCGTGCAGCGCCATCATCATCATCGCCGTCATGGTCGATTGTCGATTCTATATTTGGACTTGAACAGAAGAGAGTCTTTCTTTTTTGGTTTTGCTAATTTCAGTTTTTATTGTTGTAATTTTAATTACGCTGCTGTAGATACGAATAAACAAGCAAAGTCCCGTCTTGGATAGGTCTCCTCTTTCGTTTCGCGTGTAACAAAATGATTTGTATTCAGCGCACAGAAGAAGCCGAAGAGGAATCCGAAATCCTTTCGTGTAACGATGCAATGGGCTCATACGCATCCCTACGAATGCCTACTAAAAGTGCATTCACATTGCATACGACATCAGTACCCGAGTATCAGAATAAAATAATATCTCTGGATAGCTTTGCCATTCCTGTATATGTATGTAACTACCAATTACGCTTGTCAATTGGCATCGACGACAGAGTCGTCATTTGTCAAAGTGTCATAGCACATATGCCGGTCACGCACTTTTCCGACCAGGCCAGTCAGCATTCTTTGCTTGCCGAGTCGATTGTCGCCTCTCTGTCAGCCCTCTGTCAGTTTTCCATTAGCCCTATGTGTTCGTCATTCGTGTAGATTCAAAAAGTATCTACGAAGTCAATTGAAACTCAGTGATATCGTAAATAATTGGTGATGTCTTAAAATTGTCACGTTTTTTCTCCAGTACGATGATCGTGGAGGTGACTTGGTTTGATGTTTTGGCGCGGCACAGTTCAACAAACGATTAGGGAACCCTGCGGCATTCCGATTTTATAATATTGTAAATAGATATCAAACCAATTCTGGCTGAGGTAATAATTCACTTTAAATGCACGTTTAGTGCCACAGATAATAAACATCGACGACATCGATTATTGGGTATTCGTTGAGACGATATCATTTTCCCTAGACGGACACCAGTGCCGATATCTATTCGAAGTCAAAGACTCGGTACCCATTTGTCCGGCCATTTACCGGCACAACACGGTGGTGGAGTGCCACTTACGACCAACTGTGCACAATTTGTTTACACTGACAGAGTTTTGCATTCTGAATTCAATTTTGTACTCGTACTCGTACTCGTATCTCTGCTGAGTTTGTGAATTCTTAGAGATCTAGTTACACTTTATGTAGATTCACCTTCGTGCTTCACTGAGGCGTTACTAGTGCGCTACCATCGTATTCAGTTTGTGTGGGATGACCTGCTGGCGTAGGTAATTGGTGAGCAGAAGGGGACGAATTTAGAATAATTTACCGCGCTCCAAATATTACGCTGTCGGGTTAGGGTGGAGTAATGGAGTATAACTCAGCATGTGATGTGTGGATGCGTCTGCATAACAAGTAGAGGGAAAGTGGCTGAAATTTAGCCTTATAATCGGGGAATGGAGTGTTACTTTTACTCGAACAACGGTAAGCCAGTGTTATGGGAATGCATGAAACGGACGGAAACTTGGTTAATTACTCTTGATTAGTAGCTGTTAGCGATTGCACGGTGTGAAGCATATTTATTGCCTGAGGAGTGTAGACAAAGTGACATGGTGCCTTTCGAAAGCTGCATAAAATGGGTGACTTGAACTAGCCCACCAGATAGCAAATATGGAAATGAGAAAGGTTGCTGAAGTCTAGATTCGATGCGTCTTGTGAGATATCGACTAATTTGGGATTGCTGGGATAGTAATAGAAGCACACTGGTTCATGGCTGGTTTCATTTGGTTGATCCCCTGATTAGTATTCGGGTAAACTAATTTGAGTTACATTTTCATTAGATATCAAGAGGTTGATGCCAAGAAAAAATATATTCCACTTTCTTGTATCACGCCCAATAACTTTTGCGCCCATTTAAATTTGCCTTGTTTCGTCTTGTTTCTCGAGACGACGTAGTCCATTTTTGAACGCAAAGAAGTTAGATATTTGTAACCTCACCAGCACTAATAGAGTCTTCTTGGAATTTCCCCTAAAACACTTCTCCCATTCTCTGACCTAGTTCCTATATGAAGCAACAATTTCAACCGATTACGCTTAGATTTTGACTCTGAAACTCTGTGGCAATTCTGAGTTGATGAGCGCAGAATTCCCCTAAAACACTTCTCCCATTCTCTGACCTGGTTCCTATATGAAGCAACAATTTCAACCGCTTACGCTTAGATTTTGACTCTGAGACTCTGTGGAAATTCTGAGTTGATGAGCGCACCTTAAATTGCTACGAGTACTTCTTTGAGATTTCCATAGTTCATGTGTCAGTCTTTCTTCCTTTTTACCTATAACATCTTTCGACCTCCTACTGATCGACAGACAACTCAAGTGTACAGTGATAGCTTGAAAATTGTGTAAGGCGTTATAAAAGTTAAAAAACCATGTTGGTTTGCTTTCGAATCTGTCGCCAAAATGGAGATATCTCTGCTGGAATTATTGTTTTGACTTGGTCTTTGACTTTGATTTTTTTGTTCAAAATAACCTTTTTATTTACGAATCCTTGTTTGAGGATGTTTAACCGATATTTAGCCTCATCTTAGGAACTTATTTAACAAATAATAAGCCTCGACGATCAACCTACGATATGCATAAGTCTAGACCTTAACGATGTAGCTGGAGAAACCCACATAAGTTGGTTACCATCAATTGCAACTTCTTTTGCATATAAATCGTATGATAATACTGCGGAACGTTGCTAGGAGTTATAACATTTAAGACCAACGTACATTAATATCTCTCTTTCATTCCTCCTACACCTTACTTTCGACGCGCTGTATGCAAACTTAGAACTCCTTGAGCGCAAGCTAATTGTAAAAAGAAACATTGTTTGCTCGTCTTACTGTGACTGTTGTTAAAGATACTCTTGTCATGATGACTTCAACTTAGCTATAACACTTATGATCATTACAGCGATTGGATAGTGCTGCTGTTACCAGGCTATTTTAAAGTTTGGTCTAGTCTGTTACTTGATTTTTGTAGTGAGGACTATGGCCCCATAGCTTATGCACAGTGTGGCAAATAATATCCCGGACACAAGCCATATTACACCAACAAAGACCGCCATCTTTTTGTGTGAACAAGCTTGAATCTCTCTCTACTATCTGTCAAAATTTCATGACATTAACTTGACATTTAACAATAATAACAATTATTCTTCAGAACACCTTTTCGTTTGATGTTTTAACATGGAACAAAGAGCGGTCACTAAATTTCACACAAAACTTGGTAAAAATGCATCAAAAACATTCTAGTTGATACAACAAGTGTACCGTGATGATTGTTTGAGTGGTACTGTTCTGTTTTCGAGTGGTATAAGGGTTTTTTAGTCCTTAGTCCACAGTTCGGACGCCTGAAATGATCCCCAAAAAGTACATGATTTTATTGCAGAATTCATCCCAACTGGTAAAGCAAGCAGTTACTGCCGCATATTATCTTTGATAGTTTTGAAGAGTTTGATGGTCAGAATCAATCGTATTTGATCTAAATATCGCGATTCAGTTGGTCTCTGCACCAAATCACACAGCACTCATTGTTCTTCAATTTTCGGCTCGAAATCAAGTGTGTTAAATCATCCGCCGTATTCAGCTGATTTGGCACCGTGCGACTTCTCTTTGTTGCTAAATTGGAAATTTAAGTTGAAAGGATGCTTTTTGCCGACATTGCGACAACAATCAGGCAAAATATACAAGAGCAGGCATTTAAATCATCATTGAATCGCTGTAATAACTGTATTGAATCGGGAGGAGAATATTTTGAATAAAAAAAACCAAAGAATAAACAGAAATCGTGTTTAAATTATGTTTTCTAGAACCAGTCCGGGATATTATTTGCCACACTGTGGATAAATTGTAGCCTTTTAAAGCTGGAAGAGCATCTTATTCGCTTGAACAGAATTTGATATACAAAAACATAAGGGGTCTCAAGTCTTCTCAACCGTTTGGCAGCCCCTGGGTCACCTAAGTTCTGTTCGTTCCAAAAGTTAGGACTACTAAAACAAATATTGGTTTTAATGTGTCCATTTAAGCTATCATAAACATGAACTGCTATTTAAAAGCATCTATGTATATGTTTGCAAATATTTGCGATTTATTGTTGACACTTAACCTAAAAACAAGAAAAACGTTGGTGCGATTTGGCCGAGTTTGTGAAAAAAGCAACTGAGGCAAAGAAAAAGTTGCGTAGAAATGTAATCGAAAAAGGACAGTTCCAAAACTGGTTCGTCCGATATTGTCATAGTGGTTTTTCAGTTGAAGGTGCTCAACGCTCTGGTAGGCCGTCCGAGATTGACGGCAATAGAATCAAAGTATTGATGCAAACATTTGATATCGCTCTAAAAGTATTCATTCGAAGCGTTCATGGCCATTTGAAATCGTTCGGCTGCGGAAAGAAGCTCGATATTTGGATATCAGATGAGTTGAAAGAAATTAATCAGACGAAGCGCACCATCCATTCTTAAAAGGTACGGCGGACAAAAAACGGATGCCAGCCGAAAAAATATTGGATTAGGTAAGATGAAGCGTTTGAAAGGCAGGCAAAGGCGGACATGCACTTAAAGAAAGTGAAAGGGACCAATATTTAATGAGCTGTTTCTAAAGAAATAACTAATTATTTAAGATGTCTACTGTGAGCAGCTACATAAATTGGATCATGACATCGCACAGAAACCGCATGAGCTAATTAATGGTAATGGTGTCGTCTTCAAGCAGGACAATGCGAGACCACACACAAGTTCGGTCACCTGGCAAAAACTGTTGCAGCTTGGTTGGGATGTATTGCCACATTTACCAAATAGCCTAGATCTGATGCGTCATTAAACTTACACTTGTTTCGGTCCTCGCGAAACTCCTTATAAGTTGGAATGTTTGCCACTGAAAACCTCATCAAACAGCACTTTGATAAGTTCCTTAGAGTGGAAGATTGAACGTTTTATAAACGTGGTGTTGGGGAGTAGAACGATAGATTGCAAGACATCATCAAACAAAACGGCCAACACACCATTGAAAAATGTTCACTAAGAACAGTCGAGTACCTGGGATTCTTCTGTCAGAAAGAGCAGAACAGTCACACAATCTTTCTTTTTTTTCTGCAGTAGATCCTTTGTAGTATTCTGGGTTGTTCCGCATAAATACCAATTAAACAGTGTCCATTCACAATGCCAAGCAGGGAAATAAAGACTTTACTACTGAACCTTAGTCGACCATAAGACTCTGTCTTTTCTCCCTGAATCCATATTGGTTCGCTGGCTTTATCATTTCCTTCTAAAAAGGTATCATGTCGTTATATTGAAAATCCTATGGAGACCATGTGTGTTTCGTAGGATATTTATGGCGGTGAGTACAATACATCTTTTAATAGAGTCGTTGGCATTGCAACTTAAGGTAGAACTTTCGAAACATTCGCAGGAGTTTCTTTCGAGTTCTTCCTGCAAATCCGATCGCATATTTTAGAGCATTCGGGGCGTGCCCCCTTAAGTGAGGTTTAAATTTCAAATATGAACTGTGACAAATATCCGCAACTGCAATTTGGGGTTTCCGACTAGATGGGCAATTTTTCTTTTTACTGTTGATGGAGCTAGGTTTTCAAATGATTTTATTAGAGCTCGGTGATAATTTCAACTTCATCGTCGGCTGGGGTAGCTATGGCAAGTAACCTAATTGGTTGAATTTTTTTGACAAGCTTGCTCTATATGCACGCTCTTGAGTCTCCCACTGCCAGCATTTTTCAAAGGAAGAGTGAACACATTCAACGACGGTCAGTTAGGAATACCTTACGACAGTGAAAAGAGAGTTCTTAATGATTCCGGACGAAAGTTGGTGCTTTTCATAGGTAAGATAAGTGAAGCAATGATAAATCGCTCATCGCCACTATCGGTAATGGGTTGGAGCTAAATTTCAATTATTCCTCGATTGTAGTAATTGCTAATAGGTGATATGCCAGATGTTTTTGCTAAACAGTAGATGCAATAACGACAATTTCGAATTGTGTGGTTGGCCTGGGCAGTTGTTAAGTTCGTCCGCTATTTTACAAAAGGTTAGGGTTCAATTTCCAAGCAACGCATTGAAGGTTTTGGTTTAAGATTAGGGTTTGGTCCATACAAAAAATCATCAATTGATTTATGTTTTATGACTTCCGATGTTCATGGCTCAAGAGATAGATACGAATAATGATCTGTATCGAGTTACATACTAACTATAAGTCGTATCTGCTTTTGGGTGACCTCTGTGAATGGTGTAGACTGCACAGATTCGAAATGGTACCTTATTTCCATCCCATTATGCACAAGTTTTTACGTTTTTATATAACGAGGTACTACGCCGTTGAAAGAATTTGCCTGAGACACTTCATCCTCAATTCTGTGTATGCAGTTGGTCAAACAAAGTTTTATGACAATCGACTTCCAACAAATACTTGGGGGAGGATCTAAGTTCCCTCTTAACTGGATTACAACCACATCTTAGTACAATTCATACAATTCGCGGAACTTAGTTTGGTTTAGGGAAACGCCAATATTAGTCTTATCTTTCTATTAATCGTCCAACACTCGGTGTCGTTGCATAAAACTGGAAGGATCAGAAGTTTTTAGAGCTTTGGTAGATTTAGTTATTTCATCAAACTTAAGTAGCAACCACTTCTAAGTTGAATTGGCTTTGAATAGTTTCTGAATTGCGGAGTTAATATCCTTTCTTAGACAATTCCACTTCTGGAGGCTTTACTTTTAACAACGAAAACCTTAATCCTCATAATCATCGTTATCATTGCGTATTTGTTGGCAATATAACTTGACGGATTGAAGATAGTCTCTTCTGTGTTAATACTTTGCTACTTCGACCCAATTGGAGACCAAGGCTACAAAAGTACGATTGTGTTGGGACTCTGGAGTTGTAGTAGTTTGTAGTATTGGTAGAGGATGTATTGTACAAGAGACTTGAAAAGGCCAACGGCGGATCTCATGACCTTAGCGGAACTTCTGGAGTTCGATTGTCAACTAGAGTCGCAACACGACAAAAAGCGACATTTCAGAGACACCCAACAGTATCGGTAATAAAGTTGACGACCCCAACAAACGTTTCAGGGGCAATGAATTTTGAAGGTCGAAGGCTGTATAAAGCAGAAATTAACGCAATCCAAGAAGTGCAATGGGATGGGCCAGCAAAGAGCGGATAAAAAATCTGTCACGGCGATTGAAACAAAGAATGAAGACAGTGCTTATTGAGATGTGTACTTTCCATTGAAGGAAGGGCGTTTTCATTGACGGCGATTGAACGTGGAATCACGAACTGTATATCAAATTAAGCGTCCACATATCCAATGTCTGAGATGTTTGGGTTTTGTTGAGCGATTGAACGCCGCACAAAAACTCTTGGAATCTTTCTCTAAAGGACAGAGCAGCACGCCTAAGTAGAACATCGAAATCATGCATTGTCTCATAGAACTCTTAAAAATAAACGCCTGTACAGTCTTAAAGACGATGAAAGTCTCAAAGCCTATAGTAACTTCATAACCTAAAATGACTTCAGAAATAGCAAGAATTAGCACCTCCATCATAAATTTCCCAAACAAGCTTCAGGAATCCGAATAAGTTTAACGATGACCTAATGGAGTGCTATGAACCAAACACGGTATCTGCTAATGGTTAAGCCGCCCGCTTAGCTTTTCGATCGGAGAGGTCAATGGCGACTTAGGTATCTACGAAACGGATCATAAATCATCCATCGAATACCAAAAGTTGTCACGCACAAGGCTTAATCGAAACTTGTTTTCTGTGTTTTGTTTTATTCCTTTCTTCTAACTCCAAAGCCATCAATAAATTACCACAATTTACAGACTGTTAAAAAAAAAAGCCAAAAACAGCCACTGTATTCCCATTGAGCTTAATGAGTGACAATAGATACAAAGAAACACCGCCGCAACACAGCAGTAGCTGCGGCAACACCATCAGCTACAAAGTGCTTCCATTTCTATTTTTCCACCTCATAAACGAATGTGTCACTCGATCTGACAGATGTCATCGACAAATATCATATGATTGACACATTCTGTCACCAAAATTGAATAAAATCTCCCTACTTACTGCAGGTAATGAAAAGAACTAGAAACAACCTCTTGGAATACACCAACAGATTAGGGGCACTCCCTGGATCCAATAAAAACAATCAAATCCCCAACCAACCAACAAGAAATTGCATCATCACCTTTATGTTCCAAATTAAGAATTCAACTCAACTGTTCACCTTGAGAAGCGGTACAGAGGGGAGTCAGATGAAAGTAAACTCCAAAGTATAACGACGACGAATACGACAAAATGCGTGGGCCACCTATATACTCATACGAATAAACTGCGCGCGCATTTAACCACCCGGGCACCGAGCACAACGAACGGCCAACTATCTCTAAATACCTACTAAGGCACATGATTCACCATTATGACCACCAACACCTTCTTGAACCACTGAACCAAACCATTGCGCTGGTTGCAATAAAATCTACCATCCGAACGAATCCGATCTGTACCTTGTGTTCAGGGGACATGTGAGCGTTCTATAGAGTCAATGATCGCGCGTTCAATAAACCAAACAACAACATTGAATACGCGCGCGCTCGCGCTTGTAGATACACAACAACAAAACCAATTTTAGTCGCTTTAATAGGCTTAATCGGTTTATTTATTCTACGGCAACCCTTGACGCCTGAACGCCTTGACCAACCCTCTTAAGAGCTCCGATGGCATTGCTGGAATCAGAAAATATTGATGCTAATCACTTTTTATTATTGAGGCCCATAAATTGTACTAAATCCCCCCCTGGTATGGTGGAGATTTTCACTTAAGACGCAGAATCGTCCTCATACACGCGCGTGCTTCTGCAGTCCGCGATAACGCGTATCTACGCAGCGATTTAGATGAATAGCAACACTCACTGCACTCAGCATCACTGGGCTGCGGTTAGATGTAGATTTTCACAAATCCTGAATTATATCGTCGTAGATACGAAATACTCATTCCAGAGAGGGTTGGAGGAGCGAGCGATGAGGACGCTTAAGCATGCCTGACACAGCCTGACGCAGCATGCTTAACACCGGTCATGTTACATTACATGGTTACGCTCCAATGAGACGGCCACAACACCATGAATTCGATGGGTACTCGTACTCGTATGCTCATGCTCATGTATAGATACATCTGACCCTTAAGGATACCCATACTCGTAGTCATTCTCATAATAATCCGCGTGAACTAATAAATGTGACCGCAGAGCTCATGAAGTTATTACTATTAGCACTGCTTAAGTGACTTGTGTGAGTGGAGTTGTATTTCATGGATACTGGACTTGGTCTGGAACTGGGACTACGACTGGACGTAGAAACCAACATATGAGGATGGTTTGCACCCGTGGTGATTTCTATCGCTTTTGATAGACTGGATGGAGGCGGGGTGTGATGCGGTTTTAATGATTTTATCTTGAGAAGAACTATCACAAAGAATGAAGCTCTTTGACAGAGTTAAGTGGCAGCGTTATTATGTTGTTTGTGAGATGTTCTTCGGAATTTTATTGGCCATTTGTGAAGATGATTAATTTACAGATAGTTGGCGGTGCAAAGATCATAGATAGATGCGCTTGTAGTTATGTGGAAGTTAAATGCATTAATTGATGTACGAATACATGGCTGTTCTATGCATGTTCTTGGATGACTTGTGGTTTGAAGTTTCTCTGGAATCAGCAGATGAATCAAAGGTGTTGCTATAAGTTGTATACTCAATCCTTGAAAGCCTTTAATAGGGATTCTTTGTTCGATGTAAAGAACCTATTTCATTTGAATCGAGTTAACCATCAAATTGCTTATCCGACATACTCGAAATGCCGAGGGATTTAAACAAGTAAGTGGTGAAATGTGGAATGCCATGAGGCTCGCATTTACGACCAGTTGTGTTTTATATAGTTTTAAATTTCAGTAATTAGTTCTAGATATCTGTTTATTTTCCGAATGGACTGGCTTTTTCTTGATAGACAGCCGACCCGCTTTTTGTAACACTTCCTTGTGCAAGCTAAATATTTGAAGTCTTACAACAATATAATTAGTCAAAAACTGTTCGAAAAGTTCTGGTCCATTAGCCTAAGAGATATGTCAACAGTTGCCATGAAATGTCTGAATATAGAGCATATAAAATTAATAGCTCAAAATCTGTGATAACAACTCGAGCTTCTAAAAACGAAGGGTTTTCAACCTAGTGCGGTAATAGAGCAAGGTAAGCACTTTCTACCAAATGTACTATACGAAAGAAAAAGCACTTTGATGAGTTTTTTTTATGGAGATCGACGTTAAAGCTCCTACGATACTTTCGAAAGCCTTAAGTCTATAAGCTAGCCATAATAATAACAATAATAATAATAATAATAATAATAATAACAATAATATATAGGGTGTAGTACACTGCCCTCTACTTATACCTTGGAGAGGTTTGCTCCCTCTTCCAGAGCCCCATCACAGCTTAATTCCCCAGGGATTATGTTGGAGTGTTCATGCTCTTGCTTTGGCCTTGGCAAGGAAAACCTACTCAGAGCACGTCATCCAGATCAGTTTCTTGTATGAATCTGAGAATGAGCACTGGATCCGTGGTTGGTAAATCCTCTTCTTGAATTTGATGTTTTTCCAAGTATTCAAACCGTTTTTGGGTCAGTGCCAAGCAGGTTTCCAGTATGTTTTCTGGAGTTTCTGTGCACTCATTGCAGAATCCGCAGAGACTTTCATCTGATATCGATATCTTCCTTAGGTCTTCCCTGAGTTCGCAATGCCCCGTTAGGAAACCAGTTAGGATGCGTAGGTTATTTTTGATAGGACTGATACATGCTTTAAATCTTTTGAAATTGTAATCTCCTTAGAGTTTTTTGGCTTGTCTCAGACCTTGGAGATCCCGAAAGATTCTAGACCTTTTCTCCTTTTCCGATTTCCTGAATTCTTCGCGTAGGGTGTGTTCCCCTTTCCCGCAGAATGGTTCATGTCATGGCCCCTTTTCTCGCTAGAGAGTCCGCCGTCTCGTTACCAACAATACCCACATGGCCTGGTATCCAGCAGACAGATACTCTAATTTTCTTGCCCAGTTTGTTGAGACTTTGTAGGCATTCCCATACAAGTTTGTATTTAATGACAAAGGAGTCCAGTGCTTTGATACCTGCCTGACTATCTGACATTAATGCTATGTTACAGTTTCTGTAATTCTTTTCTAGATTGATTCGAACGCATCTTTCTATGGCGCAAACTTCTGTTTGAAAGATGCTGGTACTCTTGCATCAGAACTCATCAGTTCTCGAGCCGTCTGTATGCCACTTTATCGTTTGGTTGCTCAGTCCATAGATTGTGAATTCATCGCTCCATTCTTTCTTGTTGCTGAGCTTCGTTAAGAAATTCTTCTTGAGATATTCTCTCGTTGCGACAAGACTGGTTCGTTTTGCCCATGCTACTGCACCATATGTGATCATTGGTCTCACAATCACTATGTACATCCATCGCAGAATGATAGGGGTACAGCCCCACGACTTCCCCGCTACGCTTTTACATATCATAAGAGCACGGGTTGCTTTTCTAGCAGTTTCCTCAGTGTGATTTTTCCAGAGCAGTTTGCTGTCTAGATGTAGTCTAAGATATTTCACATCATTGACTCGTATCAGTGTCGTGCCTGCCAATCGGATTTCTTGGAGTCTTTGAAGTTTCCTTTTCTTTGTGAATGGCAGTATCGTGGCCTTAGCCGGATTGATGTTCAGCACCATTCCCGAATTAATCTAAGATCTCCTTGTATAATGTCGGAGAGAGTTTCTATTAATACTATGTCATCAGCGTACGCTTGACAGCTGATGCCAAGGGTGGTTAATTTTTCCAGTAGTTTGTCTACAACAAGGCTTCACATTATGGGTGATAATACCCCTCCTTGTGGACACCCTCTTGCAGTATCTACTTTAATAGTTCCAGCTGCTGTCTGGGTTTCTGCTGATCTAATGCTCAGCAGTTCGCACATCCATTTGGATACTGTGTTTTTGGCTGCTTTCCGTTGTAGGGCTCATTCGATAACCTCATGCGAGGTATTGTCAAACGCCCCCTCAATATCAAGAAAGGTACACTATGCTTTGAATTCAGAGTACTTTGGATAATTTCTGTTAGCTGATACAGGGCCGTCTCTGTCAATCTGCCCGCTCTGTATGCATGTTGATGATGATGCAGATTGGACATACTTAATATTTCCTCCCTTTGATAATTATCCACACCTTCTCTATTGTTTTCAGAAGAAACGAAGTGAGGCTGATCGGTCTGTACGATTTTGGCCGACACAGCCACTTTCTTATGAACACAACCTTTGCTCGTCTCCATTGTAGTGCTACTTATCGCTAATTTTACCAGGTGTGGTAGTAATGCGTTTTGCCCTTTCTGTATTAGAACTGGCGTAATACCGTCCACTTCTGGGGACTTGAAGGGGTGCAAGAAACTTATTGCCCCTTCCAGCCTACCCCTAGAGCAGATAGCTGATGCGATTTCCCAGTCATCCTTCCGTGGATGCCATAGATTCCAAGGAGCTCAGTTGTCACGTCTCTGTGATCAGCATCAGCCTGTCGTCTAGTAGTTTCGACTCCTGCACCAATTAGAACTTAACCAGGAGTAGGCAAAGATCTTTCCCGAAAATTTCCTAATTGGCGAAAGTGTTGCTGTGTAATTCGGCACTGAATTGCCGCCGGACATAATATAGCTTACGGCCGCGGTGTTTTGTTTGCTGCGCATAGTACGCAGTTGTAATGGATAGGTTAAGAAGCGTAGACGTGCCTGTTTTTTTATTCAAGATATGATTCCGCGCACCAAAAATTGGAAGGAGAACTCTGTAAGTTAACAAACAAATCGTGAATTTTGGAAATAAATTTCCACAGAAGGCTTGTTGAGATTCGAGTCTTTTAATTGAAATCCTGATCAGTGGCCGATAAGTGCGACAAAATTTGCACGACAAAATATTCGAAGGTGCAAATGATAGTTGTGCCCACCATCTATTGGCAGCTGAATTCAGAGTTCTTTTATCAAAAGGACCTTTGAGCTACACAAAAAAAAAACAACCGATTTGACGTTGGTACAGTTTGAGCTCCGATTTCAAAATCTATCAGGACCACCATGTGCTACCCTCAAAAGAGTGCCCTACAAATAGTGGCATAGGTTACGAATAGAAGAACACTGCAAGCCAGCGTTAGAGCAGCGAAAAGATAGCATGGGTTTGTAGATAGAGTGAAAATAAAAATATGCGTATGTGAAAAACAACCCACACGACCTTCCAAATCAATTAAGTTGAAGAACCTTCGACAGTAAGGGCAACCTTACCTTTTTCACACGCGGATTTTTAGATGATCCCTTGATTCTGTACATGCGCTAAGTCTTCAGTCAAGTATGGATAGACAAATGTTTGTTCGGAGACTGAAACATCAGCTACGAATGTCCCATCTTGCTATAAGTACTGACATAGATGCCTGCTTGGTGTCCTAACGAACCTGTGAAGTTAATTGTGTCAGGATTTAAACCACTCTACAGCACACTAAACGGCAAGTTATAGTATAAGTGCCAGCCATATTGATCAGAAATCGGCCAAGTCTAAGACAAATCAAACTTAAAAGTTTTAAGTGCACACACATCGACCGTAAACTATTATTTTGTAGTGTCGAAAGTGACACTAGTAAGTAAAATGGCTTACTTACTCAAAGTTAATATTATCTAACGTCATGTCAATAGAAGGAGGAATCTGCTGCTACTTCAATTTCCAAACACTGGATTCAAAAGTGATTCATGTTAAAGATACCACATATTATTGTAAGCAGTCGAAGAGGCTTCAATTTCTCTTAGAATGCCTACAGGAAGGGGATCATCATATTCTCACAGAAGTTTTAAAATTGCAGCTCGACGCGGTGACATAGGAAATAATGTCGGAAGAATATTTCGAAAAATCCATGGTTTTACGGTCCATTTAGGCAATAGAAATCGGTAGCGTTTCGCAAGAACTTCACTAAATTTCTTCGAAAAGTTCGGCTGATGTTCTATAGATATTCGAGCTTTGAGCTGTAAAAGAAAAGAAACGTGGATATGCCAGTCGAACGGGACCATGCCTTCTTCCATTATTAGCCCTCATATGAGCTTGAACAATGTTTCAGTATCACTTAGGTGAATATTCTGATGATTTATGATAGGTCCAATGAAAAAGTAAAGTGACTCATACTAGTATTTCTACAATCGAGCAGAGTCATAGAATTTGTGGAATTGGTGGCAGCACTGCCGAGTCATTTTGATGGCAGTGATCTCGTGCAGTTATTGTACTTCTGTAACCACTGTAAGCTCGTTATCGCTGAATTAGTGTCACGAAAATTGCTGTTTATTTGGATTTAATCTTTTTAAAAGTTTACTGACGCCATGCACGTAATCTTAATAAAAAAAAGCGGCAACATGAAAGAAACTGATTTGAGAATTGTCACCCAATACCCTGTGGATGTGGATAGACTAAGGTCAACAATAATTGAGGTCAAAAAGATAAGCAATCGTTTAGCAATTTTTTATTTAGCATTTCATTCAATAATATTGTATTTATAAATCTGAATCACCAAAAGCGCTGGGGTAAGTCTTTGGTTCACTGGAATTTCCTACATCAAATACAGAGTTAGAGATACATATTTTAGTTCGGGAAAGACATGACCAATCAAAATATACCTGGGAACAACCCAGTGTCACAAAATTTCTCAAGGATTATCCTATTTTTTGTTCACTGTTATCCAAAAATCTGGAACTCTTAAAAATGTGCTAGCCAAATGACGCGACAAATAACTCAAACATTCTTCTTGAGGTAAGACTGAACAAAAATCTTACAAAAGCAACACGACAGTGTACGAGTACATCCATCACGAAAAGTAACAATCAATAAAGGTGAACGCTATAGTCAGACCTATGCACCCAGACCAAGCCTTCTTTCTTGTGCCGTTTTTGAATAACTACTTCAACATCTGCTAGGTAGTCAACTTATGTTTGAGGTAATCTTATTTTCGATGTGGTAAGAATCTCTGCATATGATAAAGATCTTCTTTATGGACAACGATTTGGCGATATGCGTCTGAAATGTCAAAACCTTCAACAGCCAAGGTGATATATTTATCATATAACAGCCGCTACGCTATGGGAAACGGATGTACGATGCTACATTTTGCGATTGGCAACGGAGTGCGTTACCTTTTTTTTCGTTTCATACTAGGAAATGATGGGCAAAACACCTCAACAGTGTCACGCTAAACGGACAAAAAAGTCGGCGTTAAAAAGGATACATTCCTCAGCCAGACATACAAGTGATGCCCTCGACATTATAACATTAAAACCATGCCAAGCAACTTTAACCGCAGGGTTGACATGGGGAAAATCTTCAGTTGGATCGGGCATGAAAAAATTCTATCACAAGACGACTTAAAAAGAAGATGATCACAACAAACGATCATGTTTCGATAGGCGGAAGGTACGCTTCTAGAACGGTTCAGAATCATCCGAGATCACTACTTTGTTGTGGCCAAGGTCGATCTACATTTGAGCGACGCTAAAACTGTAACCCTGTACAGAGAAATCTCATCCAAAAGCTTCCATCGAAATGGACAAGGTCCCTTCCATTCGCCGATACACACATATTTAGGCAATGGACACAAATCACTCGCTCTAAGAGAATTGCTGTGGAAGTGGTAATTGGCTTCTTAACTAGAGGAACCAGTGGTAAGACTATGAATATGGCATCAATACCGAAACAATGAACTAAGCACACAGAAAACTCTTACTGTCATATGCAACACCAAGCTCATATACTCGTTCCAAGTCCGAAAAAATGATCTAGTAACTTGATCAAAAACTTTTAGAAAGTTTTTAGAAGAAGGTTGTTCTTGAAGGCGATGGCGATGGCGCGATAGTTAGCTCATTGGACTATCACGCAGACAGTCTGGGTTCGATTCCTGGCTGGATCACCAACAATTTTTCAAATCGCCATCACCCTTTCGGCGGGCAATGGCAAACTCCCGAAAGTAAAATTGCCTACGAAAAAGCTTCTAAGGAGTGCCGTTTGGACTCGGCGATAAACCGTAGGCCCCGCTCAGATGTGACAAAAAATGACAACATGAGCAACACAAATGAGTGTCAAGAAGCTAGGCCATGACCCATACCGGGCTGCCAGCGCCACAGTGTTTTTGTTTTTTTTTTTGTTCTTGACGATATTGCCTCCTTCAAAGTACCCCTAATTGCCAATTTTCGAAATATTTTTCAAAATCCGATTTTGCCTATTAGAGCCGCCTTCGAATTTTCTATGGTTTCCTCTCGACTGCTAAAACGCGTTCCTTGAAATGGTTTTTTGAGTTGATCAAACAGAAAGAAACCTAAGAGAGCCCAGTCAGATGAATTCGGTGACTGATGGATCGTATTCGTACTAATCTTGGTACGACGTATCGTATCGGTATTGGTATCGACGCAAACGTCGATTAACGACCCATAAAAAAACTTTGTTTACTGTCGAATCCTGTAGCAAGAATTCATGGTGTACAAGATGGATAATTCGGCGTTTGCCATCCACTCGTCTGATGCCAAGATTGCGCTTCGTATTCATAAGTCCACTCCACTAACTATGCGTTTGATGCATGTTCAGTTTATTCAGCCTCTAAAATCATGCTTTGCGATGTCAGTGCGGTCCCTATTTTGCCTAAAATTCAGATATTTCGGCATCAGCTTTGCAACGGCACGTCTGAAGCTCATTTCTTGAACCAAAATGTCATAAATGAATACATAAGCAACGAAAGTTGAGCTCCCTATTACACAAAATGCCGTGGTCGAAGCAGTCATGGGGTGAGGAAAAATTTGGTATCGTTGGCTGAAACGGAGACAGGCGAGTGTTTTATGATCTCATTGAAATTGTTTATGGTTAATATAAAAAGAGAGGACCTAGATGGCCGCCTTGTGGAACTCCAGAGGTGGCCAAAAATTCAGCCGAATGGACTGACCTTAAACGAATACTGTAGTAACTATCCAGATAAGATGATATCCAAATTAAACAGTATGCGATCAAAGCAGAGAGCAGCCAATCTGAAAAGAAATAATCGGTGGTAGATTTTATCGAAAACCTTTCTAAAATCAGTTGCAATTAAATCGACTTCATTACCTTTGTTTAGGGGGCAAAGGATTCGAATCAAACGAGATTTTTGGTAGTTGACCTGCCCTTCAGGAAGCCATGTTGCCTAGGGGAAGTTAGTAATTTGTAATTTAGAGCTTCATACAAGAAGAGTTTGCCAATGAGGCGATAGTTGGTTAAATCATTCTTTAATCCTTTTTCCGGATCGGGGTTAAGAAGAAAATTTACCAGGAGGAAATTCTCCTTGTGAAAGGGATAGACGAAAGAGATTCGAAAGGGGAAGAGAAAGAGAGAAGGAACGTTTTTATAGGAATATAGCCAAGAGACCATAGTGTAACTAATATTCGATAAGAGACGAGCCCAAGGTGTGTGAGAGAAATTAAATCACACAAAAATCGGAAGAGTCTTGCAGCCTTCTACAATCCTTAATTTGATCATTAGGGAGTCCAGAGTTTTAAAATATGCCTACTTGTCGGTATATCCATTAACTGACTTAACAGCGATATTTAATTTTAAATAAATGTTGTGGTCTAGGCCTGAAGGAGCTGTTTATTCTTAGGGTTCCCCAGTGTGTTTTTGTTATCATTTCTTTTAGGAACGCCGATAGAATTTGGTGAAATTTGAGGAGCCGGTTGTACTTCTCTACGCTTTTTCTTCTTTCGTTTTTTTTCTAAGTCCGATGCACACCAAAAATGTTCTGATGATGTTCCACTACTATGGCACCTGCAAATCGAGACAAATCGCTTTAAAGTGTAAACGCACTTCATTTTACAGAAATTTGTATACAGTGCAAAATAGGATGTACAAAATATTCTTTCCAATCAGAACTTTGTCTGAGCCATTCAATCGCTTGATGCCAAAAAGGCACAATGACTAAGCGATTGAAAAACCACCGACACCTTTTTCTGAATTTCTTAAAACTGCCTCGCGATGAGAACGATAACAGCAAGTGCTAGTGAGTGAAACTAGATTTTTTGGTCTCTGACAAAGCCGCTCTGACCCGTCGCTTCGAAGATAAAACTTAGGACGTTTATCCATGAGACTTCAACCGGAATTAACGGCAAATTGTCTTCAGATTTCACAAGTCCAAGTACACCATTCATACAAGACATACATTGGATAGAAAAGCAACTGGAACTAGGCACAGTATACCCAAATCGTTTTCAATATACTACTGACAGACAGCAAGACCTCATTTATCATAAAGTAGTTCGTTGCCAAAATCATCCACTTCACCTTCTATCCATCCATAAAGATGTCATATTTGAAATGAAAGAACACCGCTGAGAAACCCCTCTTAGATGCAGTTTCTCAGACATAAATCTAATAAGTCAGAAAGCTGGATGCGCAGTCTTTTGAAGGCTAATCTGGCAACGTCATGTTTGCCTAATGAGCACCGGTTTTAGTGCAATAGTTTGAGCGCAATACTGTGGTATCTGTGTATTTCTCAAGGCCTCATTTTATAGATTCAAACCGAAGCTAATGACCTCGTTGGGATTCTTGGAATTCGTAAGTCGTTAAACTCCAACCGATCTACAGAATATTTTAAATCGACCAAAACCTCAGCATGGAGCTTTATCGCACAAAAGTCCACCTAATGGACCTTAAATTATTCCAAAGTTTAATTTTAAGAAAATAATCATCAAAACTATCGATTTGCATTTCTAATTTTCAATATGCTAAATATATTTCTACGAAATATTTGGAACGTGAAAGTAAAACCGCAAATTTAGCATCTTTCAGATGGAAATTAGCAAAGAAACAAAAAACGCAACAAGTATCGTATCTGTGCCATCAGCAAATGAATATTCAGTGATATTTCTGCAATTTTTTTTCGTTCTGTCAAAATGGGACATCAAACTGCCATAAAACGTCTTAGGGTCTAAACGCAAAATCGTGTTCCTTTACTCTATCCAACCATCCGATTAAAGCTAATTAGATGAGACCGATGACACGAGATGAAACGATAACAGATGAAAGATACGATTACGAATAAATGTGTTTTTTTTTTGCACGGTGATCGCAGATTTCGTCGAAACCTACATAAATTCGAAAAATCCCGGACCCATACTCGGTTTCATTGTGAGAAAATGTCGTCGGTTAAGGTGATTTGTCAAGAAATGTGGAAATCCCACTGAGCCCACAGCGCCGTTCAGACCTCCAAGACTTACCTTTTACGTTTGTGATGTTGATTCACAGAAATTCATCGGACATCTGAAATGACCAAAAAAAAACGAAAAATTAACAAAATGAATATAAATGCATTTTTAATAAATTGCAAAAGTCACATTTTTAATAACTGGGATTTTTTTTCTCAGAAAAATATGAGCTCGGATAGAGTGGATAGAGGCCGACTCTGCCCGGATATTGCTTAGCTTAAGTGATTTAGAGGAGAGAGGCTTCTTGCAGTCATACATATTAATAAACATGAGTTGGACAGACATTTGAGAAAAAAAAAAAAAAAAAAAAAACCTTATGTGGTGTGGTTCCGTTTTTTATTTTATTTTTAAATTTTGTTTAGAAAGACCTCCCATGGACATTGATTGACAGAAAGTCATTTAAACTTCCGGTTTCTCTATGAATGACAAAAAGAAGGTGAAGTTTTGATTTTTGATTTTTGAAAGACGCTACTGTTCGATGTGTGGTCGAGAAATTTCACTTTTGCTTTGTCGCTTATTAAATTAAGTTGCGAAGGTTGTTGTAGTGAAGTGTATAGCAGTCTACGATACGGATATATAAATCATTTTAATGGCGTTGGTCTGCTGAGGTCGAACTAATAAATTTGTTGACTTGTAGACTGTTATGTGAAAAAATTAACATACCAACAAGAAGGCACCCAATTCAAACAGGTGGGTTCCACTGATTTCTATCTTCCCGCAAAACTATCAACAAATTTATGATGAGAACTAAAGTTTGTAGAAGAGATAAGAAAAGGGTACCTAATACAGAACATCTGCTATAGGTAGAGAGGAAATAGAATCCAAGTTGGGAAGACATTATAGACATGGTGACGACATATGAATCGACACAAATTCCATCCACAATATTTAAAGCAAGTAAAACTTCCATAACCTCACCATCAGCAGAGGATAATTAGCTTGGTACACGAGCTCAAAAAGCAAAGAATTATACAGAGATATACAGAGATATTTTATACACTATGACCCAGTGCAATGTACAACATTGAATAAATTCGCTACAATTTATATCGATGCGGATATCTCAGCACCGTCTGCTTATACACAGTGTGGCGAATAATATTCGGAACTGCCTCGAGAAAACACCATTAAATCACGATTCCTGTTTATTTTTCGGTGTTTGCTCGAAATATTCTCGATTCAAAACAGTTGTTATAGCGTTTCAATGGTGATTTAAATGATTGCTCCAGCTCATTTTGCGGAATTGTCGTCAGAATGTCGTCGAAAAAACATCCTTTCAACTTCAATTTCAACATCAAGAGAAGTCGTGTTCGTGTTTAGCTTGTGGTGAATTCTGTTGACTTCTATTCCGCACTTCGGCGCTTGGTTTCTGGACCGTAATGGAAACACTTGTAACGACTGTTTTCATGCAGTTTGGATCATTTCTCTGGAAAGCCAGACTCTCATCAATTTTCATCAAATGAAAAGAATCTTGCACAGTCCTTTGTTACGACTAAATCCTCGTAAAGTATGGTTGAATTAGTCGCTTTCATTCTCAGTGAAGCATTGCGGCATTCTGCAGCGAAATCACTTTCCTTTTGGATCATTTTAAGCGTCTAAACTGAAATTGACCTTCCTGTGTGGTTGTCATCACCCAGTGTCTCTGTGCAGCAAAAAATAAACATTTATGTCACTCGAAAATAACTGTTCAACTCACGGTAGATTTGTTGCATCAATCGTGCTCTGTTGTGGAAAAATAATTTTTATAGTTGTTAAATGTCAACTAAATGTCAAGCAATTTTGACAAATAGTAGTGAACGATTCTAGCTTAAAAACGCATGTTCAGACAATTAAATGGCATTTGGTTGCTGAAATATGGCACGTGTCTGGGATATTATTTGTCACACTGTGTACATAGAGGACAAGAGTTGAAAATCGAATAAGCCCGAAAATTGTTACAAGAGCCGTGGATGTAGCACAAATCAACAATTACTGCTGCTCATTCAATTTATCTTGAAAACATCAAAGAGAATGCACAGGAACCTATACAGCAGATAGTGTAAAATTCGTAAAACCGGATGAACAAATTTTATCAACAGCATCACAAGTAAAGAGTTGTTTTTTTAGAGGCGAAGAACTTAAAATCGGCAGCACTGTTTTCTGTGATAACCAATTGTTTATTTTGAGCTTAGTTCAAGTTCTACTGGAACAGTTCTTAGATCATCTGACTGTTGGTATTGGATTGGTACTATCATCTCTCATTTCTCGCCTTCAGCATCGAAGAGTAGATGGCTGAGTTTAGTAAACTATAGACTGAGCAAAGAAACACATCCAAATCGAAGAAGAGGCTCCTTTGATCCATCAGTATTTGTATGAGAGACAATTTGAACTGGTTTCAGATCACCAACCACTTGTCATGGTCTTAAGCCCCAGTGCTGGGCCATCACACTTATGGGTTATCAACATACTATACGAAATTGCTCAGCAAAGCAATATAGTAATGATGTTTGCCTATCGACGTTGCATAGGGATCCAAACAAGGGATACAATCAGCCAGAAGAAGAGTGTTAAATAGATGAAATATCATAGCTTACAATCAAAGACTTTCCGAAAATGCACAAGGTGATGGCGTATGTATCAACTGAGGTATTTCACATATTTTCGCAGACAGTTTTCGTTTTCGATCCACACTTATGTTCTTCTCTTAAACAGCGGAAGCCTGAGAGTTGTTGTTCCTTCACAATTGTAGAAAAAGGTGTTGGTGCCTTGCGGCCCGGATCAACTACTGACATATAAATTAGGCTTATTACAATCATATTCTTAAAACTAACAATTTTACTTAAAACTAAACGGTGGGAGCGGTTAAAGAGTTAGGACGTGAGGTATAGGTGGAAAAAAGAATGTTCTGAGGGAGAGTTTGCTGAGGTGGTAGTCGAAGAGAAGCAGAATATCGTTAGGTTCATAAAGCATTCTAGACATTGTATCCAGGTGTCCGTAATTCCTTCTGTTAAGATTGAGCCGAAAAAGTAGATCACACCTAAGTTTGCGTGGGTTGGTATGAAAAGAAATAAGTTGAAGTAAAGAAGAACAATCGATATTTCCAAAGTCATTGGGGAATCTAAAACAGATGCATGACAGATACTGTTAGTAGCCAAACATCGAGAACTATATTCAGATATCTGTTGGACAATGTCACTCATGCCATGTCGAGGCCAGTTAAGCCAAGGAATACGCCAGCTGTCGTCTACAACCGAGGTTTGGGGAAGAATTCATAGTGACTCATCGTGGTGGACTCATAATCAAAATTTCTGTTTGTTATATAGATTGAAGAGTTCTTCAATCGATATCGATCACTCCGTAATAAAACTACCCACAAAATTAGAAATGCTAAGCGTGGTTTCTACAGCAGAAAATTTGGGGATTGTTTGTTTTTTGTTTGTTTGTCCGGAAAAGAAGTCTGGAAACAAATCCGTGAAATAGGTATAGGTAAAGAAAAGCCATAACCTCCTAAAAATGTCGATTGTGACAAACTTAACTCGGTATTCTCAACATCAGCAAATCCAAACCCTATTAACCCACTTGATTTGTCGCCGAATGATGACAATACTCTTCTTTTCAAGTTTTATAGGGTATGTCAAGAAGATGTTGCTGAAGTTCTACTAGGAATTAAATCTAATGCCATGGGACTTGACGAAATCCACCCGAAATTTATTAAGCTTCTGCTCTCTTATATATTGACCCCTTATTACTCACATTTTTAATACCATCCTTACAACGCGCAAAGAGGATCTGTCGACGATATCAGAAAAGCTGTAGATGAAAACAATGCCACCATTCTCACCTTACTCGACTTTCAAAGGCCTTTGATACTGTCAACCACACAATTCTTTGCTCAATACTTAGAAAAGAGTTTATGTTTTCACTCCATTCAATGAAACTTATTTTCTCCTACCTGCACGGGAGGCAGCAACGGGTTGCAGTGGGTGAACGATTTTCAAGATCTTTGCCAGTAATACATGGTGTGCCTCAGGGCTCAATTTTGGGACCACTAGTTTTCTCTCTCTATGTAAACAAACTACCCAAGATAGTCAAGCATGTCTCTATACACATGTTTGCTGATGATGCTCAGATCTATCTAAGTTTTCCTCCAAAACACTACATTGAAGCTACAAGGCTAATAAATGAAGATCTTCAGCGTATACTAAACTGGTCAACTGAAAATGACTTACTTCTCAACCCTCTTAAGTCGAAAGCACTCGTGGTCCTCAAAAAATTGTTAGGTATTTCCACCTATCCAACTAGCCGGAAGCCAGATAGACTACGTTGATTTTGCCAAAAACCTTGGTATTAGTTTCAACCGGACCCTGAACTGGACTACTTATATCAATGCTGCTATTGGGGAAGTATATGGTGGGCTACGCGCTCAAAACAAAAATTACAAAACTTTTCATTCCTATAAAAACAAAACTCCTACTAGCGAAAACTCTTCTTTAATGACCAAGATATGACCTTGTTTCCCTGTACGCAAAGCAAATAAGCAAATTCGACAATCTGCATATATGTATATAGAGCCCTATGTCTGTTGCATGATGACTTGCAAGGTAGGCAGCCGAACTATTTATTCAATAAGCTTCGATTTCTTCAAACAACCAGATCGCGCGCTTGCTGGTTCAAACAAGTTGTGCATGTTCAACCTCCGAACGTCAGTTTTTTGTTAGCTCAGTACGTTTGTGGAATTCTTTGCCCATAAACGTTAGAAAGGTTCGTAGCACAAATAATTTTAGATCATCTGTTTCAAAATATTTGGCCACTGGAACTGTCACATACCTATAATCTTAAATGCCCGTAAACTCTTTTATGAAAACACTTTCTTTATCTTCTTTAAAATCTGTTATTAATTATTTTGTAACCTCCATTTTTCTTTCTTATTGTCCTATATTTTATAATTTGTTTGCACATATACTTAAATTTATTCTAAAGGCTTGCAAACCTTAAAATGAATAAATGAATTATTAACGACATCGTAAGCAACTATCAGTGCCTTACGATTCATGTTCGCTCTTGAAGGGTTACCAAACACTCTGGTTTTTGACAAAGGTCCACAGTCAACCGAGTTTCAAGAGTTTTACCGAAAAAATTCCATTCAGCAGTGCACATCAGCACCGTTCAATCCAATGCAATATAAGATGGTAAATCCGGCTGTCAGAGTCCAGCTCTGCTGGACTAACGAGAGAATTTCCAGTTAATGTCGGAGTGCATCAAGGAAGCGTACTTAGCCCTTTCCTCTTTAACGTAGTATTCGACTATCTTTTAAAAGACTGCATGCGCGAAGCAAATGTAACGCCAATTCTCTTCGCTGACGACGCAGTTATACTTAGCGATAATGTCGAAGATTTACAGAACGCCTTAGATTCATGGAGAAATGCGCTAGAGAGAAACGGGTTTAAAATAAGTCGTTCAAAGACGGAGCATTTGACGTGCCCATTTGCCCATCCGTTGCGACCTGTTCCGGATATAATGTTAGACGGAATAGTTCTTCCGAAAAGCACTATCTTTAAGTACTTAGGATCAATCGTTAACATGGAAGCGAAATGTGACGACGACGTAAACCACAGAGTGAGTGTGGGATGGATGAAATGGCGGGAAAATTCGGGAATCTTTTGCGACCGAAAATTTCTACTTAAATTAAAGGGGAAACTCTACACCACGGTTGTTAGATCAGCTCTTATATACGGTGCACAGTGCTGGACAATGTACGAAGCGTTTAAAAACAAAATGACGGCAGCGGAAAAGAAAATGTTAAGGATGTCTAGTGGAGTCACTAAACGCGATTGCATTAGATCTACGCGTATAAGAGGAAGTCTACATATAAAGAACTCGGTAACCGAACAGCTTGAGGCGAATAGAATAAGTTGGTATTGCCACGTTCAAAGAAGATCTGCGGAAAATCCGGTTAAAAAGGCACTATCAACTACGGTCACTCCAACTGTAAGAAAACGAGGTCGGAAAAAGAATTCCTGGATTTCTCAGATGGCAAAAGCGCAACAACGTCTGGGGTTAACCACTGAAGCGATCCAGGACCCAGCATTATGTAGACGCGTTCTGCGGTCTGCGACATTAGCCAACCCCATAAGCGGAGCAGCAGCGATGCAGTAAAAATGGGAAACTCGTTACGCATAAGTTCGTATAACGAGGAAAGATAAGAAGAAGAAGAAGAAGAAAGTCGATGGGACAAATTAATTAAATTGTTCACAGACCTCTGCCTACGCTTATTTAACTACTTAATTTCTTAAGGAATTAATTAAACAAATAAAATTTTAAAAAAGGTATCATAACTGAACCCGAATAAATTACATTAATGCCAATATCTGTACGACGGATGCGTAATGATAAGACCAGAAAAACATAGGAATCATAGTTTTGGATAATTTTCCGGGATTTTCGAAGAAGAAATCACTAAGATGAATTCTTATTCCGAAAGTAGATGGAGAGTGGTCACCAACTCATCTTTATCTCTACACCTCCTGCAAAAATTGAAAAAAAAAAAAAAACAAACAAAGTTTATTGACATGGCTGTAGCTCTTTTAAGTGAATTTCCTCCTGTTTCTGTAAGACATCGCATATTAACTTTTACACTTTGTTGACACAATAACAAGAGCATGCTAAGAACACATGGGATGATGAAATATGGTTACCATTCGATCTTTCAATTCCAGTTTATTCTTTTCTTTCGGAGAAAACATGAATCCACCTGAAAAGATACACAGGGTACTTCAAAGAAGATACACCCTACTACAAAGTCAGACTTTCATTTTTCACTTGACCAGCCTGCGTATGTATATAAATAGTTCTTGTCGATAACCTCCTTCGATAGACTCAAATCCTCATTTCTACTGCTCTACATTCAGTAGTTCTGGCGACATAAACTCTAAACAAACAACAAAACATCGTCAAACAACAGAGCAAACATGAAAGACAAAAATCAAAAAAAAAAAAAAAAGAAGCAGAATCCAAACAAGTGTTGCAAACCGCCCAGTTGATAGCCACACTGTCAAGCACCATGATGTGGTGCCTTAACGCTACGGGTACGGATACCTCTAGTCAAAACTAAACATCACTTGTGCTGTGTGTGTCACTTTTACAGTGATCCGCACCGAAAGTGTTTTCGGGCACAAACACTGTATTCTGACAGAACGTCGCGTCGTCGCCATCGTCTGTCGTCACTTGGTCAAGCCGTCCAGTGCACATGAGCAAAGCCTGCGAATGCCAGATACCCGATGAGTTCCAACATTCACCAATGAACCGCTGAAACCATTTGTGGGATAATGTTCAGTATACAGATTCAGATACGTGAAGCTGTTTTTGTTTTTTTTCGGTCATCGTATGTCCGTCAGGCAAGAATTGCCACTGTCCACACTTGAGGCAACGCGCCAACCTCAGCGACAAAGTGGAATACTATGGTCAATGGTGACCGACGCATGGTGACAATGTACAAGTATATGTGTGGTACTGTAACATTGCCACCGAGTTCGACCCACGCTTTTAACGTTGGCTTGAGACTTCGTCTTGCCTATGCCGTGTACTCGTTACCAGCAAGCATATGGCGGCAATTTCGCTGCTACAGTGCTAAATAACTGTAATTAGCATATATTATCGTTGGGAATTTCTCCTGCCACATGTATAGATACACACATCCAACTATTCACCGACCTGCACTGATCCACGGATTCACAGATACAGAGTTTAAGAAAATAAAAAGAATAAAAAAAAAGATTCAAGGTCGACCAGTGAGAATCAAGCACACAGAAGTGGATGTGAAGTGGAAACTCAGTAAGCTGGCCACTTGTCTTGCCGCTACTCGCAACATCTGTCAGAGAAATTTCCTGTTCCAAGCCATTCGTGTCGATGTCAGCTGGTATTTCCTAATTTTAGATAAAACCAAAACAACAAATCCGACTTGATGTTGTTGGTTTTAATTGAATTAAAATATCGAGAAACGGAAACCTGATCAGCTGGTTTCTGAGAACTGCGATTGTGATTGCTACTGCTACTGCTTTAGCGACTGCGACTGCGACTGCGACTGCGACAATACTGTGTACTGCGCCGGTTTGGTAACCATTTTCGAGGAATCATGAGTGACGCACGCATACGAGTTTGTATCTGGAATGCTCTACACAATTTATTGGCCATTGTTCGATAATTACCACCAATGCCCGCAGTTTGGAATTCGTGGAATTCACTCTTACAGGTGGAATATGGAAATGAATCTTAAAATGTGTTCAATTCTGGAATTGGACCTTATCGTATTCGATTGGATTACGAGTAAACGCCTGCATCATTTACACGCTGAATGATGAGAGGTGGCGAACAAAAGAAAGCACTTTGCGGTTTGAATTTAAGAGGAAGTGATGACGGTGATTTTGACCTCGAAAATAACATTCTGCATTTGGAATGTGATTAAGTTGTCACTTAAAAAAGGTGCAGAGCACTGTCTGACATTTGAAAATAAAATTAATGCCAAAGGTTGAAGCACGATTGATTGGAGTTTTTAATTTGATTGGGGTTTACAAGCTTTCTTGATTGCGATACAACGATCATTAGGCCAAAACCTTGAATATAGAAATGACTGATTTAATTAGAGCTAATGTCATGGCTTAGTCAAAGCAATCATCGAGTTCTACAACAAACATAGCAATTAGTAATTAGGAACCTTGAAATAATAATTTTGTGTATAATGTGTCAGCGGAAATTGCCAGTTTAAATGGGATTCCATAAGGTTCAACGTTGATACCGATGCTTTTTTAAAATGTGAATTTTTTCAGCTTTGAAATGCAAAATATTCCTTCCTTTACTGAAGTTTAGAGGACATTCGCATATCTGGAGGAGCTGCGAGTTCAGCGAGCACCTAAACGAAAAGCTTTCAAATATGATAACACTGGTCATCGGAAATGCAAACGAACCAGTAATCGAAGGCCTTTTACCTTTTCATATGATGTTGAAATTTTGACATGAACATGCAATAAAGGGCGGACATTAAATTCTACACAAAACTTGGTAAAAATGCGTAACAAACATTCTGATTAATGCAACAAGTGCACAACAGGAAGGCCAATTTCAGTTTGTACGCCTAAAATGATACAAATAGTACGTGATTTTATTGCAGAAGACCGGAATGATGGAAGAGGCCTTAAACATCAAAAAGAAACTCTTCAAACCATTCTTCACGAGGATTTGGGCGAAACAAAGGTCTTTACAAAAATTGTTGATCAAAAATTGATGACAGTCTAGCATTCCAGAGAAGTCATTGTTACGGGTGTTAACACAGCGTGTTTCCTATACGATCAAGGAACCAAGTGTCAAAGTGCGGAATAGAAGTCAAAAAATTCACCACAAGCTAAAAAAAAACATGAAAAGTTCTATCAAAAGTGAAGAAAATGCTCATCACGCTCTTCGATAGCAAAAGAATTATTTAGAAACAATTCGTTCTAACTGCCATATATTGTTTTAAAGTTTTGAAGCGTTTGAGGGTCTGAATCCGCGACCCAAATATCAAGATCCAAAAAGTTGGTCTCTGAATCGCTATAACAAGTATATTGAATCGGGAGGAGAAAATTTCGAATACAAACTCCGAAGAATAAACAGAAATCGTGTTTTAACTATGTTTTCTAGAGTCAGTCCGGGATACTATTTGCCACACTGTGTATGTAGAAGGCGCTTCTTTAAAAATAAAAATGAGTGCATATTATATATGCAATGCATAAGACGAAGGTATCGGCATTGAGGATCCAAGGAAAATGAAATAGCATGCGACAATCCGTCAGAGAATTCTCAATAGTGCATCAGGGCTATTTCAAATCTGCACCAAACGTTGACAACAGATCAAGTAAATATATTTGCATGTTCGGAGCAAAACCTTCTAAAACTTATTAAAGAAAAGGCCTGGCTCGGTGTTGACAACTAAGCGGATAATCAAAAATAGGACCTGAAAGAAGTCCTGAAGTGAACATATATTGACTCCTCAAATAAGGAAAACGGCGAAATATGGATTTACAGACCCATTTTCAGTATTGGTGTGCAATTATAATAAGCATTTGTATCTTCCTTAACATAAGAGCAGTTCCCTAAGCAAGATTCAGTGGGAAGTTTTTAAGCTCCTTCGATATACATATTTGGAGCTCAGGTCACTTGCGGATCTTTGGACAAGCAGTGAGTATATCACATTTGATAGCGAGGAAGCTATCAGCTTCTGATCCTTTTATGTGCTACTGGACTATATTATATTAAATAAATGAATAAAAAGCCTCCAGCTTGCATGTGGAATGTTCGAAGTTCCCAGTTCTATGTGATATCAAAGCCAAATCCGTCAGCAAACAATTTAACAAAAAAAAAAGACCGACTTCGTCCAACCAAGCAAATGAGCCATGTTCTAAATTATTACCTTGAAAAACTGCCCTCAAGGCATTATATCGAAGCCAGGCTCAACCTAATAAACTTTGTTACAGCAAAATGCAGCCTAAGGGCATCATGTAATAGCTAGGAAACCGAGAGAACGCCGATAAAAATTTGTCAATTCACTGTATATTGCCAACTTTAGTACAAGATATACGAGGAGCAGACATTAACACAGACTTCAAAAAGTTTTTACTCAAGGTACTATAGCCCCAACGCACTAAGGAAGTTATGTTTGAGATTCATAGCTGAACGACTGACTAAATGCTTTAAGTGCTGCCAGAATCGTAGAGCGTCAACTACGATAAAACAGAAAGCATCAACAAGGTAGGGCGAAGGCTTCTCGCGAACTCTAGGAGCAAGAAACACTCAAAAAACATCGACTTTCCCGACAAAAAGAAACAATAACTAGAGAAAGGTCCAATCAAAGCCGATGAGAATCGCTATTCGGAATGCCTAAATGTCGAATTTCTTCGTATTGATTGTTAAAACTTAAGCAAATCAATACTGATCTACGGTCATTCATCCACCATCAGCCAGGAAATCCCTTCTCTTAGGCGACGCGCTATATTGGAGATAAAATCAACTTCAGGCAGTTAAAGCCAATTTAATTTTTGCGCCGTTGTACCATGTCATCCAATCGAACTCTTAGAATTCTGGTTTCTAGGAAATCCGACTCAAGCGCTTCACTTCTGCTCTTAGATCAAGTGTAGATCTTAGATGTCCATGCTCGCCAAAACCGATCATCACATCACATATAAACCGAAATCACGATATGCCCCACCTAATGACACTGTCAAAATGCAGACCGTGTAGGACATTATGAGGAATGGGAAGCTTTTTATATCTTGCAGTTGGTTGAGATAATACACTAGCCAATAGTAGATCACCTGGCCTTACTGCAGCTACAAACAGGACCAGCGGCCATCGATCACCTAGAGCTTCTGGAGGTCACAAAGGTAGCACGCACTGTAAAGAGTAGACCTGAGTGCCCCTTTTTTGAGAATGTATGTACATTGGAAATAATAACATTAATACATCTAACGCACCATCAACCTGGAGTATGGTCGCAGAAGATGACCCCTTGCTTACTTAGGATGCGCTACAGATTGGATTAAAAGTGGGCTTTAACTTACAAGCCCCTCCACTTAGCTCGGCCTTTAGCTAACTGACTCCAGTTGTGAGCTCCAGGTTGATTCCTCTACTGCATTGTCCCTCTAGATTCGATTCGAATACTCTTCGGGCCGAAGAATCGATGTTCATTCAATCTACATGTCCTATCTATCTTAGACGATGTGCAGTCTTCTGACTAGGTCGATGTGGCTGTACAGCAAACGATACAAATAATTTTTCGAAGGATTTTTCTCTCGAAACGAATAACGACATCTTTATCAACTTTCGATAGACTCCATGCTTTAGCGCAATAGAGTTGAAGAACTGGCATAATCAAGGTCTTATATGGAGTCTCCCTAGTTGTTCAGAATAGGGTCTACCTACTCAATTATTTCAAGTACTTACTTAGCTCAAACAGAGATTGAGAAGAGTGATTTTTCCTTTCATTTCTATTAAGATGTTGTTAGCAATATTCAAAGCAGAACCAAGGTATACAAAATCCGTTAGCACCTCAAAATTAGAGCTATTGACTGTGAGGTTATGTTCAATTCTTGTCCACAGCATAGTTATGTTATATAGTTAGTTATGCCCTCATTTACCAATAAATCCATTTTGGCAGCGTCCGTTTCAATACTAGAGAACGCACCGCTGTGTTCTTCCAATTGTGTCGATATCATCGGTATGCGCTAGTAGCTGCACAGACTATCCGCTATTCGCTTGTGAGTAACGTACAACTTTTTCAAGTGTGATGCTAAAGAAGGCTCATGACGGCGCATCACCTTGTCCACTGCCAGAACTAAACAAGCTCTATATAGCTTATTTCCGTAATCGCTGTCATATGCGGCCTTAAAATCGGTAAAAAAATTTTCAAGTTTTTTTCCCAGGATCTTTCGGAGTATAAAGATTTGGTTGATCGACGCACTGATAAGGGCCAATCCGATTGTTAGCAAAGTGTTTTATACATTCACACAATTTGGCAGTTAAGATCTTGTATTCGATGTTGAGTAGATATCTAGTTGGCGCAGTTGAGGGGGTCTTCATTTTTTGTGGACCGCGTAACCGATACTGAGATTTGATTCATTAAACATGCACTCTTCCGACAAGATTTAAAAAAGGAGTTGGTATATTCTCTCCGTCAGATCCTACACCGCGCAATGTCCTTCCGACAACTTTAGCAAACGCTTTGTTGAATTCGAGAAAAGGCTTAATATGATGGCATTTTAAGGTGCTTAACGGCAACATCATAGGCAATAACCATACTTAAGCTACTTTGCTATATTCAGTGCCCAAATCATGTGAGGATCTTTCGACATTTAGCTAAGTTGCCAAAATATTGTAGAAATGCTCTCCAAAGAGGTCTAAGCTAACCAACGGCAAAGCTTAAACTTTACAATAGCCTAATGGTAATATCCTCTTAATGTGCAATGTAGCTTAAGGCTCTACTCCGTCACATTAACCAGCATGTAACACATACTTCTGAGATCCGGTGAAATTGCAGAAGCCAAACAGATTTGAGTTTTGGTTGTCTGGGCAAAAGCCTAATTACATAATATGAAATGACATGGCCTACAGACTCCGGCGAAATGTCACTATAGCACACGTTTCCCACATCCAAATATTCACAATGAGACCTTGTCAGACAAATGGATGTCCAAACATTTTGTGGAGCCAACAACTCAAAACACACTGATTTAGTAGCACAGTAGTAGAACTTGCAAAGATACTTTACTAAAATACCAGCCCAGACAACCGTTCTCACAAAATTTCTACAACCAAACGTTGTATGTACATAACAACCTAAACAGAAAACAACCATTCACTAGGTTAAGCATACCTAGAGCACTAGTAACAGCCCCTACACTCTAACACGGAAGTGAATACGAGGCGCCAGCAAACAAAACCCGTAATCAGCTATTCCATGTCGATCATTTCTGGTTTGTGTTCGCCTAATTAATTGAAATAAAACGCATGTCTAAGCCTCTCAGTTATAAAAATAAAAATAACTCCTGCTCGATCAGAGTTTCATCTATTTTTGCAAAATGCCTGCTAATACTCATGCAAATTACCATCGTCACCTGCATTACAAAAAACAAAAAATAAAAAACAAAAAACCGACTCTGTACTATCAGCAGCACTTGTAAATTCAACTCCAAACCTCAATTACTAGACAGTGTCGCGCTTGAGATGCGGATAGTCGCACTCCAGACAGTGTCTTAATGACAATTCATATTCGTAGTCGCACTCGCACTTACGAGTACATAGACATACTTGTAGTTTGCTCCGTCATGTTTGCAAAACTGTTTTTCATTGTATGACATATTACAATTACAATTCGCTAACAATAACAACCCTGCTCATTTGAATGTATGGCGGTATGTTGCGGGATCGACTAAAAGTTTAGTCGACAGTATCGAGGGTATCTACGAGTATAAGTATCTACGAGCACATACGGCCATTAGCGGGCACTCGTAGCCATTGTAATTGACAAACATTCACTATGACTTGATCTGTAATACCTTTGCACTTTGCCTGGGCGGGTATTTATAGTAATCGCGCGGATTAATTATGCACAATCAGCTGTAGGAAATATGTTATATCAGACCATAGGGGAGGGTCGAATAAGATCACTTGTTTCCTTAAACGGATGTGGAATTAACCTAAATTGGATTATAACCACTCGAATGATTATTATGACATGCGACATCCTGACATCTCCCGCGTCGCGTCAACTCATTTGAATTGGCATTCAATTTGGTTCCGTCATTTGTGTGCTCGTATTTATATAACACCTGGGTTGGTATGGTTAATAAATTCAGTGCTAATCTGACGCACAGACCAGGAAGTCCACCACCTGAGAATCGTTTAATGTGTGCCATATGGCGAATTCGGAGAATTACGCTTTAATAAATGTTTAATTTCATACTAAAATTGGTTACTTAATTCGGCCTTAAGAGGTCGCAATAAACAGTTTTATTATATTAGTCTTGCGTAAGAGCTCTTTTTTTTATGGAGTCTCGTACCGTCCAGTACAGAATGAACTAGCGCGCAGTTTTAATATTTTTTAAATGTCATGATGATGACATACATGTTTCCGAATGTCACAAAACTTACCAATTATCTGATTATCTGTCAGTTGGATGTTAGCTGATATTGCTGCCAATAGCGAGGAATTTAACATTCAACTTAACTGGATAAATATTGTAAATGTTATGGCATTTAGTAAAACCTATGACTTTCTGGGATTAATATTCAAAAGGAATTTTACAATCATGATGGGGGCGTGTTGACTGATTTATGTTGACAGATGAATGACAACTAACAAATGAATCGATTGTTAAAGTGTCAAGTTTTAAATTTGCTGCAAATTTATGAGCATACACTTGTCTATTCATTCCGAATTGAAAAATGAAACTCACGTATGTATATTATATCTTGAAACGAGATAACTGCAAATCTATGACAGTTGGCACAATTCATTGGGCTGAGTACGGTTTGCTAAATAGAAACGTGTAGCGCTTTTGTGCATTTGAGAAAATTGCATAGTTGTTGATAGCATAAGAGTCACAAGAGCAGGCTTTAAGTTGAAGTCATTCCCTTTATTATTGAAAGTTTTAATGGTCGCATCTGTCACAAAAATTAAAAGTTTTTGTCACAAAATTCATAATTTGTGGATTATTTCTTATAAGAACGTTCTATGTAGATTGTTGTATGATCTCTGATCGACTTTTTCTCTCGTTTGCAAGAAACTCTAGAAACATTAAATTGATAACCTTCACTAACAAGGGCTTTTGCAACTTCTATCTTTCACTTCAACCAACATTAAGACATTTCAAAGACTAGCAGCACTTATGCTTCATCCAAAAGACAAAAAAACCAATAGCTATCCTGAAATAAATTCTTCTATCCCAAGTCCGAAGACAGAGCAGAAGGATAAGAAAGCAACAGTAATACATTTTCAGATCTCGACCACTTGTTAGATACTGACCTTCATTTTGGCTATCTCGTTGAAAACTCTGAAACTCTGAGGTCTTGACGAATTCTTAATTAAAGTTTTGGATAAAGCGTTCTGACTCGACTTTACATCAGTTCTACCAGAAGAGATGTTTGACTTTCGAACTTCAGTCTTCTTAAAGATTCGTTGAGTACAATGAGTCAGTACAATGGAAAGCGTGTCTTATAGGATAAGTTGTTGGTTAGAATGCTGTTTCGCACAAATTGATTCGCCAACTTGAGAAGATTGAGTGAAAAACAAAGGCCATGTTCACTTAGTTTGAAATAAACCATTCCTAACGAAACCAAACTAAGTTTCTTTCATGACACACATGACATCTAGAAACATAGGTTCAACAAACAATCCAAGGGGGTAAAGCTATAGACCAATCAAACGCATGCTTTTTTAGACCAAAACTTGCCCAGAGCTGGTATGGAAGAAATAATAGGACTAACGCTCCTACGCTCTTCTCCAACTCCAAGATCTATTAGGGAATAGATATGGTTGATAATTGACTTATCTAAAACCATCAGTGCGGTTGTTAATGAATGACTTTAGACATTCACTTGATATGGACGGCAGTATCTTCTATACAATATTGAGCTAAAACCACATTTTGTGGATGACTTTGAGGGTAATCTTTAACAGATCATCTTTCATGGTCTTAGGTCAATTAGCTTCTGCCGTTTGTTTGATCAAACTACGCAAACCTGTTTGTCCTTCTTGGTCAGAAAGCAGAATCGCCGTAAATCTTTCTGCAAAAGTCATTCTAATTGATTTACAATACCTACTCAAAATCGAGTGTGACCCTAGTACAGCGTTTCTCATTTTTATCTTACCCGACTCTTGCACGGTCTTCGCAGTACTTACAATATATGTTTACCTTTGGGTTAAACCTCCGTTGAGGCCTTCCAAATTTCTTCAATTTTCTTTCAGAGAAACCGATATTTCTCGCATCAACTTTGCTTTAAACATGTGCATAGATACGAATGTTTCCTTTATAGTGTCATAGGATGGGTAAAAAAAAAAACCTTATAGTATAACGACATTCGGTGCTGAGAAGCTCTAAAGATTATTTATGTTGGCTATTAAACGGTGATGATGAAGAACATCCCATTGCCATGAGAAATCCACTATTCAAGCTCGACGAAGACAGACAACATTTCTTTCCACCCGACCAAAATGTAGTCAGGACAGAAATTTCCAAGCTTAAGACTAACAAAACTGATTTACCGGATGGTTTAACTGCTGAGTTGTTTCCTGCAGCAGATGGTGATTTCTATCACTAAAATCTGGGTCGTCGGAAATATGTCCGACAAATTGAACCTCAATATTTATTGTCCGATTGTAAGGAAGGAAAGGCCCCTGAATTGCGAGGAGGAATAGAGTCCTTCACAATTCATATGGGGTCTAGAGCACCCATAGAGACGAACTACTATATACAGAGATTTGTCTTCAATGAAGGAAATTAGAAGAATATGCTGCTAATAAAGAAGGCAACATCGACGCCCATCACGATAGGCTGCTACAACCTAGACGAGTAAGAAGGCAATTTATTAACAAAGACCTATCTCAAAACAGAAATGTATACAAGAAACTTGTCATCCCAGTCCTGCTAAAAGGCTTAGAAGCTTGGACACCTAATAAAGCGGATGAAAATGCTTTCGAGCGCTTCCAGAGAGAAGTTCTTCGGGTAATTTTCTGTCGCGTTTGTATTAACGGAAAATTAAGAGAAAGAAAAGCTCTGAAAGGTTGACGACCTGATTTGAGGTGGAAGGCATAAGTTGGTGTAAGAGAACTTCAGCCAACTTCATGTGCGCAACTGGAGTGTCTGCGTTGATGTCGTACTTTGCACACACGCAAGCGTGTTAGAGTCAATCTGTGAGAGCTCCAACGTGGTTTAGGCACTATTTTCAACCTCGTTGGAACACTGGTAAACCGTCAGGCACAGATCACAACAGCTTGCAGACTTCTAAGATATCCGCATGTTCTTATGAGTACGCAGAAAGTTCGTAAGTTAACTGTAGTCTAATGAGTAAGTGATGTGCATTAGACAGAACGTACTATTCTCGGAAATGGCACAGATCCCCAGACGAAATAGGTTTTGTTTTGTTCTGGTCCCTGCTCGGGCGCCAATATATGGCGAAATCGAGAATACGGCCTGCCTTCGCAAAGTATGATAGAAATTCAAGTAAACAGAATTGAAGAGAGATCAATTTGTTACGATTATGCTGTTAACCCAGAAACATAAGCCATTTTTCAGACAGCTATGATTTAAGCATCGACGTTTACCCCTTTGAAGGTTTCAAATATCCTTAGATATGTTTATTTACTTGTTTAGCAACGGTTACTGTAGAAGAAATCCGTTGATAGAGCACAACACAGCCGAAGTGCAATTAGATAGATACGCCAATAATGAAGACGAATATGGATATGCTGATATTCATCAGCGTTTAAAAGAGCAATACACCGGAAAATAGAGCCGTTCTCTTTGTAATGAACCAATATTCCAATTCACATCACAATTAAATGCTATAAATTTTATGATGCACGACTTTCCACAAATGCCCTGCAACCAATATTTACGATTTCACTGAACCAGTAAATCGTTAAATAGAAAATCGCGAAAATCTCCTATTTGTCCAGAACAACGATCGTATTTCCCTCTAGCAAACACTCAAATTCCACGTGTGAGGTATGCCACCCATTCGACTTAGAGTTCGACCCAATCCTCAACATTCATTATTTAACTGTTAATGCATGTGAAAATGTGAAATTCAGTTGCATTTACTCTCAGATATCACTTACACTATCACGACAGATAAACACCACAGCGCCATTTTAACACTTTCTCATGGTGTTAGTTTTTTGGAAAGAAAATCTTCAAATTCACAAATTTACTCTATCAATTTTCAACACCTCTCACATTAAATAGTTAATTTTATAAGTCATAGATACTTTACTTTACTTTTCTTCTACCTCGTCTATTTAAAAGGGAAAATGAGCGGCAAAATTAACACCCAACAAAGGCGGCTATAGTTGCGTAATTAACAGGCAAAACTTCACCATTCAACGCATACGTAACCATATAAGCTTCTCGCTTTTTAACGCTGCATAATCACGATTGTCATTAAGACAGGGATGGTCAGTATAGTGCCCATATACGCACGTTTGTTAACAACAAATACTCGTATCGTAGCTCCAGGTCGCCAGCTGTACATACGGTCGTTTATGTTAACAAAGTGTGACCAGGCAGACCTAAAATAGCAGCGATATGCGTATTAGATTTCGTGATGCTACAAAGGCTTTATAGACATATATGAGTTCTTAGACAAAATAAAAGCATTGGGTTGATTGTTTTTTGTCGTTTGCTGGTTAAAGGAAGAACTTTGATTGAAAGGATTCTCTTTAGAGAACTTCTGGACACTTTATCCATTCAAAATGCCAATGATTCTGGTAATCGTAACAGATGTTGCCAATTCTTATTCGTATTGTGGCGAGTAGGTCACAAAGAGAAGCTATCCTGAGCCATATTTGATCCTGATATTTCTGCCACGCTTGTTCAGTTATACAGGATGTCTGTTGAGAAACCACGCTTCCGACTCAAAGTCGGAAGAAGCATTGCTGTGTCTTCTGATGGTCAAACTATCAGAGAAATTGTGTTTGAAAAATTCGTCCAACTGCTTGCAGCTAGGATCAACCTGGCTGAAGTAGCCAGTTGGTTGACTTACCCAAAGAAAAGTTAAAAAAATAATGAATAGACAACAAAATGTACGGGGCAGTACCCCAAAGGGACTGAAGTGATGTGGTGGGTAAGTTCTTTAATTATTGTGTTCTGCCACTAGGAGCGTATAGAGCTACCATTCTCGAGTCATTAGGCCAAAATTCATCGATAAAGAAAGTTCTGTTCACCTTGCGTAAATTAAGTGGCATGTATTTCGAATGCTCGTTGTTATATTTTGCTCCTTTCCAGGTCGGAAAAATAGGCATAGAAACTCTTGAAATGTTAAATTAGGAATAATCAAGTATTTCAGTGGGTTTCTCGATTCAAAAGAGGGTTCGCCTTCAGTTCTCTCGGCGAATTTACTTTTATGGCTTGTATTGACTCAAAACGGGTCCCATGAAATGGCAATTTGAAAAATTGCACGGTGTCATATTTGGTGTATACCGTGCTTCCTCGATCATATTGAAAGCGCTTTCGGTTAAAAAGTCACTCACAAGAATGGATTTGTGAATTATTGTTCATTTCCGCGAATTTAAACTCTATTATTATTCCAAAGATGCCAGGCGTAAAGCAATAAACCAAACTTTAATACAATTTGTTATACCAAAGGGGTTGCTCACACCAGAAAATTGTACAAGAAAAACGAAGCCAGCGGTCAACGGAAGACCCACGATTCCGTACGATCGCCAAAAGACTATTGTATGACTCACTTGGGGTTACGGGGTTTAAAAAGAAAGCGGTAAGGACACTTACGGGCTTGCGCGAATCACCAACATTTCAGCGAGAGGAGTATCACACAGATATAATATAGGTACATATATACACGAAAATAAAAAGGGGTACTTATCTGTTTCCTGTCTGAATGTCGGGGTGGGTGGAGGGTTTTTACGAGGGGTGATCCAAAAATGAAAATAGGATACTTCAAATTTTGAATAATTATGGTAGCTTGCCTATACTCCTACTTACTTTAGGTGGCGCTACAGTCCTTGAAGGACCTGGGCCTCAGTCAACAAGCTTCTCCAGCCAGCTCGATCCCTGGCTAGCTGCCTCCAGTTTCGCACGCTAAGATGGCTGAGGTCCTCTTCCACTTGCGTGCGCCACTTGAGTCTTGGCCTTCCTCTACTGCGCTGTCCCTCGGGAGCGGTTTCGAAGACTTTTCGGACTGGAGCATTGGTGTCCATGCGCTCTACATGACCCAGCCATCTCAGTCTTTGGATCTTCACTCTTCTGGCTAGGTCCATGTTGCTGTACAGTCCATACAGTTCATCGTTGTATCTCCTCCTCCATTTACCGTCAATGCAGACGGGACCGAAGATCGCCCGAAGAATTTTTCTCTCGGAGCAACCAAGAACACCCTCATCAATTTTTGATAATGTCCATGGCTCTGCGCCATAGAGCAGGACCGGGATTATTAAGGTCTTTTGTTGTCCGAGAGAGGGCTTTGCTTTACCCAAAGAAACAGCGGTTGGCTAGAGTTATTCTGCGCCTGATCTCAGCGCTGGTTTATAGCAGAGACTAGGCAGACAAAGTCCTTAACTACCTCAAAGATATATCTGTCGAGGGTGACGTTCTGCCCGAGACGTCGGTGTTGGTTGTCGTTTTTGCTTGACAGCATATACTTGGTCTTGCTCTCATTGACCGCTAAACCCATTTTCGTCGCTTCCGTCTCAATACTCGCGAAAGCGCCACTGACATCACGCTGCTTTCTCCCGATTATGTCAATATCGTCGGCGTATGCAAGTAGTTGGACGGCCTTTTGAAAGATAGTGCCTCTTGTGTTTGCTCGTGAGTTTTGCACTATTCTTTCAAGTACGATGTTGAAAAAATCGAATGACAGCGCATCGCCTTTTCTAAATCTTTTCTGGACATCAAAGGTCTCGGTGAGATCTTTACCGACCTTGATGGAGCAGCGTGCATTCTCCATCGTCATCCTGCACAGACGGACGAGTTTGGCAGCCAATGCTGAAACTAGACATTGCTCTATATAGCTCGTCTCTATAGATGCTGTCATACGCGACCTTAAAATGGATGAATGGTGGTAGTGTGAATATTTGGTCAATGGTGGACTTTCCTGGCCTGAAGCCACACTGATATGGACCTATCAGGTTGTTGACGAACGGCTTCAGGCGTTCACACAATACGGCGGATAAGATCTTATATGCGATGTTAAGGAGACTGATGCCTCTGTAGTGTGCGCAGTTCAGAGGCTCTCCCACTAGTCATGTTAAAAAAGATCATAATAATACATCGTTATTTCTGGAAACTACATTAATTAGAATACGAACAGTCCGAGCGATAGCACGAAAATTGAAGTGCGAGCCGTCATAAAGTACATCTGCCTGAAAAAAATGTCTACGATAGACATACCCGCCGACTTGATAAAAACACTTGGGGACTCTGCTCCTCCATGTTCTACAGTTACACGCTGGTGTAAGAAGTTCAACTGGGCAGAACATCCACAGAAGACGAGTATCTACTTCCAACATCGGAGTATATGGCATTAGATAACCGAAGAGTGACCATGAGAAACTTGGTTGATGTCACAGGGATATCATATTTTAACATGCAGAGGATAATTAAGGACGAACCTCGCATGAACAAAGTGTCGCCGCGTTGGATACCAATAATGGTAACCACCGAACAAAAGAAGAAACCAGTCGGAATCTCAAAAGCAAATCTTGGTGTTCTGAAAACGGGTTTCGAATTGCTTGAAGGTGGGTCTTCATATCTGGCCCCCAGAAGAAATTTGACACTAGAGAAGAGAGGGACTTAATGTATTGATTTGCTCGGAGATTACGTTGAAATATGAATAAAATTTGAACTGAGCTCAATAGTGACCAAGGTGTCCTTGCAGACCAGAATTAGGGGTGAGTTTCGTCGGGAATTGTGGGCTTTCTTTACAGTTTGTGGTGTTTGTCTCTTTGGGTTTTGAGTGCTACAAATATTCAGCGATAATTTAAAGTGGGCTCTCAACCATTGCTGGGTTGTAGTCTTCTAAGGGCATCAAGATGCCCGCCTGGCTCTATCCGGGGTACCTACATAGTCATCTCTGGAGCGGTAGGTGGAGAAAGGGAACTAGATTTAAAGAATCCTGTGAAATCCACCTGTACCCTGGCATCCAGAGAACGACGGGGAGAAAGGAACGGAGACAACACAAGAAATGGCAGGAGGGCGAAGGAAATTCAAGAAATGCATTATCGTGTTGCAAAATCTTAGAGTTGTTCTGCCGTCCTTTTCGGGTGACACTCTCCATCAAACGCTGAAATAAAATTTTTTATTTACTGTTTGAACCACCGGAAGAAATTCTTGGCTTTTGAACAATTTTAAGGTGGTTTTTTTCAGTTTTGGTTCATTTAAGTGGAAAATTTCGATGACTTTGTTTGTATGTCATACCTGAGAGCCCAAATCTCCATATGGTATATGTGGGATCCGAATTGACTCATTCTAACATGTCTGCAGCAATTAGTTTGCGGTGATCCATTTGAAGAAAATTCAGTTTTTTTTCTGGAACAAACCGTACTGCGACGCCTCTCATGCACAAACCATCAACTAAAATGTCGTGAACTGTATGGTTATTGCGTAAGCTCTTTCAAACTAAAGTGACAATTTGCGAGCACAATTTACTTCACTTAGTCGATTTTTTCTTCAGTAACTGCAGTTGCAGGACGTCGCGGATGAGGCAAACTTTCAATAACTTCACCGCTCTCTTTGATAGTTCTGTACCACTGTATCTGTACCCGTAGGCTTTCCCCAACACTTCAACGCTTCTGAATAAGAAATTGCGTTCCCAACACAAAACTAGGTCGAGCGGAAGAGTGAAGTTCTTCGAAAGAAAAATTCCGAACTTTCCTTCCAAGGTCATCGCAGGTTACTGCGGTTACCTTACCGGACCCTGAAATGAATAACACAATAGTGAAAGACTGTAAATTTGCATTGCCCCAAAAAAAAAGCTCGTTAGTCCCGTTTATTTAACTTTTTCGATGTGAGGAGAGTCGTTCATTCGGACAGCTAGCCGGGTTTCAAGCTTGGAAATTCTAAGATGGTTATTGCTCGATTCGATTGCGACGAAAAAGGTCTGACTTATACAATAGCTTCCCTGTTCGAGCACCGCTATCTGTGCGCCTAACTTTGACCAAAGGGAGACTTTATTGTTTTGTTGAAAGTCGATGTATCGTGAGAATGCTCCACAACGCAAATGCGCAACAACGCTTGAAGCTAATCACTGAAGCGATCCAGGACCGAGCATTATGTAGACGCGTTCTGCGGTCTGTGACATTAGCCAACCCCATAAGCGGAGCAGCAGCGATGCAGTACAAATGGGAAACTCGTTACGCATAAGTTCGTATAAAGTATAACGAGGAAAGGATAAAAAAGGATAAGAAAAAGAAGAAGCTCTATCACACGAATGAGAACTATTAGTGGTCGCTTGGAGTGTTAAAGAATGCCATCTTATGTCTGGAATTAAACAATTGACTGTGCATAGTCTCCTGTAATGTAGTCAAAATAATAAGACAGTTGTCCTAATTAAATTTGGAAATTAAGTTTTATTATCATCAGGACCCCAATGCACTGCTTTACCATGAATTTACCCCATCACTGTGCTGTACAGAAGCGAAACAACACGCAAACTGTCATTCACAATTCTCTTTCCTCTGTTCTTCACTTTAAATCACTTTAAACTCATGCTGATTGAAACAGAAATCGAACAACCTTCCAGTTGTTAATTACAGAAAATTGATCTCTTCCCAGTAGTCCTTCAGAACTCATGTAATTAACTGAGCTCCATCATTTTCAACTGCCATTATATGATAATTTCAAAACATCGCAATTAGAAGGTACCAGTGTTTCATTGGAAAAACCTCAAAAAAGCCTTTCAACCCACATCGTTCGCATGTGTATCTAATCCCATCAACAACTCCATCATCTTCTCAATTTAATTTCTTTTCTATTTTGCTTTTTTTCGAAACCAAAACGACCACAGGTATTCAACAAAAGATGACACATTCCACCATTCTTGGGTTAACAAATGACAAACAGAAATTAAGAGGAAAACTAAGAGTTACTTGTAGATTCGTCTAAAAAATTAAATTTTTAAATGCCAGCCAGACCGGACCAAGTCCAACTTTGTCTGCACTTTCTTTGTCAATTTGGTAGGTGGCTGGTGCTTTAAGAAAACAAAAAAGTACACCATTTGACATTTTAATACCCAAACCACTCCTACTCATCAGCATTAACAGCATGTACACCCATGCATATTCATTGCGTTTGGTTGAAGCCCTACACTTATAAGCTCTGTTCGATTCAATAAGCAAAACAAACAGCAAGTGTAAACGTTAATTAGTATGCCCCGACTGAGCTGGCCGGTCTCAGCTGTCCTCGGCTGGAGCTATAAAAAACGGGAATCAGTTTTAAAATGTCATTTGTGGAATTTTTAATGATCACAGTTTTTTTTTTTTTTTTTTTTTAAGAAAAAAATAAAACGTTAATTTACCCCCGACTGCACACTGACACATTTACGCATAAATGAATCATTTCGACCAGTAAATTGGTAAAAAGTTTTGTTTTTCTGTTTGTTTTTCAACATTTGTCCCGTTTCAATTAGTTTTGGGTCTAAGTTTGGCAGTTTTTTGACAGATGTCATGCTATGTGTGAGCCAAATGAGTGTTTTCAGCGGTGCTTGTTAATGATTTTGACACATAACCCACCATCTGACAGTCAATGGCGCTGCACGTGTGGGATGACTTCAGTGCTTTTCCCAATTTTCAACTGAACAACAAAAAATCGTAAAGTAGTCACTCATATGGTCAAGTGTAATAAAATTCGTTGAAGTTCGCCCCCATTATGGAGTCCGTCTTAAAATCACTGATCCAGTTGTTGTCTGGTGTAATATAGACTGCGAAGATGTGATGCAATGATGACACATCAATCCCTTGGAATAATTCGTTTAAAGTTTTTACACATACTTGTCATAAGACCTTATTTGACGTAAGAAAATTTATTAATGCTAAATCGCTTCATCATCGCCTTGCGGTGCCTACCGGATAATTATAATTTAGTGACCTAAGCCTGACAAATCCCTTACAGAAGGGAAGGACACTCGAACATGCTCTTCCGCGTCTGGTTGAACTTCAACTTTATAATGACAAACTGGGCGAGACGACAATCCAATCCAACGAAGTACCTAAGTGGGTATCAGATGTAAGTATCTGAAATATGAGGACCTTTAGGAACTAGTGGAGACGCTGGAAGCCTATAAAGCTAGTTTAATCGCCAGCCCAGAAATGCGATCGGACAAACCGGGCAAGAAGAAAATCAAGAACTACGGTATCTTCAACTGTAATCGAGTGCGGCGCATATTGAGATAAGACGCTTTTAAGGAAGAATCTCTCCTGTAGAGAACCTGGAATCAGTGTCCAAAGAACGACGTTAAAATTCCACTTGATGACTTAAATGTCAAAATAGGTAAGGAGGGCACTGTTGGTGACATGGGCATGGACAGTCTACATAACTCCACATCCGGAAACCGGCTTAGGCTGATGGACTGTGCAAGTAGACGAAACATCGTCGTAGGAAACACACGATTCCCACATCCTAATTGTGTCAGTGTTTAATGTGAACACCTGCCATTGTTTTACTTAAGTTCACAGGAGGCCCATTCAGCCATGGGGGCCAGGATATAAACATCCAGGCAGCGCGTCAACAAGCACATTTTTGCTACTACGCAAAACGTAAAAAACAAGTGGAAGACCATTCCTGCAATTTAAGATTTACTTCACAGGCAACATGACGCTTCCACTAGGGGGCCTACCCCTTTCAAGTCAAGCTCGGACCGAATTCCGGAGATCCTGACTCCAATTATACCGAGTTTTAAGTCCTAGTGAGGACTGCTGATAGTCCTGCCACCTAAGAGCTCTTCATGGCCTTATGACTGCCACCTATGAGGACATATTCCCGTATTTGTCCTGTGCGCTTAACAGAGAATTTTACAGTTATTGCCGAGAGTGTGTGCCTAAGCCCTAGAACCTCAACGCGCCAAAGATCTCCGCAACTCAACATTAGTCGCACTAGCCTGAGACATATTTTGAATTGTTCGCTAACAAAGTCCAATTGTCTCAAGGATTGAACAAAAAATGACCGCCGGCTCTATTATCGCTCGTCTGTGTGGGCCTTGAGGAGCTCGAAATTGACGACAAGTTTGCTGAAGAAATCATCTTTTCAGATGAGGCGCATTTCCATGTTGCCAGCTCCGTAAACAGGCAAAATTACTGGGCTGCAACTGTTTGGTTTTTGGAGTGGCGGCGTTACAGGTCGAATTTTCTTCAAAGAGGCCAATAGAAGAAACGTGACAGTCAATCAAGCGCCTTACCGAGATATGATAGGCAATTTTTTCGTGGCTTCAAATTGAGAACATGGACTTGGGCGAGATATCATTTCAGCAAGTTGGGGATTGCGGACTTTGACAAACTCATTAAGAGATTTTCCACAGTCTTTGGCCACCCTCGATTCTAATACGTTCAGAGTAACATAAAGACACTCTATTAAGTTGGACCGTGTAACTCATAGAGAGTAAGGTTCTATGCGTTTGCTACCTTTCTACATTACTACATCCTACGTCCCCTAATCTAGTAAATAACCCGCTGAAATTATATTTTAGACAGGATTTGTCATAGTCTCACGAATCCTCTTGCGGCGGTGCTTTTCCTTACCTCTCGCTCATGGGAGCAGATCACATATTAAAGGAGCCTTGTAGGCTTCGCAGCCACGTTCTTAAAAGAATTTCAAATACTAAAGGCCTTGGCTTTCCTCAGCAGAGTCGTTTTATTTGAGACAGCGAACAGTGATGCGCAGTTTGTTTGTTTGTTTGCTTGTGAAGAATGGCTACCGCACAAGGTTTCCAATTTTCATTTACGATTCACCCAAACAGCAGTCTTCGCGAAATTGTTAAAAATTAAGAGAATGGCGCATTACTTTTAAATGGTTTGCCAAGTATTAAAATGTACGTTTAAGGTAGACTTAGAGAAAGATCATGCTTGCTCAACATTCAAAAGTGAATAAAGGGGTTTTTTGATGTTGCCTACGTCGCACATACTTGTATGTCCTGTGCAAGGCTGCTTTCCACCGTCTAGTTCATTTCATAAATAAACAGAGAGACTTTCATGCCATAGATACAAAGGCTTTTAATAGCGCTGCTGAGTTCCAATTAACTGCACCACTTTCTTCTCTTTGTATTCTCGTTTCAACGCAACTAGGCGTCAGAGTTATCACGAAGTAGGTGTGATAAGCAATGAGCAATGAGAGCTCGCAAAACAACTACCCAACAGCAGGTGACATTAACTATAAGTCTGTATGCTGACGATGTCTCAACAGACCGAAAACCACAAAACAACTAGCACCTTGCGCCTTAGCCATTGTCACATACACCGCGAGCACCCTGTACTCACATTCGGTATCGAGGAACAAATCAAGTTGTCACTCGAATCAAACCGACACGACAACCAATTTAGAAACCATGTTCACTTGCAACTTACAAATCCAATGAACCATGCCACCATGAGTTCACAGATAGGAAATATACATTTGCGAACATGGCCAACTGACAATTGAATACATTCCATGGCGCAAAGAAACCCCTTCCAGCAGGTGGCTGCTGGTGTCGAATTCCAAAACCTCATTCTGTCAATTGGCCATAACAAAACATCAAGCGCTGACCAGACATAGGTATTCGTATACAGTCACAGTTCGAAATTATGCCAATGACTCAAACTATCAGGCAAAAACTTCGTTTTGTCACTTTCTGGCATTCTGACGCTCTGATAATCTGACACTTCAAAACTCTGAAACAAGTGTGAAACAACTTGTGGCAGGCTCTGGCCAGCAAGTTAATACCCCTTCGCGCAGTGTCACTTTTATATGAGAAGCCCGACACTGCACTTTACATTTTAATTTTGTTCTCCTGACATGGTTCCCCAATCGTCGACCGCGACGGCGGCAACTTCAGCGACGTGACATTAAGCATCCACTGGCCAAAACAAATATCATGCAGCGTTAGTCCAAGCGTTCATGCTTGAACTTCGCATTAACCCAATTCAGGCGCTAACGTTAGCGCTACGCATTCAGTCTGGATACTGGTACGCTAAACGCCTATTCGACCAACTGACATTTCATAATTCAAACGCTAGACGCCGCGTTTTGAATGTTTGATCAACATTTTTGATCAGCAGAGAATTATGATCGTCGCGCACCTCGGGGGGGAGCACAAAGTGGAACGGAAAATCCAGCATTTGCACAGTTGTACGAATACTGGTAAGTTACTGTGGCACTACACAGTTTTAAGACTGTAAAAATGTGAAAATCTAAAAATGGGCGCGTAAACGTGCGCGTGCGCGCAATGCCAGTAACTGTGCCAGTAGTACTGTATCGAAAGATCCGTCACAGTGAATGCGCTGTGAAAACTCAATTTACTAATCCCGTCCAAAGCCAGTTAAATGGAGAAAACAAGTCATCGATGTTTTGAGTCTTTCGGGTGTTTCTGGCGTTCCTGGTGATTTGGGTCTTTCGGATCTTTCGAATCTTTCCGATCGCTACGATCGTTTCGATCTTTTGGGCGTGTGTTTGTTTTAGACATTTGTCGGCACCGCCGGGCGGAGGACGTCGATAAGTAGCTTTGTCCGATCGGTACATGTTTGCACTGTGAGTGCGTTTAATTGAAGTTGGATTAATCTCGAGTGTTATTCGTTAGAGGAGAAGTGAGGTTTGGTGAGGTAAGCACAGAGTACTTTACTCTACCAGCCCGTGACTTATGGGAGAGATGAAGTGAGTTTCACTTTTTATGATTTGTGATCGACCGCTCTGGTAGGTATGGTGTGATAGAGGGTATTATATAGATTTAGGGCACAGATGTGCATTACATTTTTGAATCTCTATACGGAAGCGATTATTTGTGATGGCCTATATTCGTGTTGTTTAAAGAAGAAGAAGAAGAAGCGATTGTGGAACATGATCGGGATAATGGGATTAACAAAATGGCACACGGTTGGTATGTTGAAATGAAGCTTTCACTCGAAATGTCTAGGAACACTTGGAGATGACCTAGTTAAAAAAAAAACCAACGACGACAGCTGAGGGCGACACAATTTTTTTTAAAAGTTGAAATGATAAAGATCCAAGCTCACTGCTCCCTAGGTGGATATCTATTGCATGAGAAGTTAACAATCGAATATTTCTGGCAACTAGATGACATGACGAATAGTTCTTCAAGGAGTACGTGGAGACGACATACGAATAACTTTTGCAATATGATGTCAAGCAATATCATGTAGCTTTAGGATGGATGGTAAGAGCTTCGGCAAAGAACATATTTAGTATCTGTCGATCTTCATAGTTTCAAGAACATCTGTGTGACTTACAAATACTATAACCATGGCATAGTAAATACCAACTTGAAGAACTGTCATAGAAATCACAAAGGACTGCCAACAATAGGCGTTGCTGTGGAGAAAGACAAGGGCGTCTTGTATTGAATACGCGCTCGAAAAAAGTGAAGTTCATCTTCTCTAAAACTAAAAGATACGAAGGGAGTCAGAAGGAATCCATTGAGAGACGTGTCTCTCAGCAAACTTTAAAGTCCTATACAGGACTTTCTCTGCTGAATGGTGACGGTAGAATGGTGGAGTTATGATACATATAGTATCTTCGGTTAAAGCGGCATCCATCCCTCACCGAGATTTTAACAATTTAAAAGAACAAATTTTAGCCCAAATTCTTGACTCAATGGTATTTCACCCATCGTCATTCTCATTGAAAACAAACCAATTAGCTCCAAGAGTACATGAAAGTTTCAATTATGTAGTCGGTGGTTGAAGCAGTAGCAAGGGTTGTGCGGCAATCTGGTCGTATCTAAAACAGAAAACGAGGCGATGAACAACAACGAAAAATATAATTTAAAGGCCGAGTATATCCGTATGTATCCAAGGTTTATCGTCGCTTCGTAACTCTAAAGATTTTCCAAGGCCTGACCGCTGTGAGCGGCACTTTCCCCAACTTGAAGGGCCAGTTCCATTATAAAGACTGCTGGCCGAGGGGTCGGTTAAACGGAAGCCAATAAGGTTTGGGAATGTGAGTGCTGCTGTTGGCCTATTAAATGCTCCTTCAGCAATATCTCTTTTCCAAGTCCCTGACCTAGACTGGGAAGTCCTTTCCAGCCTGTCCTTCGGATATATAGGGGTAGCCCATCTAATGTCTTATTTGTTCGTTTCGGGATTTTACTTCACCCTTGATTCCAACAAGGGGATCCGCTGTCCCGCTATTTACATACTGCACACGCGTTTATACGTTTAACAAGTGGAGTCTGTTTAGACAATAACCCGATGGTTACAACTTGGAGATAAAATAAGCAGAATCGATGTGAAGAAAAATTTTCAACACTCGGTAAGTGTTGTTGGTTGTGTCAACTCTATTTCTACACTGGACCGCAGGACAGCTACAATCACAAGGGATTGCCAAATCCTTTTTCGATCGAGTATCCCTTAGTTTCTTAATATGTCCTCAGGCAAGCTAGCTAGCAATGAGTATCGAAAACCAAAAGGTAGTGTTGCCTGATTAGAAGCTATTAGAGAACCCGCCTCTGATGTAGTGCGTTTCATTCGTCCACCACAATGACAACCCTGATTTGTTAACAAATGCCGGCAAGGGCTTACAGATATGCAAAATGGGTACAGCGCGGCGCTGCAAAGAAGGACCACGATCTCACGAGCTCTACGAGTAAAAGAAGACAGACGAAAACCGGCTTCTCTCGCAGAAAAAGAAGAAGCATGAGAAGCGCTCCGTAGAGGACATCGTGACATGCTGCTCCAGGAATGAGGAAAGGATTCCCAAAAATGAAAAACTATGTCACGGACACAAACCCCGAACCGAAGCCTGTAGAGATGTACAAGGGAACATCGTAGTAGAGTCGCAGTCAAAGCTAAGGATTTGGAAAGAGCATTTCTGTGGACTGTATAACGGCGTTGACGAAACAAATCCCGCTGTCAGGCAGAATAAACCTTTCAACCTGGACAATGTAAACCAACAATTCCCTATACCTGACCAGATCGAAGTTAGCAATATGTAAGCTGAAGTCCGAAAAAGCCTGCTGGAGTGGGCGGCCTCGCTGTCAAGCTCTTCAAAGCGGAATCAGATGACTTGGTAAGGTGGATACACCAACTCATCTGAAAAATACAGCCGAACGAAAGTATGCGCGATTAATAGAATCTCAACATTGTTTGTTCGATCCTAAAAAAAGGAGACCCTCTAAACTGCACCGACTACAGAGGCATCAGTCTTCTTAATATCGCCTAGAAGATTCCATCTATCGCATTGATTTTAAGACCGCGTATATCCACGTCTATAAAGACGAGCTTTACAAAGCAAAGCCTAGTTTTGGCATCCCTGTCGAACTCGCCCATTTGTGCAAGATGACAATTGCCGATGCGCTGTCATGCAGAGACACAATCTCTCAAAAGCCCGTCCAATTACTCGCATACGCCGATAATATTGACATAATCAGAAGAAAGCAGCGTGCTGTCAGTGGAGCTTTAGCGAGTATTTAAACGGAAGCGGCGAAAATGGGTTTACCGGTCAACGAGGGCGAGACCAAGTATATGCTCTCAACCAAAATAGATGAATACTGGACAGACTGTTGCCCTCAACAGATATAAACTTGATTTAGTTAAGAACCTTCTCTACCTAGGCTCTGCTATAAATTCAGAGAACGACACCAGCGCTGAGATCAAACGAAGAATAACTCTTGCCAATCGCTGCATTGGTACAATGCTTTCTGATCAGAAGTTATCAATAGGTTTTGCTGTCTTTAGACAGCTTTTGGGTCGCCGATTTCGGTAACTTCTTTTCATTCACTTTGACATAAGTATTTTAAACGGTGGCAGGCTAGAAATAATGACCAACCTTATCGAAACTCTTTGAAAATGAAGTTCTTAGTCATGAAGTACAAAACATGTATGCCAGTATTTTACATCACAGGTACACAGCATGCCTCTTGCCTATGAAATATGACAACACTTCGATTTCTCGGCTCCGTACACTGGAGTGTCCTACTGCATTCTTTTTTAAGGACAAGGACTAAATAGTAGAATTACCCTGATCTAAATATTATAGAGAGATCGAGCAACATGGCTTCGTAGTAAATCGGCGTCGAGTGATTGCCTGTATAAGCAACTTAACCCCTAAGCCTTATTGAAGGGAAAAAGTTGTTAAAGGTTAAAGGTTAAAGGTAGCTGAACTGTTTTGAAATGCCATGACCGCATAACCAGTCAAAACAGTGGCCTAAGAATCTTCTGTTTATACGAATACTATCCGCGCACTCTTCTTAACTCTTTTTTGTTTTTGGTTACTATGAAGTTCAGTTTTGCAAGTGAAGGGCTGCCTCGGAGATAGTAGCCCAGTGCAAAATCATTGGCAGACAATGACTATGTTGCAAGCTTGTCGTCTTTGGCGACGTTTGAGGTCTGGTCACATACAACAGAATGTCTCGTTCTGGAACATAAAACTGTCTGTCTAACTGATATGTCAGTTTTGGTGTGTTTTTGATGTTACATACTATGTTTAGATACTATTTGATACTGCTGAGACATTCAGTCTGCACAAAAAGGTGTCACCAATCGCCAGAAAGAATTCCTAGTCTCTCTGACTAGAGGACAGCGAAAGCAGCATTCGTTTCGTCTGCCAGTAAGCTTCAAAGTGATGACATCTGCAGTTGTGTTCGTATACTTTTAACATCAGAGTTTTCAGATATCTTATCGTAGAGTTGCTCATATTATTGGCCCATCCTTGTTTTACTCAAGCCTATGCATTTAAAAGGGGCATTTCAAGGACCTGCTCATGAAACATTCCTCCAATGAGCCGTGTATTCAACGGAAATGATTACGATTTAGCCAACTTTTTCTAACTTCTTAACGTGGCCAAGGTCTTGGGATAAAGCGACGTGCTTATTAGCTTGTTTTACTTATAAGTCAGTACAAGCAATACTAAGAGCGGCATCGGAGTGGCGTTAAATACCCCCACAAGGCTGTTAAATTCAGTTTCAAATACAGAAACTATACAAAGTTTGGTAGGGGATACCTGGGCTATTATTCAGATCTTACTCAAGAAGAGCCATTAGGGGGCGGAAAAACCCTTGATCGAGTACTAACGTCTACACAATGCGTTAAAATGTGGCCAAAAGAAGCAAAGATCTTTTCACTCTCTAAAGATGTCAGTCACCCACGAATTCGAGTATACTTCTCCTCGAACTATCATTCGAAGAATATTTTAACTGCACCCGATGATGTCGCCAAAACCTATGTCAAGCCCGACCCCAGGCATTCCCGTACCAGAGTGTCGTCGTCTGTTTCTTCTAATTTTTTTTTTTTTATTTACCCAATTAATTATTATGGGTGCAATCCGTATCCGAGGTGTTGATAGCTCGTGCCTGTGACTGAAGAGACAGAGAGAGACCTACCCAAAGCTAAATACTCATATCCTAGGATGGAACAACTAAACAAACAATCTGCACACGCTCCAAAATGTGCATCTTCGTCAGAAATTCAAAGATGCGAGTAATTCGTGAATAATTACTGAAAGGGGGAGTGTCAGTTGTAAGGGGCGGTGGGCGAAAACCAGCACCGTTGAATCAGACGTTAATAACGCACTTCTGGGTGCAATAACTTTTGGGTTTGGCGCGACACTTAATGAGCAAATGAGAGTTTGAGTGAATAAGTGCGCCCATATGCTGCTAGACGTGCGCGCCCAAATAAGTTTCACGTTTCCCTTTTGTCAATTCGGTTTAATGACAATTTTGCTTGTTTTTTTTTTGTCAATTTTTCTGTTGGTCTCGTTTATTGTATTTATGTTTGGCACTTTCGTTTCGTTTCCATGTTTTTGTGTATTTTAAGTAAGTTGTTGATGGTGTTTCTATTTTTTTTTTATTTCTGTACCCCACCCATAGCAGACAAACAACCGACCACCGTCAACAGACAAGACGTCGGGCGCCCACCAAACCAGGTGACAATTTCCATAAATTCAATTAAACCCAGCATTTCTCTCTGCTTTCGAGCAGCGTTCATCGTTCATGTACTGGTACTCGTACATGGCATTCATGGCGTTCCATGACGTTTCAGCACTGTATCATTGCGACTTTATGACGTTTACCCGCGCCTTGTTAATTGAAGGGTATCATGGACTGACAACATTGACGTATAGTCGTGTGCCATATTGTACACAAAAGAGCATACGATTTCACATTTTTTTTTTTTTGTTTGTACCACAACCGCGGCCTACCTTGAGAAGACTTTGAAAGCGCTGACAACTAGATTCGAGGCCACATCACAAGCCCAAAACGGAGGAAGGCAAATAAAATTAAGTGGCTGCCCTATGGTAGTAAATAAACAGCAAGACGGGTAGAGCAAAAAAGGGAACAACAACAAAAAACAAATTGTAGTAATTGCAAGAAGTAATTATTGTGTGGCTTCGCGTAGTCAATGTTCTGGCGTGGTAACTCGGATTGGTAACAAAACACCAAGTCGAGGTATTCGTATCCGTATCCGTATCTATGGCACCACAGAGACGATGTCTAGGTCTGCAACGACATCGTCATCTACGGTCTTAGACTTGGCATCTCCACCAAGACTGTATTACTTTACTACAAACCATTATGCAAAAGAAATTTACCTTGCAACTGTAACGTATGTTCAAGAAGTCAGAAACTATTCATCCATCCATCCATCAGGAAGAATAGAATAGCGGATCGAGAATCTCAGGTTAGGTTTCAGTTCAGTTCAACTTTAGTGTCTTACGAATACAATGAATGCGGCAAATTTCAGGGCCCAATTGTTGGGAAAAAAAATTTAACATCACAGTGGGGTCAGTCAAAAAGGTTGGGAAGCACTCTTTTCAGAAATTAACTCTGTCGTAAAACCGTAACTATGAAGAAATCTAGAGATTCTTGCTCTTCTGTGCAATTAAAAAGTACAAAGCGGAGTTTTGTGGGGCTGGGGAAAATTTTTTAATTAATATGACATAGTCAACCTCTTGAACTTAAGAGAGACAAGTGAATAGAATCTGGTGGACTAGATGAAATACATCCTCTTTAGAACGTTGGCCTAATTCTGCGAGAAAACTGATCTTTCTTTACATTAAATACATCGAAGGCAAAGAGAAAATGTCCGTATCTCCCATATGTTAGTTTCACGAGGTAAGTTGCAACGAAATTCCCAATAAAACGTTCTACTCTTTGCCACTAAAGAAAAGTAGCTTACAGTCATTTGAATTCACGAAACAGTTCTAAAATCCATGGAACTGCTGTAAATGATAGTGCTTTTCCGATGCCGCCAGCATCAAATACTGAAAACTTGTGACAATGCTGCCGACATGCAATCAGAAATGCCAATAGCCGAACAAAAAGTTTATAAAGCAGCATTGTAACAAAGGACGAAAGCTGCTCTTCGAAAAGAAGAATATCGGCTTCTATGGGAGAAGAAAGAGGAACACGAGTAGCGCGCAATCGCAGGTACTGAGAGTGTGCGCTTAAGGAATAAATGGTAAAAAGAAGGAAACCGTGTGGTAGAGACACATTCGATGTTGTGAAAACATAGAAAAATGTCGTCTGCAGACCGTTATTGGCAACACATCTCAACACCCCGGCCCGTCACGAAAAAACGTCATTTAACTTAGGCGATAGTAGCCAAGACCTTGGCCAAACTCTTAAATTTAACAAACCTGCTGGACGGTAACTTTGGGGAAAACATACACAAACTTGTATCTAAGGTCTGTTCAAAACACTGTGAACGGAACCTCGGCAACATATGCCAGATCTACTAAATCAGAGATTGTCCGGACACAAACGAACACCGAAGGCACAAATATTAAGAGTCTGCAAAAGTACCAGCGTACGACGGCGAAGTCAGCGGGGCTGTCACCGGTGTGTTTGCAATTGTTGAAACGAAAGCTGTCACATTGAGTTTAGCGGCAAAGCCCTTGAGACAACAAGAATGAACGCACGACCTCGAAGACGACTGAGAAAAACGTTACATTCGATACCTATAACTTTGAGGTAGTGAGAGACCTCGGCCCAGCTTAAAATTCTGCGAACAAATAAAACAATTGTCAATCCTGTCAATTGCTGGACAATAATTGAATAGCTAGGACATAATGCGAACATGATCATGGCAGTTCTTACTTATAGCACTAACTCTACTCTCACTATTGAAAGCGGATGAAGACATCCTAGCTTGATTCAAACCGACCAGTATTAACGGTTTCGCAAGGTTTTACCTGGTCATAATCAGTCTATATCGATTAGGGCTTACAGTAGATGTCGTTGGTTCGCCTGGAGTTACCTATAATCTTGTACGCTTGGAATATCAAAATGAATCAGTTTTTCATCGCCAATCTTAATTCGATGGAGACATGACTCTCTTTTGTACCTGGCGAGCATTATTTTGCAAGTGGTTTTTCGGTTAACCTGTGGTCTATCATTCAGTTCATGTGGAGCCAATTTTCCTATCTTCTGGATCTTTCCTACGGCTTTGAGCAATACTTGCAATTTGCTGTTTCAAAAGGTTTCCGTGGTTTTCCACTTACTTCACTTCTAACGTCCAAATCGCCACTTTTGAACACTAAAAGCACTATGATTTACTAAACTTTGACAAGAATTCGATGCGATTCTGCAAAAGTTTTCCTCAAATTATAACATAAAATCTTTGCTCGTAGTTCTCAGGCATAAATTCGCCATGTTTAATGCTACTACGATCTATGCTGTTGTATGAAAGTATCTTCAACAAAAAAATTACACCAATGACGCGGTTTGATGGAAACTACATTGACAACTAGGGCCATCTATGAGAATATTCCAGTTTCATTTTAACTGACATGATATTATCTGGTCACGTAGATCTAGTCCGGGCCGCAGAGTCTTCGAAACCAACCTAGAGGGACAACAAATTAGAGGATGTCCTCGTCTTAGATGATTTGAAGAGGCTTGTTGGTTGAGGCCTAGGGTTACCCCTAGTTACGCCAGTAAAGTAAGTATTTTAGTTGAGTATTGGAACAATTTTACCCAAACCCGACTCTTTGCGATTAAATCGACGATTTACTAAATAAAGTGACTCGGTTGCACGTTGTGGAGTGTTATCTATATGGATTTTTCATGGATATACGATTGCTGATATGTATCGGATCAATCGAGGGCCAGTAAACGGTGTGATATATACCTAACTAACAAATTTCTGTCATTACTTAGGCTGCAGTTTAATGGGAGTTTTCGTAGAAAGATCAAACTCGGCAACGTGGAAATGTGCCTTCGAGAGTAGACTCACGGTAAGGGTCTTTGGTTGAATGTCAGTGGGACGTGTGCCATCCTTCAAAAAATGCAATTGGAGTAGGATAACCGCTTGGGGCTACATAAACGAGTGCGGCCCTCTTAGTTAAAGCAGCGTTGCAAAACAAAAGGCGATAAAGAATCTATGTTTGTTAAAAGAGCACGATAAAGGAGCGGATTAGAAGACTCGCTTCCTCATAGACTGAAAGAGTGTCATTTTCTTGACCTATTCTTGCCGGCTCCTCCTTTAGAGAAGATACACTGATGTCTCGGAACACTATTTGGTCCCGCAGAGAGCTTAGCTTTAGAAAATTATGCCAAATGTTTAGCATGCTTAGGTACATGTATGGAGATTTTGAGCTGTAACTCGTTGGTAGAACGTCTGTTATTAAAGGATTGAGCAGAAACCCACGTAGATCCTCGAAGAACGTTAATACGCGAGAATTATTGTTGCCTTATTCATCATTCATTATTAGAAAATTCGGTTTGGCAAACGATTACTCGTTAATATTGCTATAGAACTCTTCACTTGACAAATCAACGAGTTAATTGATGAGCAAAGTCATCGACCAATCCATGTTTTTAAGCTTTCTTTTGAGGTCTTTAATCTTTATTGTCCAGTAAAAAGCACGCGCAGCATCTTTAGGCTTTTTATCACAAAATCAAGTCGAATAAGCACACTTCTCGACTTTATTCTTTTGTCTCCCTGACTACCTGTTGAGTTTTTAAGCACCTGCAGGTGAGCCCCTTGGCAACATGCCTAACCTTATCTGTAATATATGCTCAGAGAAAAACCGAATCTCAAGAAAGTAGATCGTTTTGATTGCTGAAACTATAGAGTTCTCTTCTGAGAAGTCTCCTAGGCCCTTAAAATCTTTTCTGCACTGTGTCGTTTCAGACCAAGAAAGTCTACGATGGATGAACTATTCATACAAAGGCAAGTGTGTGTGCTTTACACCTTTACAACGACATGTCTAGCTTCAACATCCCTGCCAAAATCGTCAGTTTGTGCAGGATGTCCTGTAATTTTCAAGCAAACTTACTACCCGACAAAAGAAACAAAATCTTCTTAAAGTTCAAACAATTACTTGCGTACGTGGGAGACTTGGGGCGGTTGGATGAACACAGCGACCCGTGAAGCTTGCGCAAAAGAGTGCAGAATAAAGAACATGCTGTCATCAGAAAAGGATACATACCGACGACGACTTTGCCAGAACGCCAGGATGTGCAATTATAACTTTAAGATTTTGTCTACCTTAGCTCCACAGTTGGAAGTAGTGCAGAAATCGGACGTAGAATTACTTTTTCTAATCGCTGTTTCTATGTTTTGGCAATTGTGTAATTGAACCCTCTATCGTTAAACCATACTGGCTTCATACAAGAGACTAATGATCCAGGTCTGCTCTATGGGGCAAAAACTTGTGTCGGAAAGCGGATGTACAATGGAAGCACTTAACCCCCTTAAATATAGATCTTGCAGCCTCTTATTACCGTTTGCATAGACGAGGAATGGAGGAAGAGAACTGTACGGATTGTAAGGCAACATCGGTCTAGTTAGGCGTCTACGGATCATAATTGAGATTTGGATTCCGTCCTAAAGAATCTTCGTGTCTAACCCTTGGGGAGGGTGCAGCATGGGCGCACGCCACGCAATTGAAAAAGGACCTTAACCATTTTGAAGTGTTATACTGGAGGCAGATAACCATAGATGGTGCTAAATAGAGAAAAGAAAGATTGTCAAATAGTCATAACTTTTAAAATATGCTGTCGTTTGTGACTGATCTTTGACTGAAAATCCACAATTACTCCACCCTTATTCATCATTTGTTTTAAAGTGAAGACCTTAAGTTCGATGGTTGAAATTACCAGGAAATGAATCGAAACTTTCTGGTACAAAAGACTTCCCTAGTTTTCTAACACCGTCCGAGATTATGAAGACATTAAAAGGGCAATGATAATATCACCCAAAGACTTTCTTAAACATCATGTTGCATAAATTACCGAGTGAAAATATTGCCCAAGCCGCTCAGAACTCCAAACTACAATAAGAGGAATTGTATGATTCTGGCTGGAAAAGTAGACACTGGTTGAATCGGGATTACACAGCGTCAGAAGAAAACAAGTTCTAATGGAACACTGCCAACCAAATCGTGACGCGTACAGAAAGAGTTTCGCCTAAGCTAAGAATTCTACGGCCATCGTAATGAGATGCCACAAAAGTTATATCCGGACTTCTTAGGAGCCTAGCAAAGATGTTGTTAGGTTTTCCCAGAGTGTTGTAATATAGTATCTACGATTGCGGCTGCCGTCATGGTCGTATGTCATTAAAACTGAAAGCAAAACGATTGTGGCTCAAGTATTGGAAGAAGTCACTTCATATCCTTGCCTTAGTATTTAGAATTTTGGCCGTTCATATATGTACTTCTGTTCAGTCTAGCGATGTGATCTTAAGTCGACTACATCCTTTGCAGTTCATTATCAAAAGTAAATTTTCAAAAAACCATAGATCTGCTTTGGTTTGATTTGTGGGAGACAAGAATAGCACCCGATAGGCCATACACATTTCTCTCGTTAAGCGCGGTAGTCATACAGATACATTACAACTCACTGTGGTCAACAATGTATTGGAAAATACTTAAATTGGATCGTCCGGTTCTTTGTAGTCAATCACATAGAACGTATTTCTGTGCAGATATCAACCCCTTATTCAACACCTTAGCCCCACTGTTCTCCGGAACTATTGTGTTTACCTTTACTGATCTCTGGTGGACTGGTGATAATCCCCTTGCGCGCCTGGATAATTATGTGGTTGGTTCTAGAATTGTGTGCACGATCATTGACTGAATGACTGACTGCAATCCGAGATATGTAGGTTAATTAAATTCTCAGGCATTACTCATTGTTCCTAGTGTGATCAGCTTACTTGGCAATGTTGCCTCTTGCTGTGTGCCTGGGTATAACCTCCCCCTTTATAGATATACTCGTACTTCATCGCCCTGGTGATAGTTTTTTATTACTCACGTTTTGACTTATTGATCGCGTAACGGTTCGATGTTACACATTTGCAACGTACTCTTAAGTGAAACTGTCATTTCGGATCGGAGTTCAAAGCACTCGAACTGATTTGTTCGAACATCGGAATACAGACAGAGTAGTCATCACTATCATCAATGAGAATTGAAAAGAAGGGAAAAAATAAATAAATAAACAAACGTGCAGTAGAGAGTGTACGTAGATAGAGGACGATGACTTTGTCGCCATTGAGGTAGGTCATTTGTCACAAGAGCCACTCAAGGTGCTGGATCTCTGGCAAAAATCGAGTAACAGAGTGACAGGGGGTATACGGTTTTTAAACTGTTGCGTCGGACATCGGATACACATTTCGTTCGAGTTAGATGGCAAGATGTGGTGAACAGGAAATAATAATTGGATTGATATCAGTTAGTAGCGATCGCATTTGTATGGATATGGATATCTATGGCAGATCACTGCTCTCAGGGTATCGATATTCAATCCATTCATTTGTGTGTATGTATCTGCATCTGTGGGACGATGTGTGGTTGTATCGATTTTTTTTTTTTAATTTTATTAGGGCAGAGGTCTGCAAATAATCGTGCGGAAATATTGGCTTTAATTGGCCACCAAACTGCCATATTGAAGGCGGGGCAGTGATCACAATTTATTAGTGATTACGGCTTGCCATTGTCAAAGGTTAGGCCGAGTGAATTTATGGTTATCTTGTGAAGAACGAATATGTTCCGTTTTTCCACATCTAATCGGTGCTGGTAATCCGTAAATTTATCACAAATGGTTTGTTGTTTGGCTAAGTTGTTATGGGTGGCTGATTGAATTAAATCTGAATTTAATAGTTGGGACAAGAAACGGACTGTAGCTTTAAAGAAGGTCATGGTGCCCGTTTTTTGTGATTTTTTTGAAAAAGGTATAGTGAAAGATGGTTTTGGTATACTTTGTGGAATAAATTAGAAAACACGTGGTACATACCGTAACGAATAAGTTCTTGATGACATTGAGAGTCCTTACCTGAAAAACAAAAAACGAAAGACATCATTAAACAAAGTAAAAGATAATTTAGGAAAGAAGGCTACGGCATGCTTTTAAATGATTACGTGTCTAATAATAGTCCTTGAATTGGCAATCTGCTCTCAGTCTTTTAATTCGAACTACGATTCATTTTCTGTTTTCTTTGTTTTTGAGGTGCCCAAAGCGGATTTGTATCGGAGACTGACTGACTAAGGATTAACTGATTTATTAATAAAGGGTTTGGTCCACCCGCCCATAATTTTAAATTCAGTATACCAGGTGTACCGGTATGAATTGAGCATTTTTTTGTGGAAATAAAACACTAATTTTTAATGGGAAAGTAAAAAATATTTAATTCAAAGTATTGGTCATTGCTACTCGTAGCTACACATTTTTCCCACCTGTTAGGCAATTTATGGATTCCACGCCAATAAAACTGTTCGTCTTTCGAAGCAAACCAAAAAGTCACCCAATTTTCGACTTCGTCGTAGGATTCGAAGTGCTGCTCAGCTAATGCGTGTGCCATCGATGAAAACAAATGGTAGTCGGAAGGAGTCAAGTCTGCTGAATACGGCGAGTGGGGTAGCAGCTCCCAGCCAAGTGCCATTTTTCATCGCCTGTAACAATTCGATGCAAAACTTATTTTTTATCGTGTCTTTGAAGCAAAAATTTCACAAGTGGTTTTTCGGTTTTCCATCTGTCTTTCATTCAATTCATTTGGCACCCATTTTCCAGACTTTTGGATCTTTCCCATAGCTTTTAAACGGTCAGAAATTGTTTGTTGTGCAACATTGTATGCAATTGGGCGTCTTCAAACATTTTTGGTGGTCCTCCACGCTCTTCATTTCTCACATTAAAATCGTTATTTCTTTTGCATGTTGCTTCTGATAGAGCATGATCACCATATGCCTCGACAAGCATTCGATACGACTCTTCAGCACTTTTCTTCAAATGAAAACAAAAAATTAATGCTTTCCGCAAGTCATTATTTTCTAGCACAAAATTCGACATTTTTAACACGATGAAAAAATATGATGTTGTTTGCTCAATGACTTGATGCATACTAAATATGTTTGACAGGTGTCACAACAATCAAACAAACAAAAATTAAGGCCCGTGCACAATAAGTGTTCTCTATCGAGACATTTATACGAGGGCGGGTCAATAAGTCCGTGACTTTTTGAATTTCTGACCTCTTTACTGAAACAGCAACACTGCTCCTGTCAACAGGCATCTGTCGGTTGACTCCTGTCAAAATTTAAACTTGCTGCGTCAGTTAGTTTGTGTTTGACAGCTATTTTTATCAGACTACTCACTAATTTGAGGAGAAAATGGAAAAAAGTGAATTTCGTGTGCTTATTAAGCATTATTTCTTGCGAAAAAAAACCATTACCGAGACCGAGGCTAAGCTTGATAAATACTATGGGGACTCTGCACCATCGATTTCAATGGTAACAAAGTGGTTTACTGAATTTCGTTGTGGCCGTACAAGCACTGAAGATGCCGAACGTCCTGGACGCCCAGTTGAGGTCTCTACACCCGAAACAATCGAAAAAATTCACGATATGGTGTTGGCCGACCGAAGATTGAAAGTGCGAGAGATTGTGGAAGCCGTAGGGATCTCGCATGGCTCAGTGGTTTCTATTTTGAATGATCACTTGGGCATGAGAAAGCTTTCCGCAAGATGGGTGCCGCGTTTGCTCACAGTCGACCACAAACACATGTGCAGTTGCCATGGCAAAAATCCATGAATTGGGCTATGAATTGCTCCCTCATCCACCCTATTCTCCAGATTTGGCTCCGAGCGACTACTTCTTGTTCCCAAACCTGAAGAAATGGCTTGGTGGAAAAAGATTTGACTCTAATGATGAAGTCATCTCGCAAACAAAGGCCTATTTTGAGGACCTCGACAAATCATTTTTTTTGGAAGGGATAAAAAAATTGGAGAAGCGTTGGACAAAGTGTATAGAGCTCAAGGGAGACTACGTTGAAAAATAAAATTATTTTTTTATCAAAAAATCTGTGTTTTAATCCAAAAGTCACGGACTTATTGACCCGCCCTCGTATCTTGACGCTCACTTCATACCGGTACATCTGGTAATCTAAAAAAAAATTTACATTTACCGCTTGCATGTGGAAGGTGGCGTTCGCGGTCTTTCGATGAAACGCTGTCTCTCAGCTGCGGATTCCAAGACTTTTCGGATCGAACTGCTACTGTCCAACCGCTCTACATAATGACTTTCAGACGTGGGACTTTCACTTGTCTGGCTAAGTCGATATCCCTGTACAGCCCGTAGAATTCGTCGTTCTATATCCTCCTTCACTAACTCGGTTCCGCAGATGGGACCAAAAATCACCAGAATTTTCTGGTTCCACCCTCATCAGTTTTTGATAATGTCCATGCCTCTGTGCCTAAGATTATTTAATTCTGATAAGGGGTAACTTTTTTTTGTTCGAGAGAGGGCTTTGCTAGCCCGTTGCCTACTTAGCCCAAAGAAGCAGCGATTGGCAAGAGTTATTCTTCGTTCGACACAGCGCTGATGTCATTGTCTCAACTCATAGCGAGGTATAGGTAGACAAAGTTGTCAACTGCTTTAAAGTTACATCGGTCGAAAATGACGTTCTGTCTGAGACGTCGATGTTGGGTGTCCTTTTTGCTTGACAGCATATACATACATGGTCTTGCCCTCATTTACCGCTAAACCCATTTTCGCCGCTTCCGTCTTAATACTCGCGAAAGCGCTACTGACATCACGCTGCTTTCTCCCGATTATGTCAATATCGTCGGCGTATGCGAGTAATTGGGCGGACCTTTAAAAGTTTGTGCCTCCTATGTTTGCAAGTGAGTTTTGCACTATTCTTTCAAAAATGATGTTAAACACATTGCTGACAACGCATCGCCTTGTCTAAATCGTCGCGGTGAGATATTTAATGATATTGATGGAGAAGTGTGTATTCTCAACCATCCTCCAGCAAAGATGCACGAGTTAATGTGAGCAGTAGAGATTAGGGAGACTCGATCGCTTGCCTTTGCGACATTTGGCTACAACAAGGCAGTAGTCCGAGTCAATTTTGGATCCTCGGAACCATCGGATATCTACAAGTATTATTCTAGAGGAGTGACTTGCATCAATCTGGCTTTTTGTTCAGTCCAAGTCACCTTGCGAATATCGGCATGTGGGAACCGCGTGGCAGCTACGACAAGTATCAATCGTTCGACAATGTTTCGTCCCGGTGCAAAGTGGATTAGCCTGAACCTGTTATCGAAGATAGTGTCTTGCAGGCTACACGTTCCGACAGTATCACCAAAGATGTTGTTGAAAAACAGTCGCTGGTTTGGACTTATATGTACATAAACAGCAGATAAAAATGTGAGATTCGTTGATAAGGAATCTTACTGTTGTCAAAATAAAAATAAAGGGTCCAAAGTGGCTTCCTTGAGGTAGCTCTGTCGTACATATGATCTTAAGAGGGTTTTACATTATCTGATCATGACCGAGAGCTTCTCGTCAATATATCAACGTACACAGGTTACCCAGTAACAGAATTTACAACGATCGAGTTCAGTAAAATGGGTAGGAAATAATCGGCTTAAAGACATACTTAATAAGTTCAAGATAAGGAGAAAAAAGAGAGGGTAACTATACGATTTGAAGCATTTTAAAATAAAGGAGTGCATGTAAATTTCATCTGATCTAAGCAAAGTAATTCACAGAATAGCAAAGATGGTTTGAGGTTGGTGGAGAATTGAATTTTTAGATCGCGAACGCCTTGTACGATTTTTTCGCCTGTGAGAAAGAGAGTGTTTCGCCCTTATTTACTTCTTGTTGAACTAGCGAACTTCTCGGGCTCTCTTGTTAAATCCGTTTGATAGCCAGCATTTGTCGTCAAACTTAACCTTAACATTTGGTGTTCTGAAAGATTCCTGTCATCGAAAGCACTAGTCATATAATGTTAGCCATATAGAATTCTTCGGGAGTTTAAGATTTAGAAGACCAGAAAATTTTCTTGTATGTTGCTGCTGCACGCCGTATATCCACTTGTCTCTGCTTCAAAACAAGTATCGAAAGCTTCAATAAAGAAGTCTCATTTTCAACGAGTTAAAATTTATATGGTTAACTGATCGCTCAGTTGAAATCGTATCGCCAAAGTGTTCTCTTGAAAATTTTCTGATGTCGTGACTGTGCTCAACTTTCTGTGATATACTCTGCATATTAGGGATGTTCTATGTGACATATTGGGCATTTGCAAGTACCATAGTAAAGAAAAATGATACATAAATGGCGCTCTATGAGACGGCAGCCTCGGTCCATAATTGGCTCCATAAATGGCAACACGAGTTGGTGTCAAAGAAATTAGTGAAAGGCGAGCACATAGTGCTTACTCGCTTTTCCTTTTGAAAAGAGGCCAAGATCGTAGAGGTGCACTGTGTCGAATGGATCATGGGCACGTTCTATATGAATGCAATTTTCCCACTTTTCTTTGCGTAGATATACTCCACACACGACTTAAGCTAATGCCTTGTGGATTCTTTCATCTTAGGGAACCAAAATGTCTTCTTTATTCTCCTAAGCGTTTTCTCGTCGGCATGCTGTCCAACAATATCATGGCATGGCTTAAGAATCTCCACCCTACCATTTTCAAAACTCCACAATTTTCATCGGTACCTATCTTACAAAAGAACCAACACCCTCTGATGAAATAGTTTGTTAGAAGCTACTTATTTTACAGGCATCATCTCGAGAGCACTGAGTAACACTGTGAACCCGTTCAGGCTTTCCACTTATATCAGGATTTGACGTTCATATGAATGGTACTTCTTTTCATCTGACAACAGCTTGCGGCTATTTAAGACCACCGCATGTATATAATTGACTTCTTTACTCCATTGGAGCAGTACTCGGAAGAAGAGACGTCATGCCAGCTTTATGCATGGCCTCCGGGTCGAGTAACGTAAGAACAACAAGTACCAAATAGTTTTGAAGATTTGAAACCTCCTTTCAAGAGGTGGTTTCTTCATACCTTCAGTTACGAATGCGAATAAGAGTTATTTGCTCATCTGTCTTGTTGCAAACAACCTCCCAGTTTCTACTCCGAGTACGAGAAGAATTCGTCTTCACAACGACCGTTTTTCGGACTTACAATCCAGTTTAAACCGTAGTTATTTCGGTTGCGATCTATGACGCAAAAGCATCAACTTTATTACGAATGAATGGGGTCTTCCTCATACAATACAGCTTAATTAAAGACGCGCTAGGTGTGCAAAATTTGGTAGCTGTAAAGTTCCAAGTAGCATATCTGTAAATCCAAACGCAAGAAATTCTCTTCTTTAGATTAGATATGCTTTCATCTATAACCGTTTAAATAAGCTCATCGTAGAAAGGAAAGAATAACTTCAACTCCGCATAGAGGGACGAAAGTGGCTTATATGCTTGGAATTCAAAGGAGACGAGAAAAACATTGGCTTCTCCAGAGTAAACGGAGGAGCATTAGGACCAACCGCTCGGAAATATGAGGCGTTGCCAGTTCAAGAACATAAAGAATGGGCTACATGACAACCAATTTGAGGCATTTTCAAAATTTGGTCTAGGTAGAGCATGACTATTAGGTAGAATGCACAATAAGGATTATTTGTAGAGGCACTAGCCGCCGTAACCTGCCATATTTTTCGAAGGCTTGAAACCGGTCTAGCGTGGTGTAATTAGTCCCTAGCAGCAAGGTTTTGGTCGAGAAATATTCACACTACTTAAATCTTTCCCAATTTTAAGGAACTCGTTGCCATGCCGCCAGCGCAGATTAATCAGCACATTCACGATCTTAGATTGTCCTTGCTGGCTGGGCTTTGGTTTGGTATGCAACCAACCTTACAGGGATTATAGGGTACTCATTCAATCAAAGTGGTAACGTGCAGTATAGGGAATATAATCACAAAGCGAGGTCTTTACTCGCTTCGTAAGGCCTGTGTATTTCGCGTCATACTAGCTGTAAGTCTTACCGTCTTAGTCGAATCTCTTGTGATTCGGTAATTAGGATCATTGCTTTTCTACAATATATCACCACACACATGATAATCGACTGAATCATTCCTTAAAAAGCTCTTCCAGCGCATGCCTTTTATAAATTGCATGTCTCCCATATCTTTCTCTGTAGATACTCATAAGACTTATGAATTCGAACTGCGCATACACCTTTTACATCCGTGCTCCATAAATGGCCAATCAAAGGTTTTCCATTTTGGTTTGCAGACTCCTCTTGCACTGTGGATAACAGAAGTGCAAACATTTGTAACATTGTTGCCCAAATCCGACTCTCACTTTCTCCCTGGCACAAGGGATCTGTCTTAGCTCCACCATGACCATTGCGTTTCGGGGTTAGCACACTACACAAAGTTTCGATCTAAGAAACTGCTAGTGTTAGCCATTCAGATGTCTAATCCGGCACAATCGATTACTCAACCAAACAAACAAATCCAAAAAAAAAAAAAAACCAAAAACAAAAGTGTGAAAAGCAAAAGTAACGCCTGGCTTTGTGTTGTGCAAGCATGTGCACACACATTTTTCACTATTCGGCTGGCTATCTAATGTGTATCTTCTCTTCCTTGTTGGCACGACACTGTTCGCTTTCAAGTTCTCCAAGTTGGCCAAACGAAAATGAACATTGTACACACTTGTCATAGACGAGGACGATCGACGCAACATGAAACCTAATGAAGTCAGATGCGAGCCAATTAATTCGCCCAAAGATCCAATCGATTATTGGCCGACATAGGCATCTAGCTATCGACTGTTGCACCAATAGGTTTCGATAATTTGTCACTGGCGCGCCAGCTGAATTCGATTCGACAACTAATTGGCCATTAATCGATGAAAAATGGTATTTGGACAACAAATACAATGATTACATCACATGATGGTAGCGCCTCCTTATATCCATATCTATACACACTATCTATCAACTGTTGTCCCCTGCCTAATCGGTTTTGGTTCAAATATGGTCAAGATACCCTGATATCAGAAAGAAGTGAACGCATGCGCTTGTGCGCCACTGTTATTACCCAATTGCCGAGCAACACCAAAAGCGGCGGACAAAAATTGTTTGCCAAAGAGATTGGGTGGTTAACTCGAATCTTGGGATACCACTAACCCTACCTCAGCAACGATCAGCCATCGATCGAAATTGTATCCGTGAATGATCGATCCTCTTCAATGGAATTTGATCGAACGATTATCGCAACATGATTGCCACTTTGTTGTTCGTATTTGTTGCTGTTATCGTAGCTGTTGCTGTTGTAGACGGTGTCGTTGTTGTTGTTGTTGTTAGCCGTTTTGCAGTTGAATGAATGAAAAACGGTAACAAAACGAAATTGAGAAACCCACCGACGAAAAACGGCGAATGAGACGAAGGTGAGGTGAAACGATGATGAAGAGCAGATAGACGCCAAAGAAAGGGCAATGCCTTCATTGTACTCGTAGTATTCGATGTTGATGCGGATGATGATGATGATACTACACCATGGAGGAGTCGAGTGTCATTCGATGTTGGTTGAGTTTTTGCTGCTGTAGTCGGTATCTGAACTTCGACATTGACTTGTTGAGTAAGAGCGCGCCAGCAGCACTTGGAACGTGTGGTGATTTTTAGATAAAAACAACCACAAATTCGAGTTATGAAATATTTTTCGAGTCTCTATGCAAAGTAGTCGCTAGCGGGAAGGTAAGGTCCATGTCCGATTTATGTCAGGCACACGCGTACTGGAAAGTGTGTGTCTTAACCTTGTCCCTAAGTCAGGGCAATGAGATGAGTCGTTTGTGATACGTTTGAGAATTTTTATTAAGCCGAATTCCATAAATTCGACTTACCCGTATCTTCATTAAGACTCTTATGTGTTAGGCTTAGAGTACTTCAAGGTAATTATATTTATTGAAAAGACGATTAGTGTAGCGTCACAACTTCCATTCGATGCATATTGAACGAGTTAAAAGGTATTATCTTGAAAAGCTTCCACTTTAAGTGAAACACTGTAAGCACTGATTAAACCGAAATTGCAGCAACTCTAAACCAATGTTCTTGGTCATATCTTGTACATGGGTACGCAAACGTATTGACCTTATCATCAAAGTGATCCCTTTATCGAATTACGAATCAGCAGTGAAGATCCTTTCAGTCTTTTCTAAGAGTAAACCTCTTGTCATTCCAAGGAGAGTTATCCGAGGCTTATTCGAGTTCGGCAATCTAATTTAGAGCTGTGCAATGCCGGAATTATTTCCTGCTCCTAGGGTTGGCAAGCCAAAAAGGACCAGATCTAAGAGCCCAGTTCCAATAAAACGGTCCAGTAGGGTATTACCCTCGTAGTAATCAATTGGGGGTAGATAAATGTACTTGTGGACTTTCGAAGGAACGAAAACAATTGAAGGTACCCAGAGGGATCTGTTGCTGCTTGCCTTATGCAAGCTTCTTGCACAGGTCTAAAGGTGCACAATTGAGAGTAAGAGTAAACCACAACCTGTACTCTAAATTAATCCACGTCCGACCTTGAATATATCTTAACCCTAATATTGCATTTGAGAATCTAAGTAGATGACTTATCATATACATGGCAACGTGGGACGAGTTTTTGTATACCCTCCTTAAAAAATGGCACCGCCAGTGCGTTGAGGCATTGATTCATACCGTTCATAAGTTCCTCACTACTTCCAATGGTGCAATGGATGATTTCAATTTTGGGAAAAGGTGATATCACATCACTTGGTGCCAAATCAGGACTGTATGGAGGGTGATCAAAAATATCCCAATAGAACTCCTCCACTAAAGTTTTTGTGCGTGCAGCAGTGTGTGGTCGTGCGTTGTAATGCAGAAGCACCACACTTTTGGTAAGCATTCCTCGTCTTTTGTTCTGGATCTGGATTGCTCTTCTCAACTTACGTAGAGTTTCACAGTATACCGCTGCATTTATTGTGTTTCCAGGTTCCATAAACTCGGTCAACAATATGCCTTCACTGTCCCAAAAAACTGTGGCCATCATTTTTCGAAAGCAAAAAGTTTGTTTGAATTTTTTTGGCTTGTTTGGGGAAGGAGTGTGCATCCATTGCTTTGACTGTTCTTTGCTTTCCAAGTTTACACATATTTGACCCAAGTCTCATCTCAAGTCACAATTTCTCTATAGGTATATTCCATCTGTGAAGAGAGCTCCACTTCTTGGTTTCTCTACAATTTCTTCCTTCCTACTAAAGGAGATACATGAGAATAGTTCAAATCATTAAGGGGGTATGACTATACGCATTGAGGTAATACCTTTCGAATTGACAATCCTCCTGCCTTCAGGCCTATCCTTCAGCGCAAGTTTTGAAAAAATTCCAAATCTATCGATTTCATGGCGAGCACATCATTTGGGTTTGCCTTATAGCGCATCATAACATATTTTGCTTCGGCTTTGCATCTACACATAAAGTTCAATTTACTGAAGAATTTAAGCCAGCTGACCACTGAACATTGGACTACCACGCAGAGGGCCCGTGGTTCGATGCCTGGCATCACCAACAATTTCTCGAATCGTCATCACCCTTTCGGCGGGCAATGGCAAACTCCCGAAAGTAAAATTGCCTACGAAATAGCTTCTAAGGAATGCCGTTCGGACTCGGCGATAAACCGTAGGCCCCGCTCAGATGTGATAAAAATGATAACATGAGCAACACAAATGAGTGTCAAAAAACTAGGCCATGGCCCATACCGGGCTGCCAACGCCAGTGTTTTTTTTCTTTTTTTGATACGTTATCAAACAAAACTGTCGCATGTTAGAAAGTGACAGGCCACTATATTGTGTGCAATTTAGTTTTGTGATGTCATTAGTTCATACTTTTTTGGAAATGGGGAAGGTGTAACCGTCACCATCAATTCTCGTCGCTATAGTCAAATGTAAACCGATTTCTGCAAGCCGACCGGCTTCGGCTGTACTGCAAGAACAATTTTTCGCCTTTTGGTGATGTGAACTGGCCACCAATTGGTGTGATTTGTCGCACACAATCCGCAAACTCCTGACGCTTCAAAAAGCAAATATTTGTCAAGTTTAGGCCTTGTTATGGCCCAACATGTATCGAAAAGTCACTTAAGTCATCCAAGTTATCAAGTCCTGGAAGAACTTCCGTGAAGGACATTTGAATGATGTTATATTCTATACATAATAGCAAGATTCAATCAATATATTGAAACAAAAATTTGAAATCTTAATCATAAATGTGTTTCATTTAAATTTACTTTAGAAAGCACAAAATGAATTTCTGTACAATGACGTTGTTGAACATTGAGCTGAAAGATTGGGTTATTAAAAAGGGTGGGCAAACTGTACTCGCAAAATATGTTATTTTGACACTGACAGTTCTTATGCTCTCAAAACATTGACGAAAAGTCACTATCATATTTCTGGGGTACGAAATGGATCAATTTACGGTTGGAAAACGTTGGAAAAAATTGCAAAGTAACTTCTAAATTGGAGGCTGTGTTGCCGAAACATTATGAAGTTCGAAAAGAAATTTGGGTCAAAATTGTGCACCAACTACAGCTGGTGTACGCAAGTTTTTGAAAAAAGTTTCTGAGACTGGTTAGGTGATGGATAACCGCACATATTCGAGTGTTCATCTTGTGCAGAATATTGCAGTTGTTGATGCAAGTATCTGCCTAAACACGAGATCTAAGCAACCGAATATCAGTCGCACTAGGAGCAGAATTCTGCATTAAGATTTCGAATTATTCGCTTACAAGGTTCAATTGACTCAGGAATTCAAGCAAAATGACCCTCCGCTTTGTTATCGCTTCTTTAATTGGGCTTTCAGGAGCTCAAAATTGACGATAATTCTGCTCAAGAAATCATCTTTTCAGATGAGGCGCATTTCCGTCTTGGCAACTATGTAAGCAGGCAAAATTGTTGTATTTTGCGCTCCATACGTAGTCATAGAGACGCCAATGCATCCTAAACGTGTGACTGTTTGGTGTGGTTTTTGAAGTGGCGGCATTATTGTCTTCTAAGAGGAGAGATGGAGAGTGCCATTCCGAATAACCGATTTTTAATGGCCAGTCCAGCATAGAACACCAATGGGAATGCTGTCGACGAGCCATCAGAGAAGCAGCATCCGACATAATTGGTTTCAAATCGACACCACGAAGGAACCTCTGGTTTGATGACGAATGTAACGAAGGATTCCCGTCCTGGTATATGCCGCAGAGACATGGACATTATTGAAAAGGATGAAAAAGCCCTTGCCTGTTTTGAGAGGAAAATACTACGTGTTATTTTAGTCCCTGTTGTATTGATAGGGAATGGATAAGGAGATTTAAGCACGAACTGTACGGGATTTGCAGCGACATCGGCTTCGTAGCAGAGGACGGGCGGTAGTGCAAACAAGTGGGAGGAGACCTCAACCAACTTGGAGTGCATCACCGATGGAAGGAGCTGGCGAAAGACCGTGTCAGCACCACTCAAGAAGAAGAAAAATTGAGGATTTGGACATGGCCGAGCTTTGGTTGTAGCAAGATAGCGCAACATGACACATAAACCGTCGAACTATCGATTATTGCACACTAAATTCATTAACCGTCTACCTGCTACTTAGTCCGCTGGTGATGTTGTTTCGCCGACACGGAGCTGCGATTTGACGCTGCTACATAGACTGTTTTTTTTGTAGGTGCCATTAAAGATCGATGCTATGCGAACAATCCAGAGACGATTTAGGCATGCAAGAATAACATTGCTCAAGCTATTACAATAGCAGCCGAAACCATTGAAAATGTGTTTAAAAATTGGGTTGAGACGATCGCCTATATAAGGGTTTCCTCTAGAGGCACATTAATCACTGTTATATTGCTCAGGTTCTTCCGGGCGATAGTGATAAGTCTTTTGTGGCTTTGGCGGTTATCATAATTTCCACTAAAATCTCGCTGTCCATGCGCATCAACTGCTATTTACTTCGGCTTGATAAGGATGCCCTTGAGTACTTGTACTCGGATCTGATCGGACCAAAATTGGAGTCAGGAAAGAAATGTAGCTTCGTAAGATAAACTTTAGTCTATGTTCTGCAACTAAGCATTCGCTTTCAGTTCATGAGATCGCTAATGTGCTTCCGACCAGAGTCTCAGAAACTACAACCCAAAAGGTGCACTCGGACCGTGCCTTTCCTTCGGTAGTTTAATTGAAAGTTGAGCTTCTTGTGAACACAATAATACGTGGCCAGCACAAAAGCTAATCAAAATAATGTTTGCAGGAGTCTTAAAGAATTTCGGTGTATCCCCATTGGCATTCAAGCGAGGCACTAAGCTTTTGTTCTAGGAGCTGAGCTGATCTCAGAGCTGATGGTTCTGTAGCGATTACTTATTTGTGACCGAAAGACTCAGAAATTTGTTAAGGACAATATAAATCTATGTACGTAGTTTCATGACTGAGTGCTACTTTATGTTTCGATAGGAAAAAACCGGTTCGATTTTGAACTCAAAGTATGGCAAACGTTTTATAAGATTTTACATTGGGCTCTAAGCCGAAATTTATTTAATGGCGATCCCATTATATCTCGAAAGGTTGTTTAACTTTTTACACTGATCTAATATTTAAAAAATTTTAGAATTCGTAGAATGGGTTATCGTCATGATTCGCTGTTAGGTTGATTAAATAAATAAGCAAATGTCGGCAAGAGAGCTCATTTATTAAGAAAATATTTCCTGACATCAAGCACATCTGGCATGACATGAAACATCGCCGGTGTATGGAATATCTTTCATAGATCGTTCCCATTTGAAATCATTTTACGAAAGACATTAGACCTCATTCCCGATGAGGTAAACTAGGGTTTCGGCTCTATTGAAAGTTCTAAGATTCATCAAAATGCCACATGTATGTTATTTTAACGAAAACAGTCACTATTCCTAGGAAATAGAATGCAAGATCGAACTTTACTCGATGAGGAATAGGCATCTACATCTAGAATTAAAAAGGCGCAAATGAAATTAAGTCGTTGGACACTTATTACGCAGTTTTCCTTAAAGGGGACATCACGAGCATCAGCCCTGATTTCTTTCATTTAGAATCTCTGTCTATGGATAAGGTCGCCTCAGAACATGCTCTATCCGAGAATCAAAGTAAAATGATTTCTGAATTATTTTGTTTGTTGAGAAATTCCACTTCTCAGAGACTTGTCACTTTCGGCACTTTCCAATTTATTAAGTCATTCCGATGACACGCGTGGTAAAAGTTTAGAGATAATCCAACACCGAAAATTACAAGTTTTGTAGCGCTAAATTGCATAACGTCAAGATCTGTCTGAAGATGCTCATCGCGGTAGGCATCTCGATAATTGATTGGCCTGTCAATGAGAAGGCCGTAAAAAGACACTTTTTAATGAAGTCGTAACCGATCGCTGTATTGAGGATGATAATGATAATTTATGCAGCAGGACGGCTGACTGCATCGATCAGATACTTTCTCGATATCTCATTTTTTTTGTGGGATTTCATTTTCGTTAATGGATCTCTGTTTTTTTATTTTATTTTTAATAAAGACGAAGAAGATACGGATGCTATAAGGTGACGTAAAAATAAAAAGTAGAAATATAAAATTGGTCAGATGGATTGGGATGTATCGGATTTACAGGCGAAAACATATTAAATCCGAGCAAATAAGGCAGTTTATGAGTGATGTAATGGCACTAACTAGGACGGAGCAACGAAGGTAATTTGTAGAGTTGCCATCAATATGGCTTGAGACTTTTAAGGGGTTCAGCTTTATGGTTTCCAGTCGTGATTCTATAAATCTGCTCAATATCACTCTGTCAACGAATGTGTGAGATTTTTTATTTGGTTGGAAATTAGATACATATTTAAGGATAAGGAAGTTTCACGACTTTGAAACATCCATTGGTGATTAGGTTTCTCATTTCCATAGAAATGTCGAGCTTAAGTTATTTTAGGCATTTCGAGAAAGTGATACTGTATCTGATCCACGACTATCTGTCAGATGTTAGCTTTTTTTTGATGTCGAAACGAATTGAAGAATGTATCGAAACAGAGATAGACCCCCAGTACGAGGCTTGGTGAAACCGATGCTCAGAAAGATCGTGTTTTGAACAACATTGTTAGATCGATGGCAAAGTTCCTACATGAAGGTACTTAAATAGTCTTTAAAAAAATAAGGGGGAGCAGACAAGACGAGAAAGTGAAAATAGTTTGGCGAATATAGTTCCATTGCTCGCAGAGATGAGAAGGTAGAAGTACCTCGGCAATTAGACACAGAAAATTGCATTCACTTTAGTGAATGCTGCAACATAAGTAAGCAAACCTTGTTAAACTTCTGTATATATATCGAAATATAGACGATGAAGGAGGGAGTCATATTGCTGCTTACCCGACTCTATCCTTTTGAGGATATTGACAACTAAGTAGGAACATTTGCTTGAAAGCGGACTTTCATCCTGCGTAAGATTTTGTATTGTTTTAACGATTTTGTGTTCACAGTCTCAGAGGAGAGAAGAAAACTCACTCTTGAACTTCAAGCGATCAATTCGAGGAGGTTTATATTTCTTACATTAACGACATGACCGCCATTCAAGAAGTAAAGCAACCACGATGGCTGTTATAGAAAGCAAAAGTTTCAAGAGGAAGCCCCTTGCAAGTTCCAGACCTCAATAAAAACAATTAGACAATCCTGATGCAAGAACTATCTTCAATATTCCAGATGTCCGATTGTTTTTACGAAAAACCACTCAGTTAGACCATAAAACGCTATAGAAAAGGTCTTTAATTATACGAAACGGGAGGGTCAAGTGCCATTTGTCAGTCTATATGCGGTATTGCATAAACTGAACTTCACCTTCAACTTGACCACCAACAAAACTAAGCCCTGACTTGATAAGAAGAAGAAGTTTAAAAAGGTATTTGGAGTAAAGCAGGTAGCACTAACGTAGCTCTACTCAAACTCTAACTCAACAGAAGACGGAAAGAGCATTAGCTTTCTGCAGATAAAAATCACATTCTTACGAGCATATACATAATTTTTTCCGACAAGCTAAGTTTGAAGGCTTACTACACGGTAGAAGGAGTACCAAAGTAGTATCTAGTCAAGTCATAAATACTGGTACACAGAAAAAACAGCGTCAAATGAAAACGAATTAATATTTAAACAATTTTTTTTTTGTTTTTTTTTTTGTATTTGCCTCTTGCACGAATTAAGACGATGTGCCTACTCATCGATTACGAGACGCACTTCATGCATGTGGAAATTGTCCACTGCACGGACAAGGGCTCGCTTCAATGACTCAATATTTGAGTGTCGAGTAGAGCAAGCCATGTCCTCTAATACGGACCAAAACTTGTAATCCAACGGGCTGAGGTCTGGACTACCAGCTGGCCAATCATCCGTTTATATGAAGTCCGGAACGTTGTTTTTTGCACAGTTTTTGAGCACAGTTGGGTTCCAAGACGGTCGGATTGATATACTTTGGCCGATGTTTTCACTCCTTTTTCGCAAAAATGGAGCTTGGTTACGCTACTCGTATTGTAGCACACTCCACACCATATCATTACAGACGCGGGATGGTGGTCTCTTTGAACCCTCGGGATGAGTTGAGATGCTTCTCTGGATGACCGAGCATACACAGGATCCTCCTACTTATTGTCCAGTGTGTCGCTTGTACGCGCTGAGTCCTAAGTCTTCTTTGATAATGCGAGACATGGATTTTTGAGAAATTTGCATTTCCCGCGACAAGATTTTCTGTTTTCGCAGTGGTTTTCGGTCGATTCGTTTCTTCATGGCTTTGGTCGCTTTCGGAGTTCTAACAGTGCGCGGACGGCCGGATCTTTGACGGTCTCGTACTCCACCAGTATCCTCAAAGAACTTCAAAGCACGATACACAAACTTGCGAGTGATTCCAAGCGGTCGCAACGTCCTAAAGATATAGCCTTTTTCCATGTTACATTTAAGTAGGCCAACTACAACAATACGATTTTCGATGTCGCCCCATTCCATGATTGTAAGCAATTAATGTCAAAAACTTTTACGTCAAATCGCAATCAATACGAAATGGATGCGCCCAGTGTTGCATTCGCAATGAGTGAGTTCAGTTGTGTACCAGTATTTATGACTTGACTAGGTACATCCAAACATTGAAGAATATTACAATTCTGAATGGTTGCATCTGCGGAACGTTCAACAGTGAAGGAGAACAACAACGGGATCATGATTTCCTACTATCGGTTCTATTACATAAGCAGAAAAGGATGGACCATCTGTTGGTATCTTTCTGAATCATTAATTATTTTGACACTGGAAGCTCTTATGCACTCAAACAATTTACAAAAACTTGGTATTACATTTTGCGATACGAAATGGATCGATTGACGATTGGACAACGTTGGGATATATTGCAAAGTTGCTTTCAAATTAAGTGCTGTGTTGTCGGGACTGTGCGAATTTTGAGTAGAAATTTCAGTCGAAATAATGCATCAACTGCCGCTAAACATAAACCCGAATTCCTTTTGTGCGCTAAACGAAGAATATGCAGCCTATTTTAAAAGTGTGCTCCTTAACTCGAGTACCTCAGAACGCAAGATGACACCCGCTTTGCTATCACTTCTATATTTGGGCTTTGAGGAGCGCAAAGTTAACGACAATTTTGTTCAAAAAATCATTCTTTCAGATGAAGAGCATTTCGAGCTCGAGAAATCTACACGGAGTCACAGAGAAGCCAATGCATTCTAAACGCGTGACTTTTTGGTGTGGTGGCATTATTAGCCTATTTTTCTTTCTAGGTTACAGTCAATGAAGAGGAGAGTGCTATCGAGGCATGATAACCGATTTTTTATTACCAGAATTTGGACTTGGTCGAGCTACGGTTCCAGGAAAATAAGGCTGCGTGCCACAGAAGCCATCCAACAATCGATTTTACTACACACTAAGTTCAACAATCGCGTAAGCAGTCGTATTGGTTATGTTTCTTGGCTGCCACGGAGCTACGATGTGAAGTCGTTTAACTTTATTTTGTCCTGTGCCATTAAAGATCAATCTACAGACGATTTCGGCACTCAAGAACAATATTTATCAACCTACACGTAAAATAGGGCCCGAACCCATAGTGAAAGTGTTGGGCAATTAGGTTGACAGGGCGGTCTTATTGAATTGAATAATTAGTCTAAAAATTTATTATTTTCGATAAAGCAACAAACATTAAAAATTGTAAGCAGTGTTTTTTTTTAGATACCAACATTTGGCCCACCCTTTACATTGTCACAATGGCAGTCACGGGGTAGGTACCCCAATCCATCCTCCATTAAAATACTAATTTGGAAAACATTCCAGCCGCCAGCACTTCGGACAAGAGCAATCTGCTTGCTGAGCACTTTGCTGCAAGGTCAACGCTTTCAGATTGTGCCATCAAATGACCAAATACGAGTATTTGTTGTCGACAAAATTGCGAAATGTCCAGGTGGGTTCAAACTATGCTAGAAATACTTAACCCACTCTTATATGGCCAGAATATATAAGCCATTAACCCACTCAAATTTTGATTATAAAGATTAGATGCTCCTAACATTTTTCTGCACTTGCTAGATGAGATTCAAAACAGTGCGATAAGACTTTAAGGTGACGCTAATATGCATCATGCCTTCTAACACCGGAGAATCATCTCATCTTGTTCTATCGCTATTTTCGCCACCAGTGCTCTATTGCAATTCCCAGTAGCAGAAGTAATTGAGGTAATTTCGAACCTTCATGCTTTGTTGCTACTATTGCTAATAAGTATACCCACAAGCCCACTTTCCGACGTAGTCTGCAATATCGTGATTATTTTCTAAGTCGTGTAACTAGCTTATGAAAGCCCATCCGAGCTCTTTATTTCTTAATCATTATAACTTCCGAACATTCAAAACCAACGTAGATCGATGTCCATCTTTCGTTTCTCTGTAAGTTCCTTTCGGCTCTGCAATACACATTTCAAGAAAACACTTAACCAAGCCTGAATTTGCTGAAACTGTTCGTGAATATTAAGATAATGTTATATCATTGGCAGAAGGTATCCGCTTTCAAGGTCTCGCTGTAAGCATGTTTTGGTACTGGAATTGCTCAACCTATTTGAGGCTGGCGTTTAATATTAAGTGGCATTCCTTGGTCGTTAGTCTCAGAGTTTACCGGAGTCGCAGATATTATGGGTTTATCTAAATGATTTCATGTATCTCTCTCTTCTATTACATCCCGACCACATCGTCCGAATCGGATGTATAACTGGTACAGCTTAAAGCAGGTGGCACTCACGTTTGTTTTTTCCCAGTCAATCTGGCCACTGACCTTCTGTCATTCCCTTTAAAGGACATTACCCTCACGAATACATTTGGCAAACAAGCTTAAAATTAAGGATAAATACAAAAAAATAAATAAAATAAAAATATCCCGCAAAAACCTCGTCCATCAAAAAATCCGACTCATGCCAAAAGTCTCTAATGACAGCCATTCACTGGCCAAACCCCAACCCCAAGCCCTTTCAATAATTCTTGACACTTAAATGCACTCTCGCACATTGATAATGCTGTCAGATTAAGTCCGATTGCAACCAGTTTACGATCAGTTTTTATTCACCTCATTTTAAATCTCCGAAAAAAACATACAAAAAATGGCCCAGCAAGCAAATAAATATTTCCGTCGGTTCTCCCCCTTTGAGATGATGGAAAAAGGGGAAATTTTCGACAACAAAAAACTACATAACTCCAACCGTGTTAATCCTTGACCTTTACCGATTGCCCCCGGGCACAAAAAAAGAGAAAAAAAAAAAACTGAGACAGCCCACAACAATGTGCGGTTCAAGTGGTTCACTCAACGTTCCGATTGCCTCATTAAGTATTACACAATCTTAAGATACGAATACTCTTGGGCCGTTGGGTTTTTGTTTTTTTTTCTCTGTTGTTTCTGACGCTTAAGTTATCCATAGCAGTGGCAACCAATGTTAACCCAAATACGAGTACGACTTGGCATCCGTATCTTATGTAGTTTCTTTATATTTTCCAATTTCGACTATTGAATTACCTCAGCGACGACTCGAAGAATTGACGACTTCTAGATTTGGAACGTAAAGTTGCCGTAGTTCCGCAGACGTAATTGGCTCATTAAACTCATTAGTTACAGGCAACATACGGATAGTACACATAATTAGGTAGTGTCTGGAGGAGTCTTAAGAAATATCCATCGAACTCTGGCAGGGTAATTGTTTAACGAGCTCTAGGAAACCTGGCTCATTCCAAGTGACTTGACTGCTTGCACGAAATGAGTCAGCGATTTTTCACAAGAATTTCCACCTCAAAGGTGTATTTGAAATTTTAAGAGGCCGCTTGAGGGGAGTAGTTAGTGGGTGCTTGTATCGAAATTTGATTAAAGCTTAACTTCCACCCAAAGGGGCTTTGAATTACTCGCAAATTGATTTACTCATACACATACTCAGACTTGAGTTACAATCCACTTTCGAAGACTGTTTCCTAATTCAGATTCCAAATGATCATAGTATCGTCTAATACTAATCCACTTGGACCGTTTAGCAATCAAATCAAATCGGTGCAACCACACTTCAGATTCAATATCACCCGAGATAATCGTCTTAACGCGGATCAAAAGAAACCAACACAATTAAGTGAGGAAAGAAGCTGAAAACCACACGGTGGCGGTTGGTAGTTGAAGTTGAGTTGCTGAGTTACTGAGTTGCTGAGTTGCACACGTGTAAATGCCCTTCAATGCCAATTACTCGGTATATTGGTAATCCCATTGACGCGATTTATACATCTGACCGCGACCATGAATCTCATCAATGACGAAAATGACAGGGCGCGACAAAACCTTGACTTTGTGCGCCGTATTCGATGTTCGTTTTTCGTTGTTGTTTGCCAGATACCTCTTTAGATACAACGAATGGCATGTTTGTATCTACCATGAAAATAACCATAACCATAACCATAACCATAAACTTGTATCGGATATTTCATTCCCTTCATAATATCGAATGAACAATGTGACAATACGACCTTCGTACAGACTTAGACTGCAAGACACATTGGTGCTCCATGATTTTGACACTTGAAGGGAAATCCGAAACAAACCGACGACGGTTTTCGCTTTTGGAAAAAAAAACTTCCAAAACTCTATCGAATTGAACAGGTTTTTTGTCTATTTTAAAAAATGTATCTAGATGAAATTATTAAGCGACAAAAAGAGATAAAAATAAATTTTAATTCGTTATCTATCGCGGTCAATAGGTTTTATGGTTTGTTGGAAATTGGAATCGACTTTAATCGAAATTCGCCTGACCAGATACATTTTAATTGATGTTTTGATTTCGAAAATGTATAGGAATTGCAGTTTTAAAGGAAATGTATGTGTACAATAGATGGAAAACGAAAAAGAAGTAGTAAAAATGCGACTGATTAGGAGATGAGAATTTTTCCAAAACACTTTGCTGTTTGGGGAAGTCGATAAGAGGGAAAGTTAAACTGTAATTTTCCATGATGACTTGGGAAAACTGTTAGAAAATTAAATGGAGTATAGGTTTGTGGGAATTCTCTTCAGTTTTCCATCAGGGATAGAATAAAAATTGTTGCACCATTCTATAAACAGTCTTTATATTACCATGAATATTGATGTAAAAAGTGAATAAATTGCTCGCTAATCCTTAGTTGTTTTAAAGTCTTTGTTTTAATGTATCTTTGTGAGGTTTTTAGTCAGATTTTGTAAATTAGTTAGTTCAAACTGGGGATGTTGCGAATGCAGATTATTTGACATCGGCGGATGCGGATGCGGATACGGATATTAAAAGGCTCACATCCGCGGATGTGGAATGTAACATTTGGTACATATTTACTTACTTTAGGTGGCGCTACAGTCCTTGAAGGACCTGGGCCTCAGTCAACAAGCTTCTTCAGCCAGCTCGATCCCTGGCTAGCTGCCTCCAGTTTCGCACGCTAAGTTGGCTGAGGTCCTCTTCCACTTGCGTGCGCCACCTGAGTCTTGGCCTTCCTCTACTGCGCTGTCCCTCGGGGGCGGATTCGAAGACTTTTCGGACCGGAGCATTGGTGTCCATGCGCTCTACATGACCCAGCCATCGCAGTCTTTGGATCTTCACTCTTCTGGCTAGGTCCATGTCGCTGTACAGTCCATACAATTCGTCGTTGTATCTCCTCCTCGACTCACCGTCAATGCAGACGGGACCAAAGATCGCCCGAAGAATTTTTCTCTCGAAGCAACCAAGAACACCCTCATCCATTTTTGATAATGTCCATGCCTCTGCGCCATAGAGCAGGACCGGGATTATTAAAGTCTTATAAAGGGTGACTTTTGTTGTCCGAGAGAGGGCTTTGCTACTCAATTGCCTTCTTAGCCCACAGAAACAGCGGTTGGCAAGAGTTATTCTTCGCTTGATCTCAGCGCTGGTGTCGTTGTCTGTATTTATAGCAGAGCCTAGGTAGACAAAGTCCTTAACTACCTCAAAGTTATATCTGTCTAAGGTGACGTTCTGCCCGAGACGTCGGTGTTGGTTGTCCTTTTTGCTTGACAGCATATACTTGTTCTTGCCCTCATTGACCGCTAAACACATTTTCGTCGCTTTCGTCTCAATACTCGCGAAAGCGCCACTGACATCACGCTGCTTTCTCCCGATTATGTCAATATCGTCGGCGTATGCAAATAGTTGGACGGCCTTTTGAAAGATAGTGCCTCTTGTGTTTGCTCGTGAGTTTTGCACTATTCTTTCAAGTACGATGTTGAAAAAATCGCATGACAGCGCATCGCCTTCTCTAAATCCTTTCTGGACATCAAAGGTCCCGGTGAAATCTTTACCGACCTTGATGGAGCAGCGTGCATTCTCCATCGTCATCCTGCACAGACGGACGAGTATGGCAGGGATGCCGAAATTCGACATTGCTCTATATAGCTCGCCTCGATAGATGCTGTCATACGCGGCCTTAAAACGGATGAATAGGTGGTGTGTATCGATCTGAAGCTCATGGGTCTTCTCCAAGATCTGCCGTAGTGTGAATATCTGGTCGATGGTGGACTTTCCTGGCCTGAAGCCACACTGACTTGGACCTATCAGGTTGTTGACGAACGGCTTCAGGCGTTCACACAATACGGCGGATAAGATCTTATATGCGATGTTAAGGAGACTGATGCCTCTGTAGTTGGCGCAGTTCAGAGGGTCTCCTTTCTTGAGAATTGGACAAACAATGCTGAGGTTCCATTCATCGGGCATACTTTCGTCCGACCATATTTTACAGATGAGTTGGTGTATGCTCCTTACCAAGTCATCGCCTGCCGCTTTGAAGAGCTCGGCAGTCAGGCCATCCGCTCCAGCAGCTTTGTTGGACTTAAGCTTCGATATAGCTATCTTCACTTCATCCAGGTCGGGTGGACGGAATTATTGGTCATCATCGTCCCAGTTGAAAGGTTGATTCTGTCTGACAGCGGTATTTGGTCCGTCATCGCCGTCATACATTCTGCAGAAATGGTCTTTCCAAATCCTCAGCATCGACTGCAATTCTACTACGATGTTCCCTTGTTCATCTTTACAGGCTTCGGTTCGGGGTTTGTTTCCGTGGCATGTTATGTTATTTTTACCTTTTGGGCGATTTCCTTGATCGCGCGCTTCTCATGCTCTTTCTTGTTCCTCCTGAGAAGCCGGTGTTCGTCTCTCCTCTTCCGCTCATAGAGCTCATGAGCAACTCTGGTCTTTCTAAGCAGCGCCGAGTTATATGCTTTGCTGTATGTCCCTACCGGCATTCATCATCGAATCAGGGTTTTTTTTTTTGTGGTGGACGAGTGAAACCCAGCACATCAGAAGCGGCATCTCTGATGGCGTTATGGCAGTGTTTCCAATGGTCTTCGATGCTTGATGCTGGCGGCTTTGGACCTCTTAAGAGATTAAGAGACAATCGATCGGAAATTTTCTCACAGCATTAGTTTGTCTTGGCGTAGTTTGGGATATCCGCAACCGTACCTTGGCTACAACAAGGTAATGGTCCGAGTCGATGTTGGCTCCTCGGAACGTACGGACATCCATAATACTGGAGAAGTGTCTTGCGTCGATCGCAATGTGATCAATCTGGTTAACTGTTGATTGATCAGGAGTTCTCCAAGTCACCTTGTGTATGTCCAGATGTGGGAACCGCGTGCTAGCCACGACAATGTTTCGCCCCGCCGCAAAGTCGATTAGGCTGAATCCGTTATCGGAGGTGGTGTTGTGCAGGCTATATTTTCCGATTGTTCCACCAAAGATACCCCCTCTTCCTACCTTTGCATTAAAATCACCGAGGACAATTTTAATGTCATAGTTAGGGCATTGCTCGTAGGTCTTATTAAGAAGGCATCCTTGGTGTCGTCATCTTTCTCCTCTGTGGGGGCATGCGCGCATATGAGGCTAATGTTGGCGAATTTAGCCTAGATGCGGATTGCTACGAGGCGCTCGCTCACATGCCGGAAGCTGAGGACGTCTTGTCTTAGTCTGCCTCCGACAGCAAATCCGCATCCAAATAAGCGCTACTTTTGCCGTCAATAGCAATTGCCGTAGTAGATGTCGCAGTTTTTCATCTTCTTTTTGTCCGCCCGATCCGATTTGGTACATAAAAACATTAATTATTACTATTTTATTCATCTTTATTTAAACGAAAAGAAACTTTTAATACTTAAACATAAACGTAGGTGCGTTATATTTAATGAACAGCAACTTGGCTGCCTTTTCTTGGTCTAGGCGATTTCGCAAAGAGTCGTAAGTTAGTCCCGCACCACTAAACAATTGTTTACTTGGAACACTGGCTGGGGGAGGTGACAAATTTCTTCGTGCTATTGCAGATAACATCTTAAACTCTTTTTTTTTATTTTTCCACCAGATAAGAGGACTTTTCGCTAAATTTGTCCTTTTTTTTGCTGCGATATGACACTAACTCCTTTTTTCGGTCTGTTCCGGGACTGTCTGATCTTTGGACAAGGTCGTCATCTTCACTTGACGAATCTAGCATCGCTTCCAGATCACTTTTTAAGCAGGGTTTCCTAGTGGTATCGGAAGTGCTAGGTTGTTCTGAAGAATGGTCAATCGATTCAGTGAATCTCCCATTCTCATTGTTTTAGATTGGAGAAAATGTGCTGTCATGATCATGAAGATGATTTTTGTGAGCTCTCAGCATTTCGTCTTTTCCTCTGTCAACGGTTTGAAAATTGTGTGCTTGTATCGCGGGTCTAAATAAGTGGATATACAAAATAAACGATTTTCATCCAAGACCGAAAATTTAGAAAACATTTCCTTTTTTAAAGTTGTGACTGCCAGCCTAATCGGATCAGTGTCCTGTGATCTAGTTAAATGGTCATCCAGTTTTTCATAAGCATTTGAGTTATTAGAATTACAGATGATATGAGCGTCTCAGAGCTGCTTAATTCTCGTGTCGCTTCTTTAAAAGGTTTCAGCCACTGAACACAGCATTCGATTATTTCCAGTCTCCTGTCATAATTGGGTCCATTTCGCTGTCATTTATGTAGAGACTTAATACGTTTTTTACTTTCAAAAAACGCTCGAACATATAACCACTACTGTTCCATCTGGTTACGCACTCTTGGAATACTTTGAGATGCGCTAAGTCGTTCCTGTACCTACCTGTGCAACACCCGCATCCGCATAAGCTCCGCATTGATTTTTTGCGAATGCGATGCGGATGCAGATATTGAATTTAATGCGGAAGTTCTGCTGTTGCGGATGCGGATGCGAATATCTGCAACACCCCTGGTTCAAACATACATAGAGAACTGTGATCAAAATGTTAGAAATAGCTCTTACAATTACCTAAAGAGAGATTGTTCCAGGTAATCTGTAACTTAGAACGAAAACAAGTTCTTTCATCCTTCGAAGGACATGAGACATCAACAGCGCCTGCGACCAATCTTTGCTGTATTTAATATTTAAGCCTCGGAAAGCATTTGCATTTCCATTGAACACATTGTTACCTTCCATCAATGCTACATTGAATATACGAGTACTACATCGCTTATGACCTCTAAGAATAACAGTGGTGACAGTACGCAACCCTAGTGTACTCCACTTTAGACTTCCGAATCCCACAGAATCCTACTAAAGAATGAGTACTTGAATTGACAACTACTTCGCACGTAGTTGCTTTTGATATTTACTTATATTTTATTGGGATGAGGCTTTGGTACAAGGCCGGCTACATACAATCCCCGTTCAAACTGTCGAAAGCTTTCTCAAACTCCATAAACGGTTGCCATAGTGGAAACCTCTGCTCGACCCATTACTCTAATATAGTTTTATTGGCGATGTAGAGGGACCTAGTCCAAAAGCCTGTCCTTTGGTAGTCGAGTGTTCTAGAGATGGAGAGTTAGAGAGGCATTATCTCCGCTAAGGCCGTAGGAACGGACATACTCATCATTATTCAAAATCAGAAGGTTTCCTACTGAATTGTTAAGGGAATGCTGTTTGGAGCAAGGAACATCAATTTGGTGATGTTATAGAGACGCTTGCTACATTTTTAGGCCTTCTAAATTCTTCTTCTTTTTCTGACGTTTGTTCCATTACATACCAAGCTGCTCTTTCTTCTTTTTAGCGCAGTACAAAGCTCCTGATTCGGGTTTCTCTAAAGCTAAAATTACTAAAATTCGAGCCGTAGTTGCTGTATGCCTAACGTTCCGTCTCCAAGAATCTGCTGAAAGCCATGTGTGGCTTTCTCCGACGTAGTTATGTTGCGAAAGTATTTTCACATCGTTATCCACGTTTTACTGCATTGTGCTACTGACTGTTTCCATGAACATGGTGATGTTGAGCAGGATTGAAAGGTTGCATTTGACAGATACAGTTTCTGAACATTATTTTATCGTCGATTTGCTGGTCATGTAGCACCAACTATACGTTTAGCAGCTCACATTGAGATCAAAATGTGACTACAAATGTAAAGAAAACCCTCAAACATCAACTGGACAATTGGCCACGCAATTGATCACCCATAAATGATCCTTGCAACAAGTTTTACCAAAAATTTGATGACTTTCCCGTCACAAAATACAGAAAGTATGTCAGCCAATGACGTATAAGTAATAGTCAAGTTCTACTTAGGTATCCGATCGCGTCTTACTTCATAATTGAACCCAATCTCAAGAGTGTACACCCTACTATTGGTTGAGAATCATGGGATGTGGGATATATGCTGCTAATCTGTTAGAAAATGTCGTTTGTCTGATTCTTACTTTGGGCAATACAGAGAACTAGGTTCAATTTTTGGAAAGCAGGGGATGCGTATAACGCTGATATAAGTTTTTTCCTCTGTAAAGATCTATCTGACCATACATCTAAGTCCATTAAGGAGCAGAGCTGCGGGATATCGAGATTTGGTCAGCCGAAAAGGGCCACATTCAAAGTTCATGTATATTTCTTAAACAAGCAGATGTTCAGCAATATTAGCGCGACGTTAGAACCGACCACGAAGACTTCCAATCGCAGGGGAATCTTTAGCGTAGGTTTCGAAGATTTTCAAAATAAGAAGATAAGAACGAATTGGCACAATAGAATAATCGAGCATTTTAAATCTCAACGTTTCTGGTATTATGAAGGGATCATGGAAAACATTGACGAAAACAACATAAAGGTACACGAATTGGACTGAAATAGTGAGAGACAATACCTTACAGAATACTACGAGCAAACTAATGAAAATGGAAGAAGTAAGGCTTGCAAAATCATAACAATAAGACTAAAGGTTCCCGGGACTCATATTCCTCACCAAGAAATTGGAGGACTCTACAAATCCAAGTACTGCGATGGTGCATATGACCTATCTTTACACATGAAGAACTGTTAAAACTATTGTGACGAAGGAAAGGACTAAATGGACTTTTTGGTACACCGTGATGATCAAAAAGCGTAATGGACATTGGGCATGCTCTCCTCATGCTTGGTTGTACGATAAACTCCTTTGACACAAAACATATGGACTTGTTTAAAAAATCGATTAAAACTAAAGATTTTCCTCACAAAAGATAGATGCCACCCAAACTATAACACTCAGTCTCATACTAGCAAGGCGAAATGGAACGTAAACACCTTAGATGAGGAGGTCTTAGAGTACGCAATCGCTGAAGCTTTAGTTGAAGGGAGAACAGCTAACGAGATCGTACGTCAAGTAGCGCGACAACTGCACGCTGCCTGTCTAGCTATTAAGTCTAGCAAAAGACAGTGCTTTAAGGATCTTTGTACGCAATTGAACGAAACGGTATGGGGTAAAGCGTACAAAATCATAACCGCGAAGCTCAAAACGCCTCAGAGACAGCCACCAACTTGCCCATTATTTCCCAGCAGAATCGTAGAAACTCTGTTCCCCTCTCAACATGACGGAATTCTACTCAGCGAGATCGGAGAACTACGCGAACACATTCCTGCCTTAACAACCGATCAACTCACCGCTGCAATCGGCATACGTCATACCAAATAGGGCTTTTAAAATAGCGATAAAGGCCCACCTAGACGTTGGAAATACCAACGGTTGGTATTATTACCAAAAGGAAATAAACCACGGGGAGAGCCCTCATCCTATCGGCCGCTCTGTATGCTCGACATTATGGGCAAAATATTAGAGCGAATTATGTGCAACAGACTACAGCCTATTATTGAAGCCAATGATGGACTCGCGGAATATCAGTACGGCTTTAGAAAGGGCCGATCGACAATCGACGCGATTAAGGTCTAAATAGACAAAGCCCAATCGGCCATAGAAGGTAGACGATGGAAAGGAGGCAGTAAAAAGTACTGCGCCGTAGTTACACTTGACGTGAAAAATGCTTTTAACTTGGCGAAATGGTCACGTATTTTACAATGCCTCGAAAGATTAAATGTACCGAAGTACATATTTAGATTGATCAGAAGCTATTTTACCGATAGGTTGCTCCTCTACGACTCCGACGACGGGACGAAATTACATACTGTGGAACGTGATGCATGACGACATTCTACGACTCCCAGTCCCCAGGGAAGCCGCCATTATAGTTTTCGCGGACAATATTGCTGTTGTAGTCGTGGCGAAACGACTTGAAGAAATCGAGTTGTATTGCAACGATAATAAAAAACTGGCTACGCGATATGAGTTTAGACCTCGCAGAACATAAAACGGAATCCGTTCTCATTACGAGTAGAACGGTGCTAGAGACGATAACTCTAAAACTCGGAGAGCACACAATTATTTCTAGACCATTTATAAAATACCTGGGAGTGATGATTGATGACCGGCTTAATTTCAAGCATCACCTCGCATACGCTTGCAACAAATCGTCGAAAGCGATAGGCATTCTTTCGAGACTCATATCGAATATTGGCGGCCCAAAACAAGGCAAACGATTAATACTTGCGAGAGTTGTAGCCTCCATACAGCTGTACAGGGACAGGGACAAATATGGTCTGACGTCACGAAAAAAAAGACACACATGAAGGGATTCAAATCTGTGTACAGATTTTGTGCACTGCGAATTAGCAGTGCATAAATCAAGCCAAGAAATTCGAAAGAAGCCGCAGTATAGAAGCGTGGCAACAACAATGGAACGAGTCCCAAAAAGGGAGATGGACGTACCGACTTATCCCAAGGATCGAAAGTTGGGTAAAACGAAAACCCGGCGAACTGAATTACTATCTTACACAGTTCTTGACGTGTTACGGTTGTTTCCGGGAATATCTATTCAAGCGAAACCGTGACTCGAGTCTGTCCTGTCCTCGCTGCGTAAACGCCGTAGAGAGTGTGGAGCACGTTTTCTTCGAATGTGCGCGGTACGCAAAGGAAAGAGCTATATTGCGTGAAGAATTTGGTGAACGGCCAACACCGGAAAACATAGTTCAATATATGTTGAAATCTGAAGAACTTTGGGCTGCTGTGAACCATGCAGCAGTACGAATAATGTGCGATCTAAGGAATTTAGAACAGCAACGGAAAGCGAATTCGCTAAGCACCCCGTGACGAAGCAAAAAGCTCAAATCCGTCCCTCGCGATGTAATACTTAGCGGTAGTTCCGCGGGGGAATAAACGGAAAGATTCCCCGGGAGGTGGTTTTAGTCAGTAAGAATCTGACACTACCCATGGACGTCGGACCATTGGTGCCTATGTAAGGTTTCCACCTTCCCACGCAAAAAAAAAAATAAACCCCAAGCTATAGCTCGCGAGTATACACAGACTGTGTATTGCATTCGTTAGGTGAAGGCGCATCTTTCAAGATCCTGAGCTTTGGCCACTACTTTAAAATGTGGTAGCAGATGGTTGATATTCTATAAAAGTTTTTCAATACTGATACAAGTGGCAACTGCTTCATTTAGGGCCTCGTATTTTTTACTCTCACTCAAACTAATTGGATTCCTTTCCAGCAACAGTAAGGATTTATCTTTTTGACGCTCGACATAAACTAGCGAAAACACATAGTGTGTTTTCGAGCGTTATGAGCAAGATCAGAGCACCTACACAAAACTGAAAATTTATGTTTTCTGTGTGCAAGCTTTGTTAAATCTACACTACAGGCCTGGACAAAAATCCAGTTGAGTAGAGAAGAGACTAGTCCGGAGTATTCAAAAATGGTTAGATACTATCATACCTTGAATGGGATGAAGTTTATTTGAACAATTGATAGATCGGGATCTCAGGAATTTTTACAAAGCTCCTTCTTAGTATTTTTACAAAAATTAAACATGAGCACTCGGAGAATGTCTTCATTAAACGCAGGAAAAGGAAGAATACATCCAGCCTGTATGGCGAAACACTTTATTTAGTTTATGGATAAGGTTTCTGCAATAATTTTCATAATCCTCTATAATACATCTGATGAAAATGAACCCTTACTCTACACTTCAAATAGAAACATCCGATTGAACCCCATTCTCAATAGGTATGTGTTCATTCATTCGAAAAAAAATCGACGATTTTGGTAATAGAAATACGTTTTTCGTCCGAACTCTGGTTCATATTTCTTTAACTAATTACCACATTCAAGTCATAGAACTCTGGGTACCGTTATTTCGTTATTTCATTTCCAGCTCTCATTTGAATAAAAAAAAAATTTCTTCATGAGAAGCAAAGGTTCCACTCATTGTTTGGATACGAGTATTTACAAAATTGCACGTCTCACCTGGTTCCTACAACCTGAAAAAAAATAAAAAAAAAACTTCTCGGCCGTAAATAACAGTCAATGTACCGCGACACAACCTATTGTTGTTCGCCGGCGCTTTGGTTCTATGGCTCAACGATACTCACATAGCTTAACTCAATTTGAAGCTCCTTTTGATGTCTAACAATGTTACTCCCAAAGAGTGCTCAGGTTATATGAATATGAGTGTGAACAGTGGGAGCGCTTCACTGACAATTTTCACCACACCTTATCCCATTAGCAGTTCCCAAAACAGCTAACCGAACTCTCTCAAAACACCATTATTCGTAACTGGGATCTTTTACAGGCAAACACATACGGTCCGGGATGGAGAACATGGCAAACACCAGAATGCCAGTACAATTCTTGTTTCACCCATTTGAGACAGACGGACAGATATACGAGTATACACAAACAGTCAGATAGACCGGCATGAGCACAAAATATTTGTTACCGTTGCGAACACATGAAGGAATTCTTTGTGGCACATGTTGCAGCATCAGCATTAGCATCACCACCGCCATCGTCAGTGCCCAGAAGTAGCAACAGAGGAATCATCTAAATTGCGCAATCGATAGAATGTATCTACCAGCTCTGAACACGACATTGAGCCATTTGCAAGATTGTGAATCTGATCCATCCTCACCATGTGTTTGTATGTCGATATGTTCATGTGGGAATATACATTATCTGGCATCTGGAGTTTCCACTCCATAAAAGGGCCACCGCCATCGGGGTTATTTGCATAACTGTTGACTCATTTAGCAATGATTTTTCCTCCAACAGTTAATTGCATCCCCGAGATGCATAAAACAGGAATCCGTGAAGTCGAGGAGGTTTACGAGGCTTACGAGGACCTGTGATCTGTGGGAATTTCCCCTACCCACAATGGCAGTGTGGTCTAATTTAGAAATTTCTGCTGTCTACACAGAGCAGACAAGTCGTGAGCCATAAACCTGAGTGGTGATCATCGTGATGTTATTAACTGAAAACTCGAAGTGAATCTATCCAATTAGTTGGAGGATATTTACACAACCATCTCTCGGTAATTTGGTCTTATTGGCGGAGTAATATACATCGAACTGCTATAAATTGAACTTGGCTCGAAATTGGGCAGTGATGGAGCTTTTAAATTGGGATACTCGGGGCTAAATTGTTTGCTTAACATCAATTTCTTCTTTATTTCCAGTACAACTTTCACAGATTGAGCTACTGGTGGTGTTCCAAGCAAAACATAACAATCAATTCCACTCCCGTTATGAACTACAGACATTTAAAACCAAGGTGTAGAGGTTCTTTACTAAGAAAAGGGCATAGTTAAGCGATATTTTGATGGTACAATTAGGCACATTGACTATCATCACTAAACAGCGCTAAATCACCCATAGAAGAGAATTGGCGATTGAGAGAGAGAGAGAGAGGTTGGCAAGCCACATACTTGGGGAATAGCGTAGTATAGACGACAATTTTAAATCTTGGTCACTGATTTTATTAAATACAATGTTGAGGGATACCTTCTCGTTACACTTTATAAAGGCAAATATGACACGAAAAATTGCAACAACTACCGATTGATGAAGGTTATGTTATATCGCAAACTATGAAATTAATTATAAGAAAGGGTTTCTAGCCGATTAAAATCGAAACCCTTTGTGGGATACCGGTCAACTTGTTTACTGATAACGATAGTGGTACATCGTGATGACTCAGCAAAAGAGTTCGACAGGTTTCCAACGGATTGTACATAAAAGGCGCTAACATCTCAAAGCGTACCGGAGATGGGTAGAAGAACAGCTATATGAACGATAACATTTATACAAAGCAGGGATAATCGCAAGACCGAAGTTCGTGGATATTAAGGCAGTGTTCAGAGTCCAGAAGGATTTATTTTTTTTTCATCGATAATGGCGCAAAAACTTGACAATAGGATAGAAGAAGAACAACTGTTTATAAATTCATAAAGACTTCACAGAACAACGGGCTTCGTAAAAAAGTTTGGATTTGTATTCCAAACGCGTTACATGTTTCGAGAAAAAGAAGAAGATAACAGATACGATCGTTACCTCGAGTATCTAATAGTGAGTTCCTGGGTTTCCTTATACCTATCCTTTTTTGACAGCTTACGCGTGATTTATGACGTACGTCAAAGTCAAACATGTTCAGTTAGCATTGCCATTTCATCATGAAAAAGACTTACACCCGAAAAACGCTTACAAATTATTCAAATTCTCAAAATCCGTGCTCTGTATTTTGCGCATTTAGACCATTTTCTGGTCGTCAGAGACCTGCTAAGTTAGCAATTTAAGCCATAGTAACCAAATTTCACACAAATGTAACGCTATTGGATATCAAGTCAACAATCTATATGCGACGAGTGCATACAGAGGAAAATATTGCTGGTGTATCCGCCAGTGTTGATGAAGATCTTGATTTGTCCATTCGTTGCATTTCACAGCAATTAGGATTGCGTTACTCGACTACGAGGAGCTTTTACGAAAGGATCTTGGACTAAAATCTTACAAAACACAGCTCATGCAAGAACGAACTGCCATGGAGTCGAATTTTCGGTGAGTGGGGCTTAGAAAAGCTGGAGGAAGATCCGACGAAGCTTATTTCGAAGTCAAACAGTAGATTTCCCAGTTGTATAACCACACTAATGACTACGGTCCCATAAATCCAGGTTCAAGTCCCTGTCAAGTCATTCAGAGAAAAACAACAAAGAAAAATTCTGACATCACAGCTTTCAGAGGTAGAAATTTTTGTCTACGAAAAAGTCCCATCTGTTCGTAGTTTAGGTAGACAAAAAATGCCAGCACAAAGAAGAGAGTTAAGTAGACTTAGGTCTAAACAGGGCTAGTATAGTGATTTTTTGGTATTTGAGGGTGTAAATTGCCTGAACAAAATAAGGGTCAGCTATAGATTTTTTCACATGGTTTAGAATCCTAACTCAAAGGTGCGAGGTTAGAAGCATCGAGGATAGTGTGAGCATTGTAGTTCAATCGTAAGTGGTTTTGCTATTGTAGACGGACACCATCAAAAGGAAGGCACGAACAGATTCAAGTATATTGATGACTTAGAATAACCTTGCTAATACACTATAGGGTTAATGTTGCCCGTTTATGCCAGTAACTGGAAATACTCTTAAAAGATATCGCTCATATCCCCAAGTAAGATTACCAAGACCTTACATCTTGTTAAGCGAAGCATTCTCCACCATGATTCTTTATGGACTTAGATGATAACTTTTGGTCTATGCCTCGATCACATACGTTTATTTACGTAGCAACATATCAGACTTTTGGTGCCACTCGAAGGGTATTATAAAGTCTTTCACTATTTTTTGAATACCACTTCTGATATCAGAACGAACATGAAAGCAGTCTCATAGGCCATTCATTATAAAACGAACAAACGATGAAAGAACGGAAGGGGTCAAGCCCTGCACTCAACTGATGTCTTGTTTTGCTCCGAAAAATGGAGAAAATGCAGAAAAGTGGATACAAAAATAAATTAGGATGTCTCTCAAGCAACTGAAACCAGCTTTTGATAAGAGATATGTGAGCTACAAGTAGACGCTTCCTGAAAATATAGGTCCAATCTCGATCCCAACAATAAGATATAAATCGATATAAAGAGGACAAGTACAGAAGATGGACATGTGTACTTTCAACAGGAATAAGATAGAAGAATTCGAAACATTACATCAAAGCGTTAGAACTGGCGCATTCTAAAGCCCACAGGATACCAGCAGCAACCACTTCCACTAAAGCGTAAAACTATCCAGCTCATTTGTTGCTGACCTCTCTCAGCCAATAACTCTTAAGAACTCATCTCTTTTGGAAAAGAAGAAGGAAAACAAGTCAAATTAAAACATCTCACTTTTGAAATGATCACAAGTGTGCTTGTAACAGTCGTAAAATAAAATCATCTTCCTCCTTCATATGGAGCGCCTTGTGCTGTGCTCGAGTATATCCATTAGGGCCCACCACCGCATGATAGCACATGAACACAACCAACCACCTTGTCCATCGAGTACTATTCAAATTGCCTACTTAAGATACAAATGTATCTCATTAGATTGCGTGTCTGTTTATACTCCAAGAAGGTACAAATCGTCTTGGACGAGGGAATAGCTTCAATCAGTCGAACAATCAACCAACGACCAAGGACCGAATGGCTGACTCCAACGAACCCGAAATCAATAATCAAATTGTGGTCTGTTGCTCCTACAAGGTCGTAGCCCCTATCCATGTATCTTCTAGGTAGATACCTCTGCGTGCTTATCTTGGTCTTCCTATCGTTGTTGTGTTTATTTTTTTAATTTCTTTTTTTTGCACTCCAAAACCGGACTTGAAAAGAAGATGTGTTTCAACATTTCATCTTGAATCTGAAGAAGGGAGAATTCCTTCTCCGGCACTCGGTCGGCTGTGTCTGTATTCGTACGAGTATCTGTTAGATAGACAGATAGATACCTCCACTTCCACAAGTCACTCAATACCCATTAAGAGTAAAAGCAAACAGTTCTGTCTTGACACATTCGATAGAGCATTGATATAATAATAATGGGATTACATGATGCTCGTCAAATCCACCGGATTCAATAGCAGATGGCCGTACTCAGAGTACACAGAGAAAAGAAGTATTCGATACTCGGATTCAGATTCGGAAAATCAGCTTAACCTGAATATAGAGTTCTGGAACCGACCGGTGCTGAGACCTATTCTCGTCACGCACTTCTCTTGCGCATTCGATTTGATTCGATTCATTTGTGTGGCTTAAGTTGAGTTGGAGTTGAGTTCAATTTGAATGGTGAATTGAGTTTGCGGTAGGTTTAGGCCTTACATGGAGTGCGCGGAACCGCTCTTGAGTGTTACACAATAGACCGATGCAATTTGCTGAAAAATCAGATTATCCACGATGACGACTACGGGGGCCACCCACGTACGCAAATGTACGATAATAAATTGGTCCATCAATTCGTGATGTTCAGTTGGACCGGCGTGGCGGTGTGACCGTAGATACGAGTACTACTTGAGTATCGAGTGTATCTGCTTGTCGGTGGTTTGGCGGTAGGTTAGCGGATTACTGGCCTTAGCGACAGCGTCTCTTATATGCCCCATATGCGTGGTGAATCGCTGAATTGTTACACAGATGACGGTCCGACAATAATACAAAAATTGTGTGTACAGATACGAGTATGTTGTGCTCTGGCACTGTTCAGTGCCAGTGTCAGCGCCGGTAATGGCTGAGCTCACTTCGGTGTTTCGCCGTTCATTACCTTTCACTTGGTTCAGAGTCAATTGTTGCAATTTAAGCTTTTTTGCATTTCCGAAAGGCCTCCGGACATTTTTGTTGCATTGCTCCCCCCCGTACAGTGGTAATGATAATGACGATGATTGCTATACTTATGCTGCCGGATGTGATTGTTACGAGCACTCTTAATGTGTGACCATCGCTAATTGACGTTACCATTTTAGGCGGGAAAACTATTGTTCGATGTCACGTATTGAATGTATAGTGAGTGATAGTTGTGCTGAAGTTTCGAGTGGAGACATGCTGATTGCAGTGACTTCTTTAGAATTGAAGTAAAAAAATTGCGAACATAAGTTTTGAATTGTTTTCTTGTCATTTGAACGAAAAGAGACAGATGTGCAGACATGTGTTGTGATATAAATAGACCGTTGTTTAACTAGTTGATACATATGTGTTTTTTTTTTTTTGTGTTTAAAGAGAGACATGTGAAACTGATACTTGTTTCTACAGAGGAAAAGAACTAACAGACTAGTTGCTTTAATCAGATTCTTTTGTGTATCCGTACAGTTGTCCAAATCATCTGATGTTTTATTTGTTCTATTTTTTATTTTTTTTGTAAAAGCTAGTTCCATCAAGTTTTATGTACATCCCCCTTTTTGACAGCAATAATGAGTGAATCGAATCCATAAGTGAGTCAGGGAATACTCCAGGGAAACCTTTTGGCATGAACTGTCGACTTTAAACGTAGAATTGATGTCGAAATAGCAAATATAACATAAAATGGAGCCAGTTGTTTAGTCGCTGCCTCAAATAACCCAACTCAGGGCTTAAAGTTACATCATACAGGACTTAAGAGCCCAAAAATGGCGCACTCAAGTGGAAGGGGACTTACACCAACTGCTGAATCCATACAACAGCACGGATTCAACATTTGAGCGGAATTGTCGAAGCTCGGTGTTTAAATTGATGACATTGCTTCGCCATATCATAGATATCAGGCCAAACAGAGCATTTGCTCTGCCGAGTCGTTTCCACGTTCGGTATAGGCAATATTCCCACAACGATATAGGAAACTCTCTTATCCCTCTACCAGTTGTCCAGCAATGCTAACATGAATTAACAAGTTTGTACCGATGTTGATGATTTTGGGAGTGTTTATCTTCAAACCCACGACATTTGCCTCCCTCTCCACTCTTGTTACCATTGATGCAAATCCATATTCCTGTGAAAGCCACAACAAATTTCTCCGTTTAAAGGAAACAAGGTAGCGCGGAGCACATCAGTAATAACACACACTAAATAAAAAAAAAGTATCGATGGTAGATTACAACCTTGTCGGACTCGACTTTGGATCTCAGATTCCTCTGACAACTTCTTCTTCTTTGTATGACGTGACATACAATAGGTTGCTTTGAAAAAAGCTTGTCTGGTATAACTCATCTGTGTTAGGTAAGCCAGATAAACTATCTGTATCTGCTGACACAGTCAAACAGTAAGAGACATCTTAATAGACAAAATCGGAAAAGATGACAGTCGCCAAGAACATCAGACCAATTAGTCAGCTGAAAACAATGACGATAAGGACGACGTAGATATAATGTCTGAGGGATTATGCTTAGGGACTGTGCGGTAAACAGAGAAGGTATCCCTAGACGTGATCAACAATCGTTGGACTTGCAACGATAATAAGCCCAATTATATCTACATGCTGCCTTAACCAGACTCTAAAGAAGGGTTTCTCTAGCATCCCTGACTCTGCTGTAGCTTAAATACCTTACCTTCGGGGGTGGCTGTGGTGTAGTGGTACTAGCCATCGCTTCTCACTCGGACATTCAAGGTTCGAATCCTACTCAAGACAAGTTTTTCATTTGTGTAATTGGAACTCAGTCAGAAAAACCTGCGTGTGAAGGCATGTAGATTTGGCTGTTGCAGAGTTTCAAGCACAAAACAACCTGAATCATTCCGAGTGAACTATCCATCCTATTTGGATTCCCACCCCTGGAGAGCCAATATCGAAACCAAAGATACCTGCGTTTCAAACTACTACATCACAACTCACAACTATGCTTTCCTTCCTCCTCCTCCGCCCGCGCCATGGCAACAGTAAAAGGGTATCATAACCTCCTTGAGGCGCGCGTAAATTATAAAAAAAAAAATACCTTACGCACTGATTGTCTTTTGACTCTTTAGAAGTCTTAAGGGTATTACCAATCCTTTGTAATAAAACTGTAACTACTGGGCTCAGATATAGTCTCTGCCAAAATCTAGGTCTGCAAACGAAAATTGTCTGGTCTTTATGTATGACACAAGTTAGATTTCACTCCAGGTCAAGGTGGAGAAGTATCGGCGTCTTTGGCAACAAGCTGCTCCTACTGCATTGTTTCATCCTTCTACCACTTTCAAGGCAAGAATTCTAAGGTTCTCTGAACGTAGTTAAAAGATTCAACTCACTGAGTCCTTATGGAATCACTGAAACTGAGATCAACGATGAACTTGCTAAGCCTGAATTTAAGGAGGGTTTCCAAGGATATTTGATATTTCAGTTTCACGTTAACTTAGCCTCATTCTTCAAGACGCCGGCAGACCAGACGAGTATTATCCGACCCATTTCAGTGATGTTTTTGCTTGTGAGAACGACTACAATAGCTTCTTTAGTGTGTGAATCACGTTCCCGATTAATATCGGCGTCATGACCTTTTGCAATATTCAAGAGAAAACTACTTTATTGCCAGCTTAGAGAGTTATTGTTAAATTAATCTTTGATCGGTTAATACCTGCCTTATTTTTATACAGGCTTTATGTGATATTGACAATGTGTTTGATCTTGTAGAAACCAAGATCATGATGTATTGTAGGTAACACATCAGAAATTTGTGTTATTGCATAACTGCCCACCATTAAAGCAGTTTGTAAGTGACAGTAGACCGTCTGTTTAAGCTCCATAGGCTTTAAGCTCTTGAGACCAAAACACTCGACCCTGGTAGTGACATTTCCAAGTTTTATCCTTGGACCGTCGATGCGTTTTTTTCGGTTTAGTTTCTAAAATAAAAGGCCTTCTGGCTTCAGAAAAAACTTTGCTACAAGCTCAAGGACGCTAGCGGACGGATCTTTCGAATAATAAAAGCATTGTAGATGTTGGAGACTTTAACTCGATTACAAACTTATTTATTTTCATTTATTTCTGGAATTATGACGGACCAATTTATTTTGTAAATTTAGAAATCTAGCACTGTAAGGCCTTCAGAGTCTGGAAGAGTCCTTATCGTTAGTATATTCTTCTTCTTCTTCTTATCCTTTTATTAACCCTTTCCTCGTTATACGAACTTATGCGTAACGAGTTTCCCATTTTTACTGCATCGCTGCTGCTCCGCTTATGGGGTTGGCTAATGTCGCAGACCGCAGAACGCGTCTACATAATGCTCGGTCCTGGATCGCTTCAGTGGTTAACCCCAGACGTTGTTGCGCATTTGCCATCTGAGAAATCCAGGAATTCTTTTTCCGACCTCGTTTTCTTACAGTTGGAGTGATCGTAGTTGATAGTGCCTTTTTAACCGGATTTCCGCAGATCTTCTTTGAACGTGGCAATACCAACTTATTCTATTCGCCTCAAGCTGTTCGGTTACCGAGTTCTTTATATGTAGACTTCCTCTTATATGCGTAGATCTAATACAATCGCGTTTAGTGACTCCACTAGACATCCTTAACATTTTTATTTCCGCTGCCGTCATTTTGTTTTTATACGCTTCATACATTGTCCAGCACTGTGAACCGTGTATAAGAGCTGGTCTAACACCCGTGGTGTAGAGCTTCCCCTTTAATTTAAGTGGAAATTTTCGGTCGCAAAAGATTCCCGAATTTTCCCGCCATTTCATCCATCCCACATTCACTCTGTGGTTTTCGTCGTCGTCACATTTCGCTTCCATGTTAACGATTGATCCTAAGTACTTAAAGATAGTGCTTTTCGGAAGAACTATTCCGTCTAACATTATATCCGGAACAGGTCGCAACGGATGTGCAAATGGGCACGTCAAATGTTCCGTCTTTGAACGACTTATCTTAAACCCGTTTCTCTCTAGCGCACTTCTCCATGAATCTAAGGCGTTCTGTAAATCTTCGACGTTATCGCTAAGTATAACTGCGTCGTCAGCGAAGAGAATTGGCGTTACATTTGGTTCGCGCATGCAGTCTTTTAAAAGATAGTCGAGTACTACGTTAAAGAGGAAAGGGCTTAGTACGCTTCCTTGATGCACTCCGACATTAACTGGAAATTCTCTCGTTAGTCCAGCAGAGCTTTTAACCGCAGTTTTCACGTTTCCGTACATGTCTTGTATTATTCTAACATACGTTTCCGGTACGTTTTGAGACCTCAGCGCGGCCCATATGAGATCCCTAGGCACTCGATTGAATGCTTTCTCGAGGTCGATAAATACCATGTGTAAGTCCTTAGACGAATCTCGGTGCTTTTCCATTATTATTCGTAGGCTTTGGATAGCGTCCACCGTCGATCTTCCTTCAACAAATCCACGCTGGCTATTATCGAGCTTTATTATTTGCCGAAGACTCTTTCGACGATTTTCATTGTGTGTGACATAAGCTTGATTGAACGGTAGTTGTTGCATTCTCGAGTGTCGCCTTTTCCTTTGTATAATGGAACCAAGAAGCTACTTCTCCATTGATTCGGTATGGGTTGTCCACATTTTAATTTATTTAAAAGTTTCAATAGCCAAACGCCGCCGATCCCCTCCATCTTCGACCAAAACTCTGATGGAATGCTGTCTGGTCCCGCCGCTTTCCCCCCGCTTCATTTTTCCGATTGCTATACTTATTTCTTCAATTGAAAAGTCCGAAACTTCCTCCTCGAATAGACCAGCTGTCGGCACGATATCACGTGGAAACTGTTTGTTAAGCAACTCCTTACAGTATTCAAGCCACCGGTCACAAATTTCCTTTTCATTTGTTAATAGGCGACCGTCTGCGTTTTTGATGTATTTCGGCGAGGTTATTTCCATTGAATTTTTTCTCCTCTGTGCAGCGAGCTTAAAAATATTTGGCATTTTAGTACTGTATGACGTTTGAACTTCTTGGATAGCTTGTCTTCTATCCGCCGATCGTGAGGATATTTGTTCCAACTCCTGATACAGGTTTTCCGCTTCTGCCGCTCGAGTTCGAGCCAGGACTTTCTTTGCGATCTTTTTAAGACGCTCGTATTCAAGAGACAGTCGAGCTTTTTCGATATCGTCGCTCCGATCGCATTTTGTCCACGCTTGGAATGCACTCTTCTTGTCGGCCACAGCTCGTTTGGTTTCGTCATTCCACCACCATGTTTCTTTGCCGACGTAATGGTATTTCGATATAGTCCCCAGATGGGACTTTGCGAGTGTTATGCATTCCTCGTGCATGCTGTTCCACATTTCTTGCGGGCTAAGTGAGTCTGCTATACCATTTATATTTTGAAGTACTTCTTTAGCCAGTGCGATAAATCTTGCGCTTCGTTCCTTCGATAGATTATACCACCGGATTTTTGGCTTTCCAAACGATGCCCGTGTTTTCGATGGTTCCGCTGTGAAAAATTCTGTAATGAGCAGACGGTGTTGGCTTACTAGCGATTATCGTTAGTATATTCTTATACACATATTCTGTTTCGTAAGTAAAATAGCAAAGCTAAGGCACAAAACTTACATTGCCTAGGCTACAATAAGACACCAGATCGCGCAGCTCTTCAGTTTTAGCCTGAATGTTTTAGAAATCAGTTTAATAACATTGCGATAGACGTAAGACATGCCTCCAGTATTCTGTAAGTCAATACCTACGTTCCGGACAGGCAACATTTTCTTGCAAATTTCCCAAGCACCTACAAAAAAAACAGAGCAAAACAGAGTCGTAACGTAGAAAAGCTCCAAGCCTGTAGAGATAAAGATGAGGAACCTCATCAATGTGCAAACTATAGAGATATAGGTCTCTTCAACATCCCATACACAATCTTATCTGCCATATTATGGGATTAGCCAATGTCGGCTCGTCCGCTTGGCAGAATGGCGATTAAAAACCCTCGCTGCTCTGTCAAAGTCGCTAAGGTGATGTGCTTCAATCATAGTTGAAAGAATTGTGTGCAACTCACAAACGAACAACTGCGAGACAACTAGCGTTTACTTAGTTCGCTTGTATTGAAACAGAAGCTGCCAAAATGTATAAGTTCTGTTCAAACTCTATCAAAAGTGGATAAAGATATCTTCGGTCGGTTCGAGAAATAATTTTTTCAAGTTATATTCGGCCCCGTTCATGTTGACGGCCTTTGGAGGAGAAAATGACTATATGAGCTATGCAGCGACATCGACCTAGTCAAAAAACCGCGTATATGTCGCCTGAGATGGCTGAGACATGTAGAACGAATGTACTCCGGCGTGCAGTCTTCGCATCAAACCAGGAGCGACAATGCATCAGAGACATCAACAAAGATGCCTCAAGCAAGTAGGAGGGAACCTAAACAGACTTGGTGTGCCCGAATGAAAGCAGCTACTACAGCAAGCCTTAAAATGACTGTTTGCATGAACACTCTTGATGGTATAAAAGAGCTAATCGTGCACAAATAATCACTCAAAACAGCTGCGCGTTACAATGTCAAAAGCACTTTTTAAAGAGCTAGGTCTAGTGCCAACTAGATCCAACACCCGGCTGCCTCAACAAAGTACGGTTCAACTTCATAGCCTTTCTCATAATGCGAGCTAAATCATAACTTAAAACGCTTAATTGATGCTCCAATTAACGATACGTTTGAAGTACTTTTTGCTTAACTAATAACTTACGCCGCATATCTGTTCCTTGATGTTACTCCGACTTCAACTCAGAGACCGTATAAGAGCGTTATATAAACAGCATACGATCATGGTTTGACTTTGAATTTTTTGTCCAAGATGTAAATATTCTGAAGTCTCTCATACAACCTGTCTTTACACTCTAACAAAACTTACAGAATGCTTTGAAAATATCTAATGAACAGGTCTTTTATGTGGGTCAGTTTGGCACCCAACGTCAAACCATGCGAATCACCGAAGAAACATTATTTGTTTTGTATCGAATGTACTGTACTTAACCTTCGCAATTGCCTCGCACAACTTATTCATTTGACATTCGAATAAACAGTTCGTCGAATTGTCAAATGCCAAACGACTTACACCCAAATCTTTAGAACCTTCCTTAATTTTTGTTCTTCCTCGCATTCCTTGTTATAAAAACAAAACAAACGTGGGACGTTTGTCTCACCCAATATGGATATCTTAATCCAAAACAACAACAAATCAATTGGAAAAAATATTTTTCCATTAAATTCCCAAGTGGCGTTCGTACGAAACACGAACAAAAAGTGTAGGCACCAAAACAACTCAACTCAACAAAGTGTCGATTGTGTCAAACACGAAATCCACACCCAGCCGCTCACATTTTTTCACACCTTTTTGTTTAATTTGACCGAAAAGAACAATTGCAAAAAAAAAACCGTCAAATATGACAGTTTCAAATATTTCGATAAACAACTGATTTGACTCATGTCAAAGAAACGACGAGAAGTGTTTTTAATTTTTATCACACGATGTATTCGGGTATTCCCACTTCTGGAATGTCGCTCAAAGTAACGTCATTAAATTCGATCACGAATAAACGCCCAGAATACCCGTACGGATACATTGAATCGGAAAATGTAATGACAACTGTCAAACTCGTTCAATGAACGATTCAATTGAATTTCATTCATTTAGTTGTTGAGTTTGTTTGTTACTTACTCATACTCGTACTCGTATTTCTGTAGATTGAAAGAAGACAATACAAACAGAACTACAATACGAGTACGGAACAAAATAAATGAATTAAAAAAAGAATGTTAATCGAGGATCAGAATACGAGTACCTACTCATACTTACAGCTCAGTGCGTTCTGTTGTTCTGCTTATTAGTTTGACAAAGCCAAATGGAGTCAATTGACATGTAGAATACGATCCAAAAAAAAAAAAACAGCGCTCTGAATCGATGTCATGGAGGTAGGGTACTCATTTACGAACAGCTCTATGAGGGCTATCATGCTGATTGTAGTTGTGAAGATGAGAATATGATTGTCAGGTCAGTTAAAGCGAAAAGGGTTAAAACATTTGACGTATTGGCTCATTGGAAGGATTGTATGTGTACGTTAAATTGATTGAATTTTTTCAGAACTGAAATTAGTGAGAAATGAATTCAAGATAGAAATTTTTAAGTTCTTGAGAAAACTTCATAGACCTGTTCAAATAAGGTTCTGCCAGATCGGTACAGCCCAGCAGCAACAATTTTATTGTTCAAAACTAAGGAACTGAGGAAGACGAACTTTAGGGAGTCATCATGTTTAAAACTTTGTTTAGCCTCCAACAACTCTTTCTAATTCCGATCAACCGACAGCAATCATCTTACGGGGCAGGCAATTCCTATCTTTGCTGTAAATCGTCGGAAATATACTAAAACTCTTGTTGTTTAAGGATTTGGCGCATTGTGAAGATCTAAGGATACAAGTAAAAAAATTGAAGCCACTCCTATAAGGGTCAACCAGCTCCTTGATGAAAGCCTTTAGCTTGTCACAGAGCACTTATTAGACCCTCATTTTCTTGTTGTAATGATTATGCTGATCCCATGGTCATTATCAGACTTAATAGCAGAGTCGGGGTATACAAGGTCCCTGATTACCTGCCTGTTCTGAAATTCAGTTCCATTTGTTAACACCAGGACCGCTTAGAAACGCTCGTGGGGAACTTTTTAACCCAGCAAAAAATAAAAGCGAAAGACTGGGTCTCATATGAGGAATTTTTCAAAAACTATAAAAAAGAATTGAGGAAGTCCAAACGACAATCCCGGAGGTCCTTCATGGGTAAGAAAATTTCTCTCTAAAAATCCTTGGACGCCTAGGTGATTTAAAAAAAAAAAACGGCTCTTAGACCTTAGACGACCTCAAGTGATGAATAACTCAACTTGCTTCAGAATACCCACTTTCGAGGTAGCTCCCTATTCACGGCCAGTAACATCGTTAACACGACTACTGCAGCCGCGGCTACAATTGTTGGTCTGATTTCACGAGACATGGTACACTGGTACTCTGGGCGCTACATGGCTTCAAACCATACAAGTCTGCTGGGCTGGTAAGATTTATGTAGTCTTCATCCATAAAGCTGGAAAATGTCCTCATGCCATCCTAAAAGACCTCACATTTCATCTTTCCTTATGAGAACTCTAGAACGACTAATTAATATCAATATGCGATCGAGAATTTATCTCCGATTTCTGTCTATGAAAACGGTCCTTTTTACTTTATAGAGTGTACAATTTTCGCGTTTCTAGACAAAGCGTTGCCTTTAACAACATCGGCATATCCGCAATCACAACTGCGCTGTCAACTCTGAAAGTACAGGACTCACTTAATAGCATAATGATTAACTCCACACTGGATGGGGCTTCTGCTAAAAGATGTTTCAGTAGAGTGAATGAACTGCTGATAACTCACCTACGGAAGTTGTCTGGTGCACGGTCCTAAACAAAGAAGTCAACAGCAGAAAAACCAGGGGACAGTATATCTGGGCATACAGAGGGCCTTACGTACTACTTCCTCCGCGGCACTGAATATTCTGTTTCACTTGACACTTCACGATGTTTTCAGCAGGCAAGTAGTTGCTAGGAGAAAGAAGAAAGATGCCTTTATGAACAAGTCAATCCATTTCAATATGGATGGATTCAAGACCGATAGCTGGATTGGTGATAGTGTTTTCCCATATAAGCTTAACCTAAGCTTCTCCTTCCGCCTTTTAAATCACTGTAGCTTCTTCAGTCGGAAACTTCGTTAAATAAATCCTGTCCTGGCTCAAGCAAAACCTTATCAGATCTCTGGACTCATTCTTGCTAAATGTTAAAACCTTCCTAGATAGCCGACTATCTTTCAAGAGCCAGAGCATATTGGGTGCCGAGATATAGAGAACTGTAGGGTCGACCAACTCGCCAAAATAGGAATCACTACACCCGTCCTACCTTGAAAGGGTATCGCACGAAATACTTAGGCCGGATACTAATAGAATAATACGCTTTAAGTAGACTGTTGCGTGAATATGTGTAGCGACCAAGCAAATCTGGCCGAAACTGAATCTGAATCGTTCTAAGAGTTTGATACTTCAAAACAGAAAACATCACAGCGCCATCATAGATGTCATCACTGACACTGCAAGAAGGCTTGGCTGTCTAACATGCACGGGTGAGGTGGAGGGGAGAAAATTGTCCACCTACTTTGTACACGGCAAAATCTCTCCCAAAGAAGAAAACTACACTTCTGAACCTTCTTTTACGACTTTGCAGTCCCCTACGCTTCGTCAGAAGCTCGAATTGATTCCAAGATTATGAGAACATCAGATCTACGTAGCATCACAATAGGCCGATACAAAGGCCTTAGTGGTTTAGTTTGTCCAATAGCCACTTCTAGTTAGCCTAACCTAACCTGTTTGCCATTTTGAATCAAAATTTCTTCTTCTCCTTCGATCTCATTTGCATTGACGGGGTTTTGAACGGCAAGTTCTACGAGTAGTGCGAATAAATACAAATGCTCCCGGCCAAAGAGTCTTCGGTTCTTCGATCCAAGGGGAAGATAGTATGGGGGAAGACCTTGCATTAGGTGGCGAACACAAGTGGAAGGGCATCCCAACCAACCTGGTTCGGCCTGTCGGTCAAGGTCTTTGTCTACCGCAGAATGTAGTGCGATCTAAGTTAGTAACAATTGATACAGAACCCTTCTATTGGTTGGGCAGACCATTACGGTCGTTGGACATGCTTTCTTCCAAAGCAGGTGATGAATGCGATCGAGAAGCTCCTCAAATAGCTCAGCTGCCAAACCATCAGCTGCCATAATTTTGTCGTTTAGCCGAACTATTGCTATTCGTACATCATTATGGTGGATGCTCGAGTGGCAATTATGTCTACAGAAGCTAAAACATTGGCTACATCAATCTCGTGGTGTGTTTGACGTTTGAGCAATTTCGTGTGCGAATCTTGGCTGTAACTAGTGGTGGTGGTAGCTTTCGTCTACATTGACACCTTAAATCTCGCACAACCTCAACACTCAGGAAGCATATCACGTGTCAATCACAATCACAGGTTAGCTAGGTAGCATTGTTTATATGTATCTCGATGATAAAATGTGTCGCTACCCGGTAACGAGCTGCAGCCAAATCTATAAGTCTCATTTCGTTGCCTGATGTTTCATGGTGGAGGTTGAAATTTCTGACGGTCAGGCCGTTGCATTTTTAAAACCCTCGATTTGCCAGCTCCATCTGTAAACTATGTTGCCTGATGTACAAATTAAACAGTTTAGGGCTAAGCTATTGATGGCGCCAATTTTTGTAGTCAACTTCAGTGAACCTACTTAATCGTACATGTAGATGCAAGAGTGTTCTGCTTTTTTGTTGAAAAAATAGTGCCCTTACACCCTACCGATGGTCTATTTTTAAGTAAATTTTTTCGCCTCAACCCTAACAGCTTGTCGCATATTTGTCTTGTAATCTAGACATATAATCATTACTCGTACACTGCCGCTTAGTATTTAACCCTCTTGACAGAGTTCCATTACTTAAAACAATTTCCAAGAAGCATCCGACCAATTGTAGCCTCTTAAGTCACAGACAAGTGAAAAAAGATCAAGAAAACGCAAAGAAGAAACATCAGGGAAACGCGCATTACCCACAGTCCCTTGGGCTTAGCCCGTATCAGCGTCATCTGCGCCTACCATAGCGTTGCGTATGAGTATTTGTTCGCTTTAATTGTGTCGTAATAATCTCAAGTATCCGAATTAATGTTCATTTCGATTCGTTTAATTTGCTTTTTTTTTTTTTTGTTCACAAGAGGTCTGCATGTGTTCAGAGCTCGTAGGTCGTGTCCCAACAGTCTACTTGTACTGTGTTGTGTATCTTAGCTGTAAGCCCTCTTCATTGAGAGAACAAACATACCATCATTTCCATAGATACCCAACAGACCAGCATCAGCAACAACGTACATAAGCAACAACAACTGAACGCTTTAATTAGCCCACAAAGCTACGAGTAGAGTAGTCGAAGCGAGTATTCGTGACGGATTGTAATTTGAAAAAATAACAACAATACAATTTTGTATCTACGAGTTTGATCCACTTGGAGGAGGAAAAGATACTTGTACTGTGTCGCGAGCAGAGCATCATGCAGCAGAAGTCAGCCACAACTGTGACCACTCTGGATGAGGCATTTCGAATTGGCCTTTTTTTTCTCGGTTAAACAAAATCAATTAGATACTACTCCAAGATGCATCTCTGGGAATCGAATTTAATTTTTGTTTCACTCTTCATCAGTAGTCATAGACGAACGAGAATGCGACAGACATGATGGACAAGCTTTTTGGCTTTTATTATTCTTCGTGCTGTTGATACGAGTTATCCGTTGTTTTGATTAAATAACTCAGTGGTGAGGTGCTTAATGCTGCTGGCGCTGGACTAAACTCTCAGGGAGACACAATGAATTTTTCTGTGATATAATGTATCTAGGTAATCAGAGATTCCAGTTGCCACAGTGGGCAAATGAGAAATGAGAAAAATCTATTTTCCACAGCAAATTAACGTTGAGAGATTGGATTACATAAAGAGACAGCATTGTTTCTGGCTTGGCACGCTGCTGTGAATACGATGCGCGAGCGCGATCCAATGTGAATGGGAATTGAGATCGCTGAGTTGAGAAACAGCCGAGAAAAAGTTGTGTAAATTCTTCATTTAACAGAGTTTCAGATTGAATTGTTAAACATTGAATTCGAAAACAGAAAACTAGTTTGATTGGCATTAGAGAGAGAGTGCGAGTTTCGACGATGAGCTGAGATTAAATTAAGATTGCTCATCGAGCTTCCCAGATAAGACATACAGATGGAATCATCACATCATCATCAGCGGAAATGATTAAGAGTTAATTGAAAATTTGTCAACCAGCACAGCGGGATTGCAAGTATCTGTAGATCTGAAGCAAATTGATTTTCATTGGATTTCGATTCAATCAATTGAGACACGTTCGTATGCTGTGCATATCATTGACCGTGAACGAACGTGGGGTTTGCTTTTGCTATTATATTTATCTATATCGTAGATACTGCACTAATAGGCTTGAGGAGACCAGGTTGACCTGTTTTTTTATTCAAAACCCTGTGCATTTGGTTAAGAAAGTAATGGGGTTGCGCACTTAAGATAATGATAGTTGAACAGACTTTCCTTCTGTCATTCATACCCTTTCAACGACATTGAACTGTAGAGACCTACAAGATACGAGTGCGTGTAGACAACAACAACTCGAGACGTTAGTCGGACGAGTCCGCGATCAGTTTCAAAAGCTTTCTAACGAACTTTAGATCACAACTCTTCTATGCAACACTTTAAATTCTAACCTGTCAATTTATTTTGACTCTGAAAGCGATGAGCTTTTTTAACAAGGCTTAAACGAGCGGCACTTGCCTTAGGAACTCTATAATCCATGCTTCGTTGGTGGTTGCTCGTTAAAATCATGTCTCACAAAGGAGTACCTTCTAGGCAGACAGCCGATGATTCTAGTCCAAGTGAATTCTGCAGAAGGCGAAAGACAAATCGTCAGCGATGGCAGTTATCACTTCGATATCGTTAAAGAGTTAAGCCATCTTGTAGTACCTCCACGCATGATACTCTAAAGGAAATATCATAATGTCTGAATGTAAATGAAGAAGCGGGTATACATATTCCCGAAGTCTATGACCCGTATCAAGATGTCAATGTAGTCCAAACCAGCTGGTTGCTCTGTTTCGATCACATCAAGCGAATGGACAATCTTTTAGCCAAAAAGATCGTGAAATCCTACATTTACGTTCGAAATTAGAAGTAAAGCTGCTTTTAGCCGTTTTTAGGGGCGAGTTATTGAGAATGACATTTCACTACACAGTCGGTAGATGACGCACCTATACCATTGTTGGTATTGGTCCCTTCGGAGCCGTGGTATTCCAGATAAAATTCCAAGCGCTGACATTCTTGTCAGTAAAATTGTGATTGTGAAGAGATAAAACTAAACTCCTGCTAAACAAGTGTCGGTTTACAGATGTGGTCTATAGGAAAGGCACCCCCTCTTCTCAAATTCTTCAGTTTATACCGTACAAATTCAAAAATTTAAAACTTAATAAAAGAAGAAGCTGGAATACTAATAAGGGCTAGTCATCTACCAGAAACACTCTAAATGTCAGATTGACGAGTCAGGGTAGATCAGTCAGAATTGAGGAATCTACATGCCGTCTTCAAGTTTACTCCCTACGGTAACGGAGGATTTGCAATGCAAAGTAGGAAGCGAAAATACCGAGCTCAACTCTGTGATCGGTGTGCAGGTGTGCAGGACACCGAAACGATAATGACGTTCAATTTGACGATTTCTCCAATGCCAATCGCAATGTCATCAAGGGCATTTCATTTGAGTAAGTCTATCTAACACAGGAAGAAATCGACATCGGATTGTCGCTATGCCATGAAAGCTTATGCATGAATCCGTACTGCATGTTTACTATATTACGGTACAACAACAATAGACTTCGCGATTTCTTCAAGTAAAAAACAAAAAGCAAATCTGAGTTAGCAATTATGGCGATAAACGAGATCGCTACTGAAGCGCTTGGGTATATAAGAAAGATAAAAGCTACATTAAGGAGCTTTCTATAGAGACCTGAAAAATGATCGAAGTGAACCAGCTCGGACTGAAATTAACATTTGTTCAAGGAACTGAATTTGTAGTCCAGCACTACGTCAAAATAATTAAACCACCGGGATAAGGCGAAAGTTTTATCATCTCCTCTACTACTTTATTGATTATTTAAGGACCAAACCCAATACAACATTCCTTGCAAAAGTTTTGACAGTTCTATCTTACTGTTCCATGGTTTCAGGGAGACGCCTCATTGATTAACTGACAGTAGCATCGGTGGTGATGGAGTACACCTATGCACCAACGACACAACAGGCTTGCAGAACCAGATACCAACGCAGGCACGCTTCATGGCATTCTTGGCACAGAAAGTGCAGGTGTATATGGAATGTTGGTGTTGATTTCCATTTACTTCACTATTTTAGGGAAGCACCATAACGGGTGACATATTCACCTACGATTCCATCCTTGGCCGCTAGGCCACTTTTTTAGATGTTCTTCTGAAATAAGGGAAAGAGTTCCCTCCTGCTATCAGAAACTGGAGAGAACACTTTGTGCAAAAGTAAATTTCAACTGCAGCCCTACCAACAATGGTAAATGTCCAATATGATATCAAAGCCATGCACATTGACGGTTTGATTAAGACAGTCTTCCAATGCTTGGCAGGATCATAGACAGGATCAAGCGATAACCTTCGTATTTCTCTGAAGTGTGAAATAGGCTCAGTGATGGGATTGTGGGATATACCACCTTGATCAAAAAGTTCCCGGAAATTATTCAGAAAATTAACCCCTTCAAATCCCCATCGACTGCAACACACTTATGCAAGCGCTTGATCTAATCCTCGAAACATTTTTTATATTCGGTTTTTGGCTGCTGAAACGCGTTCCCCGTAGTGGTTTTTTAACTTGATTGAACAGAAAGAAGTCACAGGGAGCCAAATCAGGTTAATTCGGTGGCTGTTGCATGGTATTTGTTGCATTTTTCGTCAAAAAATTACGAATAATGATGGTGCATTATCATGGTGCAAAATCCACGAGGTTTCTGCCCAGAATTCTGGTCTCTTTCGGCGAATTGCTTCACGCGAACGTCTCATAACGCCCAAATAATACTCTTTGTGTACTGTCTGGCCTTCTGGCAAAAGTTCATGATGTACTACACCGTTGTAGTCCATGAAAACCGTCGATGGCCTGCGACTGCGTTTATAATCTTCGATTGACTCACGACCACTTTTGAATCGCTGGTTCCACTTGTAAACCACCGTTTTCTGTAGAGAATCGTTGCCGAAACACATTTCTAACATTTCCAACGATCGCACACCATTAAATCCATTCTTTACGCAAAAGTTAATACAAGTTCGTTGTTGCAAATTTAAATTCATTTCTAAAATTGTAAAAAATCGCCAACACACACAGGATAGATGTCCTTGTCCAAATGTCAAGCTATGACGCTAAAATTTAGAGGGAATATCAACAGATGTACCAACTTAACAAAAAAAACACAGAACTCAAATCGGAACAATGGGAGCGCCACACGGTGATCAAGGAGGTATACCCAAATAAAAAAGAAAGATACTTCATATCATATTACCAAACTGTGGGCTAGTATAGTGCGAATTGTGAATTCATATTGACAGCTTCAAACAGGAAAGGCATTGCTTATAAAAACATCGCTACCAGACGTATTTTGTTACTCGATTTGATGGCATCAATTAGTTTCCCCTGCGAAACACGTCATGTAATGAAATCCACTTACTAAGTCAAGCAGAAGACGACTTGCACTAAATAGGCGAGGCGCAAGATAGTCATGTAGAAATCACCGTTTGAGAATTCACGCAGGTATTTTTTGGAATCCTTTGAGATGAGTAGGGTCTCTGCCAACCCTAGACTTGCTTTTTGTATATTTCAATTTCGGAATCCTCTCTTCAGTTTAGTAGTACAATGCACCATAAGACTGATTTTCGTGTCGTCTTGTAAAGACCCTTCTACACAATGTACAACCCTGTTTGAAGTCCAGAAAATATTGGCATTCCTTCAAAGATAGCAGCAAGGAGCATATGTTTTTCAGATGTCTTTGTTCCGGATATCAAAGTCAAAAAGATGCTACCCAGCACAATATGCTCAACAGATGTTGGATTCTCCACGTGTCCGTTGCCAAGTGGCATAATTTTTGACAAGTCGCCCTGTGGATTTCCTTCGAACTGATTTTGTTTCTGTATGAAAAAAGTACGATTCTGGAGTTAGATTTTTTTTTATTCAACTTTTCAACTTCCTGAAATTTTCTATAGACATCCGTGTCGGCAGGCATACAAACGAGTCGGCGGAGGCGCTTTGTTAAATGGAAAACTATCCAAAATCTGGATGAGGTGACTAGTTGCTGTATGATTAAGGTAGATACTGAAAGACGTTGACCTTGTAAAGCTGACGAAACTAAGATGCTGGCGGTTGAACTCAATGGTTTGAAGGCATACATATATTCTTGTGGTCGCCGAAGTTTTACGCGCCAAATAACATTGAACCAAAGTAAGGGGCATTGATTCAAATCTGGAAAACATTGCGACGAATAACTTGCCTTGGCCACAGACTGCTTCGGAAAGTTTCACAGTTATGTAGGAAGCATATTGCTACGAGTGACTTTTTTTAACATTATAGAATTGTGCAAAAGTAATGCTAAAGCACTGTCAATGAACCAAAGAAAACTCAACGATGTCATCTCTGGTCGTTTTGAACGCAAGATGCTTCGAATAGGTTTTCGTTCCATTTGCGTTGAAGCGTTTTCGGGGTACAAGAGGAGAACTGAACGAGCTCTGTGGCATCGACCTGATGGAATAGCAGTGAACTAACGTGACCTGTACTTGTAGAGCGAATGTACACCAATGACCCCGAAGACTCTTCAAACAGAAGAGATAGAACCAGCTATGAGGGATACGTCAATTGGATACATCAATCAACTTGCGAAATTGAAAGCAGTTCAGTGAAGTCCGTCCTGCAAGAGAGCTTATTTGTTGAACAGAATATTCGATATTAGATTGCAGAAGCCGGTATTGACTTTGGTGAGTATTTGAAAAAGCCTTGCTTGTAAATTCTGCGACAGGTAGTTTAAGTCTATGAACGGAACGGAAGAACTACCACTAAAATACCTCCAACAGATCATTTTGCCTTCGAATCTTATCAGAAAGTCATGCCCGAAATAGACGAAGATCTCGCTGAATGCCTGAAGTTGGTAAGTTAGTATTCTTATCCACTGGCCGATCATGTGTCAACCTTACAGCAAATAGTCTGTTCAAAATCATAAAAAAGAAGGTTTTCTTGCCTGTGCTTGTGACGTCCAGTCAACGTTACTACACCCTAAATGCAATATCGATCACGATAACGCAGTTATCATATTTCACGACGACCCCGCCTGACAATAAGAACTGAGCAAAAAAGAATTTGACATTCTACAATGACATAAGACATAACGGCTGATTCTAGCTCAAGATTTTCAAATTATCATTCCACGACCAAGCTATAAACTATGGCATTTTCTCAAGCCCACCAAAATACAGATCTTCAGTTAGCATCAATTATGTCGCATTCGGAATCTAAATTATTTAGTCATCCATTAGTCTGTAGGAAAGTCATATTTCATCAACAGGTGCATAGATTCATGACGCAATAGCCTGCGGCATTTCGTCAATCAAATAAAAACTCTTAATTAACACTTGTGCACGTGAAGACCGGTGTCTTTAAACAAAACGATGAAAAACTGAAAAGTTAATCGAAAATGGTCAAACAAAAACACATAAACCTACGACCATTCACTTATGGTTGAGGTACGTTAACATGTTTACAAAGTGTTCATGGACAGTTACACTGTTAGAGCAAATTTCATTAATCCCCGCTGAAAGTAGCTGAATCAGTAGAAAAAATGCAGACATCTGTCAGAAAAGCAAAAACAACAAAAATAACTTCCCAATGACAGAACATAAATCATGAACTGTCAAACAGGTTTTGTAATCGTTGGAATAATGTTTCCTGATATTTGCAAGAGGTGATGAAATTGAACAGTTCTGCTCCACTGACAGTAGACTGACAACCATTTGTTTTGTTTGACTGGTCTTTTGACATGTTTGAAAATGGGAGCTATTATCCTAGTTTTTTTCCGGGATAGTTGCAAAAGATATTGGAATAGGCGCAGCTTTTTCGTTGATTATTTGGCTGAATGGCTGAGCTTTCGAAAACTTTGTTCTCGATGAGGATATTATTTAGTGAGTTGAGTGCCAGAGAGCCAGTGAGAATATTCTGTGAAAATAGTGAACTTACCCCCGAAATTGATCGCTGTGTTTACAGAAGTTGACAGCAGACCATTTTGTCCTATCGAATGGACACTCAATCAAGTAAAGTTTTGGCGCCGGAAGTTAACGATTTCAATTTTAGATGGGGATCTGTCGAAAACTTATATGATGCCGTGAGCGTAGGTTTTTGTTGCGCTGTAAAGTGAAAACCTTGCATGAGGTACCAATGGATCGGTATTGCCGGATTTTAACTGGATAAACTTACCTTCACCTGAACAGGCCCATTTGTACACTCCTCGTTGTAGCGCCGCAAAGCATTACTTCGCGAAAATTGGCTTGTAGACAAAGCTTACTCTACACGATTTGATTATTTAACCTGCTTGCTTTACATCGACCCAAATTTATTAAACAAAAACGAGCCCAATTTTCCTCGTAGTTCGCAACTTTTCATGAGTTGACAACTCTCCAAAATTATGTCCCGTCACAAACTGAGACAGAGAAGTTTGTTTCGGAGTGATTCCGTACATCGATCACTGGTATGTGGCCATCATTTGAAGGGCCTTTCGTGTTTTTTTATCATCTGTTACCCAGACATTTCGGAATCGCTCGCTTTTAAGTCAGCAACTCTGTCGACAGTTAGCTTTGAAAATACAAAGAGTATATCATGCGGAAAAGTTCGAAACGCAATAGTGGCTTTTAGTCCGATAAGGCGAAGAACGCATTTATTCCCCTGCACGTAACCTTTGTGGCCCTTGATTATATTTCCGATGCAGGTAGAACGAGTCTTATATTCTATTTAGGCCTTCTGCTCTGATGACTTCCAGATGACCGACTGTCAATAATAACTCCGAGATACTTGAGAAATATTTGTATGCTTTTCAACTCTAACCGCTGTTGTTCCACACATTTTCCGTTTCAATTTTTTAATCGGCGAGTTATGAACTGGTTCCGGTTAATCAGTAACGTAGAGTGTTATTGTTTTGCTGCTGAGAAGTTTAACTTCTGGCGTATTTGCTACTACCACTCCGGCGACGTCATCAGCAAATCGGATAATCAACGCTTCTCATATAATCTGTAACAATCGAAAATCGAACAATTTCTTTCTACGTATTGTTCCACATTACAGGGCCTAATGCCGAACCTTGTGGCACACCCGCAGTAACTTCGTACGTTTTAAATATATTGTCAGAGTCATACAGGATGATTCTATTCGAGAAATAGAGCGTTAGACAAGGGGGAACTCTAAAAATGATTTTGATCTCGTCTGTTCTCTTCTTCGTGAGGAAATAGGTTTGCACCTGACAATAGTTACGGGGGTGTTGACGATTGTTGGCTAAAGTCTTTCATTGGTACTGTTTGATAAACTTCGGAAAGATCTCTAAAGTAAAAGCGTTTGCTTAACTTAATCACTTTCTTTAGTTGGGTTCTTGCTTCTTTATATACAGTGTACGAGTATGTGTAGGAGTGCATTTGCCGATCATCGGCCTAGCGAGTCCTGCAACCTTCAGATGTTCTTAAGTACGAAGTCATGCTAATTTAGGTGTTTGATATCAGGGGTTCACCAGTATACAGAAGGTCTACTTCCCAGCCTAGACATTGATGCGTCACAATGACTGATTGAGATATGCAAAGTGTACGAAATTGAAGTATCTTAACAGACAATTTTTATCAAAATCGACAAAAAACTCAGCCGATTTGCACTTTTCCAATTTTCAACAACTTGCCGCAATTTTCGTGGAAAAGATTTTATAAACTGTTTCCGTTACAACACAAGCTTTCCTCACGTTCTTAATCATTGCGACATAGACATCACTTCGTCGGAAGACCTCTTGAAGTTTCCTTCTGGTGCTTTCTTGATTTTCTCCTTATTGGCCGCTGTTGTTGAATTAGAAAATCTCTTGCAAAACCATGAAAAATGTTCAAAAACTATAATGTCCCTAGAAATTTTTGTATGAATTCCAATTGGCTCTCAAAAAGCATTAATCGTGAAGAAAACAAGTACCTGCTACACACTCATAGAACATGTTTCGTTTTCCGCGTCGACGGGCTGTTCATCTCCATTTATCGATCTTACAAAGGACGTACTATATATAAACAATTTAAACAACCTCCATACCAAAAATGGCTCTCTGAATTAACAAAAGTAAGGCAGTCGCCACCGACATTGCTAAGAGCTTGGAATACTTTTATGTTTCCTACCTACACGTTTCCTAAACGTCACAAGAAATGAAACCATCGAGCTAAATGATTAATCCGGTCTAGAGTTGGAATGCAATTGGCCGCACACATTTTGTTAAAAAGTAGATATCCAATGACTATGTTGTAAGAGGTAGAAGTTTCGATATTAATTGAATATCCATCATATTTCTGTCAAGACTATGTTTGATATCGGGTCGAGTACTAAATAAATGGCAGAAAGGACAGCTGAAAGTGGCTAACGAGGTAGTACAAAAAGTTCTCTGTTCATTGGGCTAACGCGAAAAGAAAATACTTTGGATCTACAGGTAAGTTGCACTATGCCTATTCCATTTTAAAACTATTCAAACAAAAGCGGGGTAAGACAGAAAGATCAATTATACCACGAGTTTTGTTAAACTGCTAGATACTCGTAGTTTAAATTAACGAATAATATATAAGAATTAACATAGTGGCCGTCAGTCGAATGGTAGCGTATTGGCTTCCAAATGAGACGATTCCGCGTTCATTTCTAACCACATCCGAAAGATATCCTCTGGGTCGGCCAATTTAATCAGGTAAGCTGAGTGGTTGTCTAGAATAGAACAAGTCCTTCTAAACTAATAATATACACTAATTTTGGAGCGGAATAGCTAATTGACCCAAGCTTAACACGTACTCAGGCATTTTAAGAGTAATTGAATACACTTGGTGTTAAGTTTTCGAGCTTTTGGGGATCAATTATCTTTCAAATGCCCCATGGACAACCTTGTCCGTGACCCTCATCCATCCAACGTCGGCTGGTTTTACTACAGATGAATTCGAGTTATGTTACTAATTATAAAGATATGTGCACCTGCTACCGAAATACAAAAACTTAGTAGCAATTTCTAGCCTAAGAAGTAGCGCCAATCGAACAAAACTCTCACAGATACTGACAAGATTCGTAGATGTGTACATAGCGGGTGGTCCTCGAACAAGGTAAAAACAGGAGACCTCTTCTTCTCCTCACTGAATACTCGTGTAATCGGTACTCGACACTGTGTATTGGGTACTGGATATACATGTGGTACTCGTAACTTTAATGATTTATCGGCACCTCAATACGAGAATTTTTATCGCAACGACATCTTTATGAATAAATATTCTCGATTGCCACTAAAAATAGTCGATAAATCTCTTCATCGCATCCGTTCGCATCTATTTACCTATAGTTGCATATACGAATATACGAATATACGAATACTCTTTCCGCTGTTCATTGCATCTCCCAACTTGGTATCTGGAAAGCCTTGAACCTATCTACCACCACATAACGATGATGGTAATGATGTTGTTTCTTTACTTATTCTGCGCAAAAATGAGTAATAATTTTTATACTTTTCGTGTACGTTTTCCATACAAAGATACTTTGATTAATTAATCAGATAGCTAGCAATGTGACTCACCAATAAACGGTTCGCCTGCCATGCCTATGTAAGCCATCTTAACCAACTTAAGTTATATTGCACATTTTTGTCGGTTGATTTATGTAAATTGACTAATTAAACTGTGAACGATGTCGTTGTTGTTGTTGTTATGATTTAATGACATTTTGGGTAAAAAACAAAAAGTCATAAAAAAAAAATTGTGGCGCATGTTGTGCTAAACTCGACGGAGCACACATGACATTCCAGTCAAGGTCAGCGCAGAGATTTACTGAACACTGCCGCTGCTGCTGCTGTTGTTATTGCCTTTCGTTGTTATTCAAAAGACGTGTCCAAAACCAGTGCGAATGCAACACAAACACAACATAAACTGTAAACTGCCGATGACATTTGTTATCTGGAGCTGAATTGCTGAACGACTTGTAGTGAGGCTAATTTTGCGCCACTTTACAAGAAACCATAAACACTAATTGATACATTAAAGTAAGTACTTGTTAAGTGTTGCGCTCTGTAGAGCGGTAATTTTACGTCATCGATTGTGAAACGGTTTTAAGCAATTTCCGTTCAAGTTGCGATTCCCTAATGAGCGGTGTGTGAGTATCTGTGCGCGGGTTGGTAGTGTCAGAAGTGCGACGGTGGTGTGAATGAAGTGGCATTGCAAAATAAGGGCTGCAGACTTTTTAATGAGCTTTTAAGATAAATATTTGGTTAACTGTGAAAGCGTTAAAACGGCACAGATTTGCCGGTGTTGGGGCAGATTATGCGCCGTCCATGTGTTGTGGTTTCTTGGAAGTGATTGTCGGAATTTTGTAAACAAAAAAAAGGTAATTCTCAGCGGGTGCGTTCAGGAGAATTATGCTTGGTAGCTACCAAATTAATTGGTTGTCAATTTTTGGCATTTGTCACTTAAAAGTTTTCATTTGTTTTATGCTACGAGGCTATAAGCTTGCGTGCTGAATGAGTAATTGTCCAGCTGGGGCCGCAATTTGTCAGCAAAGTCCAAAGAACAGCTGCACTGAAGGTGAAAAGAAATTCACAGATGCAGCTGCAAACAAGACTCATTCATCGAGTGAGGAGTATCATCTGTAGTTTCATTCAGTGTTGCATTTACATCATTTCTCATTGACCTAAACAGGGAAGGATAACCTGTGGACAAATTATTGTGAAGACACCGGATAGGATGATACTAATTAGAGAACGCTTAAATCATTTAAGTCTCGATGCTGTGCAATTAGGCGTTCGAGTAGAATCTTCATGCATTGATAATTTGTTTGCACCTTTCAGAGTCATACAATGAAGATACTAGCTGACACGATACAAGGAGTAATTGTTCTAAATATGGTACTCCCGCAAACTTTAACTACTTTCTAAATGTAGAACATTTAACAGTCATCCAAATCATCTGAAGAACAGTCATAGATTCAGTCAACGTGCTGGGTTCATGCTCTTTTAAATACGCAAAAATTAACTCGTGTTATTTTATGGTTTCCGGGATGTAACAAGACGAAAAAGTATAATTTAAAAAGGTTAGGCTCTGGTATACTCGTACCACCATACAACGCTTTCATTCTGAACAGAAAAAAAAATTTAAACTTCAACATCCTTGATTGCTGAAAGACTGGAACAGAAAGCTTAGCCAGTATAACACCACGTCCGACAAAAGATGCAGATTTAAGAATTTGTAACGAGACGTAACACGAGAATCCCACATCTCAACATTTATAAAAAGACCGGCTATCCACATGATCAGCCATCCGCCAACCAAATTGAAAATATTGCGACGAAAAACATTCCTCAAACATTCTGAATGTCCGAACTTCCGAGGAGCCAACTTCGAGTCGGACCATTACCGTGTTGCAGCCAGGTAATGACGAGGACAAAAGAGGGAAGTAAGATCACCAAAGTTCGACTTCCAAAAGCAGAAATCGCAAGAGCCCGCTAGAATCTTTTCCAATCTAGATTCCAGCGCTCCCTAACACAGACCGTAGAACATCACAATGGGAACGCTTCGAAGCCGCACCACCAAAAAACTTTTGGAAATCTACTTCGGGTAGGCTATACTGCCTCTGGACAAAATAACGATGTCAAACAGAATGAACCACTCACCCTGGCTAGATAATTCCGTTCTCTGATGTAAATAAAGTTAAGTGACAATATCGAAGCTTAGTAACAACAAAGTTGCTGGCGCAGACCTCCTGCGTGTTAGCCTATTTAAGGTAGCTGGAAATTGACTGATTGGGAATATGCACCACCTCGTCTTCGGTGTACGAGTATTATGTGAGCGTCTGTAGCCATTCGCAAACAATCTGAGTGAGTCATATCAGTGTTTTCATACAGCTTGAAGGCGACCCTTTATTTTGCCGATATATCGTACTTAATGTCGAGATTTACTTTGGCTCAGTGGGTTTGAGAACAAGTTAAATACAATAGTTGTGTCCGGAATGAGGCAAATCTAAAATGAAATCAAGACTCAAGTACGCTGTTTGGTAAAGCCTTTACGCTGGTCGCATCACAGTCTTAATTTTTCAACAAGAGAGCCGATGCTCACGCTAAATTTGGACATTGCCAACATTGCTTGACAATGGTCAGTTCAGCAGTATGGCACTACGGATTATCCTGGCGTGAAATCACAGACTTACAAAGCACCTGATTCAATGTCGAATTTCTTGTAAGTCTATGCATTTGAAAAACTTACACGGATGTGCGTCCTCGAACACACTAAGAAGTTAATGTAACCATAAACAGATGTTAAACACGTTTTTTTTTGCCGCAAATAAATGAATTGGGTCCAGAGGTTCCAGCAAGACAAAGCCACCGGTAACACAGCTCGGGCAACGATGAAGACTTTAAATAACCAATTTTCAGGCCATGTGATCTCTTGTTTTGGCGATTAGAGCTCATCGGCCCCATTGCCAGATCTGTTGGCGCCAGACTTCTTCCTATACCACAAGCCTTGCATGTCTTGAAAGTCAATACTGAAAAAGAAGTCAACAATATGAAGCCAGATGTTCTGCGAGCAACAATTCAAAATGCCGTAAAACAAGTACAAATGTGCATCAAGACAGGAGGTGGTCGTATCATTTCAACTTGAGGCTCTCTATTTTTACGAAAAGCTTATTTGAAGGTGTAAAATTGATTATGAACATGGTCTGGAATTGCTGGTACCTACCCTGATAGCCTTATTTAGGTTTAGCTTCAGTTGGAGCTACATATAACACACTTGGAGGGAGGTAAACGTAGTACTTATCCCCAAACCAGGCAACGAGCCTAGTGAACTACCTATGTAAATCGTACCGTCGTAAAAGCTTGACATCGTTTTATTTCAAATCAATGGAAAGAGTTATCGACGTCTGCATCGGAGAAAGCTTAGAAAATAGCCTGCCTCTGCACCCATGTCAACACGCGTACCAGAATAGCAAATCTACAGAAGGAGCTCCGCTTAAGCTGACTGCAGAAATGAAAAGGTCCTTCTGTAACAAGGAAGTTGTACTCTGCGCGTTTCTGAACATAGAGGGTGTTTTCGATACTACTGGATATGACTCCATGTCAAAAGCTTTGCTCCAGAGAAAGATCGACAAACCTACCATAAACTATACCAACGCGATGCTAGAAAGGCGGGTAATTACTACCTTATCGGGACCGATTTCAGCATCAGTATCAGCCATAAGAGGCTGTCCACAGGGAGGCGTACTCTCGCCTCTCCTGTGGTCCTTGGTCATAGACGACCTGCCCAATAATTTAACCAACCAAGGCTACAAGACCATTGGATGTGCCGAAGACCTAGTCATTATTATTAGGGCTAGAAAACGAAACGAAGTCACCGCACATATGCAAAATGCTCTCAAGATAGTCCTAGACTGTTGCACCATGGAAAACCTCTCCATTAATCCAAACAAGACTATCATAGTTTCCTTTACTAGAAGAATAAACTTACACCTAGGTTTAGTTTCACTTAACGACACAGTCGTTGAGTACTCCAACAAGGTAAAATGTCTGGGAGTTATCCTTGATAAATGGCTGAATTGGAACTCTCATTTAAACAATATGATAACTTAAGCTACTAACGCTTTGTGTGCCTGCTGTCGCATGCATGGCAGCACATGGAGGATCTCTCCGAAGATCCCTCATTGGATCTATATAGTGATGGTCAGGCCCATCTTAACGTATGCTTCTGTAGTATGGTTGGCTGAAGCCACGGAAATAACCGCATTGTTCTTTTTCTTCTTCTTATCCTTTTATTAACCCTTTCCTCGTTATACGAACTTATGCGTAACCAGTTTCCCATTTTAACTGCATCGCTGCTGCTCCGCTTATGGGGTTAGCTAATGTCGCAGACCTCAGAACGCGTCTACATACTGCTACGCGTTGTTGCGCAGTTTCCATCTGAGAAACCCAAGAATTGTTTTTCCGACCTCGTTTTCTTACAGTCCTAGTTCGAGTTTTATCCCATTGATATTGGCTCGGACCGTAGGTCTCACCCATACGTCCATTCATACAACCGTTCATACAGATGCAACGGGCCAATTTGTTGGTCTTTGTGTGCAACACTCCGCAATTTTGCTGAAGTGTGCAACCTTGGACCTTGCCTTGGACCTCCGTTGCTTCCACTCTCACACACATACACCCATGAAGGTCTCATTTATATTTCCCACATCTGGGGAAAATTTCCGCAAGATTTCCCTTTGGTCCGAGCTAATATTTACCTTACGACCAATCATTGAGGTTGCATTCAGTCCCAATGCAACACCACTCCTTCCCAAAAGATAGAAAAAGGAAAAAGATATTTTGCCAAACAATAAACGGCCTACTCGCGTTTATATGTCCTGATCATTATCCATTTCTGATAATGATCGGATGGGGTATCGTGGGGGCGAAACAAGGAACTACTCATGTGACGAGACTATTGGAAGGAGTTCTACCTCTGAGCGTTACCCAATGTAAGCTAACCAACGACATCCCGGTGAGTCCTTTTGTCTTAAATTTCGTTTGTGCGGGGCACGCAAATGGGGGTCTAGTCTTTACAATTATATTTCTTTTACAATGTTTATTTGTGGTTCGATGGGCGACCGTCCGTCACAGAGACAGACAGACAGACAGAGTTCAAGAACCCTCTAATTCTTCCCGCCATTATGGCTCTCCAAAGAGACAACGGACATGAAGGGGTGGGCCAAAACAACGGATTGGAGAGGAAGGAAATGGGTGGAGCGGAGATGCCTTCTAAGGCAAAGGAGACTACCTGATGGGGGAGATGACACCACACAAGGGCAAGAGTCAACAACTTCGGTAAAGGCTCCTATACCTTTCTTCTGATCGCTTCCATAATGGACCGTCCGTTCTACCTGCGATGGTTGATCCTTCAAGATACTAAGAGGGTGCACCAATGGCTGATGAACTCATGGCTGCCCACTACCTTTCTACGATTTTTTAGAACCAACGGAAAAGAATGTAAGTGAAAGGGCGAAGGAAGGGAAAGAGTAGAAATTGTTGTGGTAAATTTTACCGCAACAACCGTAGTTGATAGTGCCTTTTTAACCGGATTTTCCGAAGATCTGCTTTGAACGTGGCAATACCAGCTTATTCAATTACCCTCAAGCTGTTCGGTTACCAAATTTTTTATATGTAGACTTCCTTTTATTAGCGTAGATCTAATGCAATCGCATTTATTGACTCCACTAGACATCCTTAACATTTTTATTTCAGCCGCCGTCATTGTGTTTTTAAACGCTTCGTACATTGTCCAGTACTGTGAGCCGTACATAAGAGCTGGTCTAACAACCATGTTAAAACTCAAAAAAGTGCAGTGTCAAAGCATGTCTTGGAATTTTCGGAGCTGCCCCACAGCTGCAACGGAAGCAATAACTAGGACTAATGCCCTTACACTTTTTTATCGACAAAGTGGCTTTACGCAGCTCAGCAAGTATGGTACAAAATGAAGAGCTAGACCTTTGCGACCACCCGGAACTACAGATCTTGCTTTCGGAAATACCAGAACTTGACATTATGCTTGGACAATGGATTCCATTGCCGTCATTCAAGAATGCGCTAACTTCATCTTCAACTCTGGTATCAAAGGCGCAAATATCCATACTATATATTCACGGACAGTCAAACAGCTAGAAATGCCCTTAGCTCGCACATCATGGACTCCAAATCAGTCATGTACTGCTTCAAAACCTTCCAAAAACTAAGTTCAAGGAACAAGACCAAATTATGGTGGATTCCTGGGCATAAGGGTGTTGATGGCAATGAAAAGGCCGACGAACTGGCCAGAAAGGACTCAGACACTCCCCTTAACGGACTTGAACCCTTTTATTTCATGCCGAAAAGCCCAGTAAATCTTGCTATAAATAGCTGTGAACACTCAAAGTGCATCTCATTTGGGAGGATACTCCAGGTCTAAGATACTCGTAGTCCAAACGAGTCATCCGGCCCTTCAATAAAAATATATGTCTAAATCTTAATCGGTACTATATCAGAAACCTAGTATGATACCTTACAGGACATCACGATTGGAGATATCACCTTTACAAAACAAGAACAGTCGCCTCTCTGGAGTGCCGACTTTGTCTTGAAGAAGACGGAATCAAAAGGAATATCTTCTTCCGGGAACAAGTTGACACCGCTAAGGTAAGGGATTCCCCTGCTGGTAGAGGTACTTAGTTCATTCGAAAGGTTGAAATCACTTGCCATCACAGTTCTGACAAACTGGTACAAAAAATATTTCAGGTCGAAGTGCCGTATCTGGCAATTGGCGAGACAGGAGTTATATAAAAAAAAAACTCTCCTGCTCTATTGCGAATCACTTCATTGAACATTTACCAATAAAATCTTGTAGATGTTCTGCTATTAATCCTCACCATTTATAGGTACCGTGAATCCAATCCCAAAACCTATCTTCGACTATCAACTAAGCAAACTCTACCTCATGACGGAGATTAGCTTTGGCTTGTCATATCTGATAATTTCACCACAAAATGTGTAACCCAAATTCCGTACAACGAACATTTATCTATAATATTATGTAGTCTTAGTCAGTGGAATTTTTTCCGTATTCTTCTTCGAACATTCCCAATCCACAGAATTCACCTTCAGTTCAGCTTTCTCCTTCAAAGTTACCACAAAATTGCAAAAATTGCTAATTTGAGAACTCACCTACATACATGTGGTCTAACATTTCTCTCATTTATCTTCTTCACATCTATGACTATTGTTAGTTCAGTCAATCATAATCTCTTCACGTTCAACCGAATGTATAAATTTTTGCTTCAATCTGTGAACCATAAAATGATCATTATGCGATCGAAAAGCAAAAATCTCAATCGAATCATAGCAATTCAATGAAATTAGTGGGGTTTTTTTCTCAATCAACTTGTAAGTATTATAACAACCGCAAATACCCTCAAGTCATACCTAACATTCTTTGAATTTGGCGCGGAAAATTTCTAATATAAAAAGATACGTTGTGCTCGTAACGAGTTGTTGTATCGTGTTGAATTAAATCAACAAAGAAATCGCTGTTCCAAAAATCAAATTCAAATCAATAAAAGAAGAAAAAAAGCAACACCAAAAACCTCTTCGCGAACCCTGATTCCCAAAGAGATACTCAGCGAAGGGAGGGATACGAATAGATAACAAAATGATTGACATTTACATGAAGTAAAACCAACGTGCAAATGACTCGAACGTCCACGATCTCCGATGACATGATCGCACGAAACATTGTAATCACCGAAATAAATGCTGTACGAGTATCTTGTACACGAATGAGTATGCAAGTACTCGTATACTAACTAGTTTTAAATTTCCCGCCTAATTTTGTGTATCCCTCATTTTGGGCGAGCAATTTTCTGCACCAAAACAATCGTAAATCGTAAATTGTAAATTGTAAATCGGAAAAGTAAAAAAGTAATTTAGTTTCCCCCACAGCAGCACCAAAAAGATACAAAAACCAAGTACGAGTATGCTACTTTGCTCGTAGAATGGATGTAAGAGTACTCGAATTTAAACTCGAACTCGTATTTTGAGCTAAGAATTCCACTTGCTTAGTTCGACTAACGACAACATTCCGACATTCTGCAATTTACATGATCAATTTTCCACTCAACAGCAAACAGAAACAGCTACAGCTACAGATACTATCACCAGCCGGTATGTTCATTTGATTATACCGCAGCACCAACAGCAGCACCAACACCATAGCTAGAAGAAAAGGAAAAAGACACATGAGCCCGATGTGCCATGGGTTGTTCTCACGTAACTTGCTGTCAACTTTCGATTACACAGATATTTGTTATATAAGCCATGTTGGTGTGGCTTATTTTCTGCGCCACTGCCACCCCACTTGATAAGACTAATGAATTCTACTGAAAGATACTACTCATAAACCAAACCATAAGATACTCGATACACGTACTTTCAAGCTTTTGTTTTGTTTTTTGTTTTTAAAAATATGACCAACTGGCTAATTAATGGCAAATTGATAGAACGGATTCTGTGCTCGTATACCTTACCTGCGACTTTTAATAGTGTGATTGCTGGCAATAAATCCTCTGCACGATATTATCCACAAGTGACGTATCTGAAAGATGAAAAAGAAAGAAGAAAAACTCAGAATTAGTATCTAGTGTCAGGTGTGTATGTGGAGCTTTAAATTTATCGTTTTTTCGTATATTGGTCGTATGCTCGTCGGTTTCTTAGTCGTCGTTGTCGCTGTCGCTGTCGTATTCGTATATTCATATTCATATTTGCATGGCCTTGTCCTGCATAATTTATGATGCGTCTTAGGTTCTATTCTCTAGTCATAGTCAAGTTTTAGCTGGACACACAAATGTATAAAATGTGAGAGTATTTGCATATCCAATTAACGTTCGTATTTGTTCAGCTTTGGACAAGTCGGAAAAGTGCTTCTGAGAAGGGAGTATGCGTTACGTTGCTCTCACATCTAAAGAGTTCATTGTGAGGTTTGTTTTTCTTTTTTTTCTCAGTTAGTGCATTGCAACGTTGCAAAATTTAACTCGACGAGCACGAGATTTTTTTTTTTTACCTTGTGATTCTCAAGTGTTTTCTTGTCAAGCAGATAAGATACGAATACTACTTGTATTTGTACATAAGAAAACATGCGATCACCGATCAGTGACGTCAACGTGCAGATTTTGCGAATGCGGTTAATGGTCTAACCTTGGAGTGTAAACAGATAAAAAGGAGGAAACCTTACCCAGCGGTAGTTTTTATTCTCCCATAGGTCATCCGATGCAGTTAAACATGTTTTGTGCAACGATGTCGGTAGACATGAGTCACAAGGAAGGAATCATGGGTCACTGTGTAAACGGGAAGATGGCCTTACAATCGACAACTGTGTTATTTGCATTTCACAGAGAGGAAAAAGTGTTAGTCAGCATGACGGGAGGGAATTTTTTCTTGAAAAAACGGAAATAGGTCTTACAGCAGGCTGTAGTGAAGTATGGGTGAACATTTTTTTGCTCATCGAGCACAACGAATGTACTCTGACATAAGGTTGCACTTTGGCTGAAAAGCGTCTTGAAAATACTGCAAAGAAGGTCTTAAATATGATAAGCCGCATTTACGATTGACCGCTCTGGATTCCGAATAATTGCTAGTTGTAAAATTTAAAGAATTGTTGAGACCTTCCAGATGTACCGAATCCGAAGGAAGAATGGATTTCTGATTTATGTATTCCATCTAGCAAACGACATTTATATAATAGAAAGAGTAAAAGTTAATCCGTCAAGACACTCTAAGCTGAATGGGCCCTTTCAGAGCCCAATCTTAGCATCTACAACTGGTGAACGTCGCATGATTCAGCACTCGATTCAGCAAATCGGCTGTATTCGTATATAATAGCTGATGGAAAGGACTGATGACTTCATGCTGTGGAAATAAACTTGAAGAGACGGGGAGAGAGTTTGCGAACAAGCGTTACATCGCCCTCTACAGTAGGATAGCTGCAATGAAAATTCGCCTTAACCATTTGGCAATGCCTAAAATGAAAATCACTGACGCTATATCACTTTTCAGAATGAAGTCGTCGCAAGCCGTAAAAAACACTTTCTATAAATCATCACTCATATTTTCGGGACCTTTTAGTAATTTCAAGTACAGTGACTAACAAGTACATGGATGAGAAAGCTTCAACATGGATGTAATCCAAGTGATAAATAGCTGTCGACTGCATTGGATGCTTTTGGTTATGGAGGAAGGTTTTCGAAGTAAACCTGTAGGATATAATGAAACAGATTTGAGAGCAAAATATTTTGAAACTACTGCGAAATGAAATGCTGGAGCTCCATATCTGCAGTGTTACGCAAGATGAGAATGGGACTTGTAGCTTGTTGGGGTGACTGTATGCGCAACTAGGAGAAACAAAAAGGTTAAAGACTCCAACCAGACAAGGACCAAGGCCTATTTCTTGTAATTTTCTACAAACATGAAGAGGGACATACAATTTGTCCGGCTCTACATTTTCACTTTTAAAGAGAAAGCCTTCGCATTAAGAAGTTTGTCATTGCCAGATGAAAGAGTAATGATTACATAAAAGATTTTTTTTCTTCTTTGGTATATGCCCTATGAATTGAACCCAGACCTACTGACATAGTAGTTAGCTAATTCAACCAATTAGCCACCGCCTCCATGACGCCTTTTTTACGAGCGGGAAAGAACCTCCAAGCGACTTTATCCCTGATCGTGAGCAACATAAAACACAATAATTACGAAGGTAATCTAATTTATCTGGTCACGTTTTAAATAAAGGCGTCTAAACGGTAAATTACATTTTGGTGCAAAGAAATTCTACCCATGAATACTCCTCGGTTTGACATTTTCCATGGCGTGGCGGGGTCCTGTATTCACTTCTATGGTGGACATTAATTGATTTACTGCCTAATGCTCTCAACAGCTCTGATGCCTGCACAAGCCTAAGCAGATGATGAAGCCATGCTGGCTGTTGGATCGTATCTATCTTGCAAAAAAAGCGCGAACAACACTAGGCGTAATCTACGATGTTGGACTAAAAATGTCCTATCGGTCACTCGTCTCTAAATTGAGGTTTTTGTCTTTATGAGAAGAATGAAGGTGACTTATCTAGTTTTCAAGAGCACCACGATCCCTTTTTCCAACAAAGTTAAGTATTTTGGTGTCATACTATATTATAATGTCCTTTGAAGTAAACACGTTACTTCGCAAGTACCGAAAGCGCTGTCGACCTTCTAGCAGTGCAAATAAGTTGCCGGTAAGATATGGCTTCTGACGCGGATCAACAAGAATCTACAAAGCTATGATTGAGCCAATTTTATCTGCATCAATTGTCTTGTAGAACGAGCTTTTAAGGAAATTCATATTTGTTGCTTTAACTAGACTCTGAGGAATGGTTTGTTTCGACTACCTGGGGCTCAACCTCGAAGGCTTGACTTATAAACTTCACTCTTAAAACCCTATTTCCTTAAAGAGAAGTTGTTTGGTGAACCACATACTGGAGAACTTACGTGTGTTTGGACTCAACTCGTTTATATATTCCGCCTGATGCAATGGCGAAATCTGAGCCGGAAAATGAATGTGGGCAGGTGTGCACTTCATTTTCCTTTTTTTGAATACTTGAATCCCTCGTGTGATGTGGGGTGCTAATAAAGCCTGAGCGCCATCTTATTCGGACTTCTAAAATGCATTTGAGCTGCCTTCAACTCACTCCTAAAGAGCTCGATTACTCCTCGACTGTGCTGCGGCACGTTTGCTAAGGACGTCCCGCTATTCCTTCAGCCTAGGTGAGCGGATTTCACTGCATGACATATTATGCAATAGAGTTGTCTTCCCGCCGTAGTGTATATCTAATCCACTGCTACTTCCTACTTCGGTTCGGCCAGAAGATCTACCAAATGATTCTTAACCACTTGTTTACGAAGGCTTAGATTTTGCGAGTGTTATTGGTGTCCACCTTTCAGGTACTGCACCCGTACAGAAATATCTATTCTAAGTTGGAGCGACATAACACTTACCCCTTCGTCAGCAGCCTTGGTAATAGTTAGCCCGTTTAAACTGTCGTCCAAACAAAGATATCCACAATCCTCGTGACATGAACTTTATTTTGAAGAACAGTTGAAGTAGCGAAGCCCTGCTGATAATCTTGCGAGTTCTACAACGCAAGCCTCCACTGAACGCAATCAGAAGGGTATATGCGATGAGGTTCCAGGTCACGATGAGTTAGTGGAAAATGAAATCGGCTCAGGAAGTGATCCAAACCTACATAAGGACTGCTTGCGTCCTCGGCTTGGGCTTCAATTGACAGCTGAGACTCTTAAAACCATAACTGTACATAGCATGCCATTCCACGTTGCAGGCAGATTAAACGAATGGCTTCCGTCGTCGGTTTTCTTGTTGTCCCTTAGAAGAAGGATTGCCAGGATGACATGAAATCGCTATAGTGTGCTGGAGACAAATATAAAAATATCCTGGAATAGTTCTCGTTAAAGTGATCACGACACTACTGCCCTGCTGCGGGCTATTACTGCTATTACTTCTTTTTCTTCGAAAGACTGAGCAATTTCTACAGTAGAGACATGCAGTGGGTTAGTTTTTTCTCTGGAGTAAGCTAAGTTCACGTGCTCTAAACCCCCTATGACACCAGAACTCCAATTGCTTGATCCTAACTCACAGGCGGGTAAAAACTGTTGTCGAAACTTTTGCTTTTTTCCTAAAAGAGGCCTTAATTAAGCAAAAAAAACTCTGCGTGGAAAACTTCTTTTACCTCTGTTTTGAAAGGAAATTGAAAGTGAATCTCTTTGACCGATCAGTTGGACACAAGCAGATAGTGAAAATCTGGTAAAGTTGAACAAAATCAAATGTAAAACTTCAAGAACCACTCTGTTATATGCAAAACTAATGCAGGAAATACTTTCTGTCATTTCATGATATTATATGTCAATCGAAGCATGACAATTAGGAAACGATTTCAATAAAAACAGGAACTCTAAGGCACAGCCATCTTGATACGTCATAAACGATTTAGTTGTCAAAACAGGTGACAGCCCAGTGACTTTACATTATAAATAATTACTATGACTCGTATACGATTTCTACAATATATGAATTTGTGACATTTTTGACAAGCGTATAGTTACACGTTCCACAATTTGTTTTAGTGAAAAGACATCAGCTGTCACTATATCCAACTGAGATTTTCCCCAAATGTCAATGTCAATGTCAAATGTGTTAAACGAATTCGCTGCACAACTCTTTTGATGCAATGCGAATTCGATTGAAATGTTTGTCGTCTCATTAAGTTTCCTAGAAGTGTCAAATGGAAAGTTGTTAGCTCGCTTTGCTATGATAGTTGATGTCACTTTAAAAAAAATGCCCCAAAAAAGAGTAAGAATGACAGCTCTCGTCAAAATGTGGAAAATAAGTCAGTTTATGACTAATCATTTCCCCTCTTTATGATTTTATGACAATAACAGCTTTAGAAATAGAATACTGGAAAAAGCGCTTCAAATTTGTGTAATTTTAACTCAACTCCTTGTATCATTTGCAAGTCAACCATAACGGCTCTATCGCTTCTGAAGCCCAATTAAATTTCCATTTACACACAAGCCTTTGCTGATAACGGTTAATTTAATAACAAAGCCAACTAAATCACCCATTTTATGAAATTCTTTTTAATTTTGTTGGCATAAATGTCTGCTCGCATTCGTATCTGTATCTGTTTTGTTTTGACGTTTCTTGTGTTGTGTTCCCCTTAGTACGTATTGCTATTGGAATGCGTTTTGTACTGCTCAAGGGACCGCATGAAGTCATCGCACCAATCAATCATTGATAAGTACATATGATAAGAACAATAAAACACTAAAACTCCTGCACACCACCATACCCTCGTAAGATCTGATCTGACTTTGACATTTCACTTGACAGAATAGTGCTCGATGAAATTAAATAGAACAGCGGAAATGGACAAGCACAATTATGACGTTAGCACCGACAATGTGTTATCTATCTCTCTCTTAACGCGGCGATGCGGATTAATTGACAGGCGACACACTGATGTCAGAGTTCGAATCTGGTTGCATAAAAATTCAAATGCAATTTCCAACATCGACATCGACATCGACAATCAATCATAGATACACCCAAAAGTCACAGCAGCAAAGTGGGCTTAAAGAGAGGTGCGGTCTGTATGTGTGGCGAGGTCGATTAAACTAGTGGTGGCTGTTTGAAGGGGACAAATTTTGCCCATTTGATTGATGCGACACAACAAATTAGGAATCCACTTGAATCCATTCGACAGAGATGTTGCAAAATTTCTCTCCGGTGACAAGAATTCCAATCGACACTCATTAGTATGCAATTTGATGATGGTAATTGCCAGGTATAGGTCACATCGGCGAGATAAACAGTCGCTACGCCTACACTCGATTCCCAATATCTATCTAATCGGTAAATTATTACATGAACACCATTTTTAGTATGTAAAAGTGAGCGTATAGCTAGCGTTAAGTCTTAAGTCTTAAGCCAGAGCCAAAACCAAAAGCAAAGCTAAAGCCAGTGTGAGAGAGTTGTTGCCGCCGCCGCTTTCACTCAAAACAACGTCACTTTGCGTTTGAATTGATGGGTGGTGGCAGCGCGTCTTGCTTATGGAACGTCAAATTGACATTTAATGGAAATTTTGCAGCGTTCAGTGAGAAAATCTCTCCAAAATGATCACCACCAAATTGATGTGATCGAATGTGCACCGAATGAACAGGGGTGTGTGTGATATTCGTGTAACTTATTGGTTATACGAGTACGTGATGACTTCATTCAACCGGAAATCCGTTTTTGATTTTGTTGCTCGAATCGAGTCGTGTTCGAAATCACTGTGTGGTGGTCGTTTAGTGATTTTGCATTGAATATCTGCCAAAAAAAAAATCGAGCTACTACCTGACTCATGCGGACTCTTGCCGCGTCGCAATATACAAATATTCGTAGTTCGCAAGTAGGATGTGTGATACAATACATATGACGCCATTCCCATTAGAATTGGATATTGGATTTGTTTCTTCGAGTAGGTGGTTGTAGACAGGTAAAATGTTTATAAATAACAAACAAGCGATGACAACTTGGATGACAAATTTTTTTGTTTTTTTTTTCTTTTTCGCTTCGAGATAAGGTGTTTTATTTCCTACTTAAAGAAATTCTATGTATTGGATACTCTTGAAGAGTTTGTTTTGACGTTTTTGGGGTACGGTCGGTATATTTTCATGGACTTTTGCTTATCAACTAAACGGAGGAATTTTAAAAACTCGAAAAACTCAAGGAACGCGACTTTCTGTCTCCCGGAAAAAAGGAAACGAAAAATGAAGAAGTGATCTTGCTATTCAAAACAAAAGTGACCTTGAAAACCGGCAATATTTCAAGACTAAATATGGTTGGGCAACTGTGATGAAGTGCTTCCTTTGCTCGGCCTTAGAAATCGCAAATGTGTATACAAACCAATGTCACCCTCGTTTCGAACACTGCACGCGCGATTTGCCTATTCCAAGTTAAGAGGAGCCGCATCTTGCGTTGCTGAAAACTCATTCCCAGGAGCGAGATGTTGCCTTAGAAAAGGACTAAGTTGATGCTGATGGCTTTAAACTATTATCCCCGAACGTTGTGCTGATTCTTGAACAAGGAAGATTCCCTACTGGCAGAGGTTTCCGTAACAAGTGTCGCCACCTGAATCCAGATATTGGTCGGTATTTGAGAGCGAGTAAGTGAGTTAATGAAGCTAAATTGCATTGACAGATATCAATACTTCTCTGGAAAGTCTTTCGAAATCATCAACAAGTGCAAGTACAAGTATAGCATTGGCTTGATGCAACCAAAAACTGAACGCCCAGATAAGCAGCTGCAATGCAAGCCATTGTATTTAGTATGGTGAAATGCCAGAAGAATGGGCAAATAATTACGAGAAAGAGCAAAAGTTTCTTTTTTAAAAAAAATTTACTTTCACTACCATACGGAGCAGATATGCGTTGAACTGGCCGCATCCAGACAGAAGCTGAGTAGGATAGTAGTTCACCTCGTTCGCTCCAGCCATGGGCTCAGCACCGGAATGAGGTATCTAGCATCTTTCTTAGTTCGTTCGGCTAACTTGACCCCCTCAAGTTCTCGCGGATGTCGTTGAGCGTGACGAAGATGGCGACACTACTCGTCCTGTGGGGGGCTTGTCAACTTATGCAATCACCATACTCGTCGAGCAGTCCTCGTGGGACCCATACCGAATATCGGCGAGCTTGCAGCACTCCCTTACCCTCGCTCCTAACATCATCTCCATAATGTTTCCAACGTTATTCAGCATACACAACTTCGATCGAGCTTTGTTTGTCTTCGAGACAGTCAAGCCACTCCCGGAAGACGCCCATCGTTTTATAGCAAATAAAAGATAGCAACACACATATGCCACGTCGCCTCTCCATCCCCGGTGTCGGAAATGCACAGTTTTCCGGTGCTAAAGACCACAACGACCATCGTACCCGTTTTACCCTTATGCCAGCTCTTTCCCGATAATGGAAAGTATTTCTTACTTAATATAAGCTGATTCACCCCTCGGTTAAGCGAAAACTGATCCAGCAAGTACTACTCAAGCCTGGACTTCCCAAGATTTCCCTATAATATCAACAACATTTTGAGCGCGATTGGCTTATAACAATCTTTAACGCCAGGCACCAGGCTTACTTACTAAGGTAGCGCTACAGTGGTTGGTGGACTAGAACCATAATTAACACACATTTCCAGTAAACAAAATTGGAATGACCAATATCCTGTTGATTTAATATTTTTTGCTTGTTCAATAGAGGGCTTTGACTTATGAATTTGGAACATTTCTTTCAAAAACGATTGTAAAAAAACCACATGAAAACTCATCGCCTTGTTTAAGTCCATTTCTCACATAAAAGGTCTCATAGAAGGTGTTATTATTTCCGTCTTTATGGTTGCTGATACTAGAAGTGGCGCGTACCGATTAAGTACTCTTGAATATTTTGACTCACACTGATAGGGCTCGGTCAAGCTGTGTTAGGCGTTCCCATAATACGCCAGAGAGGATTTTCTATGTTGGCGAGACTTTTTCACCTTTAATTGGAGCAGTTTTTGTTCGCCAGAATCGGAGACACAATGCTAATGTTTCATTGAACTGGCATACATTTGTCGACCCTGATTTCAGAAATGAGTTGATGTACGCTCTGTCTCCAATCATTGCCTGCTGCTTTAAGAAGCTCGCCAATTAAGCCGTTGCATCCAGCAACTTCGTAATACTTCCACTTGCAAATTGCTGTGACTTCATCTTGACAGCATTTTTTTGACGATTCTCAGATCAACTCCCAGATTCTAATGGATTGCCCACATCAAATCTAATTTGAACAGCTCACCAAAACTTAGATCTTCGGACGTTTCATTATATCTGCAGTACCTTTGTAAATATCTACTCTTTTAGCGGATCTTCTTATACCAGGTTTGTGGCAATACCCATACAGGACATCTTTTTTGGTACACTGAGGGGAAGTTTTACGTATGCCGCTTCTGATTATACTGGAACGTTTCAACCATGATGTTGTTCCCCAAGATCGATACATTATTATCATTGCTCCTTTACAAAATTCCAAAATATGATTAAAGCTAAAAGGAGTGCTCCTTTGCCAGCCATAAATTTGCTTAATGCCGATCACGTGAGGAACCAACAATTATGACTCATCCATTCCCATTCGATCTGACCTACATAACCCCATACACTTAAACCTTTAAAATAACGACTTCAACCCCAAAACAGTAACCAAAATGACAGCGATTTCGATTCAAAAATGTCAACGAACAACAGCACAACGAAACCAAAAAAAATCCAAAGCGACTATCAAGAAACCAAACAGAAGCAGTAAAACAATCTCGTATTACAAATCCCACATTTTGACGTATTGCATGGCGAATTGAATTACCAACTTTCCACACAAAGGAAGTCAATCCAACCATCAATACAAAGTCAACCTCATCATCATCCGTCCAAAATGAGTCAACCTTCATCGAAACCAAAGAAGACTGCAGCAAAACAAGACACCTGCACTAATATGCCTACACGTTCACCCTGTATCAGTGGTGCTACTGAAAACGCAAACACTCGAGATCCAGGAACCAAATTACTCACTTAGGCGTAATTTATGCAATTACCATGTTACCAGGAACTTCAATGTTATCACTGGAAAACGTTGAGACCGACCTCGTCGAGCGTATCGGCGATCACGGCAAACTAAAAACTCTCACCGCTCTCTCAGTTAATGAAGGGAACAACTAAGCCTGACGTAGGTAATGAGTTTACCTTTACTTCGCCCTCGGGTCATACGTATGGACAAAGGAGAAAACAAACAAAAAACAACAACCCTCCCTGTCCGGTTGGGAGTTGTGTCAAAATCGCTTGTAACTTAATGAAGTTAACAATTTTGGCGATTTCTTGTCATGGTAGTCGGCTTTGTCCCACATCTTTATCCTGAACCGCGGAACCACCTCTTTGAGTTGTAGTTACCCCTCCTATATAAGCGTATATCTGCAACGGTGTATCTATGCGCCAATAAATTAGCGAAAATTTGTATCTTTTATGGCAAGCCTTGCTACAGAGCACAGAGTACAGAGTATAGAGTACAGAGCACAGGATACAGTGTGTTCGGTAAGCATTTAGAGTCTCAATAAGGCACGCTAAGCAACGAACGGTGAACATATGAGATAGATTGTGCAGCCATACCAGGGATGGTTGCTGGCTGTTGCCTTTTATCTCAATCTGTCTGTTCTGTCTAATGACTGCTGTTGTACACCCATCGATGAATTGGTTAACCACTATTGCCGCCGCTGTTACCCTATGTCGACGTTTGTGCGCCTATAGTTTTGCTTTTAGACAAAGACGTTTTTGCCATCATCGTGATGGAGCGCGCAGCAAAGCAATACTTGCCACAGCCGAGTAGCAACCTAATCAAGTGTTCATAATCTTAATCTGCATACAAGTACGAGTATGTGCGCTGATAATATTGTATTGAACAAGTACGAGTAAGTGTGAGCGATGACGATGATGACTGACGACCCAGCCAGCTGTAGACCATTGTGGCCAAAGAGGAGTTTCCTTGATCTACAGTTACTGTCTTAATAATGAGGTTATGTGAAGGACCATTTTGTTTTGTTGATTGTGCAAAGGTTGAAATTGTTTCATCGGTTGTACAACGAGTCGAGTATGGCTTCCTAGGAAGAGTGAGTATAGTACGAGTAGCTTTCCTCATTTCGACTTAAAACTCTGGAAAAATTAAAAGATACGAATAACTTTATCGATGGCTGGGGCTGATTCGGAATGGAATTCTCTTTTCACTTGGTGATTTGTGAGTGTGAGAGATTTTCCAAGTCTAATGGAAATCAAAGGTGTAGATATCGAGTGCTGTTGTATCTTTAAATGTATCTTGTTCGGTGGTCATATGGATGCTGTTCCGTACATACTCGTAGCTAAGAGCGTGTGGTAATTTTCATTAAAATTATCAGCAACGTTAGTAGATGTTAAGATCAATTGAGTCGATAAATGGGGACTTATACCAGTCAGATGGGACTATTGAGTGGTGTGGTATGTCAGATGGGTTGCAATAAATACACTAATCACTGGTGTAAGTGTGAGACTTAAGACTTACTTATAGATTGGCTAAAATGTCTGTCCAATGAGATGTGGGAAAATGCTTGGCAAAAATTAGTAATCAATTCGAAAGCGATTTGTGGTTAATCGACATCATCGGCATCGGCATCACCGTCAACGTTGTTGGAAAAGTGGGAGGGAAATTTAGCGAAAATGCAAATTAGTATGTTTGTTTGTAGTACGTTTGTTTAGTGCTCGGGTCAATAGACTTTAAGCATTTTGTTTGATGAAGGCTGGGTAATCCTAACTGTTTACTTCACCAGTACTTAGAGCTATCATTACATTTAGACTGGGTTACCTACAGCTGAATTAGAATCTAGAAGTCTTTCTGTTTCTAAAGTTAGGCAATCGGTTCACCATTTCGCGCACACTGCACTAGCACTTTAGTGCCGGCCCTAAAGAATGGCCACAAAAGGAAGTTGAGGTTGAATATTATTTGAAAAGTTAAATACTTGCATATTCAGGAAATAGATGACACACTTAAGAGCTAGATCCTCACGGAAAACAGTCTCATCGTAAGATAAGTCACCGCAGCGATGAAACCTTCAAAGATGGTGATAAAATCCTAACAAATTTGATTTAATTCTGGAGGATCATTCGAGTTGCGACATCGAAAACATGGTATTCTCATTGTGCACTCAACTAGAACCTTTGAATCTCGTTCGTGGTCTCTTTTGGACCCTTCTGGTTGTAACTCTTCGTATTTAGTAAATAGATTAGATTAAGAGGGGAGATGGCACTATGTAACTATGCCTATTGTGATTTAGTTAGAGCTCACTCAGTTTAATAAACTCAGTTATGCCTTTGAGTGAGCTGTCAGTAATATCTTCTGACTCAAGGTATGACTCACCTAAAAGACATAGGGGTGATTCGCTAGTTGCAGGCGGAGCCAATTCTAACCAATTCATCTGCTCTGATCAGGCGCACAGATTAAACGGATTTGAATGGTGCTGGCTAGTGTTTTGAGAAGTAGAATGCAGTGCGAGAAATTTTTTGAAATTCAAAAGCCTTGATAGCAAAATAGGGCTGCCTTACAGATCTGTTTAAGTTTTTCCTAATGCAGGGCTTTTTGCATGTACCTACCTGCTTTGATAGTTTCTCCGTATATTCGTATGCCTGCTCCAACTGATTCATCTGGTTTGAATTCATCAGCGTACCACAAGTAAATCGGATATTTGTGTTTCCAGTTCTGTCGATCACGAAATGTCACCTTGAAGTTACGGTTGAAGTTGTACTCTTTCCTAGAGAGTTACTCCTAATAGTACATTTCTTCTGAGTTTGAGTAAGAGCTCTAAAGGACATTGAGTTGAGAAAAAAGCGCTCTGAGGAATTTTTCAGTCTTTGTGGTGAGTTCCTGATGAGCATGTTTCATTGATTTGACCTTTTTTCATACTGTGTGTTCTGATTGTGTGGTGTTCGCATAGAATTCTTTGGCTACGAGCGCTGCTTCGAATATTAGGGAGATCTTGGCAGGACTTTTTCCACTATCCGGTTTATCTGTTCTAATTCCTCGATTATACTTTGTGGGTGGTTTAAAGAACTCAGCTTGCCCTGTTAAAAAAACTCCATGGAGTAGAGCGGTTGCCTAACCTTCTGTTTCTGAGAAGGCATGGGCAGATTTAATTGAAGAGCTGAGACTTTTGCAGCCAAGTTCTAGACTATCAATGTCTCTCGTGATATATGTGTCTCAATCTGTGGATCTAGGCTCTCTAATAAGATTTAGAAACTTTGGAGCCTAATAGGATGTCGACGATCAGACATCAATATTTCAGTTGAAGAATTCCAGTTCCTTGTAAATTTGTTTTTTTATGAACGAGGTATATGGGTTGAAGTCCAGGTCTTCGTCCCAAATTAGATAGCTATTTCCGTAGTTTAGAGTTTTAAAGATCATGTTTCCAAATACATTTTAGAAGATATTTTAACTGCCTCAGTTTGTGTGGTGAGTGTTCGCATCGCATTCACTTTTCGTCGGGGGTCTACTTTTGCCAAAGTCCATGAGTCATTACAATAGCAGAAAGTTCAGGTAGATTAAGCACATTGAATTGCGTGTTTAAATAAGTTGCAGAGCATTGGGAGCGATGAATCACTCGCTTAAGCAGCTCTGCCAATCTGCTGTCCTCACAATAAAACATTCTTTAAATAGAATCGCCGTTTTCATATATTGTGTGTTTCTGTTAGTCAATAAAGGCTTCTATTCTATTTCTCTTTTGTTATTTCTGTTAGATGATATGTCGTTTTCACGCTTTTCAAATCTATCTGGTCCTCGGAGGTATGGATACGTTCTACCAGTTAGATTTCTGCTAATGCAGAATATGCTGTAGAGGGGTTTCGCGTCCGTGGTCTTTCCTGTTTATGCAGTGTTTCGGATTACTCTGAGCTCTAAAACCCAGCCAACTTATGATCTTGACTGATTCACAATTTTATTTGTAGACTGCTTAAATAATTCTGATCCAGGTGCTGCGCTGAAAGAGAGCTTTTATACCCGCTATGTGTAGCGTGAATGTTCATCACTAGAATGCACAGATTTACTGCAGACAATAAACATAAGGTTGTCCAAGTGGCTGAAATTTAGTGAAGTAGTCCGGAAGTTTGCAAGTAAATAGGTTTTGCAAAATTTCGATCAAGAAGTGCCAAGAAATTTAACCAGATTAAAGTTCCCCGCGCAATATTTGAAGGAGAAAGGACATGTCCGGCCAATCAATCATGCCATAATTTTGTATGAAGTGAGCGACACTGAATTTTTAAGCCTCAGTGCTAGTCCTTTGACTGAATTTTCCCGAATTTGTTGTCAATGAAACAGCTTTATGATTTGTTATGAGCAATAATGCGCGCGCACACCTTTGATAGGCAAATGGCTGTGTGTCGCACTACCATTATCTTGAAGAAAATTTACTTTCTCGTCAAAAACACCAGATGCGATTTTCCTACGTTTAACCAGGGCATTCCACCTTGGTAACCCCTGAGGGTATTCTTTTCAATAGGCCTATTTATCCACAGCTTTGTTCTACCAGTTTTTATCAAGGATTCTAGGTACTGTACTAACTATCAGTCAAAGGAGTATACAATAAATATTCCAGAGAAAAGATTGGAAGCTGTTCAATTCCACATTTTTTGGGAGATAGTTGGGTTAAAAATAAAAAATTTGCATAAAAGTTTCAGAGTACATCCCATCGGAAGCCCAAGGCTGAGGAAGTGATATATGGAGTATGTATATCAACCTCACAGTTGGACGAAGCATCACCGGTATTCTTCAGATTCGTTCCGTAATTTTCTTGCACAATAAGTGAAATTTTCATTCCACGATTCCCTGAGTTTCTGAGTGGGAATGCTGATATAAGCATACATAGAGGACAACTAGGCAGGCGCTCGGGACTACGATAAATAAAAATACAAGGTAGTTCGCTGTCAAAACCCAAAGGACTAACGAGACGTTCGCATATGCCAGCGTCGAAATCGACATACCACCAACGATAGATTTTATACGCAAGGTATGTCTCTTGATTGAGAATGATTTCCACGAATACGTTACGTTTTGTTGAAACAAATCCATGCGATGTTTTCTAGATAGACTCAGTGTCCTTTGTACTAGAAATATGTACATACTACCGACCAAATATTTTTAACTCTACTTGTTCTAAGAGAAATTTCAGGAATTTCAAAGAATTTCGTACCCCAAATTTTATAGCTAACAAAGCTGACGACACAGACGAGCTGCCAGCTCTGAGCAATTTCAAACATCATAGGGTAGCCTGGTTGGACAAAAGTACTACTTTATCTTCCGCTGTATTTGCGAACTACTTGGTCGTTCCATATCAGTGCAGTTTCAAGCTGGTATATATCAATACAGATCAAATATTCGTACTACCGCAAATCTTAGAAAGATCCAGATGTTGGAGATCGGCACTCGTCATCTTTACGGTGACTTTGAAACAACGTATGATAGTGCGCGTGCAGACGCTTCCGTCCTTCCGTACGTGGATAACAGTGATATAACTAACGAACACTAACTTCCTTCCTTAGGTTGCGCTACAGTTCTGGATGAATCTAAGAGAGACTTATCATCACGGTTTTACTCTATGACACAGAGGTTTGGACTTTGTCGCAAAAAAGGAAGCACTTAAGTCGTTTCAAGATAAAAACACTGTTGCTGATGTTCGCCTCCATTTGGAAAAGGATATTCAATCACGAACTGCTCAAGCAGTACATAATATCAGTCTAGTCAGGCACCTACGGACGAAACATCTCAGATTTTGTCAAGTATTCATTACAAAATGACAAAGTCAACTAAAGAAAATATTTCATCCGCAGTTATACGAGCAAAGTCATCCAATGTAAATCTGTGTAAAAAAAAAAAAAATCATTATCCCTTCAAGTAGCGTATTTTTGTGAGCTTAGCGTACTGTTGCCCATAAGGATGTCCAGGATTTCTATATAGCAATTTTTAAATGTCAACCTAGAGGCGCCACTTTGTCAAAATACTATCAACAATATTCACATTTAGCGAGAAATTGTGGGAGTCCCCTCGTGGAACAACCTAAAGTGACCGATCCCACCTTAATTGGCGCGGAAAAGGTCTAGCTAAATTGGTGTGTAAACATAAAAGCAGCTACACTCCATGTCCCAATTTGGACAAATAAGTTTTTGTAAACGAACTATAACATCATAAAAATAGAGGGAAGGTAACTGAGATGATGTTTTGTTGGAGATTATGAGGAACTTTGCGACTGGCGTGTTTGGTGTCAACAACTAATGAGCTAAAGTTAAGATATCAATTTTGAAGCACAAACATCCTTTGAGTTGGCAGGGGTTCATACAAACATATGTACCATTTCGGGGTAGACTTACGTTAAGGTCAGAATATCCCATATAGACCACTAAGTCTCTCGCTTTTAGTGCTCCTAATCTCACTTAAAACAGCGCGAAATTTGAACTGCATCTTCTTGTTACCCTGCATTGAAGTATTACGAGTACATCAAGTAAGCAACTATTTGAGCTCTGTTCAAAGACAAAACTTTCTTATGAATCCAACACTCCCTAACCCATAAATCACATCTTAAAAGCTAACAAACTGCAATGCTTTTGTGTTGCCTAAACTAAACACCATTACATCAGTGTATGTAAAACCAACAACCTCATCAGTCCCTTTTCTATTTTCAGGTAAACAAATGAAAAAAAAACAGAAAAAAGAAACGCTTCTACGAGTACTGATAACAATCTCTATGACCGATTATACCCGACGTCGACAATCTACCGCAAACGAGCTTAGTCAAATTTACACGTTTCGCCCTATCATTCGGTTCCAAAACAAAAAAAAGTCGAACTGAGTAGACACACAATCAAACTCCAGTTTCCAAATCCCACAGACCCGGGGTTAAGCTTATCAGGCAGTTCTTCCTCTTTCACGTTTAATTAGTTATAGTACGCGCGTATGCACATATTTAACGAAATTGTAGTAGGGGAAGATTCTATGATAAGATACCCTTTCCCTTTACACTTCACCTACTTTTACCCTTTGCTGCGATCAGTTGACTGATTTTTCTAAACTTTAACGGCGCGGCGCGCGGAAGATAACTTTTGAAGATATGCATACTCGTACAACAGCGTTAAGCACACCGTAAACAAAGTCTTAGAACGTCTTTACCTAGTGAATGCACTTTGAATAGAGATACTGAGGAGAGAAGATACCTATCTCTCACTACCAATGAAAGAAAACCTAAACCATATCATCGTATTCGTATCTTAAAGTTTGAATTGAATTTTGAATGGAGCGACTGTTGTTGGCTTGTCATTTGCCACCATCTAGGGACGGGATCTTACGAGTAGAGGGTACTACGAGTGCCACATACTCGCTCATGTGGTCATGGCTTTATGTTGGTACGTAAAACTACTCTGTTGCTCCATGTAAACTATTTTACAGATACAAAGATACATATCTAACCGATGAGAAAATTGTAATTTTTTTTTTGAAATTTCGTCGGCCAAAAACGGCCAACGTGTGACCACCACCATAACTGCCGTGGGACATTGAATTTGTCCTTTTTGGTCAGGCCATACTAGACCTTGATGCACACATTTTCGCCCAACCAGTGTGGGCAAAATATATATTTTGTCCGGTTCGAGAGTGATTTATTCAACGGACCGATAATATAATTCAGCACACACATTCTCACAGCATTACTGAACGGACTACCGTCGGATCGTACCGCATAAGAAGGTTACGGATAAATTCAAATTCGATACGATATATGCGACTGCACGTTTGAAACATAAGAGATACGAATATCACCGCTCAGCATGATAACGCGAGGACGGTATTTCGTTTCAATTTGTTATGTTTGTTTTTCGGCATAATCAAGAGTCGTAAACTAATTCGAAATCGATTGACCATCTAAATTCATTGTAAATCAAAAACATTTTTTTGCGACACGTTTTATTCAAAAGAAAAACAACAAAACAAATGAATTCGACGCGGCAGCGATGGCGTCTGATCATTTTATAGCGTCTTTAAGTCAAGGCGAAGATATACGATGGATATTTGTTTGTTTATTGCTGGCGTAGATCCAAGTTTTCACTCTCCCGCCTCCCCATTTTCAATGTAAGATACTGAAACCATGTTGAGGATTGCGTAACGATCAGCACATCTTTTTAAATGGACGATATTATGTTTGACATTTTGATTTGAAATTCTGAGTAAAGCCAGGCATACTCTATGCTCGTACACGTGTAGTGAGTGTGTGTTCCAGGGATTTCAGATCAATCACCTTGAAGTCCTTTGCGGTTGACAGAAAAACATGTGAAACACGGGAAGTGGACTGGTTCGCAATCATCGACTTAGTTATGAGTATTTCTAGGTACATGACAATGAGTAAAATAAATTGGCAGCACTTGTGGTTGGTTATGTAAGTCAAAACATTCATCCAATTTGCAGTAGTATACGAGAATCACCACCACCTAAGTCTGATAGAGTTCTAAAGCTCAGCGGGTTCGGGTTAAGATTCCGTTGACAGTGCAAATTATTCCAAGATGACTGTGACAAGTTAAAATTTACCTCACATACAGAACTTCAAGGTGCTTCAACAAAAAACAAACCAACAGCAGGCACGCGATTTAGAGTTGTAGTTTGGTAAGAATAGGTATGCCATATTACTAACTTATTTAAGCACTATTTCGTCCCGTTAAAAGCAGACTAAAACTTTACATTTTCGATGACTTGATGTATTAATCAAAGGCTCAGTTATCTGTGTCGTCATTGTTGCTCGATGATCCCGATTCAGAACTATGGTCATACTTTCACTATTTGGACCAGCTCCATACACGTATTGTATATATTTTACTTCATTTGCTGTTCCATTAGACCAAAACCTTCGAATAAGGACGCGCATTGTCATGCAGAAAGAGTACTTTTTTCTTTGTCATTCCGGGACGTCTTTCTAGAATCGCTGTCAGCAACTTGTCTAAAAGTGATGCATAATACTCTCTATTGATTGTTTTTCCCCTTTCATAATCCCCTAAACGCAGTGGGATGGCTTACTCAGTCTTTTGTGGTTCCTAATTCAGAATGGGATGATGCCCAATAAGATGGTACATCAACTTTTTTGGCAAGGCTCAAAGCAGAGTTTCTCAAGAGACGATTCTACATAAGGACTAAATGTATCCTCGTTAGGGCTCTCAGTAACTTTACTTACTTACTTTAGGTGGCACCACAGTCCGGGTGGACCTGGGTCACAGTCAACAAGCATCTCCAGCCAGCTCGGCCCTTTGCTGGCTGCCTCCAGTTTCGCACGCTAAGCTGACTGAGGTCCCCTTCAACTTGCGTGCACCACCTGAGTCTCGGTCTTCCTCTACTGCGCTGTCCCTCAGGGGCGGGTTCCAAAACTTTTCGGACCAGAGCGTTGGTGTCCAGAACAGGAACTTATTACGGTCTACATGACCCAGCGATCTCAGTCGCTGGATCTTCATCCTTCTGGCTAAGTCGATGTCGCTGTACAGTCCGTAGGTAGACAGAGCCCTTAACTACAATACCTCAAAGTTATACCTGTCGAATATGACGTTCTGTCCGAGACGTCGGTGTTGAAGTCCCTTTCGCTTGAGCGCTAAACCCATTTTTGCTTCTTCCGTCACAATACATGCAAAGGCGCCACTGACATCATACTGCTTTTCCCAATTATGTCAATATCGTCGTGTATGCGAGTAATTGGACGGACTCTAAGATGTTGCCGACTTCCTTGCTTCTTTCCAGTAGAAAATACCGTATATTGGCTATTTGCATTTTGATGGGGCACCAAGCTTTTGCCAAACACGTTACTATGCCAGGCTAAAGTAACACTAATCTACGGTCACATTATGCTTTTGTACTCGGCATTGAGGCGGCCAGTGCTTGTACTGCATACCCTCTACAACTGTTATGATCTTGCTACGAAGGAATTAGTAGAAGAAATGGAAAATGTGTCAAAAAAAAAGCGGAGTGAAACTAATTCAAATTCCCATGGATGCTTTAAGTCTGATATTTACAAAATAAATTTTGGTGTGCCCCAAGGCTCCGTTCTGTCTCCAGCACCCTTTTTGAATTTAACGAATGATCTCTTGCTTGCTACACCTTATTCAATATATTCTTTCATTGCACAGCAAATTGACACACCGTACTGTTATCTCCACCTCCACACCTTTTGTATCGCTATTTTCACTATCGGTGCTCCAGCGAAATTTCCAATGACAACTGTCAATCGTTACAATTTTAGTGCGGATCCTCGTCAGTTTTCCTTAAGCTCGCTTTGCTTGTGGAATTCTTTTCAAAATCAAGCCTAACTCGACATGTGTTTATGGTTTTCGACAGGACTCCGGATTCAACCACCGTCCTGTTGACCTACGATGCCATGAATACAATCATACAACGATGAATTTGTGGCATAATTTAATAGTGTTTTCCTCGAAAAAATAAAGACAGGGCCGTTTGGCTCATATAATACACTGGACATGTTCCAGTAAGTCGCACTTACCAGATATATGTCTCTATAGCTTTGCCAGATACAGAATACCCTCCTCTGGTGGGACATATAGAGCTTATAGTCTAAACTTCGGTTGTATTTTTATTTACCTATTCCGGATTGATAATCTGATCACACTCTTAACAGCTACTATTCAAGTGTACCTTGAATACATCTCTAATTTCCTGCATGTATGTGATCAGTAACTTGTCCCTTTTGTACAAAAAAAAAAGAATTGATGTTTTACTTGACCTGTGAGATTGCGTGGACTGTTTCTAAGCACTTACGAATGATTTCCTTCTATTTCCTCGCTGCTCGAAGTGGCATTCTTCTACTTACGGAATCGTGCCTACATTTGGTGAGTGATAACTTGACTTGACTTGACTTATCCGTAATACGTTCTTGAAGATGTTACAGTGTGGATGTAAAAAGCTTTTTTAAGCCAAATACTCTCCGTAGACTCGAGCTACTTTAGACAAACCAATGTCAAGACTCTTTCTCTTCCAAGTCGCAGCCATTTAACTCCGTACTCGGCTAGCTTAACTGATGCAACTATCAAATATCAAAGTGTCCTGCAGCCAAATAGATAGACGTTCGACAATGTCCTCTACAGAACTTCTGCATATATAGATTTTTTCTTCTATATGAAGAGAAAATATAAAAGATGCGGCGCAAGCAACTAAATTACCATCAACTGTGTACATATGATCCAAAAAAACAACAACACATCGAGTCAATGAACGATAATAATACACCAAGTATCTCTTTATTACTTATTATACGAGTATAACTTGACAAATCCGTCCAAACAAAACCTGCAGTATGCTCGGAATGAGACAGAATATCGAGGAAGTTGTTAATTAACTAAGAGAATGGATTTTCCTTGTACTCTAGACTGACTTGAATATATAGACTATACTACTACTACTACTACTACAGACGGCTTGAATCTGAGAACGAAATGAATGCATTCGGAGGCACTTAGGGATACCCCTTTTTCTGCACCGATATAATAAATAATTGCCATCCTACTTCGACATTAATTCGAAGCAATTATGAACTGCATGCCCAAATCCCAATTGATATTATCAACAATTTGTCACACATTTTTAATAAACGTGAGATACTTTGTATTTTAACAATATTCCGTCAAGATAGTCTCGAGGAAATGTTAATTTGAAACAAAGGACGTATTTGTTCGCAAATGAATTTGAAAATTAAAAAACTTTTACATATTTTTCTAAACGTTTGATAAATGGCGCGGCGATACGGCGATTATTTTGATTTATTTTGTTAAGCTCTCCCGGGTTAAGTCAGAAGAACAAGACAGAAATAGGCTCAGTTTGAAATAGCATTTCAAGCTTGAATTTTCGACTGCTCTCTTCCCTAGGAACTTCGAAAAGTGATGACGGCATCTATTTCGTTTGACCGGATGCTTCCACAGTCCTCATCTAATACACTGCCCAAAAAGATACTCCAGAAATTGTATAGAACCCTTTTGCAATTATAGTCAATTTGACCAGACCTATAATTCTTGCCTCAGAGGGAAGATGTGCGTCTGAAACAGCGACGTCAGTCTGCCAATAAGCATGGCAGATTCGTTATATAAACTTTTTCAACATATTTATTGGTAAGGTCAATAGAGATTTTTAAGAATAGACACGCTGGTGATATAAAAATGATGACGGAGGAACCCTTAACGAAACAACGACAGCTTTATAATTTTCAAGCGATTTAACTCTTACAGAAAGATGAATAATGCTACCAAGGAAGGGAACTTCTTCGGTACAGTCATAAAGCAAACCCTACCCGACGAACTTTAGGTAATTGGCTTCTCTGTGCTGCAGATTATCATCACCCTAGCATACGCTTCACTTTTTGGCTATTCATACAACACTACCAAATTGGCTATATTATGATGTCCGAAGACCCTCGTATAGTATTATATGTAGATGTCTTAACATTATTAAGTATTCAATAGGATTTCAAACCACTATTTACTTACAGACAAAGTAGAATAGTAGTAGAATTGTGAGGAGATTTAACGTTAAGGGTTTCTTTCGCGAAAAACCGCCTTATACTTTGCCGGTCACGCTTGCTCTCACCTCTGATGCTACCGATGTTTTTGTTTTCTCCTGACAATAACCATTTTAATGAAGAGTGCAAGTAAGCACCTGTAGCAAAATAATTCGACTATAAATCTGAACTCCATATTAGGATGACATCGGCTCGTACGCTCTGCTCCCTACAGAGGGAGCGAATGATTTTAGACATACCCAGTACTAGCAAATGTTTTCGGTAAACGGTTTTTGTTCGTCGTTCGTAGTCTCATGGATTGAGTTCTGTGCTACCAGATGACCGATCATTCATAGAAATGAAGTTTGGAACTTGGTTTTTGAGACATGTTTGGATCCGTCTTGCTTTATGAACTGGGGCGGAGTCCTGTTTAAAGGTTTCATTGCGAATAGTTATATTGTGATAGGTGCTCTACCAGACCATCACAGAAGACAGGTAGTGGCCAGGTTGACAGTTTTGCCAAAAGGTGAAAAGAACTTGTAACGCCAGCAACATCAGAACAGAAAGCTAGCGAGATAAGCCGGAGTATGATTTTGTAACCCGAACTCATTTATTCGGCGAAAAGTATCTTTAATAAATGGAACATTAGGGCAGTATGCTCGATCTACCAAAGAAGACTCTCTTGAATGTCCCAGCTATAGAGGCATCAGTCTTCTGTAGTACTGTGTGAATACCTTGAACTTTTTATCAGATCTGATTAATCCCGTTCTGTGCTAGATGGGCCTTCAATTTAGCCAAGCAACAGATCCTGTGCATAGCTCTGTATAGTTATGTCTAGTTTTGGATAAGCTGTCAAACTCATTAAATTTTAAAAAATGACATTCAAAAATACGCTGGAGGTTTCGCTCGAGGTTTCGCTCTGCTCGAAGCAATCTTATGTGTGCTTTTGATGACAAAAATTGTACAGAGCTCGAGAGGCAATGTAGAGGAAGACCTATCCTAAGGAAGACCTCAACTATCTCGAAGTGCGCAACTGAAGATAGGCACTTGGCAAGCTATAGAATGAAGACAATCATATTCTATCAATCATGGAAATGATTTCTTTCATTAAGTTCAACTACATGTGGGAAGACAGACGACAGTAACGTATTTACATTCTTCATCGTCTATGAGCTTTTTATAATTTTCAAAACTTTGTGGGCAATCGAAAAATTAAACAAAATACAGGGTGATGCTTCACGAGTTTTTCTAATATTTAACGATTAAAAGTTTTGATTTGATGTACTCGTACCAATGGTTTTCTTTCCCTTCACTGTAAAATAAAAAATAATAAAAAAAAAAATCATTTGCTTAGCATATATGAAAACATGAGAATCACGAAGAAGGAACCATTTAAACTCCATTCATGCATTTTCAATCTATCAATCAATCTAATTTGTTCTTCTATTTCAAAGGAAACCCTGCAAATTTGGACAATAATTGGAGTAAGCAAGTTCACCGAATATTTTATTTAATCGCCAAGCAATTCCCTTCATCAAATTGGCTTGAGTGGTGGGCAAAACTCCTGAGTAAGTTAACATCTGCACGTAGATAATGTGCAAAATATCAATTAGAAAATGACGATAAATATTCAAGGGTGCACAAGATACCACCCTTATCCGCCTTATATATAATCAAAAAAAACTGTCACCATAGTTAGTAGGATTTTGGATTTCCAGGAAGTTGAGTTGCTTTTTAAATTTCTTCAACAATGCAAGTCAAAAGCAGTAAAGATTTATTCAGGATGTATTGGTTTATTTGGAAGACTTTTGGAATTACACCGACAAATAAATATCGAACTATTTATCTTATTTATTCCGGCTGCTATCATTTAAGCATAAGTTTGTTTAATTCCTTTACCCTGGTGCTGGGTACATTTATGATATTCGGCCAGGACGATTTCTTCAGTGGTCTATCGATTGGTTTTACTTATCTTCTCACAACAGCGAAATTGTTTATATTTTTCTTCAATTTTACGCATGTTCGGCGAATGGAAGATGTAATAGAAATTTTAGAGAACCGAATTCGCACGAAAGACGAAAAAATTCTTTACAAGAAGGTTCTCAACAATTGCAAGTTACTGGTAGCGAGCTTTGCAACATTGTTTACTTTTACTATAACATTTTCCGAACTGTCAACCGTGTGTGATTCTCAAAGACGACTTATGTATCCAGCTTGGTTTCCAATAGACGTCACAGCATCTATGGCAAACTATTTGCTTTTGAATGCATTTCAATTGATTGCCTTGATCTGTGTGAGTTTTTGTAATCTTGGTAGCGATACTTATGGGCCTGCATGTATGTGCCTATTGGGTGGCCATACCCGAATACTGGCTTTAAGGGTATCAAATTTGGGAAAGGATCAGAAGAAGAGTATACGTACTAACAACATCGAGTTGAGATTGTGTATAAAGGATCATGAACGATTAATTGAGTAAGTTTTTGGATACAACATGAAATTAAATATGTTGATTTTTTTAATTTTGTTTTGTAGACTCTACCATTGCATGCAAAGGGTCATATCAAAGGGAATGTTCTTACAGGTCTGCTCTTCGAGCGTTATTTTGTGTTGTACAGCTTGCAGTCTATTGACGGGATCCAATGATTTATTTTCATTGTTCTATTTTTGCCTATTTTTTTTATCGGCGTCATTGGAAATATTTCCGTGCTGCTATTTCGGCAGTCGATTCGAAGAGGAATTTGTAGATTTATCACATGCGATGTATTGTTGCAATTGGGTGTATCAGGATGCAGAGTTTAGAAAGAATGTAATAACATTTTCACAACGCAGTCTGCAGCCTGTAGGTATTGTCTGCATGAGGATGTTCAATATAAATTTAAACACTTTTGTTGTCGCTTTAAAAAGCACGTATTCTTTGTTTGCAGTTGTTTTGCAGACTCGATAGATCGGGTCATAATGTCGTCCTTAATAAAAATTAAAAGTAGATAACACTTGTCTTTGTTTTTTAATACAATGTCTTCTAACCACAAAGAGGTCGGTCTGTTTTTTAATAAAAAAAAAAATCATATACCAGATTGATTACATTTCGATCGACGCAAGGCACAGCTTCAATATAATAAACGTTCGAACGTTCTGACTAGCCAATATCGCCCTGAATATTATCTTCTTACAACTAACGTAAGGATGTTGATGAAAGATGATCAACGAAACTTCGCTCATCCAATCCAGACAACAGTATCAGAATTGAAAACCGATAAGCAGGTGAGGTTTAATTTGGATATACGTTAAGTTGGATGGAAATATACCCGGTGATCGAAATCTTTGCCCGATGCTAAAGCAAGGTCCACTAAACTGCACCAAATAGAGAGGCATGACCTTAATAAAACTGATCTGCTGTATTTTGTGAAAGGCTACAATTCAATGTTAGAAACCTAACTGGATCCGCAATCATCCAAATTTTAACAAAACGGCAGATCGTGAAGAAAAACCAAGCAATCCAATCAACAAACTTTATCGTTTTTTAGGTCGCGTATTACACCATCTATATCTACATCTACTTTGTCTTATGTTGGCAATTCTACCAAGTACGTCAGATTATTCTATTCAACCAGCAGTGATTTTTTTTATAACTGGCCGCGCAGAAGGGATTTTCTGTATCCTTAAAATGTTTACACGTAACGCGGGCAAAGGAAATTTAGGGAGGAAGAAAAGAGAGGTACCGATGTACGTTGGTTTTAAATGTTTGAAGGTTGTAATGGGAATGAAGATTTCGGCAGGGCGTTCCATAAGCAAATTAAAAGATATAGGAAAGATGCACGATATTTCAGAGGAAGCTCAAAAGTGGGCTTCAGGGTATACTGATGAGCATTCATAAAAAGGCAGTTGTTACGGTTAAAATATTAAAGGGACGGAATACTATTGGCGATCTCGGTGGAGCGCTGGTGGTGTTTAAATGTGTTAAATGACTGTGCAATGTTGTAATCATCTATAAATTTTACCGCACGTTTTTGAATTTTATATAGCAAGTGCAAAGAGGTCTTGGGGGCACCTAGCCAGATGTGGATACTCAACCCATACTCTATCAAAAAGGGTTGTTTAGAGTAAACTTCTTCGAACCATTTTTGGTCTTTTTCAGAAGCGCAACAATTCATCAGCTTTGATGTGCATGATATACTGAGCAAACGAACATCGTTGTTTGAGCCAATGTGTCTTTGTCAGTGGCACAACTCGATAGAGAAAGACCTCGCTTAAGGCGCTTGTCGGAAATCAAAATACACCTCAGCAAGCCTGGCGTATGCAACTGAGGGATTTAGTTGTATGAAGAGAGCTGTTGGTTGAGACACAAGTCCATCCAAGTTTATAGCGCCACCTAAGGTGAGTAACAGTAAAACCAAGATTCGCATTGAAAGTAACATGAACTGTACAATGTTAGAGGACTTTATGATGAAATTTGGTTGTATTTTATCTCCGGTATTATTCTTGATAGCCGTGATTGACCTACAATACTCCACACAATATGGAATTGGTACAAACAAGGTCTGGAATGACTTCGATCTTAAAAACTTTTGGTGTGATAATTCGACTGCCTGTAGGCCTAACTACACTACATCCCTTATAAAATGGAAAGTTGCAATAGATATGGTAATGGATTATGAAGATCGAAAGAACGACATTGGCAGTTATCAGATTTTGACAGTCGAATTAATCAAATATGGCGGAAAACATGTTGTCGGCGCTCTTTTTCACTTTAGAACAAATGCATTGTCAAGTCCTCCAGACGGGCGACAATCAAATGATTTAGGAGTTTTATTTTTTTATTTAATTTTAAGAGACCGGTCCCTCCTAGTCCATTTATTTCTTTTTGAAATTCTTCACTTCGTTAACCTTTTCCATCGATTGTAATGATGTAGCATTTCCTAGCGTCAACATACAATTAAACCCCCACCATCCTATCTAATACCTTTTGATTGATGGGCCATCCAGAAAGTGGTGAACCTATAATTCGCATAGTTCAATAACCTTGCTCGGTACATGACTATTAACTTAAACGAATCATCCAAACGTGTCTACAATTTACGTTTGGCTCTATCCAAAACAAAAATAAAAAAGAGAAAAACGTTTAATAGCGGCAACAAGTTGCTGATGTTATGATCTCATGTGTCATGACTTGAGTAAATATTTTACCCAAAACTGATGTCAGCATAGATAATGGCAGCTAAATTATAGAGCAAAGGTCGTATCTGTCTATTAAGACGAACCTCTACGAATTCGTTCACATAATTAGAGTCTGTGATTGTTTGGGGGAAATACGAGTAGTTTTGCAAAATTACTTTTCGCAACAACAACTAACATTAATGGTTTTTTAATAACACCGGAAACGGCAGAAACTCAATTTAAATAGTGTATCTACATGGCTGTATCTACGAGTATGTATGCTTGCGTCGTTTTATTGTCATTGTTCAAGTAAGCAGAACGACAACGACAGCGAGCACAACACAGGTGCAATAATTAGGAGGTTTATCAAGGTATCAAATCTTATCGCTAGATACTCGTACTCGTAAACACACAATGTATCTTTTGCTCTTCGAGTGCGTATCCGATGGTTGAAAACTACGTGTAGTTGAATACGGATCCAACGATCAAAACGACAGCCAGCAATTTGCTCGGTGTGTTGTTAAAAGAGAGAGAGAGAGATAGAAGGTACCGATATGTAGTTGATTTCTTTATGAATCTCATTTGGACTAGGGTTACAGAATAATTTTCGATTCGCTTGGGTTAAGCGCCATATTCCATTTGAGTAGGCACTCTAGTTGGTATGGCATTAGTAGAAGTAGCAGCGGCAGCACCCATTTGACAAGGTCCCCTTTTAAGAGAAACAATTCCACAACATGACAGTGGTGTCGCTTGTCTGAATGGGGCACGAGGTTACATTGAAATGCGTTGGTCGGCAGAGCACAAAACTCTACGTAAAGGTGTAAAAGAAAAGAAAACTAAAAAAAAACAAAACGAAAACGACGAAAAAAAAAACAGAATTAACTAACTTTTTATGGGCCTTATCTTGATTCCAGATTGAGCCAATGTACTCCATCAAGAGCGAATTGAATTCATAGAAGGCATGTGCGGGCAGAGCTTTGAAAGGCCACCGATTGTTGTAAGCCGAATACGGGTACGAACTACGGATACGAGTATGGGTACTTATGATTTCGTTAGATCTTTTTATTTCATTTGAATATTAAATGCGAGTACAATAAGCAGACTTTTCATAAACTCTTTTGAGATGTAGACAAGGTCAAAGAAGGCATTGCTGTTGCAAGTAGAAATTGGTTTTTCTAAAACCCATATACGTAAGGACTTACGAATATTTTTAATATTTTTCTGAAAGGCGGCTCATTGACATATTAATCGTCATAGTGAAAGTATATGGTCTAAAGTAGCAAAAATTTCGGCATGTAGTTCGGAATTTTATTTTGTGGCCAAATGGTTGGGAACTTAAGCACAGGATGTCCATGAATTCCATCAAAAGTTCTCATCAGACACAAAAAGTAGCATCAGATCTACAAAGCTCGTTATTATAGTATTTCTTCTATTGAGCAAAACTTCCTATTTTTGCTTAACCAACAAGCCTTCCCCATTAGCCATTGACTAAATGCCTTCAGTTGTGTTTTAAAAGTTACTTAAGGCCATTATATGTTTGAGATCATGTTTACATTGTGTCAGACTCTTCTCTACCTTGTGAAAGTCAAAAACCCAGCGGTGGGGAGCATTTATAGGTACTATCGTTAATTAACATCTGTCATCGAGGCTCCTATTTTCTGATACATCGAACTGAAATGGGACCAAAAAGATATTTGTTGCCAAAACTATTAAGACCAACTCCATTCGCTTAGATCTAGTCCATGCTTTAGTCCTACGAAAATTTTTATTGAGTTTAATCTAACTTAAGATGCATGAGAGTCTTTAGTTGAGATTCCTACAGGGAGTCCCTCATAGTATAATAAATTATCAAGGAAAGCCATCCTGCCTTTGACGAAAGATAGAATATTCTGGTGAGGTTGGTTGCTATGTTGGCGCTGAGAAGGTGGCAACTTGACGATGCCCAGTGTTACAATTATTTCTACACATTAATTGTGCTTATTTAAATTCCAAGTGATAACCATCTTCTATCAAGGACTGATGCATGGGACGGGGTTTTCCAAACGATCCTATGGAAAATACTAACTTGATCACACCAAAGCTCTGATTGCTACAAAAACTACTACTAGACCGACAACGGCCAAAATCAAGGCCAGAGTAAGGATATAGTCTTACAAGTTTTGTCATATGCAATGCTAATGATGAATTGAAAGAAGAGTGGAAAAGACGATATATCTGCCCTCATGATGATAGTTAAACTGTACTTGACTTAACCGCACCTTCAATGCCTCTAATCTATTAGTTCTAGAACAAAAGCGAAATGAATTCAGTGTAGAGAAGCATTTGTCCTTTTTGGTTCTATTCTGTTATAAAAATATGGGGTTCCGAGCGACGGTTGGTCGTTTGAAGACTCCAGATATCAACGATAGGTGACCTATTTACTTAATCGTTTGTTTATCAAGAAACTACGAGTATCATGCTTCCTTTTTTTATTTAAGTAAATGTCAATTTGTAAGCACGTTTTGTAGGAACATATATTTTGATTCTAGATAAGGAAATACAGAACTAAGAACCTTACGTGTAAATTGACCGTAAGAAATATGCAATAACGATCAGCACTTTAATGATGGATACAAGATTCAGTTTACTCTTATTCTAGCAGATTGCCACAACTTCCTTAAAATGGGTTCGATACAAACCCGAAGCAACAACAACAGTAAGTACATTATTTCGTTCCTTAAATAATGTATAATCAGCTTCAACTCCAATTTAATAGCATAATGTTCCTTCTTTGTGATTCTCACGTTTTCGTATATGTCCACTTTGAAATTACCTTGTTAAGAGTACGAGCACTTGAAAGTGATATTTTTTTTCCAATAAATAAAGTGCTTGCATCACAATCAGAAGTTATTCAATATTGACTATAACAGTTAAGTTTTAAGGAGTAGATTTGCACAAACACTTCAATGGGTCAACGAGCAAAAAACGTTCCCAGACAATTAAGTCGCTTAAAGTTGTGTTGAAATTCACACACAAGGCGAAGAGTGAAACATTTATAGCAATTAAAATCAATCCTGAACAAGACTTGCATTATAGTATACTCGTACATACATGTATCACACGCTAATTAAAACGCGGGACAATTATGCGTGCTGTCAATTATATGTTCGCGCATACAGTTCAATTTAATTTTGCACAAATTGAGGTCGATGTTAGATGTTAAGTTATAGCAAATGAGTGATGTGAGAGGAATATCAACTGTCGTAGAGCAGTTTTGCTGGTCTCAAATATACATAAACCTTCATGTAGAAGGCTAACGATACATGTACTACAGGACTAAAATATTTCTCTTCGGATTTTTCAGCTTATTGACTATGAATGACATAGTCTTAGAATTGAATGGCCAAAGATCGGGTACTGATGAGCATTCCTAGTGAGACGTGTATTGAAGATTTGAAGGGGCGAAATTCTACTGACAATTTTGGTGGAGCACTGTTGGTGAAAATAGTGAGAAAGCAAAAGACATTATGTCGATATTCGAGGATGTCAACTATCTGTGCAATTTTAGGAGACCTTGACATTTCGTAGCATTTTTGGCGACATCGAATTTGTTGACAATATCAAAGAAGATTGTCATTGGCACGCATACCGAGAACGGAAAGCTTTTCAGTTTCTAAGATGCAAGTTCCATAAATGTATAAAGTCTTGGGGTTAACGATAACAGACAGCAATGTGTTTTGGAAAGATTTAATTCCACTTTGTTGATGGTTATGTTGTTAATATCGCAATTTAATGAGCTGAACATACGGAAAGTAGGAACGCGAGTCCGGGAACGAATATCAAAAGCAGAGAGTACTGTCATCAGCTAAGGAATCCATTTGATTTGAAGTAGCAGGCAAGGGATCATTGATGAAGATTAAGAAGTGTGTCGGAAACAGAACGGACCCCTGGGGCACACCAGAATATGTTTTGTAAATATCACTTGATACTTGAAATAGTCGTTTTGTCAGCTTGGAAGAATACCCCTTTCAAAGAAGGAGAGATATACCATCTGGACCAGAGGATTTGTGTACGATAAGATCTTTATTCTTGCAAAAGTGGGTTCGTCCAATGAAGATTTGATACATCAAAGTATAGGCAGGGATAACGCACAATCTGGAAGTGTTAAGCTGACCGCGAGGTGTGCAGAAAGCAGATTGGCTTGTTTTCTTACTCTGAAGCCATGATTTTAAATAGATATCGTGTGTGCTACGATTTTCTTACTTTATTAATGTAAAAGCATTTTTCACGGCTTCTCAATGACTCATTAATTTTCCTACGGTAAGATAGTGACTGAATTTTACTTGATGATCCTGGTGCAAGTTTATCAGTGGTTCTCATGGGCTGCGAACAAACTTGAAGGTGACGTATAAACCAGCATGATACGGTAATGACAGTGCATTACAATGTCGACTCCAGATTCGGTTTGGAAGTCCCTTAAATTATTTCGAAATTTTCGAAAACTGAATCAATGCCTGCCAGATGATACAAATTTGATCTTGAGTTTGCAATTTATACCGGAGAAGCCTGCCAAACATTTGTTCATATTGGTTTCTTTGTTTGAAATGTTGAACTTTGTCAGTGCCTTTCCTGACATCCAGATGGGCCACCCTATTCTAACACTGTTGGCTCGCATCAAAGTTACTATACAAGAACTGAAGAATTGTAACTTTTAAAAAATATATTTACTAGGATCCTTTCTAGACGTCGGAGCCTTATTTTCACAGAAAAGGCCTTTGTTAGGTAAAGAACTTGGGCTGAGACCTAAGCGTTAGCTCAAACAACAATAAATTGATCTTATTTAGCAGATTTTTATCTTCTCCGGTTAAACAACTATAAACGAATGCTTTTCAACAGCGCAAGGTATATATCTAAGCTGTTAATTTAGATCCAAAGCTAAACTAGTAGGAAATTATAAAAAACGGGATTTGAAAATCTTCTGACTCTTCGCCCAAGATCCACTTATGTAGACAACTAGAGTTTATTTTATCCTCACTTTTAAGCTCTTCGTGGGATGCCTCTTCCTAAATAGAGCACAGAGCGGCTTGAAGTAAAGACCAATTGAGTTGTCTGTCTATTGAACTCCAATAGACTCGCAATTCGACATCAAAACGATTATGTGTACCATTAATGATTACTGAATGCACAACTAAATTTCTACTATAATATTTCCTTCCTCTCGGAAACTATCACGCAACAGGATGTCTCGTCAGCTTAACTGAACATCATTCCTGACCACATCAACATAATTTAGTCAAAAAATGCCAGAGCGGCATGTAAGCCTAACATTCTAAGCCCTAGAACGCTAGTAAAGAAACAATCGCCTGATCATATGAAAACGCTGAATGACGTCTGGATAACAATAAAGAAAGTGTATCGTTTGTATCGTAAAATAATATGGTCCAACTACAACACACTGAGATCCCGAGCCATAAATTAAGGTCATTACCCTATAAATGCTTCTGTCGTATTCCATCAACATACTCGTACATTACCGCAGCTGTAAGAACGTAAACACATGAGAAACAATGTTTCAGCTCCACTTCAAATGCAGAAACACGAAGCTCTGTTTGATAAAATTGGTGTTTTTCCAACGGAGCAGTACTTTATAGTTATACTAGATAACGTATTGTAGCGTAAAGATCTATAATAACCACTCAGCAGACATTCAAGACCAATGCTCATCGGAACCTTATACCCAAGCTCTCGCTTTAAATGTTTTGCACAGTCTTCAGCTCAATTGTGTAAGGGCTTATACTTTACTAAGAAAGAGGAGTGTAAATAGAGCTCAAAAGACAAAAAGAACATTAACAAAAATTGATTTTATTTATATAATAAAGGAATTCTTATAAACGAATCCAAATACTTATATACAATGCACATCAAAACGATATGACTGACAGCTGACAAAGTCATGTGCATGAGAAAACTGTGCAATGTTTCCATCGATCAATATATGAATTCTACCAAACGATAATCGATTAGAAAAACACTTTGTTCGCTATCTTCACGACCATAAAAATTGTTAACATTTCTGGTCTGTTTTTTTTTTTTGCAAATAAAACCGACTAAACAGTTGACAGACAGATCCCCGCACGATTGTGCAAGTTTCTGTGTCATTTCTAGAAAAACTTCTTATCTTAAGTAATCACTTCTATTTACGAAACCAACTTGTTCGGCAATTAAGATAAAATCTTAATTCAGTTTTAAGATATTGTATCTGCAGATTTTAATCAAACCCAAACCGAAATAGATCGCAAATATATGGTATTACGTAATCGATCTTGTAGTTGTCGATTCTCATTAAGCTTTCTATCGATATGTACTGGTACGAGTATCTTATAAAGCTACATCGTATACCATCCACAACCAGTCGCAATTATCATAGTTGTTCTACAAACCAGTTTCTAACAACTTCAGGTATGTTTAGATACACAAAAAAAAAAAAAAAAAAAAAAAACGAACCCCCTGTGTACCTCAACTCAAGCAAAATATGATTGTTTTTTTGAATTCCAAATCATAAATATATTCAGGTAGAATTTATAAAAAATTTTCATCCATAAATAACAACAAAGATACAAAGTATGACAACTTTACTTGAAGGAGTATCCAAAAGATTCCCCCTTTGGACCACAACTATTAACATAATTTCCACTCGGTCTCTTTCTATTTTATCAAAAATGCCAATGACGGTCATTCTCTATTTCATTTTATTAATATTTAATTAAGTGCAGGTATTCTCTTAAATTTACTAATTGCTTAGCTAGTCCGGTGTGACAGCCAAACACATCGGGCAAAGTAAATCAGCCACCCGAAAAGATAGTGTATCTACGGGGCTGTATCGGTGGGGCTCTAGTAAGTGGAACGTGGTGCTAGTGGTGTAACCTTAAAAACGCCTCAGTTCGAATATTTAATGAAATTAATGTAAATTTCCGTTCGAGATACTCATACATAACATTTTTTTTTGTTTTTTTTTTTGTTCTTTTTCGAGTTCCTTTTGTTTTCGTTTTCGTTTTCGAATCGAACGATTGTTAATGGATTCCAATTCATTTTTTTCTCATTTTTTTTTCTTTTTTGAAGAACTACGAGGCTGACTTAAGGCGGTATAAGTTGCCTTGCTGCACTGTACGTCGTATGATATGGATATTTCTAGCCTACTTGAATTGTATCTGTTTAAATTTGTGGTTCTTATCTAGTCGGCTATTCTGATCGTACTCCAGATAATGGGTAGTAAGGGATTTAATAAAATGAAAAAAAAAAAAAAAAAAAAGCAATTCTCTTAATGAATTGGGTGGAGCTAAGACAGTCAGAGGCGATGATGGTGGGTTGGATGGATAGAAACTTTAAACGCAAAAACGAGAGAATTATTAATTAAATTGACTCAGAGATTAAATCACTCAAAACTTGGGGTCTTGGCTTTTGCCTTAACGCGGCATTTCATGAAGATAAGGTACAACGACGGAGTGTTACTCTGAGTGTTGAGTTATCGTAGATATTTCTTATAAAGTGCTTTTTAGTAGAAGATTGTCTTACTATAGGGCTGCCCAGATTAGGAAATCGTATTTCATCGAACGAATATCGATTAGTGGTATAATGAATTGACATGGTTTTTGGATGATGTTTGATGGTATCGATAGACACACCATGACATCGGGGAGACTATAAATTGGTGCCAAAGTATTAATGGGAGATTGTGATGATTTCGATAGGGAAATGAGGAAATCATTGAGAAAACTGTGGACTCCGTGGGTTGATGGAAGTGATATTAAAGATAAGGTACCGTCACATGGGTAGCAAAGCGATAGATAAAATCATCGTTTAAATGCGAACTAAATTCTTGTTAGGAGAAATTTCATTTTTTTTTTTTTGGGAAATCGAAAGTAAGCATTCAATCGGATAAAAGAAAGAGCTATTAGCTGTCAAAATCAAACGAGTTTTGGAGTTGTTCCATTGGTTGGGGAGAGAGCACAAAGCATACATTCTTACAATTTTGTTGAAAATTGAATCAGATTGCATCACAGCGAGTATGGATTCCAGTCTTGAAGGATGAAGGAATCTTTTGGAAACGTATACGTCTTGGCTGAAAGAGTAGGCAAGCAGACGATGCACTCTTATAAACAACGATGACAAGATGTGTCTTTATAAGTAGGACTCGTTTGTCGATTGATTTCATTTCGTTTATTTAAGACTTCTTGCGGCTTACATACAAGTCCCTATATCCCTGTATCCCTGTTCATAACTGCTAACTTTGAAGAGAATCTTCACTGCTAGCCTGGCACTGGCATATATACAAAAACCCTGATGAATAGTAAGAATAACCTATTTTACAGACTTCCTTGATGTTGAAGAGCACGTAGCAAATAGGCGAGCAAAACTGCTTTGCAAATGCATCACCTGCCTAAGATGCAATATGTCTGCCAGCTTGGAAAATTCTGAAAAAGTGAGCTTCAAAATCTGCTAAGCAGAGTTGAAGGTGGACTTGACAAAAAGGAATAAGTGCTAGACATTTTCATCGGCATTGAGGATGCTTCGATAAGCCAACTTTTGACGGTATTAACTAGTCACTAGTTTTGTAATATGTCTTGCTGGGACAGGTAACGGCGTGGGCACTTCTACAATACTAAATTGTATGTTATTTCTTAATGCTCTTAGTAGTTCCGGCGTCTATATGTCAGCATATGCTAATAATGAAGATGTGTTGTCTGTTGGATCGTGCCTAGCGAATGTATGCTCTAAACTGCGACCGATGCGCTAGAGCTTGGCTTTCAGTCAAATTCACAAAACTGGAGATGTTGGCTTTACGGAAAAACGAGGATGATTTGTCTGACTCTAGTTCTTTAAGGCATGACCATTCCGCATCAAAGCTAAGTATTTGCGTGACATAATGGATAGTAAACTTCTTTGGATTCAATATCTTACATCAAAAACATCCAAAACGCTGTAAAGCAATTGCATCTGAACTGAAAGCCAAATTGCACTTGCTGAGCCCTCTTAGGACTTCCAAGCTATTTTAAGAATGCATGTCTGTACAAAGTTTTGTCTTAGTCCTAGTTCACAATGGCATCACCAAAAAAAATCGCTAAGAAATTGATAAGGCAAAGCTCAGAGTTTTCCAGTCCTCGGTTGGGTTTTATATGAGTAAAGCTGGAAATGCCATGACATGTAAGTTACCACCTTACTTAAACTTCGAGGTAACAAAGGACTTTGAAAACTCAGCCAAACGAACAATCACAGTGAAGTGGAAAATCATCCTTGTGAAGCAGTTATTTCCTTTAGCGAAGAAGCCAATTCAAAAGTAATCCCCCCTTATGAAAGTTTTATAAGAGATCCTGCTGTTGTATGGTCCAAGTAAAAAAGTTTTTCGAGCAATTTGGACTTACAAAAACTCTGATCTGAAATTTACGCCACAGAAAGCCTAAACTCGAAGTTGGCAATAAGTCTTGCCTCACGTTAGTTCCTCCTCAATCTCCTTTCAATCGTCTTACACCAACCTTCAAACGTGATCGCAATTATTACTTCAGTGCTTCCAATCTCTAATCTTTAGAAAATAATAAAGTTTTCAAACAATGTTGCTTTTGTTCAGTCAACCATTGATTCTAAACGACGTGCTTTAAACGTTCGCTTACTTGCGTATCGAATCATAATGCCTCTGGCCTTGTAGAAAACAAAACATCAGTAACAAAAAAAAAAACTCACTGAACTAAATCTATCTTCGCTCACAGTACTATCAAATATGTTGGCGTCTGCCGCCTACACATGATAAGAAACTTGCAAATTACTTCAATCGTTGTGCTGTGTTGAATTATTTTCTTGGTGCGCTTTCGAATGCTGCATTTTGTAACAACAAGACGTGTGGCATACAACAAAGCTTCTATCGTTAAGCGCGACCAAATGTACCGTCCAAGGTTGACACAATTTACAACTAAGCACGTTTATTTAAAACGTGATAGACTCGCTAAAGTGCTTGTAACCAAAACTTGTACCAGATAAAAGTAAAGCTCGTCAAGCAAATCCATTGATGATTCAGTGCTGCAAATAAAACGACACCAATGAAACAAACAAACAAAAAAACATAAAACGTCCTTTTAAGTTTTACGAAACACCCTTTTCGCTATTGCTACTGTCACGGTCACTGATGACAGAGTGATGACACTTCATGTCATTGAAACACATGGTACTGCGGCTGCCGCTGACGCTGCCGCAGTCGTGCGGTGTACTTATGTGCAAACATTTGCTTGGTCTTGTGTTTATATACTTCGACATCTTTCTCTATCTCTCTCTGTTTCTCTTTCTCTTTTTCTGTCTTTGGTGGGTGTCTGTCATTTTAAAGACATACACTAATTGAATCTTATTTACATTTTGTCGAGGTTTTCGGACATAAAGTCTATTGGATAAACGATATTTCCAAACTGAATTTATGTCAGGCCAGGAATATTTTAACACCAGATCACACGTCAATTGAATGTCAAACGACATAAGTCAGCATCCGGTTGACTTATGAGCGCAAAATTCTATTGACATTCGATGCGGTAATTTATTCTAGGTCTGCGCGTTTCGTTTCTGGTTATTCGAATATTCGACTGAGTGATGAATCCAAAAGTAGACAATTTTATATGCACCGGATCGATTTTGGTTGATCGACGATGCCTTCGTAGAGCACAGCTAATTTTATCGAATTTTGGAAAGTCATCGTTTATTTGGTATTCGGTAGAATAAATTGTGTTTCCAACAAAATCTCTGTAAATTTACAATACGTGAGTTCTTCAAATGATCCAACCGACATACAGACGCAGTAGGTGGTACAAAATGGAACATATAAGGGGGAGCATCGGAACCAATCGGAACAGAAGGTTGTTGTAATGTTTACAGAGGAGCTGAGCTGTTTGGAGAACGCATAAAAGATACGAATATTGTTTATTCAGCGGATGAGTTATTGGTGAGCAGAGGTTGCTGTTTGCAATGTGGTTTGTAGCAGTTTAATGGGCTTTTGATCTCTATGAAAAACATACAAGATGTCGGATTGATGTTTGTAAATAATTAGACGCCAAAGTCGTAGATGGAGGAGAGTTTCCAAGAAGACAACGAAGAAATTTATCGTTTTCGCCTTTCTGAACAGGTGGCCTTCGCTGCTATTTTGAAAGAGAATTTGGAATATCCCCTGAATGTGGTTTCATTTAATGTACATGACTTACATTTTTTTTCCTGGAAACTGTTTTCTACACACACTTGATGAAGTTTTACATCTAAACAAGCAGCGAAGGTTAAGAACAATGACTCCTACATTGAAATTATGTAGTTTGCATGATGATCATGTCTTAAACAAAGCAAGCAAATGATAAGATGATGTACATCAAAATCGCAGCGAGCATTTTATGAGGCACAGAAAAGGTCAATGGTAACACACTAAGCGTCAAACGCTTTCCAGTCCTGCCACGTTAATAAACCGGAAACGTTAAAGAGCTCATGACCTTCTGTAACAAAAATATGGCGGAAGTAAGAGAAAGCGACTGGTATACCATTACTATTACTACTCTACGTGGTAGACGCTGGGTACTGGGCGTAACCTGTCCATCTAATAAGCGCGGATGGTGAGTAAGTAAGAGAAAACAAAACCACTGTGATTCACTGTCCGAAGTAACTCAACCCCAAAACGCATACGCTAATGAATACACATCGTTGAATCAACGGTGGCTTCAACAGCAGTCACTTCGGAATAACCGGCTTCTTATATCCGTAGGTCGTAGAAAAGCCTGACCCTTCAGGTGCGCGGGGTTGCATACCCGGCCAAAAGTCAGATAAGGAATCGATCACTACCAATCAGATATCACCGTCATTCGAGCGGAAGCTATAACGATTGCTACAGAGAAAACAAATAGCACCTATTTGGCTGTGTATATGTTGTAAGCAACAGACTCAGGTGAGAAGTCTCTGTCAAAATGAGTCCAAGGCAAGTATGCATCCATAATGCCAAAGAAAAAAAGATAACACTACCATCTTACGACAAAAACTTTGTGGGTGGTCATAGCTCAAGTGGTAGATAACTGGCTTCAAAATCGGGAGGTTCGGTGTTCAAATCCCAGCCGTGCCCAAAAGACTTGCATTTTTTTCAGTCAACAAAAATCAAGTAAGATGTGTAGTTGACTACAAAACAACAACAGCTAGCTCTCCCTAATAACAATTTAGTTTCCGTATTAAATGTTAGATGCCAGCCATGGAGCAAAATAACCACTAAGCGCAATGCAGAGCCATTGTAAGTGTATTCATAGCAAATTTATTCGTTGTAAGAGTTTTAACCTCCAAAATAGGAAGGGAAGACATTTTTGGCAGGGCAGTCACAAAGCATAACCTGCACGACACCATGTCGTGAAACGGACTAAGTCTAATTGACTTTCCTGAGGAGCAGAACGTCATACTACCATAGCTCGATCCATAAAAGAGCTTAACTATCCGGATATAGATGCATCAGTCTCTTAAATGAACCCCTGAAGCCATCGATTACACTACAGCCAAATCCAAGAAGTTCAAATCGAGAGCACCATTGATTTATCTATTTTAACTCTGCATATGACAGCACCATCCATAGGGACAAGCTATGCGAAGCTATGTCTAGCATTGGTACCTCAGGCAAACTCGCCAGATTATGTAGAATGACGATGAAGAAGTCTCGCTAATCTCTAAAGATCAAAAACAATCCCTTCCAACCTGATGATGTAAAGTAAAGTAAAGATTAAGACAAGGTTATGCGCTGTCATGTAACTTTCGCAATACCATACTTGAAAAATTGTATCTACGTATCATGGAAGTCAACACCAAAGACACAATTTTGCAAAAGCCGGTACAATTATAAAACTTGCACACCCTGATGACATTCATATCATTGGCAAAACTCATCGAGCTTTCACTTAAGCGTCCGAAAGTATTGGAACAGAAGCAGCAAAAGTGCGTTTAGTTGTGAATGAGGGCAGATTAAAGTATATGCTGTCAACAAGAAGGGATACACAGCATTAACGAATCGGACATAACATTACAATGCATAGCTAAAATTTTCAGGTATCCATAACTTGGTTTACCTCTATTAGCTATAAATTCTCAAAATGACATCTCATCAAAGATCGGACGGAGAGTTGCTCTTGCCAATCGCTGCTTCTTCGGACTAAGACAGCAGCTGTGTTATAAACCCTTCTTAAGAAACGCTTAGAAGACTCTGATTTATAGTGCAGAAACATGGAAAGTCTAGGAAGACATCCCTACTCGTTTTGACCGCAAGATTGTTTGAGCGACTGTTGGTCCCACTTGGCTTGCCAGCGTTTAAAAAAATTGCACATCGGTGGCCGCTTAAGATGACAAAAACATGTAGACTGAAAGAACACCAACGCTTAAACCTAAAGAGTCTTCAATCCAAACCAAGGGGGGCAACGCAGTTCAGAAAGACGTTGCCCAAGGTGGCGGAGATAATAGGAAGGTGTGAGCTTGGAAGTCTTACGGTGAAAGAGCGAAATCAAAATCCTTAAAAGTTAAAAATCTGACCGAACATTATGAACACAAAAAGACTTCTGCACCGACAGTGAGTCACTATCACGACCTTCAAGACATGACTTAGAGACGACTCCAATCAGAATTTTCACAGAAATCGCAAATTCAGAGTACTAAAGCTGTGACGTGCGCCGATGTGACGGGTGTGTGATTAATTAACTTAACGTCATTAAGTGCTTAAACAAAGCTTCCAGAGTCGAATAGAAAAAAGTCACCGATTGCATCATCATAAAATCTAACAGTGACATATTTAAGGAATTTCCTTAAAATATTCCTTAAAATGTTACAATATGACATGCACTATATTTGACACCTTACATTTTTTTTCTGAAAAGTCAAAGTGACAGGTGATCGCCACTCGCCCCTCTCAGAGGTAAGGTTTGCTGGATCACCTTTGTTTTTCAAAACGTCAAAGTGACATAGGAAAGTCCAATCCAGATACATAAAGTAAGAAAAGTCATTTGAATCGATCACTGACGTTTGTTACAGTACTGACAGTACACAAAAACGAAAAATTTCATTAAAACTACTCCAAATGCAAACGGAAATTTCTCATCAAGCCCACGCTGCACAGAAACATGATATTTAATTGCCTGCTACCAGACTGTCAAATATGTACATACGTACATATATCTAAACGATTAAAGTTTAAATGTCACTTGTATCGTGTACCCCTCAATTGAAGTTGAATTTTTCCCTCGAAATTAACATACGCATTTCTTATGGGACCCAGCAAGACCGAATGTAAAAAATCGTTTAGATACATTTTGACCTGATTGCTTTGAATGTTCATTCCCAATAGGGATACGGTAGCTAATTAAGCTTCAGGCAGTTTCACCTTAAAACAAAAATAACGAATAAGAAAAGAAAAGAAACAACTTCTGTTAATATGTCATCGAACTTTCAATTCCAATCGGGACAAGATACTTGTACAAGTTGCGTGAAAGAATTATTTGTTTCCCTTCTATAACAACTGCCACCAAGGGGAGCAGGAATACAACAAATCACCGGCCCCACACACGCTCGCACATCATGTAGAGGCTGTCAGATTTCCTCTACTGTCAGATTATACAAATGTGACAAAGATAGATGGATGGAAAAAGAAAAATTGCTGTCGTTAGCTAAATTACTTTAGAGTAGATGCTGAAGATAACCAGAGCAAGATCAAAGATGAGCGAACTTTGTATCTGATGTAGGCCTATTACGTATTGTGTTTATGTAATGCAAAACGATGACATCGTTTAACAGTTAACTATGATGACAAAATCCTGTAACATATGTAACAGGAATCTGTTAAGTTTGTTGGATAATTTGTAGAGTTAGTTTAACATGATCAGAATGTGGGAATAGATATGTGAATAACTTCTAATAAACATGACGGTTGAGATGGGACAATGTGACATATAGAATCATGAAGTTGGAAGAAATTGAATAAAACGTCACAAATGTCAAAAAAGGTCGGCCATTATTTTTCTTCATTACCTTCTACAGTAGTTTAGAGATTTTCGTCATTCATACGATTTGAAAGTATCTAAACATTGATATTTGATATCCGTCAATGCGTTCTTAATGTTGGTCCTGTTATTACTGTTACTAAATATCTTTTGTAAGTTTTCCTTTAATCATACCTTGCTGACACACTGCCAAGCTGGTTTTTTACCTTGCTCAACAGGCTTTTCTCTTTATGTGCTACTTAAGCTATATTTGAGTAAAATTGTTCCAAGAATTGTGGAATTGTGACTTTAGACCGCACTTAATGCCAAAAAAGTTCTTAGATAAGGCCTAGATATAATCGCTCAGGAGAAAAGGACCAATAATCCTTTGTAGAACTTTGGAATCGATGGTAAAGCGTTATGGAAAATCTTGTTCAATACATGTTCTATCGAAGCGAATCTTCTAGACAGACGGCCAAGTAGTAACGACCGGTTTTTATTACACTTAGCACTGCAGTCACCTTGGCCAAACTAATTCATAGCCATAAGCTTATTAAAAATGGATTTAAAATTCATATTGAAGTTCCTAAAATAATGTAGAACACAAAGGTGTCCGATTTCAAGTAAATCATTTAAAGCGTCCCACTTGCAAGCATTGGTACCGCCTACAAGGTATTCGAACTGGTAATGATTACAAAACCTCTACAACAAGCATCGTGTGTTGTCTAAAGTACGGATACCCGTAACGTAACGCACCAAATGATTCAACAAGGCCGAAACCATTAGGCCACGCTCTGTTTGCCTCTGCTCTATGAGCAAAGTTTACTCTCTGTTTTATGCTGTACTGCATGCATGTTGTGCATCAAGGGAATCCAAAACTAGCAAAAAAAAAACAACAGAAAAAAAACCTATTGTAGAACGGAAAACGAAAAACGAAAAACAAAACTATTAAACTGTTCTGTAGAAATAAGTATCTAAGCAGTAGCAGCTGACGAATACTGAAACGATCGATACAAGAGCACTAGACCACAACAACTATGTACACAGCATAACGATCATCAGTTGATCAGAGCAAACGGCAAATGGCTAAACGAGCAGATGGGCAACACCGATCTCCGGTCGATGGTTCGATGGGCGACTGTAAACCGAGAATGGGACACCAAATTAGTTTCATTTCGAGAAGATGATCCCTTCTGTCGGGCAAATGACCGTTCAACTGATACTGATCGCGCGCCACACCGAATGATCTGTTTTCTGTTGGTAATTACGCTTAAGTTCTTTACTAGCTACAATACATAACCGACGCCGCCGTTGCTGTTGCTCACCGCCAACACGATTCTAGGCGCGTAAGTAATTTCTTTTGAAGTGTTGCACGCAAAGCCAGAGTCAGTACCAAGCTACACCATTGTGGACTGATCTAGCTGACTTTTGTTTGCAGTCAAACACATGGCTGCATTTGGTACATATGATGGTGGTTCTGTTCTATACTTGTACATGATGAGGCACAGTTTCATGATGGTGCAGCAATTTCATGATGATGTAGTTCCACAATGATGCGGTTGCTAGATATTCGTACACGCACTATGATGTATCCGTTCTGTATAAACATATTCCTAAGAATTGAATGTTGAGGAGAGAAGATGGTGGACATCTTGCCAAAGCCTCCACATGAAGTTCGTCATGTGTTCATTGAGTTGTTCCACGCGTGAATGTTGTGTGTGCTATTCCCCGCACTGGCACTAGAATGCGGGTGCCCTCCATACTCGAACATCACAGAGCTTATCGGCCGCAAGAAATAAAAGGGTCAACCAAAGGCGATTGCGTGTTATTTTATAGGGAGTAAGCATTTCACAGAAAATGATCTGCCATCGATGAGTTATACCGACTTCTAGGGTGAGAAAATCGTAATTCTTTGGAAATTTACATACGCCATACCGTGGTCGAACAAACAACCGAAGAAAAATAATTCTTTGCAACCGAATTGTAAATTGTTATTCGGGGAATAACATAATTGATGCTTAGTGCACACACCTAAACTTACAAGTTACATAGGCTCTCTGGAATGTCTAGAGGAAATGGTGTCACTTTCAACCATCAGTAGGCGTTTAATTACAGGCGGCTAATGGACAAAGCTGCTGAGAACACTTGAGTGGATAAGCTAATTCATTGTGGACTTTTTTAATTACTGCAATTAAGTATCATAGCTGAGTTGGGTTTAATCACTGTTTCAGAGTGGCGTACATTATCTTACGTCAACTTCTCTTTGACAGCTCCGAAAAGTAACAGTTTATGTACTGAAGTCATGGTACCGAGACGTTAGAGAAAACACATTGGCTGTGGGCTTGGTGGAAGCACCAGGATATCTGGTCTCTTTAATGACTCTATGAATGAACTAGTGCATTGTATTCCTTGAATGTTCCTTTTAATGAAAGTTACAAGTTTTTCGTAGAAAAACTAATAAGCGCTTCAGCGATTAACTTCTTACAGTATCAGCACCAACCACGTCAGCATCAAGTACCTGCAGTACAGAGGTTGCGCTCCGCGGTGTCGTCATATAATGTTCTTGTATCACCTATGTCTTGTCACGATGCCTACAGTCTTTGCCTGCTAACAAGCTGAAGGGTTATGCTATTTGCAGTGGTGTTCATATGAAACCCAACTGTCAATGAAAATCTTAACCGAGTATGCAGGCAGAATTGGAAAACTGTCCTTCGATTCTTGCCTTGCAAGGTTGTTGGCGATTTCATTCTTCGTGATCCCTTGTGACAAGGCTCAGTGGATTCCCGAACTAGCTTGTAAGTCGTAAGACGTTTCAACAAGGCTCTAGGCATAGCTTGGATGTCACTACAGATGAATGATTGTGTATATTTTTGCGTGGAAGACAGGCGCAAGTTTTCTCAACGAAGTGTAAAATCTTATGCTGTCGTCCTCCGAATAAACATCAGCGCCGCATCATATATGGGAGACTGATTTCCTATTTTCTCTGCAGCAGGAGTTCTGGTGTCATTGCATCAGACGGGATGTCCATAAAATCGGAGTCGAAAGACATTTGGCATACAAGGTCATCAAAGCTCCAGTGCGTATTCTACCAAAGACAACGCCTTTTGAACCAGAAGATGGGATTCAAAGTGCAGCTCATGATATGAATATTAAGGAGAAGGACCCATATTCATAATGCTTACTTTATTCACACGACTTTCTGTGGTTAGATAGAATAATAAGTCCGAAAAATAGAGAAGAAGATTCAATCATGAGCTAAACGACTGTTCGGCAACATGAATTCAAAAGAAGCCATCACCAACGACTTAAGTAACCGTGACAAATGGACAGATATCTCAACTAACTTAGGTAGCACTACAAATAAGTAAGCATGGGCCTCAACTAATAAACCTGTCCAAGCTGCCACCTGCCACCTGCCACAAGTGGGTTGGGGTACCTTCCACTTGCTTGCTTAACATAGCGCATTCTTCTTAGAAGTTGAATCCAAATACAGGCAGTACAGTTCATAGTTTAACTCCCTCCTCCAATCCCCATTTATAACAAAAGGGACGTACAGTATCTTTCTCTTGAATTAGCCAAATACGTCATAATCGCACTAAGCCTCTACGCCAAAGAGTAGAACCGGGAGGATAACGATGTTGTGTACTACTTACAGCGGACGCATACATTAAATACCTCACTGTTATAACTGCCAACAGTAACACTGTAGCCAATTCACCGATTTGTGCGTCCTTTTCTGATGAGAGGACAAACTTCGGTTTGACTTCGTTTAACCTTGGACCCATTTTGTCTGCTTTCACCAAACACGAACACTTTTGTTGTCCATCAACAAAACGCTGCTTATATCTATTCCATAAGCGTTAGCGACATATTCCTCGGAATATCCTCGCTCAACTTTTCGCTTCATCAATTCAGCATCGCTCGACAATTTTATGTTTGGCACTCAATTTGAGCGGACGGCTCCCAAACTATATATACCACGGCTTCTTAGGTATGTTAGCAGGCCCAATAATGTGTAGAAATTATCAAAATATAGGATATGGTTCACGTTGTCTGGAATTTTGTTGGACAAATGTAGAACGACATTTGATGAAGCTCCGAGATCTGGTGCATTTTCTGGTACCACGTTGTCTCCTGCACCAGAATAAATTTCAAATGCACATGAGAAGCCCATGTGATCACATAGAACAAACAGCTTGGTTCCCCATTTATGTGGTTTGGTTGGCATATATTGCCGAGTAGGGTTGCCACCCATTTTTGTAGCACACATCTGTTCGTCTACACAAAGACGAAGCATCGGAACAGACCCAAAGCGTTCGTTGAAATAGGTAATAAATGGTCGAACTCGATGCAACTTGTCGTATCCAGGCTGGCCGTTCGGGATCATAGTCGAGTTGTTATTGAAATGCAAGAACTGGCGTATTTGTTCGAATCTCATCCGTGTCATTATGGTCGGAATTACTTCCAGCGAATGTCTTCCCCAGTAGGAACGAACATTTGGAAAGCGGTAAACAGACACGAAGAACATGATTCTAATGAATTGTCGAACCTCTTGTTTATTGGTAATAAATCGAGTTTCGATGTTCTGCTGGAACGCATGCAAATTCATTTCATCAACCATACTCGTATATTGCATAAATTTATCAGTCACAAAATAATGGAAGAAATCAAATGGTGTTTTCAAAGATATTACTTCATCTGGCAGCTCTTTTACCCCGCGAAAAACGGCTTCGTTTACATGCAGCTGCATATTTTTTTTTTCTCCACAACATGGATTTGAATTCCTGAGCATCAATTTTTTTGTATTCGAAGTACCAATGAATTGGCCAGTTCTCGAACAACATGGGCCACCTTCTTCTTCTTGTAATTCGTTGTCATTCGAGGAACGTTTACGTTTTCTATAACGTGAAGGGGTAATATTAGGCTCAGAAACACTAGCGGCATTAGCTCTGGCGTTTGATGCTAGGGCTGAACTCGGCTCTTGATGACTAATGTCTAAAGCGCTAATTTCCAGACTTGCGTTTACTGCATCCATCAGGATCTGACTTGAATTCATCAAACAATGATCAATCAAGAGTTCACCTTCAGGGCAAATGAAAGCTGGATCATTGTCGTCATCGTCGAAATCATCTTCACCGTCAGTGTCTTCAGAGCTTGAAATTGCATTTATCAATTCAGCTATTTCGTTACCTGTCATCTTCGACAGGTTCCTCAAAGATCTTCTTGACATTGCTACCTAACCAAAGCACTAAATCAGTTATGGAGAAATAATAAGCAAAAAATTACACTCAACTGCCTGACCCCGCCTCTAGACGGATTCAAGAAAACTCTAGTAGCTTATATAAAAAGACGTCACAGCACAAAACTTATTTCACTTATCGATAAAAAACACTTTTATCGACTCACCTGTTATTTTTCTAATTTGATCTGACAAAAGTTATTATTTTTTTTTAATAAATGAAAATCGTGTTTGCAAAAAAGAAATTTAACTTTGTGCTTACAATGGGATTTTTCACTTTGAATAAACTTAGCCTGCAAACGAAGCGCACTACAGCTATGATTTAAACAGCTATGCATAAAATAATATTTAAGCTATGTATATGTAAAGCTTATCATATTGAAAAAAAGATCATACCGTTACATGTAAACGCTTGTTAGCTTTACACCGCCCAGAGGCGGTTGTAGGCATTAGAGGGTTAATACTATTGTATCTTGCTATTGAAGATCTCGGTTAAGTCATAATTGACCTTGATAAAGCAGCGAGAATTCTTCATAGCTATTGTGCACAACATGACGAGTTTGGCAGGGATGTCAATGGTAGACTTGTCAGTGTATAGCTCATGCTTTCATGTGCATTTTAAAGTCGAGAAATAGATGTAGGATGTCGATCTAAAATTCTGATATCTGATCGATGATGGACTTTCCTGTACCGGCGACGGACAGATGGCACATGTTTTTACGCGAGTGCCTGTCCCTTCTAGTGTCGATTCAAAGTGTCACCTTTAGTGTGAAGAGCATGAACTTTTCCATTTGCCAATTTAAAGATCATTTTATCTCCATACATTACATAGGCCTTCTGCAATTCGAGTAAACTAAATCTGACTGACACAAGGGGCTCCTGAATACTGCGCTCCTATAAATAGAGCTCAGGCCAAGACTGATGGTCTCAGGAGTCAAAGAAGTCAAGTTACTTAATTACGCGATTTACAATTGGCGTTTAATTCTGAGAATATTTGCATAAAACCAACAACTGCTTAGAATGCATGTTCTTAGAAAACCCTTCCGATGGGCATGTAGCTGTCATGCCATTTAAGTAAGGAGGTATTGTATGTATCCAGATATTAATCACCCGTGCAACGCTTTTCCTATAGGAAATTGAAACGACAATTCAGCCACCAGCAAATGTCATTTAGCAAGGAACTCAAACAATCCAACCAAACATAATCCGAGTTCTTCGGAAATCATTTATCACTCACTCAATCCCTACCTACCTCACTTCTCGTAAGAACTCGAAAAAAAAAAAAAACAATCCACAATTCCCACCATTCTGACATCACATCAATTATCCCAATATGAGATGTGATAAGCCTGTCCACACAGGAAATTCCTGCATCCTGTCTGCGTTCCTTGAATTCCATTACTTACTCCAAAAATGCACAACACAATCACTCAAAACCGGGAGAGAAAAGAAACACAAAGGAAACAATGACGAGGGTGTGCAATAAAGCCATAAAAACTCATCAAACATTCTGCTTGTCCATTTAACGTTCTGTTAACTTACTCACTCCCTGCTTCTTTAATGGATTTTACCAGTCAGAGAGGTTCTTGTTTTGTTTTTCTTTATTTTTTCCAATTTTCCATCATTCTTGAGAATTTAAAACCCAAAACAAAAAAGATTCTTCGTTCATTCATCAAACAGAACCGAGCAGGGTTCCCTACAACTCACACGTCAAACAACACACGAAAAGTGGCCGCGCGAAAAGTGTGCCCTCTTGGGCGACACACTAAAAATCAACAGCAAATGACGGTTAAGGTGAAATAATATCCAAAATCCGTACAAAAACGAATACTATGAGCAACTGAAGCAAGTACTACCTCATGGATGCACCCAAAATGAATTCATCACCGGCATCAGCATTTCAATTTGTCGTTATTTCCATTGTGGTTGTTGTTGTTGCGGTCGATGTACTCGTATTTCTATCTTTTGTTGGGTCTTGTCGAAATTAAAAGATGAAATCACCTCACCATTAGACAACCGCCAACACCAAACAAAAACTCCTCTTCTGACCGCGCGAGCGGTCTGTCGCTGAGGCAGCTGATGGCGAAGCCCGATGGTGGCCAGCGAGCGGCGCGCTTAGTTGCCTCCTGTGTTCTTGGTCTTCGTTTCGTTGTTTGTTTTTGGCAAACATCTGCTTCCTGGGTTGGTTCCATTAGAAGCCGACAACAAGAACAACAAAAACAGCAACACATACAGTCATAGATATTGTCGGATTCATTGCTTGTTGTGCTCTGAACTCAGCAACTGCATACTTACATTTGTATAGTCACTTGGTTTGGTTGCTTGACATTGCTGATGCCGCGGCTGCTGTCATGTGCTGTAGCACTTTTTGTTATGTAGACGACACGACAAGTTTGCACATTTAAATCACCGTGATCTGGCCTCTGTCTTCCGGTACGTCTCTTTGCTGTAGAATCTTCCAATGACTGAGCAATGCAAAGTAATTAGTTGAGTCATAGATGTGTCGTGTGTGGACCGAGCACGCCTACAGCTCAATTTGTAGCGCACTTACTTATAGGAAATGGGTGAGGTAGAGTTCTATCAATTCACTTGTGCAATAAGAATATGAAACGCTTTTAAATTAAATGATTGTTGCCGACAGAATGACCAGCAGAAAGCACTATGAAACGTGATATCTTGATGAGCAGCCTTCGCTTAAGTGATATGACACTTCATGGTGGTACCAGAAAGCTCGTCATGGGCGACAGTTGCCATTGAATGTTCTATGATTTGTTAACTAGGTATCTGCGGAATAGAATCTGAAAGAGCGGAAATAGATAGGTATCATTCGACATGGCCAATACTTGCAACTTAAAAACATTATCTACCAACATAACGTTTTATACGAGTACTTGTACTGTACAAATAGAGGCTTTACTAAAATCAGTCAATTGCCATCGGAATTTTCCTGAATGACGCTCCCATCAAACACGTAGTAATTCCTCTGCGCCATTGAGCAAGACGGTGATGATTAAGGTCTTGTATAAAGCCAGTTTGGTATTCTGAGAGAGGGCTCTGCTGCTTAATTGCCTTCTAAGCCCGAAGAAACAGCGATTGGCAAGAGTTATTTTACGTCCTATTGCCGAACTGGTATCGTTGCTACTCGTAACTGCGGAGCCAAGGAAGGCGAAGTCTTTAACTACTTCGGAGTCCTTGGTTTTTTCCTCATTTACCGTGAGACCAATTTAAGCCACTTCCGCTTTGATAACTGCGAATGCCTCATTGACGTCTCGTTGTCTTCGTCCTATAACGTCGATGTCATCTGCGTACGCAAGCAATTGGGAAACTTATAGAGAATCGTTCTCCTTCTATTGGCCAGTGAATTTTGCACGATTCTCTTCAAAGCGATGTTAAAAAAGTCACATGGCAGCTCGTCGCCTTGTCTTAAACCTTTTTTGACACTAAAGGTCTCGGTTAATACGGTACCGACCTTAATGGAGCAGCGAGAAATCTCCATTGTCCTCCTGCACTATGCCAACACTAAGCGTGCCATTATACAGCTCGTCACTGTGCACGCTGTCATATGCGGCTTTAAAGTCGACAGACAGGTGGTGGCCGTCGATCTGAAATTCCAGGGTCTTGACCAAGATCTGCCGTAATATGAATATTTGATCGATGATAGACTTCCCTGGCCTGAATGGAACTTTCAGACCACTCATGATCGGTTTCAAGCGATTACACAAAATGGCAGAGACGATTTTGTAAGCGATGTTCAGGAGACTGATTCTCCTATAGTTGGCATAGTCGAAGAGATCTCCTTTTTTTGTGGATTGGGCAAACGGTGCTAAAGTTCCATTCATCGGGCATGCTTTGTTCAGAACATATATTGTAGATGACCTGGTGCATATTCCTAACCAGGTCATTTTCAGCTGGTTTAAATAGTTCAGCTGGAAGCCCGTCTGGGCTAGCAGTTATGTTCGACTTTAGTCTCGATATCGCTATCTCAACTTCGTCTAGGTCAGGTGGACGCAATTCTCTCTTATTGTCGTCCAGTATTGATGGTTCATTTTCCCTGACAGCGGAATTATGGTCGTCGTCGCCGTTATACAGTCTGCAGAAGTGGCTGGCAGAGATTCTAGCAGTCTCTTGCGATTGCAGCTTTTCATCGACGTCCCTAGACTCTGTTGAGCTCGTGGTATGAGCATCAGTACCCGGCTGCAACAAGATAGTGATTCGAGTCTATGTTGGCCGCCAAGTCCCTTTGTGGATATTGAGGTGTCGAAACCGCGTGCTGGTTACTATGAGGTTGCGTCTCGTTACGAAGTCTAAAAACCTAAATTCGTTTTCAGATGCGGTATCGTGCAATCGACGCGCTTAAAAATGACTTCTTTGCCCAACTTGGCATTAAGGTCTTCTATAACAATTTTGGTGTCATAGTTGGGTCATTGAGAATATCTTCTGTCGGGAGGGTTCATAGAACTCGTCCTTGATCGTGTCATCCTTTTCTTCTGTGAGGGCGTGTGCGCAAATGAGGCTAATGTTTCCCAATTTGACCTTAATGTGGATTGTAGTGTGGCGTTCGCCACGGTCTGTTAAAGGACCTTACATTCCAGGTGCTTGGCCGAAATTCGTTGTTCTTTTTGAGTGTGCTTGGGTCGTTAACATTGCATCCGTCCGTATCCGAGGGGTGTTTTCCCTGAACCATTTTTTGTTTTCCGCGGTTGGAAAGTTAGCGCTACACGTGACCCCCAACTGGAGGACTAGTTCACCTTTATACATAACGCTGCCAACGGTTATTCACGGTCCTTAAAAGATAGAGGAGCCTGAATATTGACGAATCTTCATTCACTCATTTCGACGTAGACAGTCAATTTTGATTACCTTCCACACATAGCGCCGTTTTGTTGCAAAAAGACACTGTCCACATTCATTTCTTCAAGTTCGACAATAGATATTCTTTGATCAATCAAGGAAACATCCACACCCACTTCATTTTTGAAGAAGCGACGCACTAAATCGTGTGCTATTCAAAACTGTTCCGACTACTCCAAAATTGTGGATAGGTACATAGAGGGGCTTTCGGATGGTCATTCTTGAAATTGTACGGCAGATGCGGTTTCTGTCCTTCACTTCATTCATTTGTACCCATAGCTCAAATAGTACTTTTATAGGAAAATCTTGAACCTGGCAGAAAAGTACTTAGATTTGGGTAAATGCGTTTTCTTTTTTTGTATCTAATGACATTTCTACAGGCATTTGGGATTTACTCCGCATACAACCCCTAACCACTGTCAAATTGACTAAAGCGTTGCATCAGTGGACAAGACCTAACAGACATCGATCATTTTGATTATCATTCTCATTCTAATTTTCATCTCGGAAAAATGCAGAATGGATTACATAAAAGTTTGACATTTGACAAGTAAGTATATATACTTTCATCTTCTACTTTTCTTTCACCCAACTTCTTGTTTCCATCGCATGACAATTAGACTGTCATTTTGGTGATATATGTATGCAGGTATTCAAACTGTCAAATGCTGTCATCACTAAATATTTTCACAACGAATATTTATATTTTCATCATTGTTGAATACTCAGAAACAACTAAACAACTGCAAATTCATGTTTGGTGAGTTCAGAATTTATGACACAAGCCCTCATTAATATTTTTGTTTTTAAAAAATCTCCAAGGAATGTCAATTGATTATCATTTGCCGATGATATCATTCTCTTAAACGGGGAGTCTAACGTATAAAATGACCTTCAACCAAAACTTGGCGCAGTAATCTCGTATTTTTGGAGTTGAACTGGCGCCGATGAATGCAAGTAACCAAGTCTGAACTGTCAAAAGTTGAGTTTTGTATCTCTTTTAAGCAAAACATTGACCAATCAATCATTTCTGACATCATTATCACATTCATTATGGCAGACCGACTGCATTCTACAGTTTTTCAATGTCTGATATCATCCAGTCCTTAGATACTTTTTTTAACAAAACAAATTTTGCGTGTTTGTGGATTGAAATTTTTTGGCAAAAAAAAAAAACTTGGTGAAATTGAATTGAAATTTTGTCTATTTGGTTGTGCACATATTTCGTAAACACATTTACGTCGATTCAAAAGGCATTTCAGGATAACAGAACAGTTTATATTCTATTACAATCAACAAGTTTATGGATTTATGGTAAATAGTAACCTCTATATGACAACCGATCGACCGAGAACTTGTCTTTTTGTTGGAAATCTACTCTCACCACCAAAGCATGAGCACTTATGGTTCAGTTTCCAGTAAAATAAGCTACAACACGAATGGAGAATGGCACACATTCATCGTTTCGCCAGCTTATTTTTCCTATGATTCGGTACTAGCCAGTACTCGAACTCATTAAGTTCGATCATTCAAGGAAGATGGAACTTTTCATATCCTGCGACGCATATGCTCAAAATACTTTTCAGGGCAGAAGCAAATGACAATGATTTGATTTGGATGATTTGATGGCATGTACTATACTCGTATATTGAGAATCACTTTCCAGGGAACCTTATCAGAACCAGCTCAAAACCAACTCTCATCACCAAAGCTGCAATTCGGCTAAGGAGGACAACACACCGTAGCTGGTATATCGGCTGTACCAACGGATGAGAAAATCGATAACGCTATTACGTGTGTATCTAGTTATCCTATAAAAAGGTATTAACCGGCTGCTGGCAACTAGTAGCCTGGCGCTGAAACTCTGGTGCACTGGCGTAAAGGTGGCATTTATACTGAACTTCAGACCTATAGGTCGCTGTTGAATAATAGCGAGAGATTAGGCGAGCTCTATTTGTACAAAACTGCTTTGTGGGTGCATCCTATTTTCGAGATGCGACATCTCTACCATCGCGGACGATTCTGCTAAAGTAAAGAAGCTGTGCTGTCTGTTGGATCATGCCAGGTAAGTGTCTGCTCTAAAGCGCAAGCAGCTTTAGATCATGTGATCAACAATTTGTGTACATTAAATGGGCTTTCAGTCAATCCTAAAACACTAACGTTGTCCTCTTTACGAGAGAGAATGAAGCTGAATGGTCTAAATAAACTATTTTTCAAAGACATCGCTATACATTTCTGTAAAGAAGCAAAGCATTTAGGTGTCATCCCGGACATCTTTGGATTAAACATCTCACGTTGAAAACCTGCAAGGCGCCGTCGACCTTCCGGTAGTGTAGCAAAGGAGTTTCGTCTGGACCTACACAGTTCTATCTGCCCTTCGTCTGGTAAAACAAGCTTGCACTGAAAAGACGTCACTGCTGTTTGTACTAAGAACAGTCACTCGTGGCTACTTATAAAGGCTTACCTTAGCATGTCTGACTCTGTTGATAACATAAAGATGAGCCTCCCTTCACTATTACAGCTCTAATCTGAGCAAAGAAAGGAATGAAGTCAGGTCGCTCAAAAATCTAAATAAAATGTAGCGCTCTTGTCTTTTAGTAAGACGATAACGTTAGGTAGTTTGTTTTCCCAACAGAAATATACGAAGTCCGTATGGCAATGAACCACGTCGGAGTAAAATGCAAATACTCTGCATCTAAGCTTCGCTCAAAACGCAAGAAAGCAAGACAACTCTGAACGCTGGTCTGTCAAAACTGAATTCACTAAGTCTCGTTTGGGTCCGAAGACAGATTGGGGTCACGTGAAATGAAGACGCCGATGAATATGATAGGCAAGGCTGAGTGGAGACTTTTTCACAACTTCTATTAGCAGTTTGATTTCACGTATTTCACGTGAGCGGATCTGTAGATAGTATGACTCTGCAAGTTGCCAGGAGACCAAACAAACCCTTTCTTTCCATCATTAAGAAACGGAGCATCTAAAAAGATAGGCAGAGTTGACATAAAGCCTTAAGACGCTTGCTGTCGAAATGATGTGAACATCAGGGAACATTATCCCTGTGATTGTCAGACTAACTCTGGCATCAGGCACTCGGCGCTGATGTGCTGAGTCATTGTGTTGTAATCATTTTATCACTGAAACCCTTTATCATCTTTCTACGAATAACTAAAAAATCAAAGAAAATGGCAAACCAAGGAATGTGCAATGGCCCAGTTCTTTCCGAAAGTGCTCTGTTCTGACAGAGGTTTCTATTTCATTTCCATAACGCAGACGAAGTCTCGGACAACAGTCGGTGGTAAATGTCCCATTGATGTCATACTTTAGCATTACGCATTGTCCAAATTTGAAACCTTAGAACCGTCAAGCAGGCCGTTCTATTTTGGATCACTTTGTTTCTAAGGCAACGTTTTTGGTGAGTTTTCTTCGAACCTCGTAAACATTATATCTAAAAAGATGCATATGAATGGAACTGAATTTAATACTTTTATACCACATCTATCATCCTATAAACATGGATTTCACCGTCTATGTTGCTTGTCATAAACCTGGACTTCTATAGCAAAACCCTAACTAGGTTGTCCCAACCAACAGACAATTAGTATGAATCTATCAAACTCTCTCTTTACCTAAATTGCACTGCGTCACAGTACAATTCGCCACCTGACCACCCCGAAAATTTATAACACCCAGTCAACATAAATTCACACAGATGCCATCAATTGTCTACTAATAGAAAACACTTTTACAGATCCCTATCACCAGACTTGAGTACGCCGAACAAGTACACAACACAGCCTTATGCAATTTGTTGGCCTAAAAATAAGGGCAATCTACTCACTTTGAATTTAATCAAAATACCAACATCAACATTGAATAACACCACTTCAAAGTGCGATGCAGTTCAATTACTTAAATCTCAGGTACCTAACCACTTGTAATTATTATTAGTAGGTAGGTACGAGTACGAGTACCTCAAAACCGATAAAAAATCGATCACTATCGCATCGGCCAAACCTCCTTTTCCGGCCAAATACCAGACAATTAACAACAGAGAGTAGGTTTAATTGGTTAAACCGCGTCACGTTTCCATTCATAAAATTAGATTTCCAATCACACAAACCCTGAGAAGAAACTGAGCCATACACGAACAAAAAAGCAACAAAAAGCAAAAAAGAGCTAAAAAAGCAAATAAAGGCCCAACTGTAACACTCTACGTTACGTGTGCCAAAAGAAAATAAATAATTAATTAACATTGATACGGATCGAAACAGGGTCAAAACGCCGCCTTTGGCTTCTGACGACCACAACGTCAAAGACAACAACATCGACAAAGTCGACGACAGCAGCGTTTATTGAGTACACTGCATACTTAGACCAAGCAATTCTATGCAAACAAAAACAGCATAACATTGCGATATAAGCAAACAATCTCTACCGTCGTCTGTTTCTAAGTCCATGCGACAACTAGATACCTCTTCAATTGTCTCCATCAGCTGACGCCGACACTTCCTCACCTGACACCTCATCCGGCAATCAGGCGCTTTATTCAAATCGAGTTCGCTTTCGATTCGAATAGTACCCGTACTGTTAGATAGTCGTACTTGTACTTCAACTCCAACTTTGACTTCCTTTACTTCCACTTCCACTTCCACTTCCACACCATCGAGCATCGTTATACTACAAAAAAAAAGAAACAAAAAACGACAGCTTTTGCTCGACGAGGTTCTCCGACGTTTTCTCGTTTTTCTTTTTTTTTCACCTTTTTCTGTCATTTTTATGTACAATTTGTAAGTGTCACCATTTCAATCGACTTAATAGGAGCGCACGATATAATTAACTAGTAAATTGAAGTTTTCCCAGTGTAACAAGGCTAAACGAGTCACATAGATGGAACTTGGAGGCAGCGGCAACAGTCGCGTTCACCGGATCCTAACCAAAGTATGCTAAACACTCTCAGCATGACTTCGAGAAGGTGGCTCTAGTTTTAATGGTTTTGGAGACTGTGCCAGCACCTTAAGTGCTGGATAAAAGTGTGAACTAGTGGATAGACAATCTCCTGTGTATGTGCTCGCGCAGCATTCATTATTTAAAATAATACACTGTCCGCGTCCATTTGGAAAAGTAGCGACACACCCGCTCTGTGATTGCGCCCTGTTTGGAACATGCTGCGTGCTCAATCGATCTGGATGATAGTTTCGCTTAGGTCACCTCCAGATACATGAATGTGTAGAAGCAGACCCAATCGACGACGCTGGGCATAGGGATACCCGTACCTTTTCCTTTCATTTGGGTGGACACATTAAAAGTTGACTTTTTCGATCTTGAAGTCAATTTTACTCTACGAGTATGTGTTCGATCGTGTGTTTGGCTTAGTGTAATTGGTTTTTGATAACCGGGTTAGACACCCCGTTGAGGTTTATAAACCTATGAGTATAGCCTTGGGGTCAATTGGAATTCATTTGTGAAATGTAATTAGGAGCATGTTGTTGATTTGTTGACAAATAGATTCGTTTGACATTTGTTTCAGCGACAGGGCAGCTGTCATAAATTACAATATTTATTGTGCGTGCTTTTAGAGTATTATCAAAATAAAATTGATGAATAATGGTCTTGTCTGTGGAGTGACTTGAAGACAAATGTCATTCATAAGTGACAGGTATCTGTCAAAACATTTATTTCGCACAAATGTCAATGGACGTTTAATTAAAATGTTGATCTTCGTAAAAAATTATACTTACGAGTTGTGGCCAGCTGGGGAACCCGGTGCTCCTTCTTGCATGGTCTTGATATGACTCCTGGCTATTTTAACCCAGTAAAAAAGGTCGATATTTGAAAGGGCTATGATCTTATCTATTTAAGACGTTGATTGAAGTTAGCGATCGAGTAAAGATCCCAAGAATATACTCTCTAGCAAAACAGTGTTGACACAAATTAAGTGTGTGATCGTAGAATAACATTCCTATTAACCGTCCTTGATATATGTTTATATTTCAGCATTACTACGCAGGAAGGCATAAAATGAGGGGCTGAGCATTCAACTCTGCGTCATGTCACCACAATCCACTAGCAATCAAATAATGAAGCTGGTGCTCTTAGATGACTAATGAAGTATGCGATACAACCTTAGGAGAATGCATGTGAAGTCAAAGGGTGACAGAAAGGAGCAGTCACCAGACACCAACTTAACTGAATTTAAGCTCCACTGAGTAACATGGTACTCTTTGCATCTTAAGCTAATGCGAATTTGGAACTTTGTTAAGTCACCTACTTCTGTGCGGCAAAATTCGTTTGTGTCTTAGCCGGACTACAAGTAACCTCAAGACCCATAACGCAATGAATGATCGCACTATCACAGCAAGGATATGAGCGTTATTTCTCTGTGGTGAAGCAAAAGTATTCTAACTTGTAGTATTCATCGGCTTTCCTGCCACATTTCAGAAGTAAATAACCTTCTAGCGTACAAGATAAAAACAAATCCGAAGAAGACTCTCAGGAGTTGGAGTTATAAAAAGTGCGCTCTTTAACAATATAGAGCGAAACTGCAAGAATTTAATGATAATGTGGCATTTAAGTATTGTATGTCGTTCTTGATAAGTTAATTGTACTACTCAAGATACTTCGTCAAGAAAAGTGTTCAAATATTTTTTCGATTGACTAAGACGGCTCTGGATCATCGTATAACAGACCTTTGTTTACTCAGAGCTTCTTTTTCTGCTTATCGGCGAAGTTTGCTTGAGTGCCATAAGTATATCCTGAACAACACTTCTTAAAAGAGTGATGAGACACGTGTAAAACCAATCAACACAATATTTCGCCAAATAAAAACCTTGATCAACAATAAATAGACGTGGAGACATTAGTCCACTTTGAGGCACGCCATCTATCTTCTATCATTTGTTGGATTCCATTCTGCCATATTAAGTTGCAAGACTTGTGTTGACTTAGCCAAGCTTACAGAAATGTTCACAAGCTCTAGTTAACTGAGACATTTGCACCATTAAACAGTAACTTGAACTAATGCTCTCATTTTCCATACTTACTCCTCCAAGTGACCACAACTGTTTACTCCTACCAACGTCATCTTGAGGTACCACCCGGTATTTTCAATCAATATCCATAGTGCACTTATTGCGCTGTCAAAACATCCGCCGACGAGACGTCTATGGACACTTATGCTGTAGCCAAGACCTGCATTGTTCACCTCTCTCGAATGTTGTTTTAACCATCCCGAAAGAGGCCTGGTCATATTCAAATTGAAGTTGAATGCTGGCGCGCATATGTATGGTGTACGGGACAATGTACCTGCGTCTTGGCTGTTGTGTTTGTTATTAATAATTGAATTGTTCAATTGTTCGATTGTTAAATTGTCGAATTGATTGGAATTGTATTATTGTCATTAATTCAGTCTCCGAATATGTCCGAATATAAAGACATCGCCAAGGTGGTCAGATGGTGGATAATGATGTTGATATTGTGGTGAACAAAGTGGATGCAACTAGATGCAATGACATCGGCCAGAACATTGCGTTGGGTTAATTGCATTCAGCGAAAGAAACACACTCAATGACAGCTGTCATTTACAACACCTAGACTGTGCTGGTTGCTTACGATGTATTGTGATGTGATGTTCAAGTTATGTATTGAGCCGGGGCCGGCCGTGTAGCAGTAGTAGAATTTGCATTTTACCACGATTTGGCGGTTATGCCTTGGTCGTCCTCTGGGTTTTCGCTAAACGAACCTTAATGTGTGCGTTGGTCTTTCTTTGTTTCTGTTGTACGCGTATAAACTGTGATGACAATTGAATTTTAATGAAAATACCCCGCGCAACGACTGTTGTTGATTTCTTAATTGATTTTGGCTTGAATATACGGGTCTGGTACTTTTTGTTCTCTCTTTTGTTTTGTTTTAAGTTCCTCACATCACACACAACTGGTGTTTGTTTGTTTGTTCATTTTTCCCCCATTTGACTTTGTCTTCTTTTATTTTTTGTTTTGAATTTCAATGATTTCCCCGTTTTTGGATTGGTGCTTGTTTTTATGCCGGCTGTCAAATTAGGTACGGGCATAGGCAACAGCCATCAAAGGCAAATAAGGGTTGCCCTATTGCCTTTGTCTAGGAAAGGGTACTTTAATTTTATGACCCATTAACAGTTTATAATTGAACAGCGCTGGTGATGTTCGAAAAATATTCAAAAGTATCACGTTACCATTGATACGGATATACGAGTACTTACAGATCCAGATACAGATGACAGATTGGATACCTCACAAGATGTTGAAGTTGACTTTAATAAATGAGATTTTCATTATTTCTCAGGGACATCGTTTGGATATAAACGTTGAAAACAACAAGCAAATTCGATTAGCATCTATTTCTAGAGTTGTCGTGGATTAAGTACCAAAGTATAATTGCGCGATGATTGAGCATAACAAGCTGTATAGAGGCGTAGCGTCAACTTTGAATGTCACGACTCTTGAGAACGATTACCTCATTTTATTCGATGTTTTTTATCATTTTTTTTTTGTTACAGACCCTGACTATGACTATTGACGAATAAGATACGAGAATTAAAAAAATATATGAAGATACATATGTATATAGATATTTCTTAGAATGCTCTAAGGTTAGCGGTAAGTTTGACGTTTCTAGGGGGGAAAACACTGTGAGGAGTGAATGTCGGTTATTGGGAAATATTTATTTTTTTATTGAAGTGATAATGAAGTGCCAATGCAAAGCTATTATCGTATTCAGAAGTCGATGAGGGTAAATAATTACGCAGTTGACTGGCATTGGTGTCAGAATGGTTAGAATGAAAATAGAGAGAGGTTAGGAGTGGATAATAGCAGCTACTAAGCCATTACATAAGCAGTGGTCACTTGTTTAAATTTTCGTAGATGTTGTCGACATTTTGACGTTGACATGACTATATTGCACTTTGGCTTTTGGCAATTGTTATCACTTTGATCTGTTGAGCAATAAAGTGCAAAATCCCCTCTCACAGTACGGCAGACAAATATTTGACCGTCATTCTTTATTCAATATTTTATGGTCTACCATAACCAATGTTTTATGTCAGCAGTTTAACCTGTAAGAGGCGAAACGTCTCTCTCTCTCTCTCTAAAAACCATTAAGTTGTTCTATCCCATGCTGATTTTATGATCACTATTGACAATAATCTCTTAAATTCGTCGATATAACATTTTAAACAATATACTCGTAAGGTACTTAATTACCGTGTAACCTTAGTAACCGGTGTAATCACCGGTTTTAAAGGTATTAACATACATAGTTTGTTCGTTAGGCAAATGAGGTTAATTTGATACAAAGTTACGTCCAAACATCACTGTTTTAGTAAGGCTTTCGAAATCACCTTTAAGAATAGAATACTGATAGAGTGATAGATGATATCGAAAACATGTGGCGTTTATAGTCAAATGTCTTAAGTTGCTTTAAGTCCTAATAAATTACAAAATAAATAACATTTCGAGCGAAGCTCCACAGGGTTATATTCTCGGTCCTAAACTTTTAAACACATATTTTGAATGTTTTGAATAGATAATGACGTAATGGAAAACTATAATGGAATTGAAATACATACTAGTTGATGACGAAATTAATATTACAATGATCGCTAAATGGGGAAGGTGGGTAATGTGACTAATGGCATACTTTGCCATTCACAATTGTCCGTAGATATGTGACGTTTTGATGTCACTCGAACTCACGTGACTTGGTTGCTAAATGGCTCATGAGTATTCTCTCGTTTTTCTTATGTATAAAGTGGGTTGGCTAAATTGATGACCAATATTTGTGAGAGATCCTTGAAAGACGATCTAAAATTTGACAAACCTAGAAGGTTCTGTTATTGTTTTACAATATGTGGAATACATCCTTTCAAATACGACGTAACATTCTTAATTCAAACTAGACTCCTTCCGCATGAGAATGTCTAGGACTGAAATATAGAACGCTCATAAACTGAGGCTCTATGGTACTGAGTTTGCGATCCATCTATTACTATAGGCAACTAATTTAAAGGAAAGCATCTTGAATACAGGACTTGCTAAGGAGAAAGAATGTTTACCTGCAATTCTCCCACTCTGTGGTCTAGGCCTTTACTGTGAGCGCAGGGATTAGTTTTTTAGTCTTATTGCATCTATTGTGAACTTTCTTTGAGTTCTGTTTCGTTCGATGGTATTGTACACATATTTTTTTACTTAAGACCGACAAGTCTTAACCGTCCATACAAGGCTTAACCGTACATTCATGAGTATCCTTAGTTGTAGCGCCCTTATTTTTCTAAATCTACAGATCTAGCCTTGAATGCTTTCCTTTATTTCTTCGAATAACTACTGTCGTAGGGCATAAATGATGGCAAAATTGTTAATACTGGAAAATATCCACAGCTGGTTCTAACTGCCCTTGGTCTCTTACAGGTCGGTCGGTATCAATTGAGTTTTAGTCACAGTCAAGCCTATGATTTAAAGGCCAAGTGCTAGCTTTGTCAATAGTCGTTCTGTTATCTCACTAACTGCTGAAGGAACACGTCTCTGATTAGAATTTACTGAAAGCATATCATCCTTCTTTGAAGCCATCTCTTTCGACATCAGATTGAATTTGACAGATTGCAAGGCCGTCACTAAGATAACATCTCATATTTAAGTTGAAAGAAGAATTACTTTTGGGACCAAACTGGAAGATGCGACAGCTAACTTAAAGAAAAGTTATCTAAGCAGGATTATGTATTGGCTGGACGTTAAATACTCAGTAGAATAGTCAATTTGACATCATTTCTCAATATATTGAGATATTTTCACGCAAATCTCGATTACAGTAACCACGTGTGCTTCTATAATCCAAATTTGGTCATAGTACGTGGACATTGCAAAATGTATTGTATTCTTACAATATGAATTGAAACTGACATCGTGGACATATTAATCTTTTCTTTTGTCGGTAAGATCACTGAGATTTCATCTATTGTGCTGTTGTCCAGGCCCGTTTTCTGAAGAATGACAAAGCAGCTTAGTTGGTTAGCGAATACAGGTAAAGTTTCAGGTAAACAAATATACATACTCGTATATCTATCCTGTTACAGCTGAATTTCTTTCTTCGCGGCTATAGATCTAGGTAAACTAGAAGCAGTGATTGGTTTCAGTCATCAAATAGTATATTCATCAGTCAAATAGATCCTAGACATTTTTGTGCAACTATGGTTTCGACTTTGGCAACGGAATTCTGAAGAGTGGAAAACGTTAATATGTATAACCGTCATGATATTATGACCCAAGCACTGTCGTTGACTCTACCCCTGTTTTTGAGTAAGTGCGCGAGCGATCGGCTTTCTATATGCAGACTCCTGGATTCTTAAACCAATGAAAGATTTTCTAGGCATTCACCGACTACTGCGAACGTAAACTAATCCTGTTTGATACAAGGAAGAGAATACGATTTTAGATCATATCCTGATGAACCACTCCATAAGGAACATCTGAGATAATCGCAAATTACACGTAAGGCCTTCCTACCATGTCTGTTATACAAATAGACCCAGAATGGAACAGAATCAGGTTGTGGAATTTTTAGATAATTATCCTGCAGGCAATTTTCATTTGGACTAGGTCAACAATCCAAGTATTCCAGGTAGAAAAACCGTATCTATTTTCTTAGATACCCTAAAGTGGTTCTGTCAAAAAAGCCAAAAAGCAAAAGACTGACTTATTAGGTCAGGATATATTTGCTACATCTTCTACTGTCACTGAACTTTTTTTTAAGCTTAGCAATAGCGCAGTCCAAACGACTTATTCGCAGACTTCGACATTGTTCCTAGTGAAAATGAAAAGAACCAGCCGCCAGGTGCACACAAGGTTTCAAAGTAGCTAAGGTTTTTTGACAGATTTTTAACTCTCAATGCCTATTACTGTCCTCATTTGCAACAATTCATTTGATGTCAGGTTTGACAACCTTAACGCCATTAGGCCATAAGAAAATTCTTCTGACTGCAACCAAGATCAAAGAAGTACTCTAACCCTGCTCCTCAAAAAAGTAACCTTTGATACCCTATGTCAACAATCCTTGTCAGTGCTTCTTTAGGGCTGGTAAATCCACTATAAATAAAGCAAAATTAGTTCGAATGAAAAATGTCGACATTATAAGGATGACAGACTAAATGACTGACATTACCATGAATTGGTCGAAAGAAAGCATAATTGGTTAATGAAGCTTCAGCATCAAATGTATGATCCACAAAAAAAGGGGGCCCTTTGAACTGTATCTACTGTATAGAAGCATCAGTCTCCACAATATGACCTACAAGTTCTTGTATGCCGTTTTGTGCGAACGACTCAACCCATTCAACTAACGATCGGATTGGCTCTATTAGTATAATGAATCGGTTGAGTACGCAATTATTCAAATGCTCACTCTATGAGGAACTATCTCTGGTCCTTTAAGGTCCTAAGCAATGTCACAAGGATGTATGCTGTCACAAAAATATGTCGTGTGACCTCCTTAGCATCATAGCTTAGAAAGTTGTGCCGAACTCCTGAAGTAAAATTTTTTTAACAGTCCGTCCGTGCCTGTTCATACATACTCTGCATTGTTTGTCCAACTTTCAAAAGGGACCTGGCCTACTACAAAGGAATAAGTCTCCTCCACAACGCATATAAAATCCTGTCTACTGTACATATTCTTTAAACATCCATACCTGATTGATACCTATTATTGTGGTTTTAAACCAGATTGTTTACCATTGATCAAAAGAGCCTGTAGAGACAAATGATACAAATCCAGTCTTGCTTTGACATCGTTGCTAGGCATAACGGCATTTGAAAACGCACGCACTTCCGTCAAGATCGGTACAGACCTTCGATGTCGGAAAAGGACTTAATCAAGATGATGCATTGGCAATTTTTATCATCGTTCTTGACTTCTAACTAAGAGAGAAATACAACATCGACGCCTGGGAAAAAACTTGATGATAAGCAGGGTCAACTTCAAGGTATCAAGGAACGTTATACACCAGCGCGGAGATCATGCGGAAAATCACTCTTGCTACTTATTTGTGCTTGGAAGGCAATTGAGTGTTTTTGAACAACCAAAAAGACATTATACAAGACACTATCTCTGTAGTATTGCTTAACGATGCAAAAGCTTGGACACTCACGTACCTAAGCAGAAGAAAATTCTCTCGGTCGCTCGAGAGAAGAGTTCTTCGGGTAATTTTTGGTTCAGTTGCATCAATGAAGTATAGAGGAGACGGTTCTACAAGGATGTTGACCTCGGCAGAAAAGTTCGCACAAATCGCCTAAGATGGCTTGGACCTGGACCAATGCTCTGAACCGTAGTAGTAGAGAAAGACATCGCCTTAAACCGTTCCCACAAGTTTAATCAAGTGGTGGCAGTGAGGCCAATGCCTTCCCGGATAGCCTTGAATTTGAATTTAAAAGCTCCAACAACAAACAACGCCACCAGAGGAGAAATTACTCGTTAATTTCTTCTTTAACTTAAATTGAACAGAAAAATAGGTCCTCCTCACGAAGGCATCACTCTATAAGACGATTGTCATCCCAATTTTGGGATGTGACGTGCAAATATGAATTTTATCAAGAGGGGTCCGAAAGATCCGCAACCATCGGCTTAAATGACTAGAAGAATTGAAGAGATTGTATTGATTGTATCAATCAGTCTGTCTGTTCAGAAAATAGCTATTGGTTGAAATTTAGGTCCACCAACAACGCTCTTGTCATCCAAGTACCCTTTTCATGCCTGCACAATAACCCAAATAAAACAGAAACAGCAATATACAATGAAACTTTATTGACATTGAATTTTAATCAAAACTTTTATCTGAACTTGAATTTCTCTGTTTCATGGAAATGCAAATGCCCAACCAAACAAAACATAAATCACCAAGTAAGGAAGTAGGTACCTTCATCTAATTGTAATTCCGCAAATTAATTAATGTAATCTATCAAAATTTTGTCTAAATCATGTAATCAACGATTAGCCTTTACCTTAACTTCAAATTATAATGCCATGCTCAACAGCAAAATAATTAATCAATCTTACCTGCTCAACAAATTTGCAATCGTTTATATTCGTATACTTTTCCAAAAAAAACAAAAAAAAACATCGAATTTAAATCTAAAAAAACCATCAATCATAGCAAACAGAAAACCCCAACAAAAGACCCCTCTGAAGCTGTTAAAAATAATAGAAATAAAAAATCCGGAAAAAAAACTCTACCAACATCGTTAAATCTAAAAAAAAAAAAAAAATAAAAAACTCGCCCGCTAATCCTAAATTTTGTTTATAACCTAATCCAACTAATAATTCAAAATTTAACATCCATCCCTCTAAAACCTTGAATTTTCGAAAATCCCACTCTCAACTTAAAAACAAAAAACACCCGAAACGCGCTTCCCATTCATAAAATGCCATAAAAAAAGAATACGCCATACCAAAAATAAAAATAAAAAAGTCCAAAACAACAACAAAACAAAAAGACAATCTTTTAGGACAACTTTATAACCCTCATCGAGAATAAAAATAGATTTTTTGTGATATGAAAATCAATTTCAACAGCTTAACGATGTTTTAATTAATTTCTCTCCCTCAATTGCAATTAAAAACAAAACAAAATTGAACATAAAGTACTCAAGTGAACTCGAGTATCATGAGTTAAGTGCATTTTTTATTTCAACAAAAAAAGTAATTAAATGTGACACTTTGTTGATAAACTCAAAGTCGTAACAAAATTTGACACTTACTTCTGGGAAATGTGCCAAATAAAATCCAGCTTTGGCGGGGACTCTCGTAAAAAATTGTAATCCAAATTTTATAAATATATGTATATGTATTTTTTTTTTCAATAAGAATAGCTAAAATCACTTTTGTTTTCACTCAAAAACACATCACTAAAAAACACTCCTTTATTTCCATTAAAACTTATGACAGATGAAACATCACTCGTTCAAATTGATATATTTAGAACTCTGCCTTCCTTATTTCTTTTTTAGATTTCTTTTCTTAAGATTTTTATGCGCACAATGACACTATCACTCTGTGATTCATATCCACTAAAAAAATTTCAAATATTCGATGAAACGAATTGACATTCAAACTCTTAACTAAACTTGCTCAGCACTAGAAGGGGCCTTATGTCAAAAGCACTCGCCCTTGTTTTGTGACCGTTAAATAACGAGACGTCACGGGTTGTTACTCGTAGTTGTGGGAAAAAAAAAAAAAAAAAAAAAAAAAACCTTTACAATATGAAAAACATGTGTGGCTCCCGACGAATTGACGAGAAAGAGGCGAAAATAATCGGATAAACCGATTTGGAACTGTCAACCAACCAGATGTGTGTAGTGTGCTAGGGTTGTGTTCCAATTGAACGACTTTTACATGGAATCCAATTTTGTGTAGTAGACTGGCACGGTACTAGAGCACTATCACTCTCGATGGTAGTTTTACTATGGAAATTGAATTAAAAAAATCGAATCAACAACGGCGAATTATTTCTCATGGTCTATTACACACAGAGTTTAAACGTCGTCGGGTCGACCAAACAACTAGACATTCGATGTACTCATATGTTGGGTATGTAGGTGAAGCTCATTAACTTTGAAACCGACGACAGAATAGAAAAGTCTACATATACTTTAGTAAACAAAAACACAGGACCGCCGCACAGACTTCGTCATTAAGATAACACACGGAGGGGGCGCTAGTTGGCAAGTGAGTGGTTGGTTATGTCAAAGATAGGAAAATACTCGACACTCGTTTATGTAGGTTATCAGTCTGGGGTGTTGGAAACGCAAGTGCCTTCTTATTTTCTCCTTTTTCCACTGTCAAATCAAACGCAAACGACCAACGTCTTTCAAAGGGCTTCGATTGGTTTGTGGGGGTGTATTTATGTATCTATGTATCGATGTATCGATAATATGCTCGTAATACTCGTAATCTCGTAATTAGTTCGTTTTATTTTTATTTATATTCTTTTGTTGAACTTCGATAATGTGGTTGTGTATCCACATAGGCTATGCTACTTCACGTACGTGTTTATCTCAAAAAAACAACAAACAATTTTTTTTTCTCTTTCTTTTTTGGTAAATAACGTAGCACGACGCGGCGAAATGCTGAAGTCGAAGCGAACCTATCTACCCGACACGCGGAACGTAATCAAATGGCATTCGTTAGCCAACTGATCGCGCTCCAGAGAGCAGAAAACAGATGGAGTGCCTGCCATATACTCGACTCAATAGAATTTTAATTTTGTGCTCGTTTGAGTGACTCAAACAGAATGTGATCAGAGTGGAAAAGGCAGTGACATCGAACATGTTTGAGTGGAAAAATTGCGCGGGAAATCGCTGAATCAATTTGAATTGCTTGTACCGGCAACAGCTGGGGTATATTTTGGTTGAGATATAGGAGTACAAGACAATGAATTCAGCGAACCCGCATGTTGGACTCGGTTCCAAGTTGCATATGGTTGCGTCGGATTGGGTATGTTATTCAAACGAAAACGTATTTTCATTTTAACTGTATTTCGATTATTTAAAATTCATTGATACGTTGAAAGAGTACTTTAACGCGTTACTTAACGAGGAATGTCCGGTGAGTTCCATTTATTCGGATATCGCAAACGAAGAAGACATAGCGGGTTTTACAGAAGCCGAAGTAAGCGAGGTAGTAAAAGAATGGACAAGGGTTGCATTCTCTCCGAGGTATATCGAAATAGAAAATCTTGGAGTTCTATTTGGTTCGAAAATATGGCGAAAGACGATCCAATGCCTAAACAAGGGAGAGTAAGCATTCTTTTTTACTTACTTGAAATGCGCTACAGTTGGGACTGAACCTGCCCCTCAACTAACAAGCTTCTTCAGTTAGCTCTATCCTTAGCTAACTGCCCTTAGTTGCGCAATCCAAGTCTATTTATGTGCCCCTTCTACTTGCATGCGTTCCTACTGTGAAGTCTTCCTCTACTACGTTGTCACTGAGAATTAAATTTGAAAAATTTGCCTGTCTCAATATTGGTGTCCGATCTCTCTACATGTCCTTTCTACATTTCCTAGGCCGACTGATGTGCAGTTTTCTGATTAGGTCGATGTCCGCTATGCAACTTGCATGGTTCTTCGTTTAATATTTTCCAGCAAATCTCGTCAACCGAAACAGGGCCGACAATTTTACAAGAAATTTTCTTGAAACGACAGAGGATATCTTAACCCACTTTCGATAGAGACGATGCTTAAGCTCCATAAAGTAAGGCCGGGAGGATCAAGTTCTTATATAGTCTTCAGAAATCTTAAGAACAAAAGCATTTACAAAGCACGCGGCCTTACTTTCAATTAACGCCTTCGAAATAAAATCAAAACTGGTTTGGGACTGCCTTCAGCTCCTACAATAACTGGCCACCACGAATAAAGTCCATCTTATTTGGGCGCCAGGACATAGCGATACGAATGCTATGAAAAAAATAGACGAACTAGCCAGGAAAGTATTCGCATTCTATTTCATGATGCCAAGACCATTCTGTGGGCTATGAGTCGTTCATTGAGCTCAGCGGAGTACATACGTGTTTCGGCTTTTTGTAGAAGTGAAAGTGGGTAAACAATTACCAATTACATTTAGAGACATAGTGCATAAGAAGCTCGGTAGACCACCTGGTAGTGGCATCGGCTCATAAAGTGGGGGTCGTGGGTTCGATTCCCGAAAATTTAAAGTGACTTTATTTTTAAAAATAAATAAATTAAAACAAAATAAAACAATATACAGTCAGATTCGACGGAAGATGAGTGACGAGGAGCGGTCCGCTATTCCAATAGCGGGACCAGCAGATGACGCAGTGTCATCCGATGACCAGGCCATAATATCGACCCGCAACATAACTGACAATGCAGATGTTATGACTAAAAGGAGGAGGAAGCAAAGGCCAACTCCTAACTTGGTGAAGCGCCCTTCCCTATCAGCATCTACTGAAAAGCTGCCTGGTAGAGCAAGGGAAAAAAAAAGACACGAGAAATATAATGATGAATTCCCATATGTGTCAGACGGTGGAGAAGGCCACTACATGGGTGGCAATAATACATTCGGTACGCTGGCAGCCTCAGAGTCAGAAGACGAAGAGGATGAAATGAATGAAATAAACAGCAGCATTAAAGAGCTGCAGCGAAGAGTTCTTGCCATTAAAGCGAAACAAATGGCAAGGAGGGAGAAAGAAAGTAGAAGCGATCAACTGCAGCAAGGAAAAGAGACCGACGAGCCAAAATGCCGGCAACAACAACAAAGCTCAAATCAAAAGCAGCAGCCTAAGACAGAGCTTAAACAAAAAAAACATAAGCAACCAAATAAGGAGCAGCAGAAACAGCAACAAACACAATACCAACTGCAGCAGCAGAAACAACAGCAGCAAAAACAACAACAACAACAACAGCAGCAGCAACAACAACAACAACAACAGCAGAAGCAGAAACAAAGGGTTCCACCGATAAACACATACAAAGTGGAACTCAAGGATACAATAGAATTATGTAAGTCGGCCATAGGCTGTAATTTTTTCATTAAAAGATTAAGTGTAAATAGGCACGCGATCCACTGTAATAAAGAGGAGCGCTATAATAAAATTAAGAAGTTGTTAAGGGATTCGACGACGGAGTTCTTCTCCTTCACCCCGAAGGGGGAAAAGCTGCAAACTATGCTGCTGGGGGGGGTTAGAACCGTCTACTAGTCCGGAGGAGCTCCTCGCACTGCTCAAAGAGAAAGAGTGCGAAGAGCTCAAGTTCGTAGGGGTCAAGCCCTTCACCACAGCCAGAGCCAAAAGGGAGAAACGAAAGCTACCGTTCTTCCTGGTTCAGCTCAGTCCCGAAAGCCGCCTGGATAGTCTAAGGAGTATCAATGTCCTAGACTACCAGGTGGTTCACTGGGAAAAAGTAAAAAGGCACGAAAACATTTTGCAATGTGTTCGCTGCCAAAGGTTCGGGCATGCCGCGTCGAACTGCGAAATGCAGCCTCGATGCGTTAAGTGCGGTAAGAACCACAAGTCTGAAGAATGCGCTCTAGGTAGGGATGGAGCGTCAGAAAAAAGCCAACTCTCTTGTGTTTTATGTAAGAACACGGGACACACCGCAAACTATCGGGGTTGTCCTAAGTTCCAATACATAAAAAGAGTAAATCTGGCTCGACAGCAAAAGGTGGAAGTAAAGCGTCCACCTGTTCTACCACAAACACCAGCCGTTACTCCCCAGGTTACCTACGCCCAAATGGCGGCAGGTAGGGGAAATACGGCACAGCAAGCGAAGGTTGCTTCTCAGGCCCCAGCGCCTAGAGCACCGGAACCGGCAAATGACATGCTAGCTATCTTGCTCTCTATCCAGGGGCAGATGGCTCAGCTGCAACGCCAAATTACCGAGCAAGCTACGCGGGTAGATCAAATATACGCGCTGCTGCCGAGCCTAACGCACCTTCAGTCGTAATGGGTACGTACATGGCGGAGCAAACCCTGAAGGTCCTTGCAGTGAATGTTAATTCACTGATTAGGATTGAGCGAAGAGCCACACTGTTCAAGTTGCTTAAAGACCAAGCCCCTGATGTGCTTTTGGTTAGCGAAACTAAGCTAACTAAAAGACACAAAATGAGGCACAGAAGGTATAAAATTATGCGTAGAAATCGACCCAACTCCATACAAGGAGGAGGCGAATATACAGTCGTGTAGTGCGTAGGTTTCAGGTGCTAGAAGCATGCATCATGTATATCCCTCTCCGCAGTGGAAAGCGGTTATACATGGTGTCTGTTTATGCGCCTAAGGCTACTCAATCCACCCAATTCATCTCAGAGCTCGAGACACTTTTTCGATTCCTGAGACTGGAATTGGAGGAAAACTATTTCATTATCGGCGGAGATTTCAACGCCAAACACAGCGATTGGGGAAATAATACACCAAACACTAGAGGGAACCTGCTATTCAATTGGTAGGGTCAGCACAGTGTGATGTACCGACTCGGCCTAAAGGCGACGGATAGTCCGTCGTTTCCTAGACACGGCTCCTATTTGGATCTCCTGCTGTTTGACACACGAATACAACTGGCAGGTACGAATCAACAAACTGTAAACTGTCTTCGCACTTTTGTGTATGACAGTGACCATTGCGGTCTTAGTACCGAAATAACCGTTCCGAACGAAAATGCGGAATTGGATGAGTATGTTCAAAGGCATTCCTACAATTATAGTAGAGTGCGTTGGACACACTTCTCCAGGACACTGACAAGAGCACTCTCCTCGAATTCGCTCTACCCACCGTCCAACAGAAATCTGTCAAACGAGGAGATTGACAGATATCTAAAACTAATGGACGAGACAATTAAACGGACTATGGACAAAACAATACCTCGGTATCAATACACTGACAACGAAGACTTATTCCGCAACGCAACTATTGACGCACTTCACCGACATAAAAGTAGACTACTCTCAAGACTGAAGACCTTGTACAGACAGTTTACTGACAGACACAACCCGGAGATTATGACATTAAAGTCGTTGATCAAAAACCTCCAAACATTAATAAAAGAAAATTACAGAGCTTCTGTAAGTTTGTATTGGAACAACAAAATTCAGGCTGTAAACACCAGCAACCCGAATATGTTCCCGCAAATAAATAAAATATTTCGGAGGAAAGATCAAAACGGCCTTTCATGCCTAAAAATCGCCCGAACGACTGACAACGAACGCATACTCTCAACAGCAGGCATAGATCCAAATGAAGCTGTTGATGATGACAACTTCTTTGTGATCGAAGATCCGCAGGAGAAGGTCGAGGCTATAGGAGCGACTTTCCAGGAAGTGTACAAGACAAATGACATCATTGGTCCCAACCACGACCTGGAAAATCGAGTCCTTGTGCACAATTTCTACCTTCGAAATGAAATAGTGAACTGGCGAATTGAGAACTCGGGTTTCACCCAGTTCAGTGACGATAATATGGCAAATAATGTCATCGCCAATGAAAGGGAGCAACCCCCGTTCATTTCTAAGGAAGAGCTTCAAACGATCTTCGACACAATAAGAAGTAAGAAATCAGTGGGAACCGATGGAATACCGAACATTGTGCTTCGACATATCCCACTAGAAGCGGTGGACATTTATACCACCCTCTTTAACAATGCAATGAATAATGCACATTATCCAGCGCATTGGAAAACTGCGGTGGTACATCCTATCCCCAAAAGGGATAAAGACACCTCCAATCCGGCGAATCTCCGGTCGATCAGTCTCCTTCCAAACATCAGTAAGGTTTTCGAAAAAGTCATCAATAGAGTCCTGACTAAGTGGGTTGAGGACAGAAATATAGTTCCGGATAATCAATTCGGTTTCAAGGCGGGGCATGATGTTATTCATGCCGCGTCTAAACTGGTTTCTGATGTCCAATGGAACAAAGCCAAGAAACAATGCACTGGTGCCTGCCTGATTGACTTGGAGAAGGCTTTCGATACCGTATGGTTAGAGGGACTCTTCTACAAGTTGGACAGACTGGGCATAAGTAAACCACTGCTGTATATTCTTTTCAATATGCTCACAGATAGACAGTTCATCGTGAAAAATGGCGATGTGACTTCTACTGGTACATTCAACATTAAAAACGGTTTGCAACAAGGTGCGGTCAACTCGCCAATCCTTTTCAACATTTACGCAAGCGATCTGATAGGTTCACTTCACCATGCCATAGCGTACGCAGACGACTTAATCGCGTACAGATCGGGTCCAAAGATTGAGGTTATAAACATTCTTTTGCAACGTGACTTCGATAAAATTAAACAATATTGCGACGACTGGAAGTTGAAGATCAACTTTCAGAAGTCGGAAACCATTTTGTTTAGGACGCCTTTGTCTGGGGCCTCTGCGGATACCAGAAAGAATTGGCGAAAGTTCAGATCGTGGGACAACACGGGCAGCCACTTGTTTGTCGAAATGTAGTCAGATACCTTGGGATCTGGCTAGATCAATATCTGTATTTTAACAAACATATAAATGTTGCTCTGGCCAGAGCCAGAGGTGCTTTTGCCCTTACAAAGAGACTGTTTTATAGCAGACAACTCGATGCGAGGGTAAAGGTGATCTGCTACATGGTCCTTATTCGGCCTATGCTTACATTTGGTTGTCCCGTGTGGTTCAACGTGAGAGCAAGTCTTTTGGAAAAGATTCGGGTGTTTGAGAGGGCTTGCCTTAGGGCTTGTCTTCGCTTGTACAGAACACCAGAGTCTGAGTACATAAAATTCTATCCTAATGAGGTCTTGTACAATAGGGCGAACCTAATACGAGTGGACAATTTTGTTATTAAGTTGATTCGAAGGCACATTGCAAGAGCAATGACCTCGTCGAATAACCTGATCTCTGGGGCTTACTACCCCAATTATATGTATCACGAGAGAGTTCGCTTTGACGGCTTTATTCCTCCAGAAGCGTTCCTCTACCTCGATAAACAAGGTCTGATCCAGGATAGATTAGCGGTGCCGTTAATCTTCCACGTCGCTCGAACAGCTGCGGGCAGGCGACTCAACTACGACAGAGACGTCGCACACGGCAGTGCGGAGCGTCTCCGGTTTAGTAGGGCGGTAGGGAGTCGCGACATGAGGGATGTTGCTCGGCAGCACCAACAATTTTGGTGGCTTGCAGAAGAAGGGGAAGCTCCATCATCGAACTCCTCCAGTGCAGGGTAGCTCCATTAGGGAGCAGATTTGGTCAGCCTAATCTTTTTTAGCCGTGGCCGGCTTACATAGGTGTAGGTAGGGTTAAGGTAGTTTTAAGAGTAAAAATTATAAAAAAAAAAAATAAAAAAAAAAAAAAAAAAAATAAAAAAAAAAAAAAAAAAAAAAAAAAAAAAAAAACAGGGATGGGTAACCTTTTCTAAAAAAAAGTGGTAATCCAAGCCACACCAAAAAAAAGAAATGATACTTTAACAATAAGTTAGCTTAAGTAGGTTAAGTAGGCTTAGGATTTATTTTAAGTAGTCTTTAAGTTTTATACTAAGTACAACAAAAAAAAAAAAATGTCCATTTACTAAGTTTTTATTTAATAAAATTATTTTCTTAGTTTTAGGCTTAAATTAATGTAACGAAAAAAAGTACTGTACGGAACGTCGAAAGACATGTAGATTAAGAATTATGTTTAACTTAGAGTGTCCGCATGGGGCCAGTAAGTTAGAATAAGATAGTTTTCTAAGTTATTTAAGCTAATTTTTAAGCGTTTTTTGTATAGCTTGTAAGAGTTCCTGAATTTAAATTAATAAAAATGCATTTAAAATGAAAATGAAAAAAAATTCTGTGGGCTATCAATAAACACCACAAAAGGTAGCATTAAAATCTGGCTAGAGGAACACAAGCTATTTCTGGAGGGAGACCGAAAGAAACAGACAAACCAAGAGCTTTATGCTACTTTACAGCTGCCACAAAAAAAATAAACAACTGATACAACTAAGTATTGTAGAAGGCAAACTCGACTAATCACAGGCTTTCTTACAGGGCACTGATGACCTTACTCATGCAGGCTAAAATGGCAAGGGCGTCATAGGGCTCAAACCTCTATTATTGGTGTGGCGAACCATGCCCTCGTATTTAACTGGATTCACTGTTGACGACCCTTGTAAACTTAATTAAATACAACGACCTGCAGATCTGCACGTGGAATGTTCAGAGCCTTAACAGAAGCTGCTTGAATGTTTGACTTGATGCTATTATGCAAATACAAGGTGGCGCAAAATTAATCATCCAATTTTGTTTTTGAATGGATGGAAATCCTTATTTGGATCTTTACAAATTTTTCGGTAAAATGGAAAAGATGATATCCGCCAAGTGGCTGCCGCCAGTGTTGATACACATTTGTGCCCGTTTTATCGCATTTTCCATGACTTTCCGCAAGATTTCCGGTGATAACTGTTGAATATTCTCCTTAAGGGTTGCGATTGTCCGAGGCTTGTTGGCATAAATCCGCGACTTGAATCAGCCCCAAAGAAAGAAGTCTAAGATGGTTAAATCGGGCGATCTTGCTGGCCATGCCAAATCGCAAAAACGGGAGATTACGCGACCAGAATACGCTTCCTTCACAATATCCATTGTGGCTCGTGCTGTGTGTGGGGGCAACGTCTTGTTGAACCACATGTTCACAAAGCCCCGCGCATCCAAATCCGGCAGTAAGAAGTCGTTTATCATGGCTCTGTAGCGTCGCTCCCGCTTGAACGACGCACCGCACAGTGGCATTGAGTGGATGTAATGGCTCTTCGTGCATCACACGCGGATCAGACCTTATCCGGGCTACTCCGTTATATTTGGATCTCAAGCCGGTTGGGGATGAGCCCTTACATCCCCGAACGGGTCATTGACTTTGGTCTAACAGATCCCTTTTTCTGGGGGTATCTAACCTGGAACGGTCCCTTCAGGTAAGGGGTTCTACTGCCGGGGCAAAAAGAATACAGTTAGGAAGCAGAAACAATGCTCTGACACAACGAACTTCGGGTATGCACGTGGAATGTTAAGTCTCCTAAAAGGCCGCGTGTAGCCGAACAACTAACGGAGCCTCTGAATTGCCGCAAATCAGATTTTATCACCATTAAAGAAATGCGATGGAATAGCCCGGGCAAAAAGAGGATGAAAAACTGCGATACGTATCTACTACGGCGATTTCTTGTTAGGGGGCAGACTCAAGCAATATGCCTTAAGTTTCCGGCATATAGCGCCTGGAAACAATCCGTAACACGATTAAATTTTCCAACATTAGAAACATTGTATGAGTGCAGATCGCAACAAAGGAGAAATATGACGACACCAAAAATAACTTTTACGAATTATTGATTTGTTCCACGCCCTAGCTATGACATTAAAATTGAATGCAAAGCTAGGAAGAGCCGGCCACGTTTGTAGTCCTGCCGGTAGGTATAGCCTGCACGATACCTCCTCCGGTAACGGATTCAGTCTAATCGACTTTGTGAGGAGCCAAAACATTGTCGTAGCTTACACGCGGTTTCCATATCCCGATATTCACAAGCGGACTTGGAGAACTCCTGATCAATCAACCGTCAAACAGATTGACCAGATTGTGATAGACTCAAGACACTTTTTCAATATTTTAGATGTCCGACCGTTCCGAGGAGCCGACAACGATTCGGACTACATTGTTGTGGTGAATTTAGCGTCAGACGGTTACAATCACAAGAGATGGAGTGTCTCCTAATCGCTTAAGATGTCCACTGCCACCAGAATCAATTTACAACGCACAAAAAGCAATAAAATATGCCGCTTTTGATGTGCTGGATTTCACTCGACCACCACAATGAGTCCCATGTTTTAATAACAAATACCGGCAAGCACGTGTAGCTAAACAAGATGCATACTAAGCGGCACTGCACAGAAGCGCTAGAGCTGCTCGAAAGCTCTATGAGTAGAAGAGAACACCCGCTTCTTAGGAGGAAACAAAGGAACATGCGGCCGAGGAAACATGCACGGACACAAAACCCGGACCAAAGCTTATAGGGACATCCTAGTAGAATCACAGTCGATGCTGAGGATTTGGAAAGAGCATTTTTGTGGACTGTATAACGGCGATGACAAACCAAATACCGCTGTCATGCAGAATAGACCTTTTAATCTGGACTGCCGAGCTCTTCAAAGCGACATATGATATTGACATAATCAAAGGAAGCAGCATGCGTAGCAGTGGAGCTTTCATAAGTGTTGAGACGGAAGCGGCATAAATGGGTTTAACTGTCAACGAGCTCAGGACCAAGTATATGCCGTCAAATAGAGGTGACACTCAATAACACCATATCGGCTAGACCGTCACTCTCGACATATACAACTTTGAAGTTTACTTTGGCCCAGCTATAAATTCTGCCAACAACACTGCAGTACAAGTAAAATGAAGACTAACTCTGCTCCTTTGGGCTAAGAACTATCAAAGCCCTCTCTGGAACAACAAAAATGACGCTACGTAAGACCTTAACAATCCAGACCTGCCCTGTACAGCAGAGGCATGGACTCTATCACAAATGAATGAGGGTGCTCCGGGCTGTTTTCAGGCGATTTTCAGTCCCGTCTACATAAACGGTGAGTGGATGAGGAGATACAACGACAAACGATGGACACCAACGCTCCAGTCCGAACAATTTTCGAATACGTCACAAAACGACGGGGAGTAGAGGAAGATCGCGACTTAAGTAGCGCACACAAATGGAAGACGCCCTCAGCCAACTAAGCGTAAGAAACTGGAGGCAGCTAGCCTGAAGTCACGAATTTATGTCACTGCTTACAATACTCCGAAAAACAGCTGAATGTTGGTTTTTACCAGCACTCTAAACGCACTGAATGCATTCCCAAAACAATTTTCAAACTACTTAAAATCCATAGAGATTTATATTTGTTTATATTTTTTATTCAATAAGTAAAACAGCTCCTTAGAAAGTACATCCTGTATGTATGTGTCAGCAGCAAGATCGATTGTTAGAACCTTGAACGAGGATTTGGGTTGTGTGGTCCAGTGCTGGAGGGTGGAAATCTTGATCCCCGTCTGGCCTCAACTGATTTTGTTGAAATAGCAATTATAGCCAAAATCAGCATAACGAAAATTTTGAAATTCATTTTGATAAATAGGTGAGTTGGTTTCAGAAATTCCAATTGAACTGTGATACTTACTCTGCTCTACGTTGTGCTTTATATAGAACTCGGCTCAGCTAAGTTTTCAGAGACTTCGAACGTTCGTGTGATAAGACAGCTCAATCGAAATGCTCTTGAATTATTATCTTCAAATTCCGAGAAGTAACACAGCGGGGATTTTTCTTTCCATCTCTATCACTTTGGGGAAAGTACATTAAAATATGCCTTCGTATTTGAGGCAGAAGTAAATCACCATTATTAATGGTGTTGACAGTAATTAATCTAGGTGATATGTGTTAAAGATCAGCAGAAATATGTTTTAGTATTAAATACTGAGTCATACATTTTTTGCTGATAAGCACAGATGCGAGCTTAAACTTCGCATTACAAAACTTGTTATAGCGATACGTCTTATGCGACTGTTTGACCGAAACCTTGGGTTTTCGGGGTGCATAGCCATTAGAGGAGATATCGACGAAATGTATCACAAGGCGATTCTCTGATTCTCTTTTCGTGTATGGGATGGTGGTGATGACCTTTGAAGCATTTTGCCTAAGAGTTCCGTAAACGATATCCTTAAGCAGTTCGATGTATTTTAAAAAAAATCATTACAACACAAAAAATACTTCATTTTCAAAATATTCAAACGTTGGCGCAACAAATGAAGTTTAGAGGTGCTGAGCTCGAATCAACCCCTTGAAGATGACTCCTGTGCCAAGATTGGAGCTTGAGACAAAATAAGTTGAGAATCGAATCGGTCGAGAATTCAACTCCAGCACAGTATTGTCTTGGTTGGCGCTGGATTCCTACCGCCGATCGCTTAATGGACCAGTGTCTATAGGTCAAACCCAAGCACGTGACAAACAGGACAAGAAATGCTTGTTAACGTTTAAGGGCCTTTGACCTTTATAATTTTCATCATCACAAAATTGCTAAAGTGTGCCACAAACAGGAAGAACTTGGTTCGGGTGACTACTGCTGTGATAAACAGAGCAAGTTCTTGGAGCCGTGCATAACCGCAATATGTAAACTGTGGTCCTCCATCATAAGACGATTTTTTTCTGCCACAACCGAACATTCAGACAAGAAAACTAGTCCATTGTACTGCTTGTTGGTTTCTTGCTATGATTCTCAGATTATTGGAAAATTAACTTCAGTGATAAAGTGACTAAAATACCAGCATCTACCATGGCGACGACGATGTACTTGCAGCCTGATGCAAGCCTAGGCCAGGCATTCAGGTAGTGCTCTACGGTAGTATCACTTATACCCAGCACATTCAAATACAAACCAAAATTTAGTGACCCTTCAGATGCCATTAAGCAGACTGCAGATGCTACAGAGCCCGCAGGACGGCCGTTAAAAATCTATAAGAGTCGTCAGGAAGAATCTGTTTAGTCTGTTGGTAACCTAAAGAGGCATGACTCTGAAGTTGTGCACATATGAAACCCAGCTGTCAATTTGAAGCCAGTTTGCCCGTCGTTTAAGATTAATGTTGCGCCCCCTCAACCAGTTCTTCATAATATATTGTAGTCCATTGTCATCAGGATTGCGTGCAAGTTTGACTGAGGAGTGGAATCAAACGTTGTTAACGTGGCTAAGATTCTGTCCGAAACCACTCCTAAATACCAAGGGCATGTCGGCTTTATATTTTTACTGCAGAAGGAGTTCTGGGTGTCTTGCGTTATATGGGATGTCCATAAGACAACAAAGCTCCAGGGCGAGTTGTACCAAAGACTTACCTACTTACCTCCAGCTCGATTTTTTGCTAGCTGCCTTAGCGATATACCTCGGGTGCGGATGCAAGGAATTTTCGGACCGGAGCGGTGGTGTCCAGCCATCTCAGTCTTTGGATCTTCACTCCTCTGTTGCTGTACAGTCCATACAATTCGCAATTGTATCTCCTCCTCCACTCACCGTCAATGCAGACTGGACCGAAAATCACTCGAACAATTTTTCTCTCAAAGCAACCAAGAGCACCCTCATCCATTTTATTATAATGTTCATGTTTCTGCGCCATAGAGTGGAACTAGGATTATTAAGGTCTTACATTGGGTAACATTTGATGTTCGAGAGAGGGTTTCGCTAGTCATTTGCCTTCTTAGCCTAAAGAAGCAGCGATTGGCAAGAGTTTTTCTTCGTTTGATCTCAGCTCCGGTGTTGTTGTCTAAATTTATAGCGAAACCTAGGTTAACAAAGCCCTTTACTACCTCAAAGTTATACCTGTCGAAGATGACTTTCTGTCCGAGACGTCGTAGGTGTTGAGTGTCATTTTGCCTGACCGCTAAGCCCATTTTAGCCGCTTCCGTCTCATTTCTTGCATCACACTGCTTTTTTCCAATTATGTCAATATCACTGGCGTATGCAAGTAATTGGATAAACTTTTGAAAGAGTGCGCCTCTTGTGTTTGCGCGTGAGTTTTGCGAGTAAGATGTTGAAAAAATAGCATGACAGCACATTGACTTGTGTAAAGCGTGCATTCTCCATCGTCGTCCTGCACAGACGGACGAGTTTGGCAGTGTTACAGAGAGAGCACTTCTATTTAAAGCAAAGATTACTTGAAGAGGGCAGCCGCTCTTTGAAGTCTGGTAAAATCGGCAATGACGTATTTTCGTGAGAGCTATTGTAATTACAAACCGACCATCGTGAACCGACGAATTGGATATAATTGGCCTTATAAAAGCCGTGTCTCCATCATCCCCATGTCTTATCGACAGCTCCTTTCCACTGCCAGAAGGCCGACAGAGCCTTTGAACGTAGCTTGTTTAGGCCATAGAAGTTTGTTATCCAGGATCTAGCCCAAATACTTAGCTGCTTTTAAGAATTGAACGGTGAAGGCCTTAAACCAATATATTATACAGACCAGACAGCTTCCATTTTCTTGTAAAGAAAACAACCTCAGTTTTAATAAGACTTAGTAAAAGCCCATTCATAGTGCAGTTATTGTCGATCAAGTCTTGGGCCGCTATATTTCTAGAACCAACAGTCGCTAGACAAGGTCTAACAGACAGTTCAGCTGACGGCAGAATTATTACGCACATAGAACAGCAGTGAAAACAGAACGGCGCCTTAGAGGGTAACAACTCCCATTACCATATACTGGCTGCAGTCAGCATCCGCAATCAAGGTCCTATGCACCAGCATTGCTTTTATCCTCGAAAGTGGTGACTAGTTTCACCGACACATTCAACTTTATAAGAGACACTCTTCGAAGTCGGAATAAGCTTCTTCAATTAGTTCTGTTTTGATCTGTAAAAATACCAGTCGTGCTCCCAATTAATTTTTAGTGACCTACTTAGGTTTCTTTCCAAAGTCGCTGCAGATTTGCATGTTACCAACGATCAGCCGATCTGTAGGATTGCTTTCTAGCTGGACATGCCAACTTCAAACATTTGGTGTATCGTAGAGATTCTGAACATCTTCCTCCAGCTTTCGTTTTGTATTACGCTTAAGGGGGGGGTTGTGAATTCGAAATACCTCTGCTTCGAAATGAAGACCCCCGACAGTATTTTCCAGTCGGTGATCTTCTTAACATACCTGTTAGATGAAATTCACTCGATTACTTGCTGTCTTACTCTCATAGTAAAAGTTTGATGAAAGCCAACATTGTTGACAACCAGGTCAGACGATAGTATGAAATCCAAGAAATGATTCCCTCTCTCGCTAGGCTGCCCTAAAAAGTATCTGAGTATCAGTTTTGTTTTTTTTGTTGAGTACGAGTATTAGCATTGCAGCAGACGATAAGAATAGCTGTAATGAGTTCGGCTACCGCTTTCGGTGATGGTGTCAATTACGAATCATAAAATAAGCACACGTAACGACGAATTAATGCCATTCTCAAAAATTCACAAAAAGCTGTTTACCTAGGAACGTAGTAGCAGACTATTTACAGAAACCTGTAAAGATGAAGAATAACACATTCTACGATAGTAGAATTACAGTCAGTACTGAGAATATGGAATAGATTGGTAATAGATTTCATATTACTTGTTCGGGAAAGATTCTGACGGTCTTTTGCTGTTGCAAGTGCTGCAAGTTATATCTTCTCACAGTTGCTCTTTCCTTGTCCTAATCTCTATATATAAAAATCAATGTTTGTTTGTTTGTCCTTTATAGACTCTTAAATGATAAGAGATAGAGCACTGGTGTCTTTGGCAACTTTGTTCAGAGTTCTGTGAAAAAGGTTTTGGTACCATTTTTTTTTTTTTTTTTTTTTTTTTTTTTTTTTTTTTCTATTCTAAACTTTATAAATAGTCACAATTATATTAATCGGACACATGATTGAAGAGTAACAATCGAAAATGTTTATTTTTTTTTATCTATTTTTGGAAATATTGAAAGCTACGAGAGTGACGAGATATAAAGCAAAAGTGATCGAAATCTTCTATTCAGTGTATTTTAAACTTAATCTAAATATCAAAAAGACTAACTCGATTCAGATTTTGTGAGTTTTTCATTACAGTTTTCCCACATTAATCCTAGACCCGTATCTCGGCGATGACATAAAAAGGATTAATTTCACATCAGAAGTTCGACTGCGAGTTAGTGAGTTAGTGCAAATAGCAAATACGAGTATTGTTTTATACAGCAACTGGAATTTTTGTGGGATACGGGTCTTGGGTTAAATCATAAGTTCTTTGCTCTGCTTTTCAATATTGAATTTTTGTATTTTCATATCAATATTGATTGACTGCAAAATATTATAATTGACAATAGTGATAGTCCATTCGGTGTATGAATACACGTATGGGATATACTTTTCATCTACTTCTGGTGAGTTTTTCGTGGAGTTTTCCTGCATTGCATCGTCAATGGAATTATATTTAATTGTGGCTTTCGTCAACAAAGTTTCTTTCAATTGCTTTAGAATGATATAAATTTTTTGTATTGAAAATGGTGGCATTTCAGATTGCGATTTATACTTACTCTTCTACAACGAGCAGCGATTGGTAGAAATACACCTCAAGTAAAAAAGAAAAAGCAGTTGCGAACCTCAGAATCTGACGAACAAAGTGAACAAAGACTCGAAGCTCAACGATCACGCACAGTTGAAGCCCGTTCGTCTGAAACAAGCGAGCGACGTGAACAAAGACTTGAAGTTCAACGATTACGCACATGTCAAGCCTATTCGTCTGAAAAAAAAGCGAGCAACGTGAGCAAAGACTCGAAGCCCAGCGATCACGCACAGCTCGGTGTAGACGAACACTGAATGATTCTCGATGCCATTATTGGAGCTGGCTGCGTTCCATTATGATCAAAATTATGATTACAATCTTCATCCGAGTGTTGTTTTTGGGAAAATGAACAAATTATGCGTGCATTGTAAAGCACTCAAATTTAAGAGTGAACCACCTAGCTACGAAAGTTAAATTGCTAGAGTTACATCCACCGCCTGATCCATTATCGACATTGGTATCAGGTAACGCAAGCCAATCGAAACATTTCTTGGGAAATAATCGGAAGTACAATTCGTGTTTCCAAAGGACCTCGTTCGTCGGAACAAATACTCGTATTATACGCGAGAATTACATGCCAACCTTCAAAGTGTAGGGCTAAATTGATCATCGTGCTGGGTCATTACTAGCACTTCCAGACGCAGATCACAAATTTCTTCAGATTAATTTCATGGGAAATACATATGAACAAATCGATGAATGCTTTCTATTTAATAGGGACACTAGAAGAGAAATTGTCGCTGAACTGCAAACTTTATTCGATAAACACAACGAATTGATTCAACTGTTCAGAACTGCCCTTTGGCAAGGAGAAGATGAGTATCATTTCGGAATCAAAATGAGAAATCTGCTAACCGATGCAGAAACGAATAAGAGCGCTATGAACTACTATTCGTATCGGTTAATGATACGTGAAAACGCTGATAATCACATCCTGAAATGTCGTCAATTGTTCTATGTATGCGAATGTCGACTTCTCTACATTCGCTTGAATCAAACTAAGCTACGCTCGGAAGAGTACATCCATTTATGCGATGCAGTCGCTAATGATGGCAACGTCAACCAATTCACTTGATTTGCCCGGCATACCTCCGCACGTTTTAACATTGAAAATTGGCTTGCCCATCATTTTGCTTCGAAATATTAATCCGCCACGACTTTGCAACGGTACCAGGCTCTCAGTGAAAAAAATGATGGCCAATATCATCGAAGCTGCTATTTTGAATGGAAAATTCAAAGGAGAAGATGTACTCGTACTATTGCCTCGCATTCCAATGATTCCAACAGATTTACCATTCGAATTCAAACGTTTGCAGTTTCCGGTGCGACTCGCCTATGCTGTGGGCATGGCAACTATATGTGGCCCGTTCACGGGTCGGAAAACCTTCTGATTTATTCGTATATGCACCAGACGGAAACACAAAAAATATTGTATATCCAACAGCACTGCAATAAACAAAATAAAAAATAAAAGTGTTCTTATACATATATGCTGACTTTTTTTAAATTTGATTTTTTCAATATGCAAAGCAACGCGCGCCGGGTACAGCTAGTGGTTTATAAATTTTAGCAACTGAGAAATTACCGCAGCAAAACTCAAGTTCAAATTTCTAGTTCAAATCACGTAAAAGGTAATTGTCCGTCTCTCAGATTAAGACTTTCTAGGTTATCACTAGGCAGTTGTATGATACAAGCCAGCGATAAAAAAAAACAGCATCGAATCAACTTTAGCACCTCTTACATTTACAAGATATCTACTTCCACGTTTCGCATATCGACATCCTAAGTTAAGTTTCAAAGTGCTTCGAAAAAATGTGTTTTCAACTTGCAACGGAGCGGTTTGTGAACTTTTGCAATACTAACAGACAAGTAATTACATAGAAGTACAGCCTATGTCTGACAGAATATCAGTTGGTTCTTACGGATAGACAAGCAAATCAATCACATTTGCAATCAGAGATCAAAATTTTTCTTTTACGTAGACAAACAAAGCAGATATTTGTAATGCAGACATCGAAGAAGGAAAGGATCACTATTTCATATTGGGATTTGATCGCCCTCGTACTAAATCTACTTAACACGCCGAAGATAGATTCTTCAATGGCGCTAAGAATTAAGAACTTACTTGCCTTAGATGCAAAAACAATCAGCAGCTAAATGTAGGAAAACATGGTAATCACCGAAATGCAGTGAAAAAAGGGAACTAAAATCCCCCGAAAACTTCTTCTTCCTTCTGTCAATGGGTTTTCCGTGCATGATGTTTGGACAAAATTGGGGCAGTAATTAGTAAAAGGCCGCAGTTCCAATTCCAGGACGTAAATGGGACGAAGCATTTAAACCCATTTACAAAAACAAAACCAGCCATATTCGATATTCGAACGAAACCGACCGGTGCTACAACTGGCAATAGAAGTAGTTTTGATGAACGAAAGTTGGTTGCTGGTTGATGGATAAAACCCGTAGTGGGAAAATTTACGTCTGTAACGCTTAGGTGGACGAGATCATTATGCATATAGAAGTGTCTTTGACGCTTAGAATTGGAAATGTACGAGTAGCTAAGGCAGAAAATGTTTGCATTTAATCTTTACTTACTTTAGGTGGCGCTACAGTCCGGGGTGGACCTGGGACTCAGTCAACAAGCTTCTCCAGCCAGCTCGATCCCTGGCTAGCTGCCTCCAGTTTCGCACGCTAAGTTGGCTGAGGTCCTCTCCCACTTGCGTGCGCCACCTGAGTCTTGGCCTTACTCTACTGCGCTGTCCCTCGGGGGCGGATTCGAAGACTTTTCGGACCGGAGCATTGGTGTCCATGCGCTCTACATGACCCAGCCATCTCAGTCTTTGGATCTTCACTCTTCTGGCTAGGTCCATGTCACCGTACAGTCCATACAGTTCGTCGTTGTATCTCCTCCTCCACTCACCGTCAATGCAGACGCCCGAAGAATTTTTCTCTCGAAGCAACCAAGAACACCCTCATCCATTTTTGATAATGTCCATGCCTCTGCGCCATAGAGCAGGACCGGGATTGTTAAAGTCTTATTAAGGGTGACTTTTGTTGTCCGAGAGAGGGCTTTGTTACTCAATTGCCTTCTTAACCCAAAGAAACAGCGGTTGGCAAGAGTTATTCTTCGCTTGATCTTAGCGCTGGTGTCGTTGTCTGTATTTATAGCGGAGTCTAGGTAGACAAAGTCCTTAACTTCCTCAAAGTTATATCTGTCGAGGGTGATGTTCTGTCCGAGACGTCGGTGTTGGTTGTCCTGTTTGCTTGACAGCATAAACTTGGTCTTGCCCTCATTGACCGCTAAACCCATTTTCGCCGCTTCCGTCTCAATACTCGCGAAAACGCCACTGACATCACGCTGTTTTCTCCCGATTATGTCAATATCTTCGGCGTATGCGAGTAGTTGGACGGACGGAGATAGTGCCTCTTGTGTTTGCTCATGAGTTTTGCACTATTCCTTCAAGTACGATGTTGAAAAAATCGCATGACAGCGCATCGCCTTGTCTAAATCCTTTCTGGACATCAAAGGTCTCGGTGAGATCTTTACCTACCTTGATGGAGCAGCGTGCATTCTCCATCGTCATCCTGCACAGACGGACGAGTTTGGCAGGGATGCCAAAACTAAACATTGCTCTATATAGCTCGTCTCTATAGATGCTGTCATACGCAGCCTTAAAATCGATGAATAGGTGGTGGGTATCGATCTGAAGCTCATGGGTCTTCTCCAAGATCTGCCGTAGTGTGAATATCTGGTCGATGGTGGACTTTCCTGGCCTGAAGCCACACTGATATGGACCTATCAAGTGGTTGACGAACGGCTTCAGGCGTTCACACAATACGGCGGATAAGATCTTTTATGCGATGTTAAGGAGACTGATGCCTCTGTAGTTGGCGCAGTTCAGAGGGTCTCCTTTCTTGAGAATTGGACAAACAATGCTGAGGTTCCATTCATCGGACATACTTTCGTCCGACCATATTTTACAGATGAGTTGGTGAATGCTCCTGACCAAGTCATCGCCTGCCGCTTTAAAGAGCTCGGCAGTGAGGCCATTCGCTCCAGCAGCTTTGTTGGACTTAAGCTTCGATATGGCTATCTTCACTTCATCCAGGTCGGGTGGACGGAATTGTTGGTCATCATCGTCCAGGTTGAAAGGTTGATGGATGGCAACGATTAGTATAAGTATAAGGCCTCGTAAAAGTAGCATCTTCCGACAGGTGCTGGTTCCTTAAATGACGAGAATGAGCCTCTGCAGCCGAACATCTTGCAGCTCTGCTAATAAGTCCTACTTCACGCCTCCCCGTGGCGCCATCTGGGAATCTCACTAGAGGTTGCGAAGTGAAGAGGGCAAATGGCGAGTTTCCTGCACCATTAACCAGGATTAGTGTCGGAAAAACAAAACAAGACCTTATCCGGGCTACTCCGACATATTTGGAGCTCAGGCCGGAAAGGATTTCCAGGACTTAGTCAGGGTCTTGGAAAAGAGATGGTGGCGGTCGAGCCCTATAAGAGCCAACGGCAGCGCTCACATCCCGGAACGGGTTACTGGCTTCGGTGTAACCGACCCCTCGTCCTACGGGCACTCAAAATGGAACTGGTCCTCCAGGTTGGGGGTTGTGCCGCCGGGGTAACTGCCCGGTCATTTAAAAAAACAATCAAGTTACGAAGCATCAACAAGCCTCGGATATGGACGGACCTACTGTTGACAACCCACGCAAACGATTTAAGGACATTGAGCTTCGGATATGCGCGTGGAATGTTAGATCCCTTAATAGACCACGTGCAGCCGAGCAACTAGCGGAGGCCCTAGACTGCTGCAAAGCAGACATAACCGCCATCCAAGGAATGCGATGGGATGGGCCGGACAAAATTGCTATCGACGGCAAAAGCAGCGCTTATTTGGATGTGGATTTGTTGTCGGAGGCAGACTAAAACAAGAAGTCCTCAGCTTCCGGCATGTGAGCGAGCACCTCGTAGCAATCCGCATCAAGGCTAAATTCGCCAACATAAGCCTCATATGCGCGCATGCTCCCACAGAGGAGAAAGATGACGACACCAAGGATGCCTTCTACGAGCTCCTATGACATTAAAATTGTCCTCGGTGATTTTAATGCAAAGCTAGGAAGAGAGGGTATCTTTGGTGGAACAATCGGAAAATATAGCCTGCACAACACAACAAAAGTCAGCCCTCAAAATTTGAAAGTCGGAATTGTTACTTCAGTGCGAGTATATGATAATCGCTCAATCTTAATGCTTAGGCGGCGATGATTTTCTATTGTCCTCTATTCTATGATCACTCGATCTGTTGTCGCAGGAAGCTCGGCATACGGCTCCTTCACTTTGCAAGCTCCTGAAAAATTCGTATATATGGTGCAGCAGAGTGGATCTTTTTAAGATCTGCTGCTATTTCTCGTTATTTGGCGAATCAGCATTTGTCAAAGATGCAACTTCAACGAGTATATGTACACAGAAGTTCAAAGGAATTCTTATATGGCGAAGTAAGAAGTAAGGAAAACTACTTTGTCTAAGCAGATGCTTCGCACAACTATTTTAACATAATGTTGAAGATAACAATAATATATAAAAGGATATTGTAGAAATGCTTTATGTCGTCAGCGCCGCCTGCACCTTTGGATACATGGACCACATATGAAATGTAGTACTAATGAAAAACAACAGATCCCTATTGTTGAATTTTAATAAAAAAAAAATAACTCTTTAAAAATAAACCATCTAAGAAATGGTCAAGACTTCTGTTTTAATACTTTGAAACTCGGCTTATTAAGGTTGTGACCTCCTCTGGGTCTAGCATCTGGTAATTTTCTCTTTTCTCCCATACGAACTGTCATATCAAAAATTACTAGCATAACTGGTGGTGCCCCTCCATAGAACGTTATTGAAAACTTATAAGTTCCGACCGGGAATAGGAAGGCCACAAGTTGCAAGTCAATATAAAGGTCTCTGGCTGTGATGTGTCCCTTAAAAAAATTAAATTTAATTAAAAGTACATTTTTCTTCTATTAATATAAGTATCTATGCATTAAGTCTACCGAATAAGGACATGGATGGTCGATATTTGTGTATTTAGCTAGAATATCGTATAAAGCCATCATGTATCCTCTTGCATTTTTATTTCCCAGAGCCTCACATGAGTCTACTGTCGCATTAATTATATACGGCCGCAACTGGTTGTTGGAGTAATATTTAAAGAGCTCCATGCGTGCCTAAAATGCTCATATAGGTATAAGTTGGAAAGAAAAGGCAGTGAAAATTGATTCCTACCTTCGACTTCTCTATAATCCCGATTATGTCACAATCCATATCTATAGTGGAAAGCTCCCAAGTCTTGGCTTTTAACTTACAAGTCATATTACTTATATAATCCGGATTCGAAATGCAACGAATTTTTGTTGTTTTTGAGTAATATTGTGAAGAAGCCTGGAATCGAAAAAAAAGTAAGAGAATAAACGAGGTATCTTCTTGAACTGAAAGACTTACAAGAGTGTTCAAGCTACGATTTGGGGATAGGTAGGCATCAGAGATGTGCAGAAACAAAGCAAATTCAAATATATAGCCAAAAATGGAATGAGTTCCATTCATTGTAAATGAGTTGTTAGTATGGTCTTAGATATTGCACTAATGAAAACAAAAGATTGAATAACCTTTTGACTGACTATAAATCGGTCGGTATCATCAATCAAAGTCATCGAACCGTACAATTTTATTTAAAGACAATCACAAATATACACGAAATACGTTACTAGTTGAACTCTAGTAGAGAAATTGCCATGAAGCACATATGCGTGCTTTAGATTGTTTTATATCTAAATCAGACCTATAGCAAATTGTTGCCTTAATTGAAAATAATTGATATAGTGCACGACTGTTTTCTAAAAATTGTTTCTACCTAATCTGATTCCTCTACCTACACATTCCTCAACCACCCTTACCATCACATTTTCTCAATTACTTTTACTCTATTTAAACTTTATTTCTCACAGAGATGGTGCTTTGCAATTTCGCCATCTCTCTTACAGCAAGGACGTTGGGGCACATCTACTACGGCATAAGCAGAGCCTATTTGGATGCGGCTTAGGCAAGATGTCTTGCAAGTTTCAGGTATGTGAACGAGGGCCTCAAAGCAATCCGTATCAGGGTTAAATTTGTCAACATTAGCTTTATATACGCTTCAAAACCTACGAGCAATACCACCACCTCCGATAACTGATTCAGGCTAATCGACTTTGGGGCGACGGGAAGAAACATTGTCGTAGTTGGCACACGGTTCCCACATCTCGATATTAACAAGCAGACTTGGAGAACTCCTGATCATTTCACCGTCAACCAGATTGACCGCATTGCGATCGATGCAAGACCTCCGAAGTGCCGAGGAACCAACATCGACTCCGACCATTACCTTGTTGTAGCTAAGGTACGGTTGCGGATATTCCGAACAGCGCCAAGACAATCTAATGTTGTGAGGAATTTCGACGGCAGACGGCTACAATCGCAAGAGATCGCCAAATACTTTTCCGATCGAGTCGATCTTAATCTCTTAAGAGGTTGGCTATCACCAGCATCAAGTATCGAAGTCCAGTAAGAACACTGCAAAAAGCCATAACAGATCCCGCTTCTGCTGTGCCACATATGGAATAAAACCCCTACTTTGAAGACGAGTGTCGGCAAGCACATGCAACTAAGCAATATGCATAAAAAGCGGCGCTACATTGAAAGAACAGAGCTGCTTACGAGCTCTATGAGCAGAAGAGTAGAGATGAACACCGGTCTCTCAGGATGAAAAATAAGGAGCATGAGCCCACAGTCGAGGAAATTAAGAGATACTACTCCAGAAATGAACCGAAGTTGGAGATTTGGAAAGCATATATCTGTACACGACAAATATTTTTAACGATAAAGAACTACCTAAATACCGCCGCCAAGCAGATGGACAATAAGAATATTGAAGGTTGATCTGAGTATACAAAATAGATGAGTACTAGGTTGGTCGTCTCTTATCTTTTCACATTTGGAAACAAAGTGAAAAAAATCCATTCTGGGGTCCAGACAGGGACGTGTTTTTTATCTAGAGGCAATGGTCTCAGCAAACTCTAGCAGAAACGATGCTGTTTAGGGAGGCTCAAATATGTCATAGGAAAATGAGGTAACATTTAAAACATTCCGCTTTCCTAGATACCAAAGTATTAATTAGACCCGGAGGAAGAGTATCCTTTGGAATCAATAATAAACCTTATATTTTGCTTTGGAACCGTAACATTATCAAATTAATAAGGATTTATTATCATTTAAGATATCACCATGCAAATCATGAAACCGCAGTCAAAGATATCCTGCAGGAATTTAGGATTTACTACATAAGAACGACATTAAACTAATTAAGGTAAAAAAATTTTTGAATTCGCTTCAATAATATGTTCTTGTTTACAAACATATTGCCCCGAGAAGAATAAAGCCCTAACACCGAGCCACTTCTATTAGGCAGCTCCAACTCCATACAAATACAACGAAACTGGCAAACAATGCAGCAGCTTGAAAATGCATTTTGGAAGAGATGGCTTTGCGAATACCTTTCTTCATTACTTGTTGTAGAATTTGAAGCTATTCAAGATATAGACATATGTACCTTGACATTCAGACAATCTGAGGAGCTGCTGGCCATCGCAGTGAAAAGGGCAGAGATGGACACGTAAGAAGCGCTTTGGTGAAGAAAGTGGCGAGATTGTACAAGCGGCTTGCTACGACGATTTCCGTTTTGGATGTACGTCGATGTAAGTATGAGTGCCACAACAGATCTGGTAGCACTGAAATTGGATACGACGTCTGTCAATAAGTAAATCAAACTCTATAATCGTACTTTTATCTTTAACTGTTTATGTTAAAAAATTGCATTTATTCCAGCCATTTTTCAACTAGGCTTAACAAACCCCAAACCGAAGACTGTGAAGACGAGCAAGGAAACATCGTAGTAGAGTCGCAGTCGGTAGTGAGGATTTTGAGAGAATATTTCTGTAAACCTTTCACGATGTAGACCAACAATTCCGTTTACTCGACCCGGATGAAGTGAAGGTAGCCATATCTTAGCCAAAATCCAACATGGGCGCTGCTCCGCTGCGGAAGACCTTACTATTGAATCTATGATATTGACATAATCGGAAGATAGCAGGATAATGTCAGCAGTGCTTTTGCGAGTATTGAGACGGAAGACGGCCAAAATGGAGACAGCTTGCTAGAGATCAGGCTGGCTGAAGACGTTTGTTGGTTGAGATCCAGGTCCACCCCGAACCTTAAAACCTTAAGTTGGCGTTTATCAACAAATAAATTGGGTGTTTGCATATTTTATTTGGTTGAGAAAAATACAAACTTCTCTCTTCCACAGCAGGTTTTGGCTCTCTTTTTGATCATTGTTATTTATTGGCGCAATACTCGTAGATCAGTATGGGGCCAAGGACTAGTCTGTCACACCATTTGTGTTGCTTGTCTCTTATTTTATGAAGGCAGACCTACATCATGCTCTAGCATATGCTTATAGGCCTTCTTCAGATAACCCAACACTTGAAGTCTGGGTTAAACATGCTCTCAGAGGAATATGTACAAGACCACACCTCTTAAAATCCCCCTCTCATCTTAATATTTTTGGAATGACAAAGTAAATTAAAAATGTTTAAATCTATCCTTACCTTGTAAGCATCGAACTTGATGTGACCGGCAAAATCTTCGTTTTCTATTTTGAAAAAAGTCTTTGTTAGTAACGTTTCTGACTGCGATTGTTTCACTTTAACATAAAGTTCGGACTTGTACCACCAGAGTCATACGAGTAAAACAGGTATTCACGCATCCACCAAAATGGCAGTGGATTGGTTATCCTTTTAGCCGAAAACACAACTTTATCGCAAATTACGCGTTGCAATAAAATCGGTTTACCTTAGCAGGCGAAAGAGCCGGCGTTCTACGTAGACGTGAGCGGAAATAATTGAAAAGGAATCGACGATACTTGGGATGAAGCTGGACGTTGGACCCAATTTTCAACCACTCGGACATTTCGGCCGAAACGGCTGCTATTTCGTGTTCAATGTTGTCGTCGGCTTGTTGGCATAAACTAATGACTTAACGTAGCCCCACAGAAAATAGTCAAGCAGCGTTAAATCGCACGAACGAGGCGGCCAATCGACTGGCCCATTTATTGAGATAACCCGCTCACCATACTTACTCTTCAATAAATCTTCTCCAGAACCCAATCGGGGAAGGTACGTCGCTTCAAATGGTTCATCGGCTGCAATTCTTGAGTCAGCTTGATCTTGTATGGGTGTAAACCAAGATCCTTACGCAAAATACGCCATAATGTGGTCTTGAGATAGCCGTGGAATTGACTGATTTGGATCGTTTGCTACGGACGCCTGAACGGCAGCGATATTTTCGACACTTCGACCAACCCGTTGTATCACTGACTCGGCAACATCACACAACGAATATGTAGACTCAAATTTTCGCACTAAACTTGTTATTGCCTGTCTACTAGGGCGAGAATAACGACCGATAATTGGAGTTAACGCTCTTTCAGTTGCAGTCACCGACTCCGAATTTCGGTAGAAAATTTTTATAATTTGCAGACGTTGCTAGTTCGTGTACTTTACCATGATGAGAATGTTAAGTTTACTGAATAAACTGACAGTAACAGTTTGATGATTAGTGAAAGAGTGCGTTCACAAATTAAATTCAAAGTTGTCAAGTCCCTTTTGGAAAACCCGATAGTTCTGAAAATACAAATATCTTCTAATGTTTTTACAGAGTACTCTATGATTACAATAACTTACTAGGCCGAGCTCGAAGGAGGATTTAATGGAGGCCGAATCTATTGGATCATTGCAAAAGTTGGTGCACGATTTGAAAATGAAACATTAAACTTTAAAAAAAAAAAACAATTTTATAAATCGATCTTAAAGTCCCCGTTATTTTTTACAACTATGTCCAAACGTTTTACATGCTTGCGAATTGTTTTTCTTCAAAAAACGTCGTAAAGTAGTTTAGGACAGCTTCAGTGGAACCAAAATTGTTTCCAATTAAGCCATTCAATGTACAGAAACAGATCAAACTCTGAAGAAGCAAGGTCTGGGGAATACGGTGGGTGCTAAGGGATTTCCTGTTTTAAATCCTTTTGTTTTTGCAGCTTTTGTCGGGTGACATACGGCCTCACAGTTTTTATTCGCCCTAATTCTTTTGCCAGGTGATTCAAGCACAGAAAAAGTATGTCCCTGGAATCCCGTCAAACAGAAAACATTGGCATGCCACGACCTAACCACTCATATGCAATTAGTGCGTCAGACAGCAAACTTCACGTATCTCTTCATGTATGAAGATCGGGCATGAACTTTTGCGATGATCTTTTTCAGCTGGGCTTCTATGAGCACAGCCGTACGAGTCAGCACCACGACAGAGTAACAAGTAGATTAATCAAATGGATCGGAAAGTCTCTTAAAAGTCTGCAATTTTCTTGCTGTCTTTCGGTCGACGAGCAAAATTGGGTCTCCCAGAGGGAAGTGGAAGGCCTATCCCGGAGGGAGCGTAAAGCCTTGCTTAACCCATGCGTGATATCTAGATGGTAATCTAGATGGGACGCTAGCGAAAATGGCAGGGTTACTTACAGCTTTCTTAGGGATGTGCTGACCATGCAGAGGTTTCCTGAACGGAACTTTACCCTCAGCGTGGGCTTTTTGTTGACCGGGCATGGCTCCCTTAATGCATTTTTGCATAAAAGGGGGCTTAGCGGCTCGGCGAATTGCTCATGTGGAGCTTCCCACGAAGATTGGCTGCACGTTCTTTGCGAGTGCCCAAATTATTCGGATGTTAGGGACTTGCATGCTATGGGCATCACCTTCAATGGTGAGACCTACGATGTCAGTGGAATTCTAACTGACACCGTATGGTTCGAAAGAGCCTGTAGCTTTGCAAGAGAAGTATTTCTTAGAAGACGCAGTAGAGAGCTGCGTAGCCTGCTACGACATGTGCTTATCTGTTCGATTGCTACGGAATCATTGGTCTATTCGATGTGGAGTTGCACTGCAACCGGATGCCATGATCCACAGATTGGCTGAGGTATTAGATAGGCCTCGATCCTTCACCAAAGGGGAAGTTCGTGCCTTACACACGACTTCGAATCTGGTACTGGTGGTGGTACCTTTATCACTCGAAGGGCGCTGATCAACGCTTTGTTTTGATATCTCGTGCGAAGGCGCACCGTAGGCTTGAGCCTTCACGGCAGGTACCTACGTAAAACACATGTGACATCTGTCCTTCTGTAGGCTTTCCTTAAATAGACTATTTACTGCCATTTCAAGGCTTTATTACGTTTTAACGCTTAACTTTATTTACTAAAAGTGATAGCAATAGCAACAGTAGTCAAGAAGTTTTCAAGCGAATGCTCCTTCCGTAAAAGGTTGAGTTTTATGGAAACTTTCGATTCATTTCAAAGTGGTCATGGCCAAAGTATTTATGTTTATGTATTCCCCGCAAGATTGTCCTAAGCAAATACCTACAACATTCCTTAACACAAACAATGAAAGGCAATGTTTCCTCGTTTTTAATTATCCAATAATTTTTCAACGTAAGGGTACATAAAGACTCTCATTTATCTTGACATTGAATGCAGCATGTTAAGCTGTCCATTGAGGGGAGAAAAAAACCAAAACCTTGGGCAATACCTTCATAGAACTTGTTGCATGTTCATTATGCTGCACGCTAACGCAAATAACTGTTGCATTTTAGTTTTATGGTATTTAAGCGTTATTAACGTCATCGTCAATTATACTAGAAATAACTCTCGCAATTGAAGATATCAGGGATGGTTAGTTGTATGGCAGAGATTTATGCCCGTAAATACTCTTACTTTCGACGATATATTGGTAGTTAAGTGACTATTGGTGAAGATCTTGCAGATAATGAAAACTTTGAAAGTGTTTAAACCACACCAAGTCCAAGGAGAAGTTAATCAATAAAACTGAAAAATTACGTTGTTTGCTTTATACATATTTCAGGGGTTGACTTAGAAAGGACGTAACATCACAACATGGTACTATCACGTCCAACTTTTATTCGGTTCGCTTATGTTTAGTTTTCTTTGGATTTGCTGATTCAATATAAGTTCTTTCAGTATGTTCATGGCTTCAGAAAGAAGAAATATGACGGAAGCTTCTATGAACTCAAATGTAAGTAATATAAGATGTACGATCAGCATCTCATTGGAAAATATTATACTAGGTGGCACAAGAGTCATCACCCTATCCGCAGATGCTTTAATTTTGAGAATAGCGGCAAATGTCAACACTACGTTGACATTTGTGAAGTAAACGGATACACATTAACAAGACATGAATAGCTATACCTCTTAAGAACGTGAAATAATTGTTACGTTTTTTTTGCGGAATATTTCGTCGGTGGTGTTGGCGCAACTTGGCAAACACTACGACGTTTAACCGCTCGTCTACAAGAGTATGAACAACAGGAGATTCTGCCAGGTCTAGATGTCGCAAAGAATCCCGGAGTATCGACTAGACGACGTGTCACGCGAGTGGGGATCAATCGGCGGTCTTTACAGAGGATTTTGGTGAAAGACCGTAAGATTACTGTTTACCGCCAAGCGCATATAACGTAAGCCATCCTGAATCTCGATCACGAGAGAGACAACTTTTCATCGAAAATCATCATGAGTGACGAGGCCCATTTCCATCTCTGTGGATATATGAATAAGCAAAATTATCTCTTCTGGGACACCGAAAATCCGCGTAAAACGCACGAAAAGCCACTACACCCATTCAAAGCTGCTGCATGGTTTGCTGATTACGCTGTAGCCGTTATCGGGACGTATTTTTTTGAAACCGACGCTTTCCAAACGACCATTGTGGACGGCGTGCGCTGCAGAGCCATGCTCAGCGACTAAGGACTTTGTCCTTTTTTAATTGGATAAATTGGGATTGGAGAACATTGGGTTCCTAAAGAATGAAGCAATGACCAATACTGCACGAACGAACACCGAAATTTCGAAGGCCTCATTTTCGGTTAGCCTAATCTCTCATTTTGGCGATTTGCACTGGCAGGGAAGATCGCCTGATTTTACTGTTTCCGACTTCTTTTTGTGGGTTTTTTTGAAGTGACGAGTCTATGTCAACAAGCCTCAGACTCTTGAAGACCCCAAAGAAAATATACAGTCCGTTTGATAAGATCGTATACGGCAAAAATTAAATAAGAACTTATAATAATAAAAAAAAAATCAATTGTACTGGTTTATTTTGTTTATTTACTTGAATGCTTTTCAATTAATATGTTGTCACTCTCCTCCATTATCAATAATTGCTTGGAGTCTTCGAGGCATGCTTTCTACTAATCTTATAGCATGATCTTGGGACAAAGATCTCCATAAAACTCGTATTTTTCGTGGTAATTGTTTGACCGTCGAGTTCTTCTTTCCTTGGAGCTTTAGGTTCATGAATGCGCAAACATTTTTAATGGGATTTGCATCCGGCGACTGTGATGGCCAATCTAAAACATCGACGTCATTTCCACGCACTGCACAAACGACTGCGATGTTTCGGGTCATTACCTTCTTGCAGTAACAAAGTCTCATTCCTTCTATTAAACCACCTTTGGGCAGATGGTAATAAAGCCTTCTTATAAATTTTGACCGTGTTGGGTGCGTTTAAGTTATTTGTAAACAAATTGCCAAATCCTTGTTTTGAGCAGCATCCCCAAATGTGCACCTTTGCCGGGTGTTTGACGGTCCGCTGGATTAATTTATTGGATTGTGTACACCAGATATGAGTGATAGGAGACCATGCCCAAAAATAAGCTTCATCCGAAAAAATAACGTTGTTCCAATTTCTGTCCAAATTCTCCTTGGCCCAACTGAGTCGTTTTTCTACGTGTTTTTTTGACAGTAGTGGTTTCTTTATTGTTCATCGAATTTGTACATTATTGGCTAGTAAACGTCTTCGTATCGTATCACAACACACATTTAGACCCCTTTTACGTAAAATCCACGTGTCCTCCACGTAACGATAGAAGAGGATTTTTTTCAAACACGCGTAGAATCATTTTGTCCTGCTTTTTTGTTGTTTTTGGCGTAGACCCACGATCCGGCAAATCATCCACATTTTTAACTTGGGAATAACGGTGCACCCACTTGCTAACAAATGCTTTTGACTTTTTCATGTATTTAGCAGCTGCTTCGTATGACATTTTCGGTCCTTTTGGATGCGTGCACAAGAATACTGCTTCATAACGTGATGCAAACGCGACACTCATTTTAAAATACTTTCGTCTCTGACAAAAATTGAACACTCTTTAAATTGTTTTATTCAAAGCATCTTAGGAGAAGTATTTTTTTATCTGCTAATGCAAATGCCACTTCCAAACCAGTTTTCATAAACGAGTTTTGTCGTATACGATCTTATTAAACGGACTGTATGATGGAAAATGTCATAAATTGGGCCCGAATTGTCTTCATTTCTATCGGCGGCCGATATCATTTTCTCCACTTAACGGAAACAAATTTAAGACATCAAATAAACATAATCCAAAAGCAAAATCAAAGTCTTTCATTCATAAAAAAAATTACAGCCAAAGAACATTGGGTGACAGTTTTGCGCCACTTTTTATATGGTGATATGTGAGCTCTTAATGAATAAACAGCAACGATCACATCCTCGAACAGGGGCGGAATCGGCTAACGCGGTAGTCGATAGTTGATAATCAAAATCGACACTTTAAGGTAAGGTGATTATCAAATCGACAATCGTTTTTTTGCTTTGATTTTAGGTGACAACTATTTAGATGTCGTTTTCATACTTTCTGTCATTTTCCATAAGGATTTTGTTGCGGTCGACTTCAAATTGTTTAATATATTAAGAAAAAAAACGTGTGTTTTGAATATTGAAATATTATTTTCTATAAAGCAAATTAGTTCAAGTGCAATGTTTAAATCATTTGCAATTTTCCAAAGCACGAGGACGAGAAGAGTGAGGAATGAAAATAGTTATAAAAAGGTCCGACTGCTAAGAACAAATCTGCGAAATAGAGTGAATTTTTTGGAACTACCTGAACCTTTGTATGAACGTAGTTGATGGATATTCTTTAAATCATTTCTTAGTACTCATAGCATTTCAGATTTTTGAAAAACTTTCGTTTAACCAAAGAAGCATTTTTACAAGTTTTGCGGCTGCTTGATTTACCACCTGGAGTTAGATCAACCCGTGTTCTACCTATTCTTCAATTGGCTGCAACATTAAATGTTCTTGGTAGTGATGGTTACCAAAGTCAAATTGGTGCTGACTGGGCTGCGCCAATGGGTCAAAGCACTGTATCTGAAATTAGTGTTGCAGTTATTAAAAAAATGCAGACAGTACTTTGTCCACTAATGATTAAACTTTTCCCCACAAAATCGACAAAAGAATTTTTTTCTCGAAAAGTATAAGATTCCTGGAGGTAATTATAACTTTATTAACTTATTGTTTGACGAAACTTAAGACTATTATTTCCATTCCTCTGTCTCGTCCAAAGACTTTAAATCAAATGGACGGCCACTTGTTTGCTTTATTTATCTTTTGCTGTGGATAAGCTTCTGCTTTGTACTTTGTACGAAAAGAATCGCGATTTTTTGTTTTGTTGAATTAGACCTACGTAAAACAAAATTCTTATTATTTTTAATATTATTAAGTGTTTTGAGTTATGTATTATGTACTTACATGTTTGTAGATGAATTTTGTTGAATTCTGCTTTCAAATTCAAAACAACACAATTCGAAAAGGACATTTAATTCTTGACACACTTCTAAAGTGATGCCAATTTATCAACAATTTTTTTCGATCGCTTTACACAGAGCAAAGAATAGTTGATAATCAAAAACGACAATCAAAAAAGCGACAGTCAATTATCGCGTTAGCCGATTTCACCCCAGGTTACCGACTTCGGTCTGACCAACCCCTTCACCTAGGGACAACTGCTCGGCCATGGAAAAAACTCATGATTTACGAAGCAAACAAAATCTCGGATACAGATGGGGCCCTCTTGACAACCCTTTCAAAGGAATCAAGAACAACGAGCTTCGAATATAAGGTCCATTAATAGATCAGGTATGTAGAACCGAATAACTAGCGAAGGCAATAGACGTGTGCAAAACAGATATTGCCTTAGTCTCCTTAACATCGCCAAAAGGACCTTATCTACCGTAGTGAACATTCGTTAACAACCTCATTCACCCATATCAGTGTGGCCTCAGCCCTGGAAAGTTCACCATCCACCAAATTTACACATCTGGGAGAGAAGTCATGAACTTCAGATCGAGAAACACCACCTTTTCGTCGATTTTAAGGTAGCGTATGGCAGCATCTATAGAAACGAGCAATACATAACAATGTTTTGGCATCTCTGTTAAAGTCGTACGTCTGTAAAGGTAGAGACATCACCAAGAGCCTTGATGTCAAAAATCGATGCTACAATGCGATTTGTTCAACGTCATTTTTGAAAGAATAATGTCAAACTCATGCGCAAACACAAAACGCAAAATCTTTAAAGAGTCCATTTTATTACTCGCGTACGCCGATGATATTGACATAATCAGTGGTTGGGCTTTTACAAGTATTGAGACGGACGACGGACCTGTATGCACTGTACAGCGACAATGACTTAGCCTGAAGAGTGAAGATCCAACGACTGAGGCAGCTGGGTCATGCGGATGGAAACCGATCATCTAATTCACCCTCGATGGACAGCGCTATATAGGAGACTCAGGCAACTCAGGTGGCGCACACAACTGAAAGGGGATCTTAGCCAACTTAGCGTAGGAAAATGAAGGCAGCCTGCAAAAGATTGAGCTTGCTGTAGACGCTTGTTGATTGAGGCCTAAGAGATCACCTTGCATGGACCGTGCATGATATTTTGATTCTTCTTGTGGGAAGACTTGCTTTGTTTTGACTAAATTGACCCCGTCATTACAGATGTATCCAAGAGGAGAGTTGCTTAAAGAGCATGGGTAGAATCGATAGGCATAAGATAACGACCAATACATCTAGACAACAGCAAAACGGACATGCAAAGAAAATAAATGCAAAGTGAAGCCTGCACAACATCTGTAAGCATCATGTGCATCTTAAATGACAATGGCTTTATTGCAGCTCATAAGGTACTCGTATCTTCTGCTGGTCATTGAACTTAATTTCAAACAATAAAGTTTATACTGTTTTTACACAAGAGTACGGTTTCCTTATCGTTTTCTAAGAGAAATTCTGACTCAAATGCAACTGCAGATGTGTAAATCTAAGTCACCTGATACATTCCACGTCCCCGTTTATATCAAAAGTTCCAAAAGGTTATCGTACTTAAACAATTCCATTGCAGCAAGAACCAAGAAATTATATTACTCACAACAGCTAGCTGGGTTGATGTTGATAACATTCAACACCATCGTAGTCATCACCTATCCAAACAAACGCACATTATATGTTTCACGCATTTTCTGGAAACCAAAGAGGAAGCACCCTGGATTCCAAACCACTGGTGTTCCAATTTCCCTGTGCCATACAGTAGGTGTAGCTACAGCCGGCCGGTCGGCGCTGTTAAAATACCTCAATCATTTGCACCCAATTACGATACTCGACATTACTATGTTGATTCTAACAATTAATACGCAACTCCTACAAAAGACCGCGCGAGACACATTCTTTTGGTTGTAGATTGTTATTTTGTTTACACAAACTGGCGCTAGGGTAGCCTCCAGAATTCCGCCTCCTTCGTTGAACGTCTGCCTATTCATGTACCCGCTTAGAACAAGCGTACGAATATGTGGGTGTCATGGCTGAGAATACCCAACAAGATCATATGCTATAGTGACAGCTGCATCATGGTATCTCAGTTCTACACGAAATTCTTTTCTCCCATTCTCTCGATGAGCACAATGTCTTAATCTACTCGAACGCATCTACAGAATTCATAGTTGTTTTTTTTTTTATATTTAAGATCCGATCAAGATCACTGGTACAGATAACTACCTCCGTCAATGCATCCAAAACAGCGGCCGCGCAGTAGATGTTAATGAGACTGCTCCACATTTTGACGGATGCTATAGGAAAAGTGAAAATCCAATAATTGATGCGACACAAAATTAGTGCATTAAATAAACAGACAAGCAGCAGAGGAAACGACAAACGTCAGGCAGCAGATACATTTGTATCTGCATAAATGGGACTGCATTTCGGATTAATTTGTGGTCGGTTTGATGTTTTAATTATTCACCGAGAGTAATAAAGTAGAATCCCAACGTCGCTTATTGACGTAATCAGTTAGTTATGGCCCATTTGGAAGGAAGACTGCGACGTTGGGGAATCTCCAGCGAAGGCGGTAATTTGTTTTCGGTCAGCTTATGCAAGAGATTTTCGCTGATTAATGAGTCGGTGATTCGGTGAGTCGTGTTTTTGGAAAAACAAACGCTAAGCGGTTCTCAACCACCCGGTCCGATGGATCGATTCGATTCTGAAGTGAATTTTAGACGCACGTACTCCAGCGGAATATCAAATGAATTCGTAGCAGAGGTACTCGTAGATAGACCTGGTAATGTCTACTCGCATGTCGAACGTCGGAGTACGAATCGTTTGGACTTTTACTTCTTTGGCTGTGGTGGACATGGTGGTACTGGTGATTCTTAGAAGTCATGCGCTGATGTTTAATTCATTTCGAGTGGATGGTAGGTAGGTGCGCACGCGAGTTTTACTCGTAGTTGGCTGCCACTCAAGTGGAACATTGACTTTGTTTAGCAGTAAATTGATCGATAGAATTCGTATTCCAGCAGTCACTCTATTGAAGAGTTTTCAATGGAATACCTATAGTATGCATTTCGATAGCGGAAGTTTTGTTGCAGTTGGCAAGGGTTCAAGTATACTATATAAACATCAAACCGTGTCGTTTGAGTTGAAGTAAGATGTTGTTTACAAATCGTAGCAATTCACTATTCATGGTCGTGCGCCACATGTTGATAAACAGAAAATCAAGAAGGACATTGCCGCTGATGAGGGTAACAAAACAAGCTGAAGAGCAACGACCTATCGAATGTTAGAGAATAAGAGTGATGGACGTTTGGAAGTAAGACAGATCGCGAAAGGGGACTGATGCAAGTTTCAAACATACGAGGGCGGGTCAATAAGTCCGTGACTTTTTGAATTTCTGACCTCTTTACTGAAACAGCAACACTGCTCCTGTCAACAGGCATCTGTCAATTGACTCCTGTCAAAATTTAAACTTGCTGCGTCAGTTAGTTTGTGTTTGACAGCTATTTTTATCAGACTACTCACTAATTTGAGGAGAAAATGGAAAAAAGTGAATTTCGTGTGCTTATTAAGCATTATTTCTTGCGAAAAAAAACCATTACCGAGACCAAGGCTAAGCTTGATAAATACTATGGGGACTCTGCACCATCGATTTCAATGGTAAAAAAGTGGTTTACTGAATTTCGTTGTGGCCGTACAAGCACTGAAGATGCCGAACGTCCTGGACGCCCAGTTGAGGTCTCTACACCCGAAACAATCGAAAAAATTCACGATATGGTGTTGGCCGACCGAAGATTGAAAGTGCGAGAGATTGTGGAAGCCGTAGGGATCTCGCGTGGCTCAGTGGTTTCAATTTTGAATGATCACTTGGGCATGAGAAAGCTTTCCGCAAGATGGGTGCCGCGTTTGCTCACAGTCGACCACAAACGCAATCGTGTAACAACTTCACAGGAAGGTTTGGCGTTGTTTAATCGCAATATGGAGGAGTTTTTGCGCCGTTTTGTAACCGTGGACGAAACATGGATCCATCACAACACACCAGAGAACAAACAACAGTCAAAACAGTGGGTTTCTAAGGGTGAATCGGCGCCAAAGAAGGCCAAGGTGGGTTTGTCAGCCAATAAAGTTATGGCGACTGTTTTTTGGGATAATCCACATTGACTACCTTCAAAAGGGAAGAACAATCAATGGGGAATATTATGCCAACTTATTGGACCGATTCAATGACGATTTGAAAAAAAAAACGACCTCATTTGGCCAAGAAAAAAGTTCTTTTCCACCAAGACAATGCAAGGGTGCACACATGTGCAGTTGCCATGGCAAAAATCCATGAATTGGGCTATGAATTGCTCCCTCATCCACCCTATTCTCCAGATTTGGCTCCGAGCGACTACTTCTTGTTCCCAAACCTGAAGAAATGGCTTGGTGGAAAAAGATTTGACTCCAATGATGAAGTCATCTCGCAAACAAAGGCCTATTTTGAGGACCTCGACAAATCATTTTTTTTGGAAGGGATAAAAAAATTGGAGAAGCGTTGGACAAAGTGTATAGAGCTCAAGGGAGACTACGTTGAAAAATAAAATTATTTTTTTATCAAAAAATCTGTGTTTTAATCCAAAAGTCACGGACTTATTGACCCGCCCTCGTACAATATATGCAAAAATGCAGCTAACTTCAAGGAACTCAAAAGAAAATAAAGTGGGCTTTTGGGAAGACTTCTGGGAAAGTGTCTCAAAGTTGTTCCCACGCAACGGGAAACGTCGAATTGTGGTGCAACTAAAACGACGATTCTGATTAGAATAGGCTTTGCTGTAGTCCCAAACAAAGAACACGATCTGGTCTCTACCGATGGCAAAGGATCGATGAACTGTTGACCGCTCAAAACTTGTATCAAGATATTAATGCAACAACTATGTGGTGTAACGTAATGCCTGCTTTATCTTCAAGTGGGACTCTCTGCTAATGCAATGTAGGGTGAGGTTGTAAGTTCAAAACATTCTAGCATTTTCATTCTAAGTGACGTTTTACGTCGTTTGTAAGTATTCTGGGTAATCGAATCCAACAAGCTAACGGATTCGTTGATGACATTTAGCTGCTGTACTTGAGCTTCGATTGGTTTCTGGGATGTTAAAGGCTTTCCTATTCCAAACATCAGATTCCTTCAGCTGGAAAAAAGTGAACGAGATGTAAATTGGGTAATTTGAGACTGAGTGAAGTAAAGTGGTTGGAATTGGGATTGTATTAGTCTGCAATATATACTCATAACACTGCCCTAATTTTGAAAAACCATTTAAAAGCAGGCCAAAAGCTGTCGTATTGCCAATGCCAACCAGAGCGGAGTTAGGTGTTTGATGGCCAGATACTTTACGAGTATATCGCGGTTGCATAGTTCTTCTGTCATATCGAGAAAGACATCTATTACAAACAGTTGAAAGCTGTTTTCAACTAAACACCAAATAAAGACGTTGTCATGGTGATGGACACAAGTAGGTTTCATAAACAGATTAAGATTGAAGTTGTGAAACATTCGAGCGTAAGCAATTTGACTCAGCTTCCTGAGTCCTTGAAAACAGCACATAAATGCAGCAAAACATCTTCTTCCGTATCTTAACATAACCAAACGTACTACAATAGCATTTCAACAAACTGGGCTATCACTTGTAGGCTTCGCCGATCAACTTGCTGGCTAAAGATGTTAATTATCGTTAATCTCAAAGCGGTTTTTATTTTCGTTTGAGTTCTATTAGTTAAGTATGATTCAAACCACCTAAGTTCCCTGTCTTTAATACCATATTTCAGTAGTTTGTCGAGGAGTGTGCTACGATCAGTTGTCTCGAATGCACTTTGAAAGTCCAAGAACACTGCTATGATTTTATTACCTTTGCGCCTTTCTTCTTTCAATATCATTATCAGCCAGCTTAGGTAAGTTTCACAAGAGTGGTTATGTCGAAGTCCCGATCGATTTTCTATTAATAATTTAACACTACAGTAACAGATACAAGACATGCTCCGTTCATCTTTTCAAATTGTTCCTCTTTTCGAGAATCAAATTTAGTTAAAAAAGAACGTACATACTCGTATGTATACATGTGTATTTATCAAAAAACATTAAATATGTGAAATTAATGGATGGCAACGATTAGTCTAAGGCCTCGTAGAAGTAGCATCTTCTGACAGGTGAAGGTTCCTTAAATAACGAGGATGAGCCTCTGCAGCCGAATAACTTGCAGCTCTGCTAAAAAGCCGCCTCCCCGTGGCGCCAACTGGGAATCTCACTAGAGATTGGGAAGTGAAGGGGACGGATGGCGAGTTTCCTGCGCCATAAATCAGGATTAGTGTCGAAAAAACAACACAAGACCTTATCCGGGCTACTCCGACATATTTGAAGCTCAGGCCGGTAAGGGTTTAGAGGACTTAGTCAGGGTCTTGGAAAAGAGATGGTGGCCCCTCGTCCTAGGGGCATTAAAAATGGAACTGGTCCTCCAGGTTGGAGGTTGTGCCGCCGGGGTAACTGCCCGGCCATTTAAAAAAACATAAGTTACGAAGCATCAACAAGCCTCGGATATGGACGGATCTACTGTTGACAACCCACGCAAACGATTTAAGGACAATAAGCTTCGGATATTAGATCCCTTAATAGACCACGTGCAGCCGAGCAACTAGCGGAGGCCCTAGACTGCTGCAAAGCAGACATAACCGCCACTCAAGAAATGCGATGGGATGGGCCGGACAAAAAGAAGATGAAAAACTGCGACATCCACTACGGCAATTGCGATCGACGGCAAAAGTTGCGCTTATTTGGATGCGGATTTGTTGTCGGAGGCAGACTAAGAGAAGAAGTCCTGAGCTTCCGTCATGTGAGTGAGCGCCTCGGAGCAATCCGCATCAAGGCTAAATTCGCCAACATTAGCCTCATATGCGCGTATGCCCCCACAGAGGAGAAAGATGACGACACCAAGGATGCCTTCTATGAGCTCCTTAACAAGACCTTCGAGCAATGCCCTAGCTATAACATTAAAGTTGTCCTCGGTGATATTAATGCAAAGTTGGGAAAAGAGGGTATCTTTGGTGGAACAATTAGAAAATATAGCCTGCACGACACCACCTCCGATAACACATCCAGGCTAATCGACTTTGCGGCGGGCCGAAACATTGTCGTGGCTAGCACGCGGTTCCCACATCTGGACATACACAAGGTGACTTGGAGAACTCCTGATCAATCAACAGTCAACCAGATTGATCACATTGCGATCGACGCAAGACACTTCTCCAGTATTATGGATGTCCGTACGTTCCGAGGAGCCAACATCGACTCGGACCATTACCTTGTTGTAGCCACGGTATGGTTGCGGATATCCCAAACTACGCCAAGACAAACTAATGCTGTGAGAAAATTCGACGTCAGACGGCTACAATCGCAAGAGATCGCCAAGTCCTTTTCCGATCGAATGTCTCTTAATCTCTTAAGAGGTCCAAAGCCGCCAGCATCAAGCATCGAAGACCATTGGAAAAACTGCCATAACGCCATCAGAGATGCCGCTTCTGATGTGCTGGGTTTCACTCGTCCACCACAAAAAAAAACCCCTGATTCGATGATGAATGCCGGTAGGGACATGCAGCAAAGCATATAACTCGGCGCTGCTTAGAAAGACCAGAGCTGCTCTATGAGCGGAAGAGGAGAGACGAACACCGGCTTCTCAGGAGGAACAAGAAAGAGCATGAGAAGCGCGCGATCGAGGAAATCGCGCAAAAGGTAGAAATAACATAACATGCCACGGAAACAAACCCCGAACCGAAGCCTGTTAAGATGAACAAGGGAACATCGTAGTAGAATCGCAGTCGATACTGAGGATTTGGAAAGACCATTTCTGCAGAATGTATGACGGCGATGACGGACCAAATACCGCTGTCAGACAGAATCAACCTTTCAACTGGGACGATGGTGACCAACAATTCCGTCCACCCGACCTGGATGAAGTGAAGATAGCCATATCGAAGCTTAAGTTCAACAAAGCTGCTGGAGCGGATGGCCTGACTGCCGAGCTCTTCAAAGCGGCAGGCGATGACTTGGTCAGGAGCATACACCAACTCATCTGTAAAATATGGTCGGACGAAAGTATGCCTGATGAATGGAACCTCAGCATTGTTTGTCCAATTCTCAAGAAAGGAGACCCTCTGAACTGCGCCAACTACAGAGGCATCAGTCTCCTTAACATCGCATATAAGATCTTATCCGCCGTATTGTGTGAACGCCTGAAGCCGTTCGTCAACAACTTGATAGGTCCATATCAGTGTGGCTTCAGACCAGAAAAGACCACCATCGACCAGATATTCACACTCCGGCAGATCTTGGAGAAGACCTATGAGCTTCAGATCGATACACACCACCTGTTCATCCATTTTATGACAGCATCTATAGAGACGAGCTATACAGAGCAATGTCTAGTTTTGGCATCCCTGCCAAACTCGTCCGTCTGTGCAGGATGACGATGACCTTTGATGTCCAGAAAGGATTTAGACAAGGCGATGCGCTGTCGTGCGATTTTTTCAACATCGTAATTGAAAGAATATTGCAAAACTCACGAGTAAACACAAGAGGCACTATCTTTCAAAAGTCCGTCCAACTACTCGCATACGCCGACGATATACACATAATCGGGAGAAAGCAGCGTGATGTCAGTGGTGCTTCGACGAAAGCGGCGAAAATGGGTTTAACTGTCAATGAGGGCAGGACCAAGTGTATGCTGTCAAGCAAAAAGGACAACCAACACCGACATCTCGGGCAGAACCTCACCCTCGACAGATATAACTTTGAGGTAGTTAAGGACTTTGTCTACCTAGACTCCGCTATAAATACAGACAACGACACCAGCACTGAGATCAAGCGAAGAATAACTCTTGCCAACCGCTGTTTCTTTGGGCTAAGAAGGCAACTGAGTAGCAAAGCCCTCTCTCGGACAACAAAAGTCACCCTTTATAAGACCTAAATAATCCCGGTCCTGCTCTGTGGCGCAGAGGCATGGACATTATCAAAAATGGATGAGGGTGTTCTTGGTTGCATCGAGAGAAAAATTCTTCGGGCGATCTTCGGTCCCGTCTGCATTGACGGTTAGTGTAGGAGGAGATACAACGACGAACTGTATGGACTGTACAGCGACATGGACCTAGACAGAAGAATGAAGATCCAAAGAGTGAGATGACTGGGTCATGTAGAGCGTACGGACACCAATGCTTCGGTCCGGAAAGTCTTCGAATTCCCTCCCGAGGGATAGCGCAATAGAGGAAGGCCAAGACTCAGGTGGCGCACGCAAGTGCAAGAGGACCTCAGCCAACTTAGCGTGCGAAAATGGAGGCAGCTAGCCAGAGATCGAGCTGGTTGGAGAAGCTTGTTGACTGACCCAGGTCCACCCCGGATTGTAACGCCACTTAAAGTAACTAAGTATGTGAAATAGGTGTTTATTAAAGGTATAAAAGCAGACTTATTTAGACGTTTTTCTGAAAAAACTGCTCTATGCTAGCCCGGAAGAAAGTTGTCTTACAATTGGCTTCTCTCGAAAATTTCTTAAATTTAAAAGTGTAAAAACATCAGCATCAGATTGTTCTACAAATTTCAAACAGGTGTTGACAGCTGAAATGGCCTCTGCTGGTCTTATTAAATCGACAACCTCGACCACACTTTGTTCTGAGGATGCAAGTTCGTCTTCAGCATCAGGGAGTAGGTGGACCACATCTTCATTCCATTCTCTTACATCATCAAACGTACATTGAACATTGAAATTAAATTTGAATGTTGACTACAGTTTTATTGAATAAAAATATATTGACTTACATCAGGAAAAACTTCTTGCAGCTAATTCGGCGCAGTTGTTGAAACCTCGCATATTTCCTCCGATCGCGTTCTTTGCTGCAGTATAGCAAGAGGGACATCTTCTTCGTCACTAGAAACAGAGTCAGATTTAAACAATTTATGCCAACACTTTTCGATGACTTTCTGTGTTAGTTTGTTCCAAACCCCTTGCAGACGTGTAAGGGCGTCACGCAAGGTAAATTTTTTCAACATCTTCTCAATATCCCACCCTTTGGAGATCACATCTAACGAGGCTTGTTCGATAATGCAACTTTGTGAGCAGTGTCACATTCTGGTCCATTGATTGGATTAGGGGAGTTGCATTTGGAGGCATAAAAATGCGAATATAGCCATCATCGCTTTGAAGCTAATTTTCAGGGGGGTGACTTGGGGTATTGTCAAGAATGTCTTTTCTGGAAGGTTTTTATCCTTCATAAACTCCCGTGCCTATTATAGAGTTGGATACATATAAGACACAATGTTTTTTCAAATAATAATTACTTGGGAAACAAACTCTTTACGAAACCAATTTTTAAAAATTTCTTTTGTCATCCATTGGAGTTCTTTTTTAACATTAAGTATATCGCACCGTCGTAGGGAAGTATTATATTTTTGAAGAGTTATTTCATTATTACTTACCTCTCTTGTCAAATGGATTTCGGAAAAGGCAAGAATTTCAAATATATTGTTATTTACTAACAATTCAATTTCGTTAAAGTTATTTATAAGGCCTTGAACATTAGCCAGTGTTTCAATTTATTTACTTGGTGTTCTTTCTTTGATCACTTTTATATTTCGCAGAAACACAGGGCAGTCTCTGTCATTTGCTGAATGGTTACAATTAGTACTCATACCAAATGATTTGTTTAGTTCCATGTAGTTTCTGCACTTCACTTCATTAGAGGTACAGTTTTTTACCTTATGGTTTCCGCCACATTTCAAACAAGCAGTCTTATTTTTACACGCATTGGACTTGTGGCTAAAACCCCGACACTTATAGCAACGTGTTACATTGAAACATTCTCTCGACAAATCATTCACCCTCGTTACTCATGCCTAACGTCTGAGCGACAATTTTTCGTAATGGCTATTCGGCTGTTGAACACTTTACCACGGCAGGTCCGACGGTCTTGAGGCAGCAGCAGGTTTAGGAATGAACTTAAGTCCTTCCTCATGTACAATAACACTAAACTTCTTGATTTCTTTTTGTTATATATAGTATACTCATAATTAGTAAATTGTGCAATTTTATTTGTAGATATACTTACGTAGCTGAAATAATAATTATGTAGGTAAATAGTTAACCATTACTTCTTGGCAATAGTATTATCTTAACCTTTTAATTAGCTTGCGTTTTTAGATTTATATTGAACATATGAACGCTTCACTAGTTTACTAAATTACATAATAAAACAAGGACACACAAACAAATAAACCGAGGTCTAGGACGGAACTTCACATTCGAAAGATATAGCTTTGAGGTAGTTTAATTTAGACAACGTCAGCAGCGAGAATAACTCTTGCCAATTGCAGATTATTTGGGCTAAGACGGTAATTGACTGACTCGCAAGACTCTCTCTCGAGCAAGAAAAGTGATCCTATCTAAGACCTGAATAATCCCAGTCTTGCTCTATGGCGCAGAAGCATGGACATAATCAAAGATGGGGGTATTCTGGGCTGCTTTTTGAGGAAATTTCTTCGAGTAATGTTCGGTCACGTCTGCATAGACGGTGAGTGCAGGAGGAGATACAACGACGAACTGTACAGGCTGTAAGGCGACATCGACTTAACCAGAAGAGTGAGGGTCCAACTACTGAGATGACTGGCATAGTAGAGTGTATGGAGCAACACTCCGGTCCGAAAAGTCTTCGAATGCGCTCCCGATTGACAGCGCGGGAGAGCAACACCGCTCCTCAAGTAGCGCACGCAAGTGGAAGTGGAAGCTGGCCACGGATTGTAGCGCCACCTAAGGGAAGAAAGTAAGATATGTAGTCACAGCTACAGCGCTCCCTTTTAGCAACCGCAACGAAATAGGCTAAGTGCTGTTGGACTCCCTTCTACTGCATGGCTAAAGTACTTCTAGTAACGCCACATCATCATTGGAAACCATCCTGTGCTCACTTAAGACAAACTTAGACTTAATCTGTGAATATCTCAGCTTATAGACAACAGAATTCAAAAACACCCTAGAGGTGGGGCAGAGCAGATGATTTTGAAACATTGAAAACCATGGGAAAAATTTCTCCATTGTTGGGGGATCGTGCTCCGATTAGAACTCAACAGGAAAAATATACATATTTCTGTCTAAAAGTTGTCTTTAATAAATAGATTCAGTAATCCATGGTAGACATGAAATTGACCGATCTAATACTTTGTATTCAGGGGAGCATTTTTCAGTTCTATTCGTGCAGGAAGTCGGGATTTAAACAACAAAGAACAAACGATTTACAATATACTTCTCAATTCAGTAAGCCATTTAAATTTGTAACGAGTATTTGTCACTTAAAGAAGCAACCAGTTTTCCCTTTCCATTTCAATAAGCAATGATATTCGAAGGGTCTTCTCTTCCATTACGGACGAACTATTCAATCAAGATAAACCCCGAAAAAAATTAAAAAAAGAAGAAACACACAAACAACAATTGCTGGCATGGTAATAACAACTTAAACCAAAAAATCCAATTTCCTCAAACAATAGGTCAAATCCCTGATAAATGCCTTCCGGACCCTTATTACAGGGACAACAAAAGATGAGCCACGCATGATTGATTGAAAAATAACCTTCCAACCCTCCAAAAGGTCTTCAACTAGATTCAGATCAGTCCATCACGTAGAGAATTTTCTTTTTTTCTGTAATTGTTTCGAGGTTATCCTTTTCTAACCTCTCCCTCACAATAGGTGGTCGGCTATTGTGTGATCTTTCCCTCAATGACCCGAAAAGATCCCCTCAACGATCATGATAGGTGTGGCAAACCAAAGCAAAACAATTAAACTCAATTCGGAGGGATTTCGGTTCTTGAACTAACGTACCCATTTCTAATCGAAGAAGGAACTCAATTTGGAATTCCACTGCAATTATCTGATTAACTGCAGTGCAATTGTGTCCAGATGCCACCAAGTGTCATTGGAGTTAGAATGTGCCAATCTGCTGAGAAAGCAATAAACCCTCTGTCAAGCGAATGGATTCATTGTTTGATTAATTACTTGCATCTGAATTAAGCTGCACCTTAAAGCTGGAAAGCGCGATAGATATCCATAGACCATCCAATCCAGGCTAGAAAATCTCCCGAAATGCCAACATGCATGGCGTCCAATCAATTATTCTAAAATGTCAGCAGCAAAGCGGGAAATGCCATACATCCATCAGGTCGCGATGGTAATTGATCTAACACACCAGACTTGGCACCATAACAATTGGTCAGGCAATCGCAGTCAGGCAGGCCTCCCAGCATGAAGACGACGTCTACAATGATAATGATGATGACGACCGTGATGATGATGACGATAATCCAAATCAGGAACTCAAAAGACGGTTGACTAGGCACGCGTACGCGACTGCACGCATATCCATCAAAATGCTATCTCACGTGAAACTGCATAATTTTCACCTACCTACAGACTGAGCTGCTGCCGCATTAGGTGCACACATGCGTCTATGAATTTGTGCTGGTTCTTCATTTAGAGCTTGGCATCCAGTTTTCATTGTTCAGCTACAACCACGCAGTCTCCTTTGGAATCCTAGAACTCCATGGGTTCTTGACGGTTTTTCTAAAGGACACCAACAGTATAGTATACCTCCGACAAGACCGCGAGCAATTCATAACGAAATAAGAAATAACAATAAAGGCGAAGAGGTTGAATAGTTTCAGTGATCGAGGAGTGGGGAGCGGGGATCGGGAGTACTTGTATCTTCTAAGCCTAACACAAAAGGGATGCTGAGAAAAAAAACAGCGAAATGAAGATTGAATGGAGTGCGTGCCATAGATCATCATCGTACCTTAAAAGAGGGCTTAAAGAGGTAGACAATGGAAATACCACAAGTGGCCGTAAGGGGACCAGAGCACGTTATCCGCATATGTAGGTATGTACGTGTCCAATGTCGCTGGAATCTTCCAGATAGTCATCTCGTATCGAGTGCGCTAATAGTTGAGTACTTGTTACTACAGGAGCGAATTCAACAAAATCTGACCGAGAATTGTTTTCAAATCATAAAAGGCGCTAGTTGGGCTTCTTTGGGGGAAATTTTATACATTGAGGACAGATCAGGCGGGTGAAATATTTCTTACATCGTTTAAGGAAACCTGGACACTTCGCAACATTTTTGCCGATATCGAATATGTGAACATTCCAACGTTAATTGTCATTGACACACCATCCACTCTGTTGCTATCTCACATGATGCCGTTCCCGTTCTACAGCCGAAGATCAGGGGCGTGAGTTCGGAAGCCAATATGAAAGCTAAACGTAGTGTCATCAGCCAACGAATATATTGGCTTAGAAGTAGCAGACAAGAGATGATGAATAAAGATGAGGAAGAGTGTCGGAGGGAGAACGGAACCCTGAGGCTGACCAACATTTATTTTATAATTATCAGACTTGAAACCATTCAAGACAATGTGAGTTGAACCTTTCCAAACTTTGTCAATTGCCTATCGTCTACAGATATAATACAATAATTCTAGAGAGGATAGCACATCGACCTTGTACTTAACAGAAGAAGTTGGCGCTATAACTATCAACGTGTGGTATACACGTTGGCTTATTTAAAAGCTGGTGAAAGTTATTTTCCGCTGCGAAATCTCAACACACAATACTTCGGTGTGGTCTGATCAGAATATCGGTGCCACCCAGATCTGTCTATCAGCAGACACCTGGAAATGGAACGTGGACCGTATCTCAAGAGACGTATCCCCATGACGATGCATGTAAGTATTTCAAAGAAGACAGTTTCAAAACATACTGTCTTTTCTAGCAAATCCGAGATTACAACCGCGATTAGGGTCCTGAAAAGCTCATGGGCATTGCCCTTTTACCTGCAATTTTTTTCGGATTGAGTCACCTGCACTGGCAAGGCTATTCAGGGCTATCACAGCTGTCATCGTGGAGTGGATGATCATCAAGTTCACGATAAGTTGATTGATTTTTGAAATTGGCGTGTGTTCTTGCGTCCTTAAAACGATGATTCTGTACAGATGGTAGATCAAAAAAGTTAAAAAAAAAATGATGAACCCAGCATGTTAGCCAAATTCCTGAAAAAAGGAAATCACCCGGACAGGCACACTCAGATGATGGCATCTAATCCGAAAAAGTTCTTATCACCGAAGTTGTAAATGAGCTGACAAACTGTTGCTTCCTATGATGGGTTCAAGTTGCCTGGGCCCGTGGTTATTTATGCAGTTCTGCTACGAAAAGGTAGAGCACCACTGTAAGCAAATCTTAGAAAAATCACTGGTAGCCCGGCACTAGCACACATACTGAATCCCAGGCGATGACTACATTTTCTATAAACGTTTCAAAATTATCTGTCGGGCTTCATTCATGATGAAGAAAGGGTAGAAGTGAGTCAAAGGCGTCAAAAATTACAATACTTTGCGAATGCATCCCTTATCTACGATGCAACATGCCTGCCAATGATGAAGATCAGGTGGGAGTGTGCTTCAAAACCCGATGTGCAAAATTAGATCTAATTGTGGGTGTTGATTGTGGCCAATATGTTATGGCGAGGTAAGCACACGTTTCGAGTAATGTTTTTACAGGTCATGTTCGTCACTACCTAATGCTCGCTGCTACCAGCAGTTGATATAGTTGCAATGTCTTTTGGATCAAGTGTAGCGACTGTCTGCTCAAAAGCGCAGGCAGCCCTAGATGTTAGTGACTATTGATGCACTAGAAATTAACTTTCAGTCAATGCTCTCAAAACTGCAGTTTTTTGCCTTATGAGTGGATGGAAGCTGGTCTTTGCCAAGATTTGGCAAGATTTAAAGCCATCACTATCCATATCTACAACGCAACTAAGAAAGTGTTTGACATCTTGGATAGCATACTTTTTTGGGCTAAACGTTCCAAAACACGAAAGAGGGTCTTTTGGATCTACCTGACTATAATAAGGCCAAATATGTCCTATGCGTCGCTTGTCTGGTGGAACAAGTTATCACGAAAATATGTCACTTCTACTTTTACCAGACTCCAAAGAATGCCTGGCTCTGATCTCTCTGTCAGTGCATCACTGACGTGTCTCTAAGACCTGATGGCTTGATTCTCCTCCAGACCAAATGAATGCTTCCTGAAGTATCCTGAGGTCAGTGATTTTCATGTTGTCCGTCTGTTGACATGACGGAGTACTACGCTTTTATTAAACAACTGAGTGTACATCATCTTGCAACTTTTGCTGTGTTTTCGCAATAACGTTTATTTCTGCCTTTAAGCGCCGAAGTATTCGATGTTTAACCGCTATTATACAAAAGGGTAATGGCATTCAATGTAGTAGGTAGCCTTGTCTCCCACGAAGGCACACTGATTGCTACGGTCGACTTATAGATCGCTGTTGTATTTTTTCATAGAATGCAGCATTCATTTCGACAAACGGTTATTGTTGCAGTTTCTCGTGTCGCCCTGGCCTTTATACCGTGAAGCAAGAAAGTTCTACCCTCGATTTCATTAATTTATTAAACTAAATCGATAGTAATTCAAGATTTTCTATCGTCGCCTATGTCGTAAAATCGGCCGCATCCACTTCGTGCGCAACGAGGGCATATTTATCGTTAAAAATTATGTTCAAACACTTTTTCAACCTGTTGCAAACTTCGTGAATCTCTTAACCGTCGTAACTTATCTTTAATATATCGGGTTTTCCAATAGGTACTTGACAACTTTGAATTTAATTTGTAAACGCACTCTTTCACTAATCATCAAACTGTCACTGTCAGTTTATTTAGTAAACTCAACATTTTCATCATGGTAAAGTACACGAACGAGCAACGTCTGCAAATTATAAAAATTTTCTACCGAAATTCGGAGTAGGTGACTGCAACTGAAAGAGCGTTAACTCCAATTTTCGGTCGTAATTCTCGTAGACAGGCAATAACAAAGTTAGTCCAAAAATTTGAGTCTACATATTCGTTGTGTGATGTTGCCGTGTCAGTGAGACAACGGGTTGGTCGAAGTGTCGAAAATATCGTTGCCGTTCAGGCGTCCGTAGCAAACGATCCAAATCAGTTAATTCGACGGCATTCTCAAGAATTGGGCATCGCTCAGACCACATTATGGCGTATTATGGCCCGAATTGGAAGATATGGACTTGGACGACATGTGGTTTCAACAGGAAGGTGCCACAAGCCACACAGCACACGTTACGATCGATTTATGGAAGAGTAAGTATGGTGAGCGTGTTATATCAAGAAATGGCCAGATTGGCCGCCTCGTTCGTGCGATTTAACGCCGCTTGACTATTTTCTGTGAGGCTACGTTAAGTCATTGGTTTATGCCAACAATCCGACGACGTTGGAAGAGCTCAGAGCCAACATTGAACGCGAAATAGCGGCCGTCTCAGCCGAAATGTGTGGCCGAGTCGTTGAGGATTCGGTCCAAAAAATCGACCGCTGCAAACGTGCCCGCGGTGGCCATATGAACGAAGTCGAGTTCCATTCATAAATGTTTTGATTGTACTTCAAGCCGATAATAAAGTTTTTGAAATATCTCAAATGGTTTGCGTTTTATTTTTAAAAAAAAGTTGTCAAGTCCTAATTGGAAAACCCTATATTTCAGCAATTAAATCTGGAGTGTTGGTTTCATTGTGTCGGAATCTCTATTTGTCTGTTTATCGGTTCTGAGGGTTTATTTTCTGAATCTACTAGGCTCATCGTACCTAACCTCGTTATTACAAGGCTCATGTCTTATCGAATGCTCCTTAGCACAGCCAAAAGACCAACAGCGCCTTGGAGGCTTTCAAAGTAACTTGCTTAGACCAAAGAACTTTTTGCAATTTACAAAGTATGTACTTAGCTTCGTTGAAGAAACGAAGCGAACAACCGCAGTCATGGGAGATATACTAAATGCACTATTTTCAAGCCTATTTTTTTATCCGACTTAGCCCAGACAATGGTGCACTTGCATATGTCTCAGTGGGGACATATGAAAGTTGGCCAGGATTCGCCATAGAGCATGATGATAGTTTCCGGTTATGCGCGCAATACCTGTTTACTCAATGGAACAAACTGCGGAAACGAGCCCTTAACCCACAACTTTCCGAGAAACTTAAGTCAGAAAGAATTATCTAAAATGCATTCGGTGAAAATTGTTAATTACAGTTAGATGCAGAACAACTTAATATTAAAAAACAAAAACCGGAAATTCAATAACCGTGAATGAAACCAATTACTCCAACCTGCAACAACGAATCCTTTATCATCTTAACTAACAGACCTTCGCGTATATCTAGATAGTTTTATTCGAATAGAGCCCTGGTTAGTGGTTCGCCCTGTGAGTTCCACATCAGTACACCACGCCTGAGCCCTTGAGGAATCTATTAATTCTACAGAAGGTACACCAGAGAATATCCATCTACTGCGACGGTCGACTAAGTTCGTAATCTTGATCTTGATTCCATACCAGCAGGGACCAGGCATCAGCAACCAGCCACCAGGCACCAAGCACTAACTTTGCAGTGTAAACACATAGATTCCATGAATTGAATGACCATGAGTGAGAAGCACGTACGAATCTGTCGTTCTAAGTAGTTTCCTATGAGGCGTGTTTGCTAACACGTTGTGCTGCGATAGTTGCATGTAACCGCTGCCCGCATCTGTATACACATGATTGTTTTTGTATCCATGAAAGCAGCGACCAGGAGCGGATGTGAGCTGTTTTGTGTTCTTGCCGCACCATAGTGCGTCGTCTTCTATTCGACAATTATATTCCTTCATCATGGTGCCGCATATTATGTCTACTACATCTGCATGTATTTGTAAATGTTTCAACGATCTCGTCATTATGAATTCCAATATATCGCTGACCATTGTCAGTGTCGAAATCCCTCCTGACTCTTGGATGGATCCTCCACTGAGGATAGATAGGCACAAAGGAACGAGAAATGAGCAATTGAACGAATGTGTTCATGTTTACTTTACAGCGTGGATGGGTCGACTGTGATCCCACTTAAAGTGGGATCTCCCGTGGGGGAATCGCTAAACATGTACTAGCTGAAGAATACCAGGAGGTACGTGCTCCGTACTACAGTATTATTTAGACAAAATCGAGGCGACATTAAGCCATTTGCTAAGATGAAGAGAAGACTACCTATAACTCCGCTCCCTGTTTGTGAAAGAGGTGTTATTCTATTCACTTGCAGTGAAGTTGTTGGCTTATAAGTGGTTTGACCCTGGCAAAGAAGTGCGCTTCCATTTGGTTTAAGTAACTGCGGTAGATCGTTTAGCTGAGTATTTATTTGCCATCCATATGGCTAGGGCATAAGTATTGGCATTGGTATAAAAACTTTGAAAAATGTATTCAATGATTGAGAAGTAAAATCGTTTTGGAATGAACATTGCCAAGATCTGGGTCTTGTAGTAGTCATTGATACAGGGTCAAGTAAGCTTTAGGCTTTGAGAAGCAGGTTTTAATGAATTATTATTGAATAGCCATGGAGAAAAATCCCTTGTGTATCAAAGACCAAGTGATAACAGATACTGCAATTTTATTATTGGATATAGCGATTTATTTTGTGATGTCCAAGCAGGTATAATCTGATTGATTTGATACATCAAACTGAGTGCAGTTAAACAACTGGCGAGAGCTGCTTCAAAGCACGCATTATAGCAATCCAAAAAATGCCATGAGATGGACCTTACAAAAATAAGGTGAAGAACTGTGATATCTACCATGGAGAATGATACAGACAACCGTCATGATAATGAGAGTAATCACAGCGGTCCTGAGTTTCAGTCTTGTAAACGAACGCCGTTCGACTATTCGCTCTCGGGTAAATTTGTCAACGTAAGCCTCATAAGCACTCTTACCCAGAGAGGAGAAGAAGACAGTAAAGAAGCACGAATTATCAAAGACTGCTTCTACGAGCAATGCCCTAAATATGACTTGAAAATCGTTCTTGGCTATTTATATACTAATCTAGGCAAGTTGAGCAGTTTTTGTAATACAGTGAAGAGTAAAGCTTCCACGCCTTTACCCCCGGAAGAGAAAAAAGGGTTATTGATTTTTCGGTGGGACGTAATGAAACTGTAGTAAGCACACAGTTTCCACACTTTGATATCCATAAAGGAATGTGGTTGACTGACTGATCAAAGGTGATTTCCGAAAGGTGATTTCTAATCTATTAAAGAAGAGAGTCATCGATCCCAATGGCACGCATTTTCGACAAAAGAGCCTGATGCCGAACTCTGTCAAATGCCTTAGATATATCAGGTGCAACTATCTTGCTTTCGCCAGATTGATGTAAACTTTAATTCCACTTTTCGGTGAGACATGCCATCAAATCACCAGTGGACCTGTTGCTACGAAAACCGTACTGCCGGTCATTAAGAAGTTTTCGTGTTTCGAGATATTTCATGAGCTGACGATTTGTCAGCGTTTCCATGATCTTGGAAAGAAGGAACGTAAGTGCAATGGATCTGTAAGAGGATAGAGAAGAAGACTCGCCTTTTTTAGGGACGGGCTGAACAAATGCTGTTTTCCATCTGCTCGAAAAGAGTGCTAAAGAGTAGGATCGATGGAAAAGCTTACGCAGTGGTTTTTCCAGCGTTGAAGAACACCTCTTCAGAAAAAGGGAAGATATACCATCTGGACAGCGGATTTGTGAATGCTAAGATCTTTAAGTACTCTTGCTACTATACGAGTGTGAAAGTGGATTCGTCCCATTGGAGACAAAACACAATCTGGAAGCGTTGAGCTGGCTGCAAAGTGTGCAGCAAGCAGATTAGCCTTGTCCAAGGAGCTGACAGCCGGAATGTCATTGTGAATGAGCGTTGGGATGGAGGATGAGACAGAATTTCTAATGTTTTTGACGAACGACCAACAATTTTTACTACCTTTGGGACATTGTAGTATTTTTTGCCTCAGTTATTGGTCGTATATAAATTTGACACGCTTAAGAAAGGCGTTGCAGTCATTCCTGGCTCGTTTGAATTTTTTCCGATTTTCCTCTATGGGGTTGGTCTTATAGGACCGAAAAAATATTGACAGCCTCCTTACAGCTCGAGTCGTACACGGTGCTCTTTATCCGGTAAGGGATAAAGGATCTCATTCCAAAGAGAATAGTGTCTGTGATCATATCAGCAGCGGCATCCACGTCGTTATCGAGGAAACATAAGGTGTTAAGTCCGCTCCAATTGGCTTTCTCGTATTGCCATATTGTTCTTTTAGGAATTTTTTCTCTAACTGTGTGGTCAGTGTACGAGAATTTAGCTGATATGACACAATGGTCCGACGAGCGTAGAGGTGAGAGCACATGAATAGTGTACTTATCAGAGTGAGAGGTTAGAAACAAATCCAGGGTTTTGCCGGTATGACTATAAACTTCTGGGATCCGCGTGGGCTCATTTACAAGCTGGGTGAAGTTGTTTTCCGCAGCGAAGATCTCAACACACCGTCCTTCGGGTGTTGTCTGTTCAGAATGTCGAAGCCAGCCAGAATTGTGTATATTGAAATCGCCCGTAGTAACGATTTCAGTATTAGGATACAGGGATACAATTCTTTGTATGGAGTCAGACAGCCAGTTTGCGGCTTCTGTAAATAAAGCAGTAGTGGATAACTTGCTTAAGGAGATGGAATTTTAACCAGACGAAATTGAATTCCGGACTGGAACAGGGACTACATTGTGGTGGAGTTTGGTAAGCTACATCACTACGCACGTAGATGGCGAGACCGCGGTGGGAAAAGAATAATGCATTAGTTCGTAGCTAGGTAGCTTCAGATCAGAGTGATCTGAGAGGTGTGGGCGGGGATCTACCTTTGTTTCGCTTAGTGCCAAAGCAGCTGGCCTTTATTCACAGACCTGGACGTACGCAGAAAAGTGATTACTTTTCAGCCCGCGAATAGTAGCTATGTCCAATCTAAATTCTCGAGCCATTACAAAAAAAAGAACAAAAAAAAAACCACAACACCGACGATGCTAAGCAACGCTGCGAAGTGGAAATTCTGTTATTGGTTTGCCGAATCAAATTGTTGTAGGTGTTATGCCCTTACAACAATATGAAACTGTGCACCAACAAAATTGCCATTCACAACCTGCCATCCATCGGTTGTTACATATACTCAGTCATTGCCTTTGCCGTATAACAGTATACAGCAAAAGCAATGACCGAGTGCAAGCAACAGCATTTAGACCAGGGGCAGGTGATGGAAGATGCCCGCAACTTTTTCACTATTTGTGCACTCGCGCGGTTTTGAGGGGAAGTGGGAAGTTGTATATGTGTAAATATGTCAGCTCGGCACTTAGTGTACCGAATTTTACTCATTAAAAAACCCCAAATATCCAACCGACTACGAATAAGTTTCCTTAAGAAGTAGTTTAAGTTCTGTAGTAGATCGCGTTTGGTAGGTAACTTTCCAGCGAAGGCATCTAATATTAATTCATCACGATTCTTTATAACGTGGGATTTCCACTTTAATTTCGTATCTAGAGTCATTCCTAAATACTTTGTCTCGTTTGTGTATGGTATTTTTAATGAGTTAGGGGCAAATGAATAGGGGTAAATCATTTATCTTTCTATATGTAAAATTGACGTGTGTTGAATTGCTTTCGTTTAGGACGATTCGCCAAGTCTTCGCCCATTCAAATATTGAGTTCAAGGCCCGTTGGAGTTCTTCCTTCGAAGACTCAACTGTTTGACCCGTCACGACTAGAGCCGTATCATCCGCGAACGTGGCCACCACTGTATCCTGATCTCGTGGTATAGCTCTTGTATACAGTAGGAATAGGCATGAACCGCAAATACTTCCTTTTGGAACATCGGCGTGAATTTCCTCGAATTCTGAGTATTCAGTCCCATATCTTACCCGAAACGGTCTGTTTTCAAGGTAAGATTCCAATGTTCTATGCATTTTGTCTGGTAAAATTTTGTTTGGTTATACTTTAGACCTTCGCGCCATACCCTGTCGAAGGCTTGCGATAAGTCCAGAAAACCCCAGAACATATCTTCTTTTCTTCAAGGGGGGTTTCAATTACATTTCTTATACGGTATACCTTATACCCGATCGATTGGATCAATAGTCTTTCCTCAGTTATCGGTTTCACTCTTTTAAGCAAAAGTATCTCGAAGGCTTTTGGAATCATCGGCGAGAGCGAAATAGGTCTAAATGGTTTATTGTCATTAAGACTTTTTCCCGGTTTTGGAACCATTACGATTTCGGCTACTTTCTTTATTAAACGTATAAATTAACACTGTTTTAGGTAACTCTTTTAGAATTTCAACTGTAATTAAATAGTATCCTGTAGCCTTATTCATTTTTAAGTTTGCCGTCGTTTAGGCAGTTATACAGATTTTATTATTTAATGGAATATGTATTGTCATAAAGTGCGTCCGAACGGTTTAAACGTTTCTTTCAAATGCTTTGTAAATAAATTTCTTTCGATCTTTGCCATGCTCCTTCCGATTTCGAGAATCATAGGTGAGTGATCGGAGCAGAAATCATAGCACTCTTCTACTTTTGTAAGGTATCGAGGGACTCCGACGAGGTCAACCTTTTTATTTGTGTCGGCAGGTCAATATGTTGGTTTCCCTGTCGAAAAATAGTCCACACCATGTTTCATACTTGCTTTATACAGTAACATACATTTCGTTGAAATGCATCTAGAACCCCAAAATATATGTTTCGCATTAAAATCACCACCGAGGATAAACTTTGACCCAACTGAGCTAAAAAGTTGATCAAGGTCGTCTGTCATCCTATACTCGTATCTCAGAGGGAAAAAATAAGTTACTATTGTAGTCTTGATCAGTGGTTCTCAATCTTTTTCAGCCCGCGGCGCACCTACAAGCTTAGTATTTTGTCACGACGCCCTACCCTAGCTATTTGAAAAAGTAACAATCGAATGAAATAATAGATAAATAGACAGAAAAATTAAAACATCCGCAATATGAAATTGAGTTTTTCATTATATTTAAAAGGATTCAGAGTTGAAACAAAAAACAACAAGAGAGACTTAAGAAAAACAAAAATAAAATACAATAGCTACTCAGTCAAATCAATGTGACGGGTGAGCCTGGTAATCATTTCTTGCTCCATATTGATCCTGCCCTTGATTACAGCTTCAGCTGAAAATCCAGCTTCACACAAATATGATGTTGCAGACGGAATGAAAATTCTTAAAGCTTTTGAAGTTAAATTTGGATATTCATTTTGAATCGATAACCAAAACTCCACCAAACCGGAACTGGCGAATCCTGTTTTAAGACTCCAGTAGCAAGAGAGTTCAACGAGACTCTCTTCCTCCTGCGATGTGAATTCTGGTGGAGCTTGCACATGAATTGAATCTTGGATCCACGGAAACTCTTCGACATCATCATCTGCAAAGTATTTTGAAAACCATTCGATGAGTTTCGAAAGGTGTTCCGTGAAAATTGCATTAGATGCCGCATATTTATACAATTGCGGGGAGCAATCTTGACCGCCACCTTCATTCATCTCTTTTATCCACAACTGACGCAATCTTCTCCAATAGTTTCAAAATGTGCGTGTTGTTGCCTTGCAAAGATAGATGCAATTTATTAAGTTTGTTAAATATATCACACAAATATGATAGTTTTAGCAAAAAATCTGATTCAGCAAAGTATATGGCGTTTTCATGACGTTCTTGTTGTAAAAAAGTGCGAATTTCTTCATGTAATTTAAACACACGAAATAAGACATTTTCATGTGAAAGCCATCGTGAATTGCAGTAATACAGCAGGGCTGTATGTTCAGATCCCATACCTGTGCATAGTTTTTTGAAAAGTCTGACTTTTAGCGGCCTAGTTTTTATGTTGTTTACTCCACCAATGACACACTCTAGTACTTGGTTCAATTCAGAGCTCATTGACTTTGATGCAAGAACTTCCCTATGGATGTTGCAATAGGTCCACATACTCGTAGCATTCGGAGCTTTTTTGCGAATAAGCGCTTGTATTCCTCCATACCTGTCAAACATGGGTCGAGCACCATCAGTGCATACACCAATACACTTTTCCCAATCCAAACCATTTACTGCAATAAATTTGTCAAGAATATTACAAGAAGTGGGCCTTCGCACTTTCAGTAATGCTCATGCAGAATAAAATAATATACGAGGGCGGGTCAATAAGTCCGTGACTTTTTGAATTTCTGACCTCTTTACTGAAACAGCAACACTGCTCCTGTCAACAGGCATCTGTCAGTTGACTCCTGTCAAAATTTAAACTTGCTGCGTCAGTTAGTTTGTGTTTGACAGCTATTTTTATCAGACTACTCACTAATTTGAGGAGAAAATGGAAAAAAGTGAATTTCGTGTGCTTATTAAGCATTATTTCTTGCGAAAAAAAACCATTACCGAGACCAAGGCTAAGCTTGATAAATACTATGGGGACTCTGCACCATCGATTTCAATGGTAAAAAAGTGGTTTACTGAATTTCGTTGTGGCCGTACAAGCACTGAAGATGCCGAACGTCCTGGACGCCCAGTTGAGGTCTCTACACCCGAAACAATCGAAAAAATTCACGATATGGTGTTGGCCGACCGAAGATTGAAAGTGCGAGAGATTGTGGAAGCCGTAGGGATCTCGCATGGCTCAGTGGTTTCAATTTTGAATGATCACTTGGGCATGAGAAAGCTTTCCGCAAGATGGGTGCCGCGTTTGCTCACAGTCGACCACAAACGCAATCGTGTAACAACTTCACAGGAAGGTTTGGCGTTGTTTAATCGCAATATGGAGGAGTTTTTGCGCCGTTTTGTAACCGTGGACGAAACATGGATCCATCACAACACACCAGAGAACAAACAACAGTCAAAACAGTGGGTTTCTAAGGGTGAATCGGCGCCAAAGAAGGCTAAGGTGGGTATGTCAGCCAATAAAGTTATGGCGACTGTTTTTTGGGATGCACGCGGGATAATCCACATTGACTACCTTCAAAAGGGAAGAACAATCAATGGGGAATATTATGCCAACTTATTGGACCGATTCAATGACGATTTGAAAAAAAAACGACCTCATTTGGCCAAGAAAAAAGTTCTTTTCCACCAAGACAATGCAAGGGGGCACACATGTGCAGTTGCCATGGCAAAAATCCATGAATTGGGCTATGAATTGCTCCCTCATCCACCCTATTCTCCAGATTTGGCTCCGAGCGACTACTTCTTGTTCCCAAACCTGAAGAAATGGCTTGGTGGAAAAAGATTTGACTCCAATGATGAAGTCATCTCGCAAACAAAGGCCTATTTTGAGGACCTCGACAAATCATTTTTTTTGGAAGGGATAAAAAAATTGGAGAAGCGTTGGACAGTGTAGTGTATAGAGCTCAAGGGAGACTACGTTGAAAAATAAAATTATTTTTTTATCAAAAAATCTGTGTTTTAATCCAAAAGTCACGGACTTATTGACCCGCCCTCGTAATAGTTAAAAATAAAAAATATAATTTTTTTTAAACAAAATTAACTAATTAGCCGATATTTAACAAGAAACAAAAGAAAAACTGAATTATTTCGATACAGTTTGTGGACGGGATGGAAGAGGTTAATAAAAAACAAACGGCACAATTAAAACAAAACACTATGACTCGTCCGAAAGCGGGGGAAAACGGCGAGACCAGACAGCATTCCATCAGAGTTTTTGTCGAAGACGGAAGGAATCGGCAGCGAATGTCTATCGAAACTTTTAAATAAATTAAAATGTGGACAAACTATGCCGAATCAATGGAGAAGTAGCTTCTTGGTTCCATTATACAAAGGAAAAGGCGACACTCGAGAATGCAACAACTACCGTTCAATCAAGCTTATGTCACACACAGTGAAAATCGTCGAAAGAAACTTAAATGAACGTCTTCGGCAAATAATAAAGCTCGATAATAGCCGGTGTGGATTTGTTGAAGGAAGATCGATGGTGGACGCTATCCAAAGCCTACGAATAATAATGGAAAAGCGCCGAGATTCGTCTAAGGATTTACACATGGTATTTATCGACCTCGAGAAAGCATTCGATCGAGTGCCTAGGGATCTCATATGTGCCGCGCTGAGGTCTCAAAAGGTACCGGAAACTTAGAAAAATACAAGACATTTACGGAAACGTGAAAACTGCGGTTAGAAGCTCTGCTGGACTAACTAATTTCCAGTAAATGTAGAAGTGCATCAAGGAAGCGTACTTAGTTAGTTATACTTAGCGATAAAGTCGAAGATTTGCAGAACGCCTTAGATTCATGGAGAAATGCGCTAGGGAGAAACGGGTTTAAAATAAGTCGTTCAAAGACGGAGCATTTGACGTGCCCATTTGCGCATCCGTTGCAACCTGTTCCGGTTATAATGTTAGACGGAATAGTTCTTCCGAAAAGCACTATTTTTAAATACTTAGGATCAATCGTTAACATGGAAGCGAAATGTGACGACGACGTAAACCGCAGAGTGAGTGTGGGATGGATGAAATGGCGGGAAAATTCGGGAATCTTTTGCGACCGAAAATTTCCACTTAAATTAAAGGGGAAGCTCTATACCACGGTTGTTAGATCAGCTCTTATGTACGGTTCACAGTGCTGGACAATGTACGAAGCGTTTAAAAACAAAATGACGGCAGCGGAAATGAAAATGTTAAGGATGTCTAGTGGAGTCACTAAACGCGATTGCATTAGATCTACGCGTATAAGAGGAAGTCTACATATAAAGAATTCGGTAACCGAACAGCTTGAGGCGAATAAAATAATCTGGTGTTGCCACGTTCAAAGAAGATCTGCGGAAAATCTAATTAAAAAGGAACTATCAACTATGGTCACTCCAACTGTAAGAAAACGAGGTCGGAAAAAGAATTCCTGGATTTCTCAGATGGCAAATGCGCAACAACGTCTGGGGTTAACCACTGAAGCGATCCAGGACCGAGCATTATGTAGACGCGTTCTGCGGTCTGCGACATTAGCCAACCCCATAAGCGGAGCAGCAGCGATGCAGTAAAAATGGGAAACTCGTTACGCATAAGTTCGTATAACGAGGAAAGGGTTAATAAAAGGATAAGAAGACTACGACTCGTCCGACCCTTTAATAATCGGTTTTGAACTACTACAACACTATTACTGAATATATTTCCCGTTTTTGCTTTTACTTCTCCAGGTTTATACCTCTTTTTTTAAACAAACGCTTTCTTAAGCACAGAAATCACCTGCTTGTCTTCACCTTCTTTAGTTAATTTATATGTATCATTCACTCACTGGGCTGAGGAACCAAGTTTGTTGAGAATTGAGATTTGAAAAATATGCATTACGCATATCATGTAAACCTCGTTCTTGCCGGACTGATGCATCAAAACAAAAGTCGCCACTTCAGAAAAAAAAGTGCGACTTTTTTTTGTCAAAAAAGTTACTGCAATTGTAGTTAAATGTTACAACGGGCCAAATGAATTAAGTAAGTGCAAAGTGAGATGTGCTTAAGAATTCAGTTTACAAGCAGCACGGGCGCCCCTCTTTACTTTCTACGGCGCACCAGTGTGCCGCGGCGCACACTTTGGGAACCCCTGGTCTAGATGATTAATCTTAAAGGATAAATAAATTCAAGGCCTATTGCCATGTTCTCGACGCCTCTCGCGTCTTCCAAAGGATAGTGCGCGTGATAAACCTAATATTTAGGGTCCAGGTTCCTTTTTTTAAATGATTTTCCGAAATCAAGCATTCTATATGTCAATATGATTTTTCTATTAAAAAAAATTGTATTGTAGTTCGCCGATGTTTTTCAGAAGGCCGTTTGCGTTTCATGTTATAATCTTAAGCAACTGCTTCATATTCCTGTTTTGTTGAATTTCTATCGAGGTTCAAACTCGACTTTGCGTAGTTTATCAAACAATGGTTGATTAACTTTAGTTTGTTTCACTTCTTTTACTAAAATTATCGCGAGGACTTGAGACACCGGGTCTGTAGTGACCGACCTTAATTTATGTCCGTATGACGCGCCTTGAGCATATGGTCTAGCCATTTTTGTTGCATTTGATCAGGCAAAGTTCTTTTGTGCAGTTTTTTTTCTTTTCTTTTACCGGTTTCGTTATTTTGACAGCTTTAGCAATCTTGGGCACTTAGTCCAGTCTAGGTGAATGGATTTCATGAAAATTTTTCTCTTCTTTTGGTTTTCTTTCACAATTTCGCAACTTCGGTAATGCGCTGGATGGTTTCCATTGTAGTTGACAAAAACCCCCTGGACTTTTACTTTGTTTGTTACGGTGCACTTATCTTCATGGTTTTAAGGCTTCGGGAGAAGAACCTGCCTCACGTTTTTTTTTATTGAGAACTGGATTAGTTTCGGGAGCAACTATTTCTTCATCCGTGAGGTATTCTACTGGACGGTTCGGCGTTTCCTTGTTACACGAAATTTTCTAAGAGCCTTGCTTTCTTTTCGAGAAGAATGTACTTCGTTTTCAGGGTTCCGCTCGTGCGAATGAAAAACAGAACCCTTATAAAATAACTCGTGTTCGTGTCCGTCAGTCTGTCACAGCCAATTTGCTTCGAATCTACTGGACCGATTAAGTTGAAATTTGGTACACATATGTATTTCTGTGACCCAAACATGAACACATAACGGAAATAAATGAAATTTGAACATGGGGTTTATTTTGGGGGGGGGGGGGGGGCAAATTAGGATATTTAAAAAAGACATCAAATGAAAGGACTCTTTGTATTGGTCTAAAGTTTTAAAGTTATTTAAGAAAATAAATGAAAATTGACCATTGCCCCTCCTTATCAGCGAAACTACTAAGCCTAAAAGAGTGAAAAAATACAGAAAATAGTATTTTGCTTATAGATTACATGAAAACCTGCAAGAAGTCTATAGTCTGAACATAACGTTGTAAATCTTTCAATATTATGTGAACAAATTTATGCACATTTGCCGTTCCTTGGATAAATTATTTGTATTGTTGGTACGAATATAATAAAATAATAGGCCGGGCATCCGTCACTCCTCGTCAAGATAATAAAAAGAAGAATCACTCCCCCTTTGAGTAAATAAACCAACCAACAACATCTTTTTAGATCATATAGCGCAGATCTATTGCTTTGGTTCAAATTCCAAATCCCATTTAATGTTGCCTGAGTAAAAATTCATTCAATAGTCTACCCATCATTTTTTCTATAGTAATTTTTCTACCTCCCCAGAGTTTAAAAGGCTGTAGAAAGTTTACTGGTAAAGTGGAATTGGACTGGGGGATCATTTGTGTTATCTCGTCGACAAGAGCGAAAGAGGCCTGCAGCCAACGGTGTGGCAAAGACGGTGGAAGATCGTCTTCAGATTTTCTTCGGGCAACTGCGGCACTCCGAAGAGAATAGCATCGTTGAAAGCTCTTTTCTTTCTAGTGTGCCGCATCTATTATTAAGTTGCACAATAGTGTCGTGAAGAATAAGCAATTCACAGGGGTTGGTCTCCAATTTTTCCACACGCAACTGCAAATCGGTTAAGGACTGATCCAATTTTTGGGCGTAACTTGACAAAGTTTTTTCAAAGCTGGATATTTTTTCCAGCAGATCACAGCGAAGGTTATTTAACTCGGCAGATGTCAACTCGTCACTTGTGTGCTTTTTTTTACCAGCTTGATATGCGTTCCAGGTCAGTGTTTAAAGTGTTTGCACTGTCATCCATCATACCAATAGGGTGTTGAGTGTCCTAATTTGGTATTGCCTTCGTTGACCGTTAAACCTATATTAGTCGCCGTATTAGTGTTCGCGTATCAATCAACCGTATCAATGCTGGCATCGGCGTATGCGAGTAATTGGATGGACTTTTGAAGGATTGTGCCTCTTTAATTTGTGCTATTCTTTTAAGAAAGATGTTGAAGCAACAGCGCTATCAGGCACATCGTCTGTCTAAATTCTTTTTTGACATCAAAGGTCTCTCTCTAAACCGACTTTGGTGGAGCACACAATGTTTTTCTCCATTGTTCGACCATATTTTAGAGGTGAGTTGGTAAATGCTCCTTACATGATTATCGAGATGTGGGAATTGCGTATATATAGTATATAAGCCCATAATCGTAAGACAATCGGCGCAAGGCTCCAGTGTGTGTTGTACCACAAACCACTTCATTTATAACGAAAAATGGTTTCGAGAGTGCAGCCTATGTTCTCAATACAAAGGGGAATATCAATAAGTCTAGAGCGTAGCCATGTGCTAGGGTAAGCACCCATGCAACCGCAACAGACCGTTTTTGAAGTCTGGTAAAAGGAGCAATATCCACAAAGCAACAGACGCAAGTGATATAATTAGCCTTATTATATCCATTTATTTTCAAAGAACGTTTCTCATGCCTGTCAATAGCTTATTTGCACTGCCGCAAGGCCAATAGCTTCTTTGCACTGCCGGAAGGCCAACAGCGCGTTAAAGAGTCTTTCGACCCTTCCAAAGAAATTTTTTCTTCAAGATGTAACCCAAATATTTAGCTTCGTTTGAAAAATGGATTTTAATGATTTAAAAGACTAGATACGTCAGCTTTGTATTTCTCGTACATTGTTTAAGGATTGGCTGAAAGCCCATTTCTTGTACTCCAACCATCGATCTCGTTTACGGCTGCATCCTTTTTAAGACAAACGTCGCTAGACACGGATGCTACATCGCCTATATATGCTGGTGCGTAGACGTCAGAGCTAATAAGTGTGTTGAGGGGGTAGTCGACTAACATGCACAATAGCAATGAAGACATCAACTGATTACCTCCGCCATCACATATTGGCCGCAACCAGTATCCTATTAATGAGCATTGCTTTGATGCACAAAATTGCTGACTAGTCTCCAAAGTATTGTCTGGCCAAATCATATATGCCGTCAAAAGTTGCATTGCCGAAAGTATTCTCAATGTCGATGAAAATGTCCAGCGCTTGTCAAGTGCGCCTTCATTTCTCCTTGCCATATTTTAAAGTCCACTCTCGCAAGGTGTTTTGCGTTGCTAAGCATATTGCATCTCAAACCGGGGATCCGTTCGTAAACGTCTGCGTAGCTAGATCACCACTATTCCCTCCGTGCCTTTAGTCTTAAGAGACCTGTCTGAAGTTTTCCGGTTTCTTTGCAAGCTGGGAAAGTGATCATTAGCTGACAAAGATTCTGGGTTTCCGTTAGCCCATGCTTTTGTTTTAAATCAGTTATTTTACATTCTTTTGTAAGTTTAAATTATTAACTTCCCCAATAAGTAAAGAGTTTGTAGCGATTTTGCACTTTACAAATGATTGAAAAAAATTGTATTGTTTTCTGAAACAAACCTGGCATCACTTACAGTGTTTACACAAAAGGAAAGAAAGAATCGACAAAGTCATTGAAGCAGCTGTTTAGCCACACCAGCTGACTGTCACTTGTGGGTCGTGGAATCTAGTGAAAAAGAAAAAAATCCACAAACCATTTTTGGTTTTGTACTAATCGTTATCATTCGTGTGTAGTTTCCTCCCCCCAGTTTCTTTATTTTCCAAACATTATCTCCCTAAAATGTTGTTGATTTTATAAATAAAAACCCAAGACAGTCGCAAAGCATCCAAATTCAATCGAACAAACTGCACAATGTACAGACGGGAGACGGAAATACGACACATATTGCCGGCAGACATATACAGATTGGCGCAAATTCTCGAACTGAACAACTCGTGGAAAAAGCTAATGCAGATAATACCTAAAGATTTTAACTTGCAATCAGCTGAAGATAGGGCTTTAAAATACAATTACGATCACGTGCGTCTGGTAGAGAATGCTAGTCTTAAACAAAACCGTATGGCAACGGAGATTCTGCTCGACGAATGGTCTACGTCGGGCAGGAAACGACCAACCCTTGGAGATCTACTGGATTTGCTGGTAAAGGCGGAGCTGTTTAGAGCAGCAGATTTAGTTGCTCTCAATTATTTAAATGGTAAGATGTGGCTTTGGCCAGTAATAGGTTTTTCCTCCAATTCATGGCGAATGACATGACTCATTTTTGTTTTGGAATTTCAGAGGCCCCACCAGCGAGACCAGCAAAGGGGCCAGCAGCAAAAATCGACATTTCAATTCCGCTGACATCGGCGTCTATTCATGACATAGAAGCGATGCTCAACGAAGGGGAATCCAACTTTCCCGGCACAGAAACACTCAATGACAATGCCAGAGCAAATAGCTTGGCTGACAATAACATCGACTACTATCAGAAGTATCATCCGAACCGAAAGGATATTGAGATTCCAGCACCGACACCTAGTGACGCCACCCCAACAACATCGAGCAATAATATGAATATCCTTAGCCGGCCATCTACAGACAACGGTGCCATTACACCGGAACCACCTACAGAGCAATTACAACAACCGACACAGTCAGAACAACGAACGCAAATGCACTCGGACCTCATGAAGTTTTCTTCTTCCAGTATAGCGGAGTCGCAAGTGATACCAGTTCTCTCTGAACTCTTCCCACCAACTGGCGTGGACTCGGACATAAATAACAGTGAAGCTAGCATTGGCCAGTCAATGGGTATACCAATGTTAAGCGCTTTAAATACTCAGCAATCAGAAGCGGATATGTTGCCCAATATATCGGCATTGCATGTCGAAGATGTTGAAATTGATGATGAGAAGCTAAAGCCGCCCGAAGAGGTAGGATCTATGTTATCGTCTTCGAGTGTAAGTAGTTTGTCCAGCTCACCGGACGATGATGACCTCTCAGCGCCGAATCTGAGTATTTTGGACCAGCGCAGTTCGAACAACGATTCTAGCCTGACAAATGTGACCGGAACGAGCGAAGAGAACAGTTTTGAAATAAGTATTAATGAAGGTTCTGCTTCTAATGACAACATTCCATGTCTCAGTGCATTGAAATGAGCACATGCGCTTCTACAAAGCCAGAGGTATCGGGTGTTTACAAAAGCTTTGTTACTGCAATTTTATGCTTGAACGTTAGTTAAATGTTTTTAAATACAGACAGTTATTTATATTTTTGTACAAACTTACGCAAGAGTTAAGATTTTTAATTTTCTTTAATTCTTTTATCTTGATCCTTCTTCGTAGTCATTTCTGGACTTTTGCACGCTGGGCAAAAGGAAACATTCAAGTCGAGCAAACTGTATAAAGACAATTTTGTAATACAGCTCGGAGAGATGTCCAGACTCTAACGCATAAACTTAGTAGAACCAAACTCCAGTTAGTTGCTATTCTCCAATTAGATGACTCCTCGTGTCAGAGTGTTAATATTCATTCACTATAAATGTTCTAACCATCTAAAGAGACTGTACACCTTATAGATATGCTGCTTTATCTCTTTCCCCTTTGCTTCTTAATGTGAAAACTGTTCGATTCGAAGATTGGGGCATCCATTCGCAGAGCATGGCCCAGCCACTTCAGACACTAGATCCGTAGACCTATGACTGAACCAATTTGGGCGGCTCTACATAAACTCTCATTTCTATACAACCAAAAATTGAGGCAAAAATACTTAAATGTCGCAATGATGATACAATTTTTGGTCGTTTATCAAAAATATTAGAAATTCTGGCTTATTCTCCATTCCTACGCTTATTTATGGCATTTCAACTCCCAATTCTTTGAAGAAGACTAATCTGTTTGCAGCATATTTTGCAGCCAGCTCAACACTTGACGAGGTGTTCTTCCACGCTGGCAAAACCACTGTGCAAGCTTTTTCATTGCCAGGTTCGCCCCTAAAAAAGGAGAATTCGCGTTTCTCTCTTCCTACAGGCTTATTGCACTTAGATCCATTCTTTTCAAGCTCATGGAAGCACTGACAAGAATTAAAAGTCTGAAACTCAGAAAATAAATGCTAAAGTGGCCCAGAGCTCCGTTCTATCACCGACACTCTTTTAAATTTTAACCAATGATCTCTTGTCTAATGCTTGTAAAACAGTGTATTCCTTTGTTGACCACAGTACTCCCTGCTTTTCATATTCATTCCCGGACTCATGTCTCTGCTCTACGATATAACGAGTGGATTTTCCAAAACACAACGCTGTCGTTAAAGCGAGATTTAAATACCAAGCCATGTGTGCTAATGACAACTTGATAAAGTGCTGTCAACTCTAGGTTTCCTCCAATGATTTAAGATATGGCCTCAATATATGTTAAATGTATTTATCCGCGTAAAATTGGAGCACAATGGCCGCATCAGGTCGGGTGCCCCCCAGATCTTGTCGCACTTGCTTGACAAGACTCGAAACCGTGTGAGAAAACACATAGATTACGTCAATATTTGATAGTCAATTGACACACCTCAATACCGAAATAAGATCTCTTACCTTATGTTGTTCTATCGTGCAACTCGCTTTTGGATGCACTCTGAAATATCGTTGTTCTTTCTTTAGCTGTATAACTCGCTTATGGAATGGCCTGTCGACCTCTCTATTACCTAGTCATTATAACTTGCAAACAGTTAAGCCCAACGTGCATCGGTACCTCTCTTTTTCCTTCATGTGCGCTGCGTGTGAACCCTTCAGGAGTTAAGCGTGCGTTTATTATAAAAAAAATAGCGACTTGGATGGAGCAGCAAAAATTCTCCACAGACATCTTACACAACTCAACGAGTTCAGCAGTGATACGAGTATTATAACTAGACTTTTCGCTGTATAGCTCATTCATATGTAGGCTACCCTATGTGACTTTGAAGTCGACAAATAAAAGGTAAATGTGGATTTAAAAATCCTGGGTGCCTTTCAAGATCTGCCCTATTATGAATATTTGATAGAAGAAGAACTCTTCCGAAACCCCACTGATATGGACAAACCAGGTCTGTTCAAGAATAGTTGCAGGCACTCGCATAATAGGCGATATTTACAAGGCTATGTTTGGCAGGTTCATCAACACTAAATCCGTCTGTATCCAATTTTGTAGGCTGTTTCTGAACCGTTTTGTTTCTTTTTTTTCTTTGAGGGAGCTACCTACATATACAAATTACCACTCGGACTTAGGTTCTAGCTAAACGGCTGAGGTTATGAGAACCGCCTTTGTCCTATTCGCGGTTCCTGCCTCACCAACTCTTCTTCAGAATTCTGAAACTACCATGGAGCTTGGATCCGAATACCCTGAAGTAGCGCAAAAGCTCGGTGAAGAAACGCACCTTGTGCGGAAACTCTCCCCACCTTTTGTGAGCAGGTGCCGATGATGTCCCGCAGGGCTTGGATGCCGTACTTTCAGCCAAAAGTACTATGCCCCCAGGCTTCACTACCAATTGCCTTCATGTCACAATCTTGTTGTTTTTACGTTTTGATTAAACTACCGCACGTCGTTCCTTTTACCTAAAGCCCGTTTCTTTCTTTCTGCTTTCACCGGGGCGTCGTTTTCGACGACTTCTTTAGCCCAGAAGAGACTCATTGAGCCTACCGTTTCAGTAGAAATTGGCTTTCATTCAACCTTTTAAGATTTAAGTTGTTTACGTTTCGGGAAAAAGGAAGCCAACTGATTTAACATTTCCAAGCACAATAATTCGTTTTTTCAACGAAGCTAGGTATTGGGTATGATCCTGGGCAACATATGTCTTAGCATTAAATAATTCACGTCGAAAATATCCAAGGGACTTCAGGCATTCTAGCGGTGTGAAGGGGATTTCGCCATCGCAAGGAGCTTGCCACGGCGCAGAATCTACTATAACTAGAAAAGAGCGCTCTGTCTCAGCTGCATGGGCGCTTGCCCCACACGCCTGATTTAAACGCACTGACGAATCTTCATATCATGGGTTGGTACAACAAGAGCAGATGATTTGATGGTCTTGCTAATCGAGCATCTTTGATCTGGTCTTATGGACATATCGTTTGATATTGGAATTCCTGTTTAATACGAAATTGTGGTCCCTGTGGTCAAAAATGGCTTCGGCTAGAAGAAAAAATTTAGCTCTAATGATTTTGAGAACGCAGTCTAACTCTTGTTTGGATCTTAGGTCACAATGGGTCCTAGCAACACTGCCAAAAAGCCATCAGAAATGCCGCTTCTGATATGCTGGGTTTCACTTGACAACCACAACGAAACCCCTGGTTTGATGACTAAGGCCGCCAAGTACATCTAAGCAAGACGCACACCAAGCGGCACTGTAAATGAAGGCTGGAGCTGCTCACGGGCTCTATAAGCAGAAGACTCCTCTTCTGCGGCTTCTCAGGGAGAAAAAGAAGCAGCATAAGAAGCACGCGGTGGAGGAAATTGAAGGATGCTACTCCAGGAATGAGATTCAGAAGATTTTCCAAAAGTTAAGAAAACATGCCACGTATAGCCACGTAGCCTGTGTAGACGAACGAGGGAACATCATAGTAGAGTCGTAGTCGATCCTGAGAATCTGGAAAGATCATTTCTGTAGACTGCACGATTATAACGGAGATGAAGAACTAAATACCGCTGTTAGGTGGAACGAACCTTTCAACCTGAACGATGTAGACCAGCAATTCCGTCCACCCGACGTGGATGAAGTGAACAGTCAATTCTTAGCTTAGTCCAACAAAGCTGCTGGGGCTGACAAGCAAGAAGGACACACAAAACTGAAATCTCCGACAGATGTTCACTTTCGACTATTAATTAGGACAACGACACCAGCGTGGGATCAAGAGAACAATAACTCTTGCCAATCGCTGCTTCTTTAGGCTAAGAAGACTATTGACTAGCAAAGTCATCTCTCGAGCAACAAAAGAGACCATATACAAGACATTTATAATCGCAGTTCTGCTCTATGGCGCAAAGGCATGGCTATTATATAAAATGAAATGAGGGTTCTCTTGGCTGCTTTGAGAGAAAAACTCTTCGAGTGATATTCGATCCCATCTTAATGAAGGTGAATGGAGGAGGAGATCCAATGGCTGAGATGGCTGGGTCATATAAATATGGACACCAACGCTCCGGTCCAAAAGTCTTCGAATCCAGCCCCTCACGCAAGTTGAAGAAACCTCAGTCAACCAAGCGTACGAAACTGGAGGCAGCCAGCAAAGGATCGACTTGACTGGAGACCCTTGTCACTGTGGCCCAGCTCCACCCGGACTGTAGCGTCAAATAAAGTAAGTAAGTAAGTTTCGGCCGAAAAAAGGTAAATTAAGTCACATAAATTGTGAAAAAAAAAGAAAATTAAAAAGAGCATATTTATTATATTTACCATTGACTATAACTTTTATCCCCCGACTGTAGTTCCACACGTACTTAACGTTCCACATTCCATAATTGATTTGCAAAACAAAAAAAAGAAATGTTGACATTTGGAAAACAAACGAAAAATTCTCAACTCGAATGGATCTTGTCGCAAAGTAAACATTTCGCGTACGTTTTTGAATAAAATAAAAATTCAATCAAAATACTAAGAGTAAATAGTGCTAATAGGCGGACTCCATACCATTTAACTTTAATTCGTATTCTACTCATAAACAATGGACAACGACGAACTCATATTCAACGTTCTTTACGTGCTGGTGTGCTTTTGCATGGTTTACCCACCCGAAGAGTTTGTTGCGCTCGGCCTGACTATCGAAAATTGTTTCTCCAGATTACTTGGCTGCAAGGACATGGAGTTCGTTCAATATCACCAAAGAAGGATAACACTAAATTTATTCATTCATAGCTGCCTTCCAGTTTTGTACTTTGTAATTTATGATCTGAAATTCTCTGCAACAGATGAGGATTACGACCAAGGCCATGTACCACTTGAAGCTCATGTAGTGTTTAAGGCTGTTACATGGACGGTGGCGAAGCGGTTTAGCATTCTGGCTGTGCTAATTGTGCCCACACTTATGGTCCACTGGATGCACAACAATTGGGAGAATCATCCTGTGAGTAGAGCGTTGAAAAAGTTCTCCAATACTCCGAATAATTATGCGACAGTGGCTTCTGACATTAACGTTGAGTATAGAAGGTAAGTCTAAGTGTTGTTTATGATTTTCTTTTTGTTGTTTAACAGCAGTGTTCAGCAGATCCAAGTTCACAGATAAGGAGAGGCTTTCAGTAAAAATTGTTTAAGAACCTTATCTGCTACTCATTTGGGAAGTGATGATTTCTTCATGAGTTTTTAATTTATTTTTAGGTCGAGAAAGAGTCTTTCTGATTACGCTTTGAGATGATGTTAGTTTTGCGTGCGTAGGCGATTTTGTTTTTTCTTGTTTTTGCACTCAAGTACTGAGATAGTTGCTGGTAGGTGAGGTGGCAGTGCCGAAGTAGTTCTTAGAGTTGTGCGTTTTCAATTTACTGTCATAAAAGTCAAATGGTTAAGGTTTTGGCTTAGCCTATAGAAAGCACAATAGCTTATCTACCGGAGAATGCGTTTATTTATGCGTTTACCTATGTACTCGATCATAAGGTGTGGTAAAACAGTACCATACTTAGGTATGTACTCTCCAGTGTCCATACGCTCAACATGACCCAGTCATCTGAGGCATTGAATTCGTAGACCGATGTCGTTATAAAGACCATACTCTTCATAGTTGAACCTGCTTTTCCATCCTCCTCAGTACAAAGGCGACCTTAAATAACAAGCAGTATATTTTTTCCAATAGGGCCAAGGGATTCTTCATCCTTACTTACTTAATTTAGGTGGCGCTACAGTCCGGGGTGGACCTGGGCCTCAGTCAACAAGCTTCTCCAGCCAGCTCGATCCCTGGCTAGCTGCCTCCAGTTTCGCACGCTAAGTTGGCTGAGGTCCTCTTCCACTTGCGTGCGCCTTCCTCTACTGCGTTGTCTCTCGGGGGCGGATTCGAAGACTTTTCGGACCGGAGCATTGGTGTCCATGCGCTCTACATGACCCAGCCATCTCACTCTTTGGATCTTCACTCTTCTGGCTAGGTCCATGTCGCTGTACAGTCCATACAGTTCGTCGTTGTATCTCCTCCTCCACTCACCGTCAATGCAGACGGGACCGAAGATCGCCCGAAGAATTTTTCTCTCGAAGCAACCAAGAACACCCTCATCCATTTTTGATAATGTCCATGCCTCTGCGCCATAGAGCAGGACCGGGATTATTAAAGTCTTATAAAGGGTGACTTTTGTTGTCCGAGAGAGGGCCTTGCTAGTCAATTGCCTTCTTAGCCCAAAGAAACAGCGGTTGGCAAGAGTTATTCTTCGCTTGATCTCAGCGCTGGTGTCGTTGTCTGTATTTATAGCAGAGCCTAGGTAGACAAAGTCCTTAACTACCTCAAAGTTATATCTATCGAGGGTGACGTTCTGTCCGAGACGTCGGTGTTGGTTGTCCTTTTTGCTTGACAGCATATACTTGGTCTTGCCCTCATTGACTGCTAAACCCATTTTCGCCGCTTCTGTCTCAATACTCGCGAAAGCGCCACTGACATCACGCTGTTTTCTCCCGATTATGTCAATATCGTCGGCGTATGCGAGTAGTTGACGAGGACGGACTTTTGAAAGATAGTGCCTCTTGTGTTTGCTCGTGAGTTTTGCAATATTCTTTCAAGTACGATGTTGAAAAAATCGCATGACAGCGCATCGCCTTGTCTAAATCCTTTCTGGACATCAAAGGTCTCGGTGAGATCTTTACCGACCTTGATGGAGCAGAGTACATTCTCCAACGTGATCCTGCACAGACGGACGAGTTTGGCAGGGATGCTGAAACTAGACATTGCTCTATATAGCTCGTCTCTATAGATGCTGTCATACGCGGCCTTAAAATCGATGAATAGGTGGTGGGTATCGATCTAAAGCTCATGGGTCTTCTCCAAGATCTGCCGTAGTGTGAATATCTTGTCGATGGTGGACTTTTCTGGCCTGAAGCCACACTGATATGGACCTATTAGGTTGTTGACGAACAGCTTCAGGCGTTCACACAATACGGCGGATAAGATCTTATATGCGATGTTAAGGAGACTGATGCCTCTGTAGTTGGCGCAGTTCAGAGGGTCTCCTTTCTTGAGAATCGGAAAAACAATGCTGAGGTTCCATTCATCGGGCATACTTTCATCCGACCATATTTTACAGATGAGTTGGTGTATGCACCTTACCAAGTCATCGCCTGCCGCTTTGAAGAGCTCGGCAGTGAGGACATCCGCTCCAGCAGCTTTGTTGGACTTAAGCTTCGATATGGCTATCTTCACTTCATCCAGGTCGGGTAGACGGAATTGTTGGTCATCATCGTCCAGGTTGAAAGGTTGATTCTGCCTGACAGCGGTATTTGGTCCGTCATCGCCGTTATACAGTCTGCAGAAATGATCTTTCCAAATCCTCAGCATCGACTGCGATTCTACTACGATGTTCCCTTGTTCATCTCTACAGGCTTCGGTTCGGGGTTTGTTTCCGCGGCATGTTGCTTTTACCTTTTGGTAAAACTCCGAACCTCATTCCTGGAGTAGCATCTCAATTTCCTCGATCGCGCGCTTCTAATGCTCTTTCTTCTTCCTCCTGAGAAGCCGGTGCTCGTCTCTCCTCTTCCGCTTATAGAGTTCATGAGCAGCTCTGGTCTTTCTAAGCAGCGCCGCGTTATATGCATCTTGCTTAGCTGCATGTGCTTGCCGGCATTCATCATTGAACCAGGGGTTTCGTTGTGGTGGACGAGTGAAACCCAGCACATCAGCACCCAGCGGCATCTCTGATGGCGTTTTGGCAGTGCTTCCAATGGTTTTCAATGCTTGATGCTGGCGGCATTGGACCTCTTAAGAGATTAAGAGACACTCGATTGGAAAAGGACTTGGTGATCTCTTGCGATTGTAGCCGTCTGACGTCGAATTTTCTCACAGCATTAGTTTGTCTTAGCGTAGTTTGGTATATCCGCAACCGTACCTTGGCTACAACAATCTGGTTGACTGTGGATTGATCAGGAGTTCTTCAAGTCCCCTTGTGTATGTCGAGATGTGGGAACCGCGTGCTAGCCACGACAATGTTTCGGCCGCCGCAAAGTCGATTAGCCTGAATCCGTTTTCGGAGGTGGTGTTATGCAGGCTATATTTTCCGATTGTTCCACCAAAGATACCCTCTCTTCCTAGCTTTGCATTAAAATCACCGAGGACAATTTTAATGTCATAGCTAGGGCATTGCTCGTAGGTCTTGTTGAGGAGCTCGTAGAAGGCATTCTTGGTGTCGTCATCTTTCTCCTCTGTGGGGGCATGCACGCATACAAGGCTAATGTTGGCGAATTTAGCCTTGATGCGGATTGCAACGAGGCGCTCGCTCACATGCCGGAAGCTGAGGACTTCTTGTCTTAGTCTGCCTCCGACAACAAATCCGCATCCAAATAAGCGCTGCTTTTGCCGTCGATAGCAATTGCCGCAGTAGATGTCGCAGTTTTTCATCTTCTTTTTGTCCGGCCCATCCCATCGCATTTCTTGGATGGCGGTTGTGTCTGCTTTGCAGCAGTCTAGGGCCTCCGCTAGTTGCTCGGCTGCACGTGGTCTATTAATGGATCTAACATTCCACGTGCATATCCGAAGCTCATTGTCCTTAAATCGTTTGCGTGGGTTGTCAACAGTAGATCCATCCATATTCGAGGCTTGTTGATGCTTCGTAACTTGATTGTTTTTTTAAATGACCGGGCAGTTACCCCGGCGGCACAACCTGGAGGACCAGTTCCATTTTGAATGCCCGTAGGACGAGGGGTCGGTTACACCGAAGCCAGTAACCCGTTCCGGGATGTGAGCGCTGCCGTTGGCTCTTATAGGGCTCGACCGCCACCATCTCTTTTCCAAGACCCTGACTAAGTCCTGGAAATCCTTTCCGGCCTGAGCTCCAAATATGTCGGAGTAGCCCGGATAAGGTCTTGTTTTGTTTTTCCGACACTAATCCTGGTTAATGGCGCAGGAAACTCGCCATTTGCCCCCTTCACTTCGCAACCTCTAGTGAGATTCCCAGATGGCGCCACGGGGAGGCGTGAAGTAGGACTTATTAGCAGAGCTGCAAGATGTTCGGCTGCAGAGGCTCATTCTCGTCATTTAAGGAACCAGCACCTGTCGGAAGATGCTACTTCTACGAGGCCTTATACTAATCGTTGCCATCCGGATTCTTCATCCACTTTCGACAAAATCCAAGTTTCTGCGCCATAAATCAAGACCGGGAACAAATCCAAATCATGCCATATCCTGCTTTAAACAGCTCAGCATTCAGTACACCAGCAGTTATACTAGACTCTAGCTTCGATAGATACTTCGTCTAGGTCAAAGTGTTCTCTATCGCCTTCGTCCACGGTGAATAGTTCCTTCTGCTTGACAGATGGATTGTGACCATCATTGCTGTTATACACTCTGCAAAAATAGTGTCCATGTTCTCAGAAACGACTGCGACTCTAGTACTTATAGTTGTCCATGTTTAATTCTGTAGAGTTTCAATTTGTCCTTGTAGTGCTAGCATGTTCGTTTTAATCTGAGGTCTCTGACATTCCTGCTGTACAATCTCTCCATTTCTTCGGTCGAAAAAATGTGTGCGTCATAGTTTACATCCTTTTTGGCATTTTTTTGCATTCATCGTCAGACCAGAGGTTTCTTTGTGGTTTGAAAGTAATTAAATCAGACCTTCTCTGATGGCTCGATAACAACATTGCCATTGGTGTTCTATGGTTGGTGTATGAGGGCAAGGATCGGTAAAGATTCGCGCGTTTGGTCTGTGATATCCGCTTTTGTATCCGGTCGAGAATAATGAGTTGATGTTCGCTACCTGGACATTTAGACATTTAGAATCCTGGAGGAGTTTTCGCCGTCGATACCAATGTAATCTATTTGTTTGAACGTTGTTTAATCTAATGAAGTGATACGAAGTTCATCTTGGCTGCAAGGCGGTTTGTAATGGGGCGACGATTCTAAAAACATGACTCCAGCCTGTATTTTCTGATGACGTTCTTTAAGACTGCTCCCCTTCCCAGCATCTCGTTAAAATTTCCCAGCACAATTCGAGTTACATAGCAGTGGTAACTGAGCCTGTGTTCGATGTAGAATGCTGTCACCTTATTTTCTGTAAGGGCAGGAGCGCATATCAGCCTGATTTTGCAAATGTTGCCTTGAACGAGATGTCCAAATGCTGACGCTTGATTTTCACTCGAACATCGACTCTAGTAGACTTCGTAGTTTTTTATTCGCTTTTTGGCCGGATCATTCCATTGACTTTGTCTAATTGAGTTAACACCTGGATTATATTCGTCTCAGGCCCCCAAGACTTGTTCTGCAGTCCTAAATCATGCCGCTGGATAATCTGCCTGCTGTCCGTAGCCTCGCTGATGTTGTGGAAGCCGCTAATCAGGTCTCTTTTACCGCCATCGCTATTTCAAGTTCAAAGAATAATCTTGCCTTCAAAGTGATAAAAATATTTTCCAGCTGCCCCCAATTTCGCACGCTTAGTTGCCTGAGGTTCCCCTCTATTGGCTCATGGGTTTTCTCCAGGATCTGCCGTAGTGTGAATATTTGGTTGATGGTGAGCTTTCCTGGCCTGAAGCTACACTGATGTGTACCTATCAGGTTGTTAACGAACGGCTGTAGGCGTTCAATCAATACTGCAGATAAGATCTTGTTCGTGATGTTAAGAAGACTGATGCCTATGTAGTCTCTACAGACTTCGGCTCGGAGTATGTTTCCGTGGAATGTGTTTTTTTATAATTTTTGTTTTTCAAATTTTTTTTTGTGGAGATTAGAAGAGGCATATCTTATGGCTTTTTGGCTGCGTTTCCAATGGTTTTCGATGCTTGATGCTGGCGGTCTTGGACCTCTTAAGAGATTAAGAGACACTCGATCGGAAAAGGACTTGGCGATCGAAATTCCTCACAATATAAGCTTTTCTTCGTGTTGTAAAGTTCTTATTTGAAACTCCTTGTCCTCCTCCAGTACAAATGAGATAGAGAATAACACTCAGTATATTTCGCCATAGGCCAAGACCCGGATAAAGAGGGTCTTGTGTATAACCTGCCTATAACCTTTATAACCTAAGTCAAAAGAAAAAGTAGTCTTACATTTGAATGCTGCGCCGATGCTGGTGCCGCAAATTTTTACATCGGTGTAAAGAAAGTAGCATCACAGCGCGTCGCCTTGTCTAACTTTTTTGGATTATTGAAGGTTTCGGTTAGTCATACCCACCTAAATGGAGCAACGAGAATTCTTCAAAGTCATTGTGCAGTGTTTGACAAGTTTGGAAGGGCTATCAAACCTAGATATGGTTCGTCTCCATGAAGGTTGTCCTATGCCATTTTCAACTCGACAAATAGATAATTAGTCTCGATCCGAAATTTATTTATTATAGCTGGTGCAGTCGAAAGAATCTTTTCTTTTATGGATCGAGCAAACGATGCTGAAATTCTACGCTTCGGGCATGGTTTCCTCTGACCATATCATACAGATCAGCTTGTGCATGCTCCTTAACAGGGTGTCTTCTGTTTGCAGTAGCTTAGCAGGGAATCCGTCTGCGTTTGTAAGCTTCTGATTCACTTAGTTTACGCTTCTCTAACTTTCAACTGCCTTTTCCTCATGTTAAAGTTTGGATCATTGCAAAAATGTGTGCCCAATTAAACTTCAAAGAAAATTCGTCTTTCTTTCTCTGCCAACCTTTTACAAGCTTAGGGGTTCCGTTTTCATAGAAACTGTATGGTTTTCTTTTGAAAAACGTCGTACAGTAGTTTTCGACGGAACCAAATTTCTTTAAAAACGTTCTGAATGGATAGATGCAAATCTGATTGAGCTCAAATCCTACAGTTTCCCAGTGTTTGTCGGACGAGATGTGCCCTGGCGTTACCAAGATGGAAGATGACTCGTTCCTGATTTGCCAAAAACGGATGATTTTTTTGAACTTTCTCATTAAGCTTAGAGAGTTGCTCACAGTAGAATTCCCATGATTGTTTCGCCAGGTGAAAATAGCTCGAAAAAAAATGTATACCTATGGAATCCCTTTTTACAGACAACAGCACCTTTATTGGATGCAAGCCAGCTATTGCCACTGGGTGGCACCTATAACTGCTTGTGTCAAGCTCATTTTTCTTTGCACGTTGTTATACAGAATCTATTTCTCGCCACTTTTTACGACTCTAGATGGTTTTGGTTTCGTCTAAACAGAGACATAGCCACGGAGACGCGATCCAGCTTATTTTCTTCTGTCAAACAATGCAACACACTCGTGTTGAACTTGAAAGTAAATCCAAGTTTCTTTAAATGGCAAAATACTAACGAAAGGTCAATATTAAGCCTCTTAGCAATCTCCTTAATTGAAATTTTCGGACTATTTTTCACTAAGGCTTGCACAATGTCGTCATCAATCTCGAAAGGCCGATCATGTCACCGGTCCGAAATCTAGCAAACAATTTTTTAACGGTCGTTAGAGCAGGATCATGATCCGAATAAACGTTCTGAATGTTTCTTGTTGCAGTTCTAGCATTGGCGCGGGATATCCGCAACTGCACCTTGTGTACCACAAGGTAATGGTCCAAATCGATGTTGTCTCCTCGGAACGTGTGGACATCCATAATACTGGAGGAGTATCTTGCGCCGATCGCAATGTGGTCAATCTGGTTGACGATTGCGATCGCGTGTTAACTACGACAATGTTGCGCCGGAGGGGGTGTCATGCAGGCTATATCTTCCGACAGTACTACCAAAGATGCCCTCTCTTCCTGGCTTTGCATTAAAATAGTCGAGGACCGTTTTTATGTCATAGCTAGGGTATTTCTCGTAGGCCTTATTCAAGAGCTCGTAGAAGCAGTCTTTGGTGTCGTCATCTTTCATTTCTGTGGGGGCGTGCGCGCATATAAGGCTAATGTTGGCAAATTCACCCTTAATGCTGGCAAATTTAACCTTGATCGTTCACATGCCGGAAACTCAAGACTTCTTGCCTAGGTCTGTCTCCAACAACAAATCCGCATCCAAATAAGCGCTGCTTTTGCCGTCGATAACAATCGCTGTAGTAGATGTAGCGGTTTTTCATCCCCTTTTTGTTCGTGCCATCCCATCGCATTTCTTAGATGGCGGTAATGTTTGCTTAGCAGCAGTCTACGCCCTACGCCAGTTGTTCGGCTGCACGGGGCCTATTAAAGGACCTAACATTCCACTCCCACCTGCATATCCGAAGCTCGTTGTCCTTAATTCATTTGCATGTGTTGTCAACAGTGGATTCGTTCGTATCCAAGACTAGTTTTTTCGGGGATGTGAGATCATTCTTTATTGTGTTCAAATTTTACAAATGTTAGCTGGTTTGTCCGTGCTTCGACATAGCACTTCTTCTATCACCTATTGCCTGATTGGGGCTTTCTTAAATGCCTCTTCTTATTCCTGTTACGTCTCTTCTTCTATCGCATGTGGTCTAGCTACAGCCTTCTTTGCACCTGGTTTGGAACGTTCGAAGTCTAACTTAAGCAGACAAGCTTTATCGGTTTTACAATATACGTTGTACTTAGCCATTTTAAGCTCATTGCTTAACCACCATGTTTCTTTCTTTATGTGGAACCGGCCTTTTGAATCACTATTTCCACTACACTTACATTTTTTCCGAAGGCCTTCCACACACTTTAAGCGCGAAGATCTTCTACGTTTTGTTTAAATTGTGCCAGTTTTTTTTTACCCAACTGGTGCTTTTTATGGTTGTTCTCTAGATTCTTCTGTAAAGTTTCTGCTGACTTGCTACGAGGTCATCCAAAATTACTTTATAATCTTTTACTCGCCGTTTCGCGTTCTTCCAGCATAAATGGTAGTTTGTAGTATGTAATCAAGTTCCGTGCTTTCTAAATAATTGAGTATAGTAAGCCATTACGATTTACATGAGCTTAGTATATCTTCTCCCGCTGACTTTCTCGACCATGAACCGATTTCACCATAGAAGTCTTCGTATTCGTATACGTATGTTATACAGCTTAAAAGAAAATCAGTCTTCGTCATTTGATTCACAACCCTAAATGGTGAGAACTAATTTAAAGGAAAACGACCTTTGAATCTGCACGTGGAATGTTCGGACCCTTGACAGGCTGTGTTTAGCAGCATTTTTTAGAGACGATCTGTATAGACCTGTGTTTAGTTTCGGTATCCATGTCAAACTCACCCATCTATTGAGAATGCTCACTACTGGGTCAAGTTCAACGAAGCCTTTGATGAATAAAAAAAACTTAGGCAAGATGACGCGATGTCAGATACGAGTAACATCTTTAGTAGCATACTGAAGAGAATTGTGCGAAACTCACAAGCGCACAATAGAGGCACAATCTTTAAGAGTTTTTCATCCGTCCTTTGTCTGGCCTATACCTTCGCAGTTCTTGGATTGCGGTAATGTCTAATTTATATCAGTCTAGGACCTCTGCCATTTGTTCGGCCGCACGCTTTCTGTTAAGGGACCTTACATTCCAGATGCAGAGCCGAAATTCTTTATCCTTTTTGTGTTGCTGGGGTTGTCAACATTGTGTCAAACCAGTATTGTTTTCCATGGTTAAGAAGTTATCTCTATGCGCAAGCCCCAATCTGGATGGCCAGTTCCTTAGTTTATCCCCAAGGACAAAGGGGTGTCATTACCCACTTCGGGAATATGCAAGCAGCCGTTGGCTCTTCCGCTAGCATCACTATTCCAGGACCCCGTCAAGTCCTGGAAACCCTTATGGCCCAGGTCTCCAAATATGTTGAATTAGCTCATATAAAGTTTCGGCATCCGATATTTGACGCTTCCGTTGACTCCGTCTTGCGAGTTCTTCCGTCGTATGTCCTCCTTCTGAGCTCCACATCTGAGACGCATATCTCAGCAATCAGGCCAGCAGAATCAGCCTCGTCTGATATAGTAAATGCGCACTACAGTTCACAAGGCTGTGGTCTCGTAGGTCCGAGTGTCCAGTTACACATGTACAATCAGACCAAGCACGCTCATCGTTAGTTCACTCAAAGTAGTTATCAAGGGGGAGGTCATTTTGCCCACCTAAGATTAAGCCTGCAAAGTCCGATTGTACTGCGAGTTTCATCTCTCCCATTTGTAATAACCAGACACAAATTGACACTATTTTTTACATATTCAGCCTCGGAGTTTGCTTAGCACCGGAGTTACCTATGCATGCGAGGTTCTGTAGACGTTATAGTTTTGATACAATTTCAGAGAGATCAAACTAAGAATTCCACTGAGAAGTACAAGTCCCTCACGAACCAAGCAGAAAACACTAAAGAATAGCCCTACCGTCCTAGTCCTGCTATATGGCGTAAGCATGCACTTACGAGTATCAGAATCAGATGAAAATGGCATTTGTTGTTTCGAGTGGTTCCAACCCCATCTCGAGAAGATATAATTTTTTTCTGATTTCTTGCATGCAGAAGTATGCGCTATACCCAGTCAAGTCATAAATACTGGTACACAACTGAACTCATTCATTACGAATGGGCGCATCCATTTCGTATTGATTGCGATTTGACAGTTGATATTTATGCTTCATTGTGACGTAAAAAGTTTTTGACATTAATTGCTTACAATCATGGAATGGGGCGACATCGAAAATCGTATTGTTGTAGTTGGCCTAATTAAATGTAACACGGAAAAAGGCGATATCTTTAGGACGTTGCGACCGCTTGGAATCACTCGCAATTTTGTGTATCGTGCTGTGAAGTTGTTTGAGGATACTGGTGGAGTACGAGACCGTCAAAGATCTGGACGTCAGCGCACTGTGAGAACTCCGAAAGCGATCAAAGCCGTGAAGAAACGAATCGACCGAAAACCGCTGCGAAAACAGAAAATCTTGTTGCGGGAAATGCAAATTTCGCAAAAATTCCTTGTCTCGCATTATCAAAGAAGATTTAGGACTCAGCGCGTACAAGCGACACACTGGACACCGAATAACGCTCACAGACAAATTTTGTTTACTGACGAGAAAATCTTCACAATAGAAGAATCGTTCAATAAGTAGAATGATCGTGTATATGCTCGGTCATCCAGAGAAGCATCCCAACTTATCCCGAGGGTTCAAAGAGGCCACCATCCCGTGTCTGTAATGGTATGGTGGGGAGTGTGCTACGATGGCGTTACCAAGCTCCATTTTTGCGAGAAAGGAGTGAAAACATCGGCCAAAGTATATCAATCGACCGTCTTGGAACCCATTGTGAAGTCTCTCAACCAATCAATATCAACAACAAGCCATGTACTTTCCAGCAAGACTATTCTCCAGCTCACAAAGCAAAAACGACTCAACTGTGGCTCAAAAACAACGTTCCGGACTTCATATCAACGGATGATTGGCCAGCTGGTAGTCCAGACCTCAACCCGTTGGATTACAAGTTTTGATCCGTATTAGAGGGCATGGCTTGCTCTACTCGACACTCAAATATTGAGTCGTTGAAGCGAGCCCTTGTCCGTGCAGTGGACAATTTACCCATGCATGAAGTGCGTCTCGCAATCGATGAGTGGCCACATCGTCTTAAGTCGTGCTGGAAGGCAAATGGAAGTCTTCTTCTTCTTCTTATCCTTTTATTAACCCTTTCCTCGTTATACGAACTTATGCGTAACGAGTTTCCCATTTTTACTGCATCGCTGCTGCTCCGCTTATGGGGCTGGCTAATGTCGCAGACCGCAGAACGCGTCTACATAATGCTCGGTCCTGGATCGCTTCAGTGGTTAACCCCAGACGTTGTTGCGCATTTGCCATCTGAGAAATCCAGGAATTCTTTTTCCGACCTCGTTTTCTTACAGTTGGAGTGACCATAGTTGATAGTGCCTTTTTAATTGGATTTTCCGCAGATCTTCTTTGAACGTGGCAATACCAACTTATTCTATTCGCCTCAAGCTGTTCGGTTACCTAATTCTTTATATGTAGACTTCCTCTTATACGCGTAGATCTAATGCAATCGCGTTTAGTAACTCCACTAGACATCCTTAACATTTTCATTTCCGCTGCCGTCATTTTGTTTTTAAACGCTTCGTACATTGTCCAGCACTGTGAACCGTACATAAGAGCTGGTCTAACAACCGTGGTGGGAAACTCTACCCCTTCAATTTAAGTGGAAATTTTCGGTCGCAAAAGATTCCCGAATTTTCCCGCCATTTCATCCATCCCACACTCACTCTGTGGTTTACGTCGTCGTCACATTTCGCTTCCATGTTAACGATTGATCCTAAGTACTTAAAGATAGTGCTTTTCGGAAGAACTATTCCGTCTAACATTATATCCGGAACAGGTCGCAACGGATGTGCAAATGGGCACGTCAAATGCTCCGTCTTTGAACGACTTATTTTAAACCCGTTTCTCTCTAGCGCATTTCTCCATGAATCTAAGGCGTTCTGTAAATCTTCGACGTTATCGCTAAGTATAACTGCGTCGTCAGCGAAGAGAATTGGCGTTACATTTGCTTCGTGCATGCAGTCTTTTAAAAGATAGTCGAATACTACGTTAAAGAGGAAAGGGCTAAGTACGCTTCCTTGATGCACTCCGACATTAACTGGAAATTCTCTCGTTAGTCCAGCAGGGCTTTTAACCGCAGTTTTCACGTTTCCGTACATGTCTTGTATTATTCTAACATACGTTTCCGGTACATTTTGAGACCTCAGCGCGGCCCATATGAGATCCCTAGGCACTCGATCGAATGCTTTCTCGAGGTCGATAAATACCATGTGTAAATCCTTAGACGAATCTCGGTGCTTTTCCATTATTATTCGTAGGCTTTGGATAGCGTCCACCGTCGATCTTCCTTCAACAAATCCACACTGGCTATTATCGAGCTTTATTATTTGCCGAAGACGTTCGTTTAAGACTCTTTCGACGATTTTCATTGTGTGTGACATCAGCTTGATTGAACGGTAGTTGTTGCATTCTCGAGTGTCGCCTTTTCCTTTGTATAATGGAACCAAGAAGCTACTTCTCCATTGATTCGGCATAGGTTGTCCACATTTTAATTTATTTAAAAGTTTCGATAGCCAAACGCTGGCAAATGGAAGTCATTTCGAATAAGTTGTTCTAAGATCTGTAGCCATTGAATAACCCAATAAAAACAAAAAAATATTTTGTTTCAATATTAACTCGTTTTCATTTGGCGTTGATTTTGCTGTGTACTTATGACTTGAATAGGTATAATGACACTAAACTTCATCGCCCTAATATCTATAACATTTTAAGCGAATGAACACCACCGCTTCGAATCCATTCGAGAAAGATTTTGCCTTAGGTGTCTTGGTCAAGTAGAAAGGAACCTTATCCAAGTTGGTGTTTTCCCCTGTGGGCTATTACGGCTAGAGCACATGGACGGAGCTGGTCCAGATCCGTTCAAGACTGTAGCTGTTGACCCGTTTTATCTCTACACCGAACACGGTACCAATTTGCTTTTTTGCTTTTACTATTCACGCAGTCTTAACTTAAGTTTAAATATCAGCTGGATAGATAAAGAATAATAAAATTGATTCCCTTCCAGGCAAGATGTCTTCAAATTGAAAATCAATTCAATTTCCTGGCTGATAGCGACGGAAAACTGGATAATTAAGACTACACCATACAATGTTTACTTTGCCCATCAAAGCGATACAACTCTTAGTGTTGATAAGGTAAAATAAACTCAAATTATTCTGTTCATATCTGTTCATAACATCTAAAATTTATTTGCAGAGTGAAATCTATAACATTGCACAGGATACCTCTGATGCCCTGCAAATCATTAGTATCAACGTAAGACCTGGACGTACTGGTGCAGAAGATTTCCAAATTCGAATTAACGCACTTGATTTTCGTACTCTTGAGGATCGCATTAGTAGGCCAATAATAATTCCCTCTAATATCCAATTTCATCGTAACATCATTGATCGTTTTATCGAGGTCTTCAAGAATCAGGTGTCATTGAATCCAGTCTACGTAACCGATCAAGTAACGGAAAAATGTCTTGCGTGTATGATTGCCGTACCAAATATTAAAATTCACAAGCAATGCCTTGATGAGACGGCTAATGGTGATCCTATTCCCGCCCAGGACCGATGCACCAACTGCTACTGCAAACCAATGTGGTGTGTCGATTGTCTGGCGAGATGGTTTGCTTCACGTCAAAACGAATACGATCGAGATGTATGGCTCGAAAAGAAGTGTACATGTCCAACATGTAGAGCCTCCTTTTGCCTTCTAGACGTTAGCTATATTTGATTTAGAAAATTGAAATCTCATTATGAATACAACACGTACGAGTATTTGTATAACAAACGTTTTCTTTTATAATTGAGTACGAGTATAACTTATGTAAGAGTGTGATATTACAAAAAAAAAAAAAAAAAAATTACAAATTATAACGTAACGGTAACTAATGAAAACAAACGATATTTCGCTATCTACAATGATTTTGATTAAAGCCTTCTTCTTGACTTGTTTATGCCATAAAGCCATAAAATAACATTGCACTGCCCTTAAAAATGTGAAAATACTGATTAAATGTTTGTTTCTTGTTTCGCTAAACCTTCTCTAATCTTGTGCAATAGGCATGGGCACTTGATGGTTTATTATTTTTTATAATTACAATTAATTTTTTGTTTTTACGTATAATTTTATAAATACAATTTTACACAAAAACAAACGCAGATACAGCTTATCACTGTTGGAATTATTGTTAGCTCTTAAATACTACACTTGCCCTAATATCAAGTGAAACTAAACCTAAAGTACATAGAAGATCATCAAGAGTGTTGCATTATATTGCTGTACATACAAATATGCATATATTCAACTACAGATTTGTCTCGTAAAATTTATTATATTTCTCGTCCCGTTCGCGTGTTCGGCTGTATGAGGATTGTGTCTGTTGCTGCTGGTGTTGGTAATGTTGTTGATGTTGCTGGTATTGATATTGTTGCTGCTGGTGCACTTGCTGGTGGTGATGTGTGCTGTTGTCCTTGGATGTGGATTGGCGAGTCATCTAGAAAGGAAATTTGAAATAAACGTTTTCGATTAGATACGGGAAAGTCTAGAAGACAGGGCAATAAAGTGCGATAAATATATATTTTTATGGCATTTTATGGTGTATTGCGCATTTGTGATTTGTGAGAAAGAAGGAAAACGGAAAATGTAAGAACCTTCAACTACGAAATTATCGTTAGATGGATTTATAATTTGCTTTAAATTAACAGTCGGAAATTTATTACACCGAGATAAGAGCAACAAAAACCTTTTTTTTAGTGACTTGGAAGCAAAACTTCTCTGGCACAAACGACTTAAGTTTAAAATAGAATGCAGCAGTTTTCATCGAGATGTGCAGTCAAATTACAAAGTGGTTTGACACCATAAAGGCAAGCAAACAGTGTTGATTATTGAGTCTTCATCTCACCATCAATAGCGTGTAATTGCATTTCATGCGTAAACAGACCGCTCATGCGCTTTTATTGATGCCTATTGTGCTTACAATTTATTTAGTATTGAACTTAGCCAGAAAGTTGAAACTTTTTTCTGATTAAATGTGAAAGCAGGCTCCATAAATTTTGCTGCCCAGTGCAAGGAATAATTTGATTTTGTGCACGAAACCAAAATGAAGCAAAGCGGACTTTGTTAAGAGTGTATACAAATTCATTTTCAAATTATGGTCGCAAGAAGGTATATGTATATTATGAATGGAACATCAGCATCATTTGTGCAACCCTCTAAGCTATAGAGGGTCCATATTATCAGAACTCCCATATTGTGAAAACGCCTACAACCATTTGTCAACGAACCGATTGACCCATTCCAGTGCTTCTACGGAGCCGATAAGTTAATGATTAAACTAAATATTTACATTGCGAATAAGTTCAGATCAACACTCATCAGCCCTTTTTAAGGCCGCGTATAACAGCCTTTATAGAGGCATGCTTAGGGAAACTCATCAAAATGGGCAGAAAAAGAAAATTGTACAATAGCAAAGAAACAATTTTTCAAAAGACTCATACATACACAGGCCGCCGCCCAATTATTAAGGCTTCGCCCATCAATGACGTTGTCTTATAAAGATGTAGGGTTGTGTTTTAAACCTAAAATGCAAGAAGGTTGCACCTGTTTGTCTCACCCGATGCTGAGTTGCAACTACGTACTGGGTGTTCAGACCCTAAGATCAGTAAGTGATTTTACGATGGCTTCGACTCATACCAATTGTGGAACCTGAGGGCACCTCAACACGGATCTCGAAATCGTACCAACAAATTGAAGGTGAGCGATGGAAAGGCGAATTGTTGCTAACATAGATATACATAAGGCCCATCGAGTCAGGTATTTCCGTAAAACACCAGAAACGTTCATAGCGTACGCTTATGATGTTGACATCGTTGCCACAACGTAGTGAGCTGTCCCCAAGGTGTTTTCAGGTATTGAAAAAAACAGCGTTAAAGTGAGTTTAATTTTAAATAAAATTAAAACTAAATAAATGAGAATAGCGCACAGCATCCAATAAATGTTTCATCAGTCAAGAAGGCAGTCAAGTTATAATGGCTTCTTAAGAACTACTAACGAGTACATAATCCCAATCTTGGTTTACGGTGTATAGTATTCGACGTCAGCGCCTTGCGACGACCTCTTTCAATGTGTTGAAACAGTCTATTCCTCTATTTAGGGATTGCGGAAACGGGGCATGAATCTGCAAACAGAAGTAAACAATATACGAGTAGTGCCGAATATAGAAAAGGTAAGCTAATGATGTGACGAATTTTGATCATCAAATCAATTTTCGATTAAATCTCTCCTAATCCCTTAAGATAGCCCCTGCCGTCAGCATCGAGTATCAATGAGCAGTGGCAACACTGCCAAAAAGTTATCAGAGATGCCGTTCCATTTTCCGCCAACAAGAAAGGAGACCCTCTGAACTGCGCCAACTCTAAAGGAATCAGTAGACTTAACAACGCCGACAAGATCTTATCTGCCGTATCGTGTGATAGCCTAGAGTCGTTCGTCGACAACCTGATTGAATTATATCAGTATGGTTACGGCAGATCTTGGAGATAGCGTTTGAGCCTCAGATCGATACAAACCACCCATTCATCGATTTGGAGGCCGTGTATGACATCATCGTATAGATGAGCTTTACAGAGAGTTTGGCATCCCTACCAAACCCGTCCATCTGTACAAAATGTGCACAAGTTGCAACGGGACCTCAGACAATCTAGCATGCGCAACTGGATGTCTCCTAGCGAAAAATCGAGCTAGCTTGTGACGCATGTTGGCTGAGGTCCCGTTGCAACTTGTGCACATCTTGCACCCCGGACTATAGAACTACCTTAAGTAAGTAAGTAAGAAGAACGTACGAATATAGCTGATATTCTCTTCATTCGTCGCCAACTCTCAACTTTTAGCAACTGCACATTCCTCCGTAACTCATTAAATCTTCATTATCCTAACCTCTTCTATCTACCGGCCCACTGCACTTCTTACCATTCTAACGAACTGATATCCAGCACGCTGCGGAAAGAGTGTTTGGTTAGCCTTGTCAATGTTAGCCGTACGGACTAGAGCAATGAAGATTCGATCAAGACATTTCCATGTAGTGCTTCTGAATCACTCCGTACAAATAACGCAGTAAAGAAAGACTCCATTATATATAACGGACTCAGTTTAAAAGAGCGCTTCACTTTTGGAGGAAACTTCATCAAGCCCGGCTACAAATGCCTGGTAACCAGTTCAATAGCAATGGAGGATTTTGTTCAATCGAAATATGCATACTTTAAATATAATCCCAATGTGGCATCCAGTACATGTTCTAACCGAAAACATCGCTTTGAAAATGGGATAGCCTTAGCCCTGACTTTTTCGATCTCCAAACGAAAACATTAATATTTTTTTCAACAGGCTGCCATGTACTAGGTGGGGTGAAAAGTAACCTCCTTGACCGCCAGAATGCGCTGCTACTGCAAAAAAGTCTGTTCATATTTAGCAGACATGCCAAATTTCAGTGCGATACTGTTTTTAGTTTTGTTTTGACAGCTGATTGTTGTTGGCGTGTTGGGCATCATGTTGAGTATGGACAAAAACGATTTTCGTTCTCTCATAAAACATTATTTTTTGAGAGGCAAAACGGCGAAGGAAACAAAAGGAAAGTTGGATAAATATTATGGGGCAAATGCTCCGTCAGATTACACCGTCAAATATTGGTTTCGAGAGTTTCGTGGTGGCCGCAACTCCACTTCCGATCAAGTCCACAGCGGCAGGCCCTCCGATGCGGTTACAGAGGAAAATGTCAAAAAAATACATGAAATGGTGTTGGCTGACCAGAAAGTTAAGGTACGCGAGCTAGCAGATATCACAAAGATTAGTACTGAGCGCACATGCCATATTTTGGACAATATTCTGCATATGAAAAAGTTATCCTGCCGCGGATGCTCACTCTCCTGACCAAAAACACGAACGCGAGAGCACTTCGAAAGAGTGTTTGGACTTGCTGATGTGGAATCGGGCGGACTTTTGGCGTCGATTGGTAACTGTTGATGAAACCTGGATCCACTTTACACACCAGAGAACAGAATGAGTGCCCGGCAATGGGTCGGAAAGGTTATGGCGTCGGTTTTCTGGGATTGTCATGGCATACTCTTCATCGACTACCTCGAAAAAGGAAAAACCATCAACAGCGAGTATTATTGTGCATTATTGGAGCAATTGAAGGCCGAAATCGCTGCAAAACGGCATCACATGAAGCGAAAAAAATTTTGTTTTTGCAAGACAATGTGCCGACACATCGAAACCACGGCTAAAATCAATGACTTACGGCTCCAATTGCTGTCGCATCCATCCGCATCGTATTCGCCCGATTGGCTCCCTCGGACTATTATCTCTTCCCAAACCTCTAAAGGTAGATCATCAATAAAGTATTCAGCTCACGCGAAGAAATCATCGATGCCACGGAGGAGTATTTTGCAGACCTTCCGGAAAAAAGTTGGAAAATCGCTGGAATAAGTGCATCAAGCTAAAAGGGGACTATATATTGAATAAAATAACAAAACATTTAAAAAAAAACATTTTTTCATTCCCAAGGAGGTTACTTTTCACCCCACCTAGTAAATGAATGCATGTGTGCATTGTAAAATAATTTACTCCTATATACAATCCGCCAATAATTTGAAATAATCTCTATTTCCTAGATGTGTAATATTTATAAATCTATTTGTTCAATTGGTCTTCCGCCTTAAAATAGGTGATTTACTTTTTCAGTTGACTAGCTCGCACAATAGATCGTCAAATACAACAAACACAAAAATCCCCGCAGCATCATTTTTTTTTTATAAAAAGGCAGATACTATTTATAAGTTCAAAATTTAATATGACTGGTCTTATCAGTAAACGTTCTTAGGCAAAGCATAATTCCACGTAAACAATCAATAATATAAAAGCACGTTCCAGAGCTCAATCGTCACCACAATTCAATTGTAAACACCCAAGACAAGTCAACGTATCAGCTCTTCAAAATGAATTTCAAAGTTTTTCTGGTGCTTGTTGTTGCTTTAATCGCCATTTCGACAAAATCCGTTCAAGCATGGAGAGACTCTGGACGGGGAGGTGGATTTGGCCCAAGTGGTTTCCCAAAGCCAGGACCATTTAGACCAATTTCTAGTACTGGACCTTACAACCCAAATCCGCCACAACCGCATTTTTAAATTTTCAAATTAAAAAGTTATTACTTAAAAAAATTCTACAACTTTTGTAAACGAGTAAAAATAACAGCCAAGATACAAGTCATTGTTTTTGTTACATTTTTGGGGTACCTAACAGCTCTGGAATTTTTCAACAAAGGATAAAATACGACTTCTCATGGGGAAGAGTTCTACATTGCGTGTTCAGAACAAGTTAATTATTTTAAACTCATTGTATTCGGTTATCATCCTTGTATGATCTCTTGGAATAAATCCTCCTTGGAAGAATGCGACTACCAAGTTCTGTTTCATTATTAAAAGATGGAACCTTAGCATTGTTTCTCAAATCCGAAAGATCTTATTATGTTAACTCTTAAGACGCTTCATCAACAGTCTAACAGGCAATTATGGTTTTGAACCAGAAAAATTTGTCCAGGATCAAATTTTAACATTGCAGCAGATCTTGAACAACAATCCTAAGAGGTTCAAATCGAATCTCTTCATTGATTTCAATGACAACGTGTTCAGGGTTGACATTCCTGTGAAGCTCAGTCTACGATACAGGGTGATATGTTCGTCATCATGCACCCTGCTTTGACAAGGTAAGCAATGACAAAACCCAGAACGTTTTCAACATCGTGTTTGAAAGAAGTTATTCGAAGAACACAACATAGATGAGAGTCTCAAGCGGTCAAATCGGGTGATTTTAAGTGCTTTTGCAAAGCGCCAAAACGCGATATCTGATGATTGGGAAACGTCTGCTGTAGAATGTCGGTCATGGCTCCTGCCGTACGAGCCGTTGCGTTGGTCTGCTTGAACCACTTGTCCTTAAGTCTCAACTCATCCAATTAAGGAGTGAAAAATTCAGTAACCACGACTCTGTAGTGCTCACCATCCACAATGACCGCTGCATTCTGGGGTAGGCCTGGACCTCAATCAATAAGCGTCCCCGCTTAGCATGTACCGTTCTAAAAAAAAGAAAAACAATGGTCCAATGACTCCTCCAGCGTAAATAGCATACATGCAGTGACTTTAAGTGAATGTAATGGATTTCTGCGCATCACTCGCGAATTTTCAGTGCTCCAAAACTTCAAACATGGGTAGTTCATGTATTCACATAGATGGAAATTAGCTTCAGAAGAGCTCAAGCTCAAGCATATTATACGGAAACATCTTCGAGTCTTTCACCAAAATGCGGGGCAAAGATGTGCGTGGAATGGCCAATTGCATGGTACGTCATCTGATCAATATCGACAGAGCTTCTGCAACATTTTCAGATATGGTAGCGACACTTTCGATCAAACGAGAGGTATGAGGCCATCCAAGGCTTACTCGGTTTTCTCCACATTGTGTTCAATTTCGCGTTTAAATCTTTGCCTTCACCTTTACGAGATCAAATCTACTCAAGAACTGAAGCCTCTTGATTATTTGAAGCCTCGAAATTCTGCAAGAGTTGAAACAAAATCCTGAATTCTATCCATAAATTATAGTAGGGGGTTTTTCAAGCATTGTTGGACATCAACAAATACAAGAGATTCCATTGCACAAAAAAGTTGCCGTGAAGTGCGAATTTGGCGATGGCGATGGCGCGATAGTTAGCTCATTGGGCTATCACGCAGAGTCTAAGTTCGATTCCTGGCTGGGTCACCAACAATTTTTCAAATCGGGGCGGGCAATGGCAATTTCCCGAAAGTAAAATTGCCTACAAAAAAAGCTTCTAAGGAGTGCCGTTCGGATTCGGCAATAAGCCGTAGGCCCCGCTCAGATGTGACAAAAATGATAAACATGAGCAACACAAATGAGTGTCAAGAAACTAGGCCATGGCCCATACCGGGCTGCCAGCGCCACAGTGTTTTTTGTTTTTTTTTTGAAGTGCGAATTTATTGCCGGAGGTGGACCTTATTTTAGGTCGATAAAATTGATCGCCATGTTACGGCCAGTGACGTTCACTATCGTGACATGTTGGAGGACTGTTTTTGGCAATGATTGGATAGACTTGATAATAGTGATATGTGGTTCCAACAAAATGGTGCCATATGCTTCACAGCTGAAAAGAGAACGCAGGAAATGGATTAAAAATTGTGGACCATCAACTTTCGACATTCCTCTCCACTTTCTCAACAATTTAAGGTAGCGCACGGCAGGCAATGAATAGTATAGCCCGGGACTTGCTTTGAACTCATTGACACCAGCGCCTTCTCAGATGTCTTAGTCAGATCTGCTTTTGACCTTCGAAGTAAGCTCCCTCTCATCGGTGATGGCTCATTTTGGGCTATTCCATTTTTTGCCATATTAACAATATATCATTGAACTCGATAAGCCCTAAGCTATTGAATGACCAGTTCTTCACAATATTT